>JAQPPZ010004166.1:12443333-13055000 GCA_028583015.1 Wollemia nobilis
TCTTCTAGCTCGAAGATCTCACAACTTTATTTCTTCCTTAAAATCAGATTCTGGAGATGTTGTTTATACTTGGGATGGCATGAACTCTATTTTTGTTGATTACTTTTCCAATATTTTTGTTGCTACTCCTCTTGACTCAGCTTCACAACAAAATGTTCTTCAAGAAATCCCTTATCTTATCACTTTTGAGGAGAACTCTATTTTGACTACTCCTGTTACTATCAATGAGCTTCAACAAGTAGTTTTTAAAATGCAAAAAGGGAAAACCCCAGGTCCTGATGGTTTTCCTATTGAGTTCTACCAAGAGTTTTGGGATATCCTTCATGTTGATTTATTAGAGGTGGTGGAAGAAGCCGAGAAATCCAAAGAAATTTTGAAGGTTATCAATAAGACTTATATTACTCTTGTTCCAAAAGCTCAAGAGGTTGATCATATCTCAGCTTTTAGACCTATTGCTTTATGTAATGTTCTTCTCAAAATCATTACTAAAATCATGGCAAAAAGGTTGAAGCCTCTTTTGCATAAGATTATTTCCCCAGAGCAAGGGGGATATGTGGAAGGACGTCAAATAGTAGATGAGATAGTTCTTGCTCAGGAAGCCATCCATTCCATGGATATGCAAAATTCTCCTTCTATGTTCATTCGGTTAGACTTATCCAAAGCTTATGACAGAGTGGATTGGTACTTCCTTATCAAAGTTTTGAGGCAATTTGGTTTCTCTAAGGATTGGATGGATTGGATTATGGGATGTATCTCTTCAGTTTCCTACTTAGTTCTTATCAATGGCAGGCCTTCTCAGTATTTCCTAGCTTCTAGAGGTATTAGGCAAGGTGACCCGCTATCCCCTTATTTATTCATCATTCTTGTTGAATGCTTGGGTAGGACTATAACCAAAAAGAGGGAAAAAAAAAACCCTTGAGGGAGTTACCATTGCTCATGGAGCTAGACCTATCTCTCATATTCAATTTGTGGATGACTCTACTCTTTTAGGTAAAGCTACAGTTAAGGAAGCTTCTAATATTAAGCAAATCATTAGTTGTTTTTCTAAGGCTACTGGGTAGTTGATCAATGAAGACAAATCTAAAGTTATTTTCTTTCACTGCTCTACTAGACAGGAATCCATGGTCTTGGATAAATTAAGATATAAGAAGACCTCTCTTCCAATCACTTATTTAGGTATTCCCATAAATATTCAAAGGCAAAAAAATAAAGATTGGAATTGGTTGTTGGACAAAGTCAAGAAGAAAATTGGAAAGTGGACCAACAAGTGGCTTTCTTACGGGGGTAGAATCACCTTGGTAAAATCAGTCCTTCAAGATATTCCTATTTATGTTTCTTCCATTTTGAATATCCCAAAGGTTGTTCTTCGAGAATTGGATCAAATCAGTCATCGTTTCCTTTGGAGTGGTACTAAGGAGAAAAGAAAATGGGCCTTGGTGAAATGGGATACTTTATGTCTTCCTAAGAGTGAAGGGGGGTTAGGATTTCGGTCTTCAATTAATAACAACAAAGCTTTAGCTGCTAAATTATATTGGAGGATGTTGCATAAACCCAATGCTCTTTGGGCCAATAATCTTCGTGCTAAATATGTTGAGAACAAAAGTCCTGAAGACCTTGTTTGCTATCAACTGCCTACCAAAGGTTCTCCCATTTTAGCAGTTCTTAAGACTGGTGAGGATTTGATAAAAAAAAAATTATTTTGGATCATTCATAATGGTCAACATGCAAATTTTTTGACAGATTCTTGGGATGGTCACAAGCCTTTGATAACTCAGTTTCCCAATTGGAGGCCTTGGATGGAGGAGCTTCACCGAGCTAATTGGATAAAGGTGGCTAATTATTGTTGGTACCATACTGGTAATTCAAAGGTTGGTAGATATTGGATCCCTATTGAGGACTGACCTATTCAAATCCCAGAAAGGCAAAGACAAGATATCCAAGGCATCCTTCATATGAGATCCCTCTCTTGGTCCCATGAAAAAGATTGTTTTGGATGGAACAACACTACTAAGGGTGAGTATTCAGTTGCTCAAGGTTATTTGACCTTATGCCATAATAATCCCAACCATTCTTCTGACATATTTTCTCAATTGTGGGCTCAAAAGCTCTGGCCTAAGGTGAGGTTCTTTAATTGGCTTTTATTGCATCGTAGGGTGCTTACTAGTGAGCAACTTATGAAGCGTGGTTTTCATGGCCCTTTTAGATGTGAAATGTGTGAAGAGAATGTAGAAAATATCAACCATATTTTTATTGAGTGTAATTTAGCCTCTGAGCTATGGAGGATAATGGCCACTTTACTTGGCTTACAGTGGTCCAATTTTTTTACTTTTGAACAACTTTGGAGGGATTGGCCTAATCAAGAGGGTGTTGATCATTTTATTAGGCGGTTAGTTTGGATGGGTTCTACCATTCTTCTTTGGAATATTTGGAATGAAAGGAACAACCAAATTTTTAATCAAGATAGGAAGGATATTCACTATATTTGGCAAAAGACCATAGCCAACTTAGTTGAATCAGTCCATCAACTCCTTAATCACCACCAAAACTCCCACCAAAGATGGGATCAAGTGATGCAAAGATTGAATATTAAACCTTCTAAGGGCAACCAACTTAAAGGGAATGTGAGTATTAGTAAGATGGATAGGACTAGAAATTGGCAACCTCCTCCTAAGGATTTTGGAAAAGTCAATACTGATGGAGCCTCTAGAGGGAACCTTGGAAAAGCTAGTGTGGGAGGAATTGGTAGACTTTCAGATGGCTCCTTGGTTTTTACTTTTGCTTGAGAATTTGGGTATTCTCTCCAATAACCTTGTTGAGGGGTATGGTATCCTTAGAGGCCTTCAGGAGGCTACTAAGGTTGGATGGGAAAAGGTGTTAGTTGAGTCTGACTCTCAACTTATGATTAATCTCTTGAAGACTCATTCTAAGAATCATAAGGTGGATTGGAGAATAAAAAGAATTATTGAGAAGATTCGAGTTAATCCAAATGGGATTTTTGAAAGTTGATTACAATCATGTGGTCAGAGATCAAAACAAGAGTGCTTGATGCTTTAGCTAATTGGGCTTTGGACAAAGGTGATCTTACTTGTCATGGCCACCCTCCTATATGGTGGGCTTCTCAAATTAGGGAAGCTCTTCTTTCTATCATTTCTTTGGATGGCTCAAGTTCTGAAGGTACCTAGTTTCTTCTTGTTTTTTTTTTTTGCTTCTCTTTGGTTCATTCAATTTTTTTTAGTTCCCTAGCTCATTCTATTCTTTATTTTGTTTCCTCTGTTGATTCTTGCCTTAATAGTCTTCTGGTCTAGATAGGTCATTGTTTTGTTCATATTTTTTTTTCTTCTTTGTTTTTTTTTTTGTTTAGTTTTTTAAGGTGGGTGGGTTCTTTTGTCTTGTTTTATTTTTGTGTTCTTTGTGTTGTTTTTTGTTATTCTTGTGTTTTTTTTGTTTTGTTTTGTTTTTTTTTTATGTTTTTTGTTAGTGTTCTTGTGTTTTTTTCGTTCTTCTTCTTGGGGTTCTCTTTGTTTGTGTTATTTCGTGTTTTTATGTGTGAGTGTTTTCTATGTTTTTTGTTTTTGTTTATTATCTGTTGTTGGTTGTTTTTTATTTTTATTTTTATTTTATTTATTTTATTTTTTAGGTTTTGGTTGTGTTTATTTTTCATGTTTTTTTTGGGTTATGTCTTTGTAGTGTTATGTTGTTTTTGTCTTGTTTGTGTTTTGTTATGTGGTTCTTGTGTTTTTCTATGTGGTTTGTGTTGTGGTTTCTTTTATCTTATTGTGCGTGTTTAGTTGTCCTTTTGTTTTTGACACACTCAAGGAGCATGTTTTTTATTTTATTTTATTATTTTTTTTGTTATTTACTTATTTTTAAATTGGTTTTGTGTGTTTGTTTGCTCCTTGAGTATGTCAAAGGTGGTAGGCCAGGTCCGAGTCCTGGGCGTTTTTGGCGGAATGGATACCGCTGCCTCCTTGGGTCTTACCCGAAAGTGGCATCCCTTTTGGGATGTTTTCCACAAAAAAAAAAAAAAAAGCATGGATCCAAAGGAGCACTAATGGATTTTGGAGTAACACAATAACAACTTGGCATTATCAATGACCATCACCAATCAATATTTCTCTTCGATGGATGATCAGGATTGGTACCAATTGTCAATAATGCTTTAAACATCACATCATTTGGTTTCTTCTCATGTTTAAAGGACAATCATTTTTAAGGGAAGTGGAAGCTATGGTACCTAGGGATAGGTATATTGGGTTATGATATTATATTAAAATTGATATTATGGATAGGTGTCATGGGCTACACATAACCCAAGGTTGATTGTACTATAATATTATTTTATAATAATGAGTACCAATTGTCAACAATGCTTCAAAGATCATATCATTTGGTTTCTTTTCATGTTTAAAGGACAATCAATTCTAAGGGGAGTGGAAGCTATGGTACCTAGGGATAAGCTATGGTACCTAGGGATAGGTATATTGGATTATGATATTATATTAAATCTGGATATTATGGATAGGTGTCATGGGACATACATAACCCAAGGTTGATTGTACTATAATATTATTTTATAATAATGAGTTGGATAAGGGTTTAGGAGTTGGCTAGGGTTGGGGTTATACCCTTTTTAAAGTAGCATTAGATGATGAGTATATAAATAAGGGATATTGCCTTTGTAAGAATCTTCATTAATATCAAGTATTGTTTTGTAATTACTTTTACCCCTGGAGTGGCCCTCTCATATTGGGAGATCTTGTGGAGGTATTACATCCTTAAATAGTATTGCTAGTGTTGTCCTACCACAAGGGTAGTATCTATCTCCATATTTTTGTGTGGATTATTGTATTATGGATGTTAAGAACCATTTTATATTTTTGCATATTGGTAAATGATTTATATTTGCAACAAGAAAGTTTTATAACAAACCCCTTTGATTAGTCCACATGATTTACTCATTTGATATTGTTATTTTGTTGATGATCGATTATAAGGAGGTGATCAATGTGGTTAGTTGTGGATAAAGTTAATAAATTACACATACATGCAGAAGTTTGTTGATCACAATAAACAAGTGTCATTCATTTCAAATAATTTTTAGAGCAAGGCTAGTGTTAGGGTACACAGTCTAACCAATAATAGTACTTCACATGCCTACTACTCCACATGGTAATAGTAGATTATTGAAGGGAACAATAATGTTTGAAATATTTTATTTAATTTTGTTTAGAGTCTATTAATAAGGCTTTATTTTTGGGGTCACATCTTTATTATACAAAAATCATTTTAATTTTTTTCTAAATTATAGAGATTTTCAAGCTCTTATAATGTCATCATAATTTTTTTTTTTTTGCTAGATGAAGGTAAATTTTTAAAGGAACTGAATAAAATCTACATCTTCGTTCCCCAAGTTTAATAGGGTCATTCACAACTTCCCATTTTTTTGGAGAAGTACAAGTTGCCTTAGTTTGAGTATTTTCAACATCCAACATCTTATTTATCTAAGGAAAATAAATGGACTTTCAAAGACTTCAAAAAATGATAGAAAGAGCCCAAGATAGTTTAAAGTATTTTAAGAACAACCCAAAGATTTTGACTAATGGTTCTTATAATATAAAAGCCAATAGTTCTAAAATTTACTTAATCCAAATCCAAAGGTTTGAGGAATTTGGTAAGACATGGAGTAATCCAAAAAAAAATGATGCTTCATAGGATGTTGATACAAGTGAATCACATAGTGAACTTGTGTTCATGCACTCTACCTCTTGGTCTACTTTCTTATCTCAAGAATAGATAAATAATTTTGGAGCTATGGGGAATCTAAGCATTTTCATCTTTTTTATTATTTACATGACAAATAGTGGTTTGTTAGTAATGATAATTTAGCCTTGCAAGTTTTAGGTGGTGGAAATATCACTATTTGATGTCACTAACTTTTGAGAGGTCCTTCATTTTATAAGGACCTAATCTTCTTTTTATTTACCTGCATCACTCACACTAATAAGAAGCTAGAGTTTTCCCCGAATTGATTGGTTATTAAGGACCATGTTGATTAATTATTTAAATAATATGTAAAATTTTGGTAAATTTTTCACACCTCCAAATTAGGAGGGCTTTATTGCTATTGTGGCTAAGATCGATGATACTAGTAAGATTTATCATCAGTTGTTGGGGCATATTAATTTTGATTCATTAAGGCAAATGGATCATCTTTATATAATCTGTGTTCTCTTTATGATCCATCATCAGGAGTTATTAGGGCATATTGATTTTGATTCATTGAGGCAAATGAGTCATATTTATATAATCCATGTTCTTCTCTTTATGATCTATCAACAAGAGTTTGTGATGGATGTGCATTTTGAAATATCATTGGGGGACATTTCCTAAGGCCAAGCATGATGTGATTCTTTATGGTATTTTATCCTTTCAATATATTATAGAAAATTTATTAATTTTTACCTTTATTGATATTTTTTTCCAATTTTTTTTTTTATCTACACTATTAAGTACAAAGATGAGGCGTTTCCAAAATTTTAAAATTTCAAAATAATAATGAAGAATTAAAGTGAAAAATATTAAATATCCAAGTACCAATCATGGAAGAGAGCACGACAATAATAAGCTTAAGTTTTTTTAACTTCTCGTGGAATTTGCTAAGCATATATTATTTAATAAACACCCCAACAAAATAGGGTAGTTGAGGGGAAGAATAAAACTATCATGGAGATGGTTGGTTGTATGATGCATGCTAGGCAAGTGAATCTTAGACTTTGGGTAGAGGCAATATGTCACGTTGCATATATCACCGATGCACCCACATACTTATGATGTTAATGGCATTATCCCATTTGAGATAGATATAAGAGATAAGAGAAGCCTGTGACTTCACATTTACATTTAGGGTTTTCAAATAAGTTACTTGGATCAACATTCTTACTATTGAACAAGCTTCAACCAAAGAGTAATCAATGCATTTTGTTGGATATAATTTTTTATTGTTTTGGAGAAAAAAAGGTTGTACTTGGGTCCCCACCCTTGACAAATCACAACTCTCTCCTTAGATTTTACAAACATATTCAATTTTTATCTCAATTGAGTTGTTATAGCTATATACCTACATATTTTTTCATTAAAAAATTGAATTCTTTATTGTTATAGCTATATACCTACATATTTTTCATAAAAAAATTGAATTCTTTATTTTTATTTTTTGGATCTTATTCAATTCATTTTTCTTTGTAAATACAAATATTCCAAAATTCAACATCCTTCTTGACATTTTCTTATAGCAACCTTCACAATACTAAAACTCAACCTCTACCATCTATGCAATACATCTTAGTAATGTTTCCAAAACTTCACCTTATCATAATCCATAAGTGGAACCACAAGAATTTTAATAAATAGTTTATATGAAAGCACTGCAACCACAAGAATTTTAATAGAAAGTTTATATGAAAGCACATTAATGTTATATATAAAACCTGATCTTTGATATGCAAGCCAAGATTCAATCATGTCAAAAGAGATTCGAAGCGCATTAATGCTTCAAAATCTTATCACAAATGCATAGAACATTGCTTTTAGAAAATCGTCAAAGTAAAAAACATCAACAGAAAGAAGAGACATGAGCAAGCCAAAGTGCATCAATGTTTCAAACTCATACCACAAATGCATGGAACATTGTTTGTAGAAAATCATCATAGTGCAAAACATCAAGAAAAAGAAGAAACATAAGCAAGTGCGAAGCGAAAGGGAGTGCAAATCAAGAGCAAGTACAAGGTGGAAGGGAGTGCAAGCCAAGAGGAGTACGAGCCCAAAAGGAGTGCGAACCAAAAGCAAGCCCCACTAACTAGTATGGAAGAAAAGTCATATTTAAAAACCCTAATGAGAAGTCAAGATGCCTTAGCTAGAAATCGAAATACCCAAGATGGAAGTAAGAAGGCCCAAGTTGGAGATGAACGAAAGAGCGAATACACAAGTTCCATTTAAGTAGAGATGTTACATCAAAAGTTTCAAAGTTTCAGAGATAAGATGACTGATATAATGGTGCCCAATTTTTTGGAGATTAAAAATTGAATCAAGTGGAAACACGGCTGAAATCCAATTACTCAATGACTTTTCTTTCTAAAGGTTTTTCTATGATTTGTCTTTCTAAAGGATTTTTGTATAGGTTTTTTCTATGACTATCCTTCTTAAAGGTTTTTTCTTCCTCATCTTTTCAAATAAAAAATTAAAGATAAAATAATAAATGGTAGACCATATTAAATTTTAAAAATTTTATATTTTATATTTAAAAATATATAAAATAAAAAAAAAAATTCAAAAAATTAAAGATAAAATAATAAATAGTAGACCATATTAAATTTTAAAAATTTTATATTTTATATTTAAAAATATAAAAATATATAAAATAAAAAAATAAAAATTTCAAAATCCAACATTCAACATCCTTCTAAAAAATTCAATCTCTAAATATTTTATAATTCAACTTTCTTCTTCTAAAACCTTCACAATACAAAATTCTACACCTCTTCACTTCTTAATAAAATAATATTTTCATTAACTTTGCATGATCATATCTGTAAGGCTTTACATTCTAATTTAGATGAAATATGTAAATACTTTTTGAAGCTTGGTAATATTCAGACAACGCATGGAATAAAATTACAGATTAGCAATCACATACATTACAAATCATACAACGCCCAAAAGTCATAGAATCACATAAACCCTTCACACCCACACAAGCAAATTACATACTTACATACGTTATTTATTGCGAACGATCAAGTGCAATCCAACACTCGTAGACTTCAATTACATCAACGCTTTCTCACAATTACAAGCAGGACACCAGAGTAGCTACCTAATTAAAATTTCTACATATTTCAGAATCTCTTCCATTTGCCTTATTGGCAGGTTAACCAGAGATCTCAATGGATTTGACTTCAGCTTTTGGCGGCGATTGCTTGGGAACTGTCACAGTCAGAACTCCATTTTCCATCGCAGCTTTCATCTCCTCCACCTTCACATTTTCAGGGAGGCGAAAGCGTCGCAGGAATCTGCCGTGCGAGCGCTCAATTCGGTGCCACTTATCATCCTTGTGCTCTTCTTCGTTGCTGCGTTCGCCACTTATTTGCAGAATTTTGTTGTCTTCTACCTCTATTTTCACCTCCTCTTTTTTCAGACCTGCCATAAACAAATTTAAGCTTCAGACAACCCCGTCCCCTGTTTTAAGAGAAAAAAAAAAAAAAAAAAACCTAAGAGAAACAGAGAGAACTGTTATTAGAGCCACGAAAGAAGATAAACACAGAGAGAAAAGGAGAGGAGGAAATACCAGGAAGATCAGCCTTGAAAGTATGTGCTTCGGGGGTTTCCTTCCAGTCGATCTGAGTATTGGCCACGGCAGAGGCGTCCCTTGCAAAGTCTCGAGATGGTCCAAAGTCCCTTCTGAATGGAGTGTTAAATGCTTCAAATGGATCCAATGGGTCGAACAGTCGATTTGATCTTCTCCAGAAGAAACTGGGCACCAGAGACATCTTTCTTCTAAAAGAGCAGAGCAGATGAAAGAAAAATATAGGAAGCAGATTACAGCTGATTTTTTATAAATCACTTGTACTCGTATTCGTGTCGCTGAGAATGGTTGGCTAACCAAGTATTTATAGTGCCAAATTCCACAAAAAGACGTTTCCAGAAGTGACTTTCTGGAATATTCGAGGCCTTTCCCAGGAAAACAGCCATGGCTGTAAAACCTCTTGTTTCAAGGATAAGATTTAAGAGATGGGTTTTAACTGAAGGTTTTGGTTATTATTGTATTTTGAAGGGTTTAAATTAAAACAAAAAATTAAGTTATAAGTTAAATGTTAGTTTACTTATTTATTTTTAATATTTTTTATTATTTTTTAATATTTTAATTAAAATTTTAATATAATAATGTTGGATAAATGTATTTTAGGTGGTTGTTATTATTAAATATTTTAATTAAACTTTTAAAATATTAGTGTTATATTTATTGGATAAATGTATTTTTTTAAATGAACACATCCACCCTTCACAGACTCATCCACCGACATCACCGTTTGAACCTTGGATCTTTTAAAGAAGAGCCAAAGCCCAAACGGTTGCTTTGTCCACCTAGGACTAATAAATGTATTTTAGTTGGTTGTGTCTTTCACATTGAAGTTTATAGTTTTTTTAATTTTTTAATTTGGTTAGTGTAATAAACTTACGATCAATGCATTTTTTTTAAATCATGATCTTTCATAAAGTCGAGAGTTATGCTTATCCGTAGGGAATTTAACACACAACCACCACACACTCATCCCCTCGCATATTCGTCAAATCTTCTAAAAAGGTACAAGGTTCAAGTTTGGTGGCTTGCATCGGATACAAATAAAACCTTCGGTTAGTCCGAGGGGTTCACCTGAATGAAACAGACCCCGTAAAACGAAAAGTTGGGGTTCACCCGATAAAACAGGCCTTGTGAAACGAAAAGTTCTAATCCTAGAAGAGGGAACAAATTTCCTTAACAAAGGTTTTATTTACATTAGATACCTTACTGGAAAGTTCTTCCAATCCTCTAAAAGAGATCCATGGTTAAGTTTGAAAGCCTACGCCCATATATAAAAAAAACCCGACTAACTTAAAGGATTCACCCACCTAAAAGATTCACCCGAATGAGACAGGTCTTGTAAAACCGAAAAATCCTAACCCTAAAGAACACGAACAACGATTTTTCTTAATAAAATTTTAAAAAAAGTTAAAAGAATTTTAGGTGGACCTTTTATTAAGGCTTCAAAGCTCATATGTTTTTATATTGAGATGTAATTAAGTTGCAATTTTAAAGTATTTTAATACATGTATTATCTTTTTATAAAAGACTTTTTATATTGGTGTGTATATGTAAAATGAATTTATTAATATTTATATTGAAATGTGTTTATTCAAATGATTTTATCTTATTAAGGGATATTTTAATACTAGACAAACAAATATTATTGCAGAAAGAAATTTCAATCATAATTTAAATTATGAAACATGTTACTATTTAGTTAGTAGATTCTCTTCCATAAAAATATGCAATAAATATGTTGCAATGTTAGTTAATTGTCCAAATGTGTAAAATATACCTTTACATTATAATCAATTATAACTATAACATGCTTAGAAATTGTTAGTGTCATGCTATGTTTAATATCATGGAACAAAAGCAACTCTTTAAATAGAGTTGAATGTTTTTTTTGGGTTACATAGGAGAGTTGGTTACAACCACTATTTTTAGTAATTGACAAGCACAGGGTTCAAACCATAAGGACTACTTCCAACAAATCTAATTGTCTCGTTCTTGTTGATCCGGCGTGAGATGGGGAGCATCGATCGCTCAAGCTTCATACTGTCGTTATCGTTTTGGCGCGCACTCAAAAGATTCGGAGTAGACTACTACCTTTGCAAAGGGTTGGCTTCCCCCCAATGTTTGAACCCAGGTCTCTTCTTGGTAAGTGCCCAGCCACACCTCTACTTACCAATCCACCTAGTCCTTGGGGGTGTAGAGTTGAATGTTATGTTTGAACCTTATTTTTTGAAAGTGGATATTGTTTTATTCTAGATTGTAAATTTTGGATAATTTTTTTAGAAAATGTTTCATTTTCCAAGAGCTTTATCATTGTATAGAGTTGTCACATTCAAACGATTCTTGTATATTTGTTTAAGATTTGACAAACTTTAAAAGAGTGGTTACACGAAGGATTCTAAGTAGGAGATACATCCCTATTAAGTGAGTATTGCGAAATAATGGTTGTGATGTTTTTCAAATCTTATTTTTTTCAAAAGAATGCAATTTGAGCTATCTTTTAATGTGGGTAAGCAAATCAACTGTCATTTGTTGTGTTTTGATGTTTTTTTTTTATTTACTTTTTTATCTGACATGGAGGATTGGAATTTGTGAGACCATTTTTTATAAATCCTAGTATCATAAAACCCTAGTTTGTTTTATCATTTATTGAGTGTGAGTTCATGGAATTAATACCTTTCTTGAAAAAAGATGACATTAATGTTAGAGAGTGATTGAAGCAATTATAATATAATTCTAATGAAAACTCTTGGTTGTGAGGTGCCTTTCTGGTTACTTAAATGAGGAAGCTTTACAATGGGTATATCCATTTGGAACAAAATAGAACAAGCATTCCGGAGCAGATGGGAACCTAAGCATGTAGGGATAAAAAGAGTGCTAGACATTTATAAGGGAGAGGATGGAAGAAAGGATAAAAAGATATGTAGTCTAATGGATGTGATTAGAAACTTTGAAAGGAACTACAAAGGATTTTAGATGAGAGAAATGAAATAAAAAGAGTTAGAGTTCTTCAAGAAACAAAATGAAAACTATGAAAAAGAAATAAAATTACTTGTAGAAATGAAAAATTGTCCTATTGCATATGATTCTCGATTGGATTCGTAGGGAAGCTGAGGTGAACCACAGGGTACATTGTTCTCTACACTCGGTGTGGAAGAAGGGGGAAGGGTTCACCAGGAACGGTTTAAGAACTCGCTCTAAGTCCAAGGTTTTTCAAGAATGTTCAAGACAATCACCTATGTTTGGCCTTTCTAGATCTATGCTATGAAATATAAAGGACAATGTAGAAATATAGAATACAAGAAGACAAGAGCTAACCCTAGAATGATTTTTTTTTGAATGCCTTATAACCCTAGGGTTTTAAAATAGAAAACCTTCAAACAAGGGCTCAATAGAGGATGCACAAAAAATCCTAAGTGCACACTAAATGTTGTTTTCCTTTCAAATGCCTAGAAATTAATTTAATATACTCTTTTAAATCGGATATAGGGTTTACAATAGAAATAATAAACACTCAACAGTCAACCTAGAGACTAATTAGGGCACTTATCTCATTCGATGGTTGATCCAAGCTTTTATCCTTTATCAAGCAATGTCCAATGATTCATGTTCTTGCAAAATAACTTAGCAAACACTTGAAAAATATGATCAGCGTTAGGGGGCCTACTTAGGCCGCTATACAATAATGCTTGGAGGCACAACAATCAAGCCCCTTAGGTCCTTTTATTTGACCTTTGAAAGCAAAAGTGAAAGTTGACCTTTGGAAGATGAATAAGTATAATAGAATACAACATAATAGAATGATAAAATAGAGTAGAGAATGTAGCAGTATGCCTTATATGCAATCTAGAACACAGATTTAGGGTTTGGGGGTAGCAACTTGCCCCCAAATGTGGTCTAGGTGAAATTATGCTCTCCAAGGAGCGATCACAATTTTGTAGACCAACGAAATCATGCCCCACAAAGATCGGACACGATTTCACAGAAGCAAGGTGAAAAGCCTCAAATCGATGCGAAATGACTAATGTGTGATAAAGAATATCAAAGTGTGCATACATAAGACCTTTGAATAGTCAATCTCTCCTTAGGGCTTCAACAATTGTCCACCAAAGTCAGCAATAAACAAATCAATGCAGCAGAAAACTCAGCTTCAATAGACTATATTCCACACTTGCAAGTTATTTTGCTTGCAGAAGAAAACAAATCATTTAGAAAGTTTTTGCGCAATTCACTTATCAAGAATAATTTGGGAGCTTTCCTTAGATCACTTGGTGTCAAAGAAGACTTCAAACCCTCATTTTATAGTGGATTTGAAAGCGAAATGAGCAAAAAAACACGACGAGACAACACCAAAATACGTCAACTTTGAAAATTAGGCTTTTCTTGAGAGAAAACCCTAAAAGACGAAATCACGCCCTATCAAGGCCAATCACGATTTCGCATTATGCAAAATCGCATCCCATCGGTGGTGACTGTAATTTCACCAAAAGAGGAGAAAAATAAAGAGGAGAGGAGGGGAAACCTAGTCCTTGCCTTAGGCAAGCCTGAGGGATCTCCCTAAAGGGTTTAGGGAAAATTACTCACTCAAATGGGTCAATTTTTTGTGTCTATATTTTGCCCCCTCTTTGATGCATTTATGGATTAACAAATGCGTCAAAGAAATATGTAAACACCTACAAACAAAATATAATAAGCAGAAAAGGAGTGGCTGGTTTAGAATTTAGGTGTCGTGTGAAAACGATGTTATTTCAAACACTTTCTTAGTTTACACGCAAATCAAGATATTAGGGACATTAACACCTCTTAGGCCAGGGTGCCCCCTCAAGTTTCATAAGGGATTATATATTCCTAATGAAACTCGAAATGATAGACTCAGAAGAAGAAAAGGACAAAAAGAAGAAGTGAAAACAGAAAAAAAGAACAATGAAAATAAGGATAAAAAGGAAAAGGGGTAAAACCCTAATTCATTTTGATCGCACGAGGAGATGGAAAAGAGCTCTGGAGAAAAACGAGATATGGTGTTACCAGCGCACTATTCAGGATTGCGAGGGACGAGGCCAGCATGGAAGCAAAGCAGGCAGAGGTAAGATCGAAAACCCTTAATTTTTTGGAATTTTTTTCAATTTTTTTAGGGTTTTTTGCCAAACCCGATGGTTTCGTTGCATACGATTTGGGCTTGATTTCGTGACCCAACCGTGACTTCGTCTTGGTTTGTAGCGGTGGGTGAAATTGCGCCCGATGAAAAACCATGTGAAATTGCATCTTGTAGAGACGAGACGCGATTTACTAGAGGTCAAATTGTAGCCTTGGAAAACCAGGCATGATTTTGCCAAAGAGAGGAAAAAAAAGGAAGAAAAAGAAGGAAAAGAAAAGAGAGGAAGAAAAAATAAAAAGAAGAGGAAAGAAGAAAGAGAGAGAGAAAAGGAGAGAGATGAATGCAAGCAAGCTGTCACTTGAAAGTTAGTTTATTTATTTAATTAATTTAATTTTAATTAATGATACTAATTAAATTTTATATTGTGTTGGTGGATGTAGCTTCTTATACTCGAGAGTCGTGAGTGGTGAGCAGGCTCCTTAGAGCTGGAGTTGCGCTAGGCCACATGGCGAGGATGCCTCGAGTGGAGGTAGACAAGGCATTACTCACAATGTTAGCAGAGAGGTGGTACTTGGAGTCATCGACCTTTCAATTACCGACGAGAGATACAATCGTCACACTTGAGGATGTGTGGTGGATCTTGTGCATCCCCATCAAGGGGAGGGTATTTTACAAAGCTTGAGGGTGACCAGTGACACTTTAGCGATTATTAGGAGGTTGGAACCACCAGGTGCAAGAAAGTATGATGGTCGTGGATGACCTACTAGGGCGATATGGGGTTGACCCATTGACAACCATGATTTGCAAGGTGATGGCAGGCTTGTTGATGTGCTACACTAGTAGGTGATATCTGCCATGGATGATAGCGGGTGTAGTGGCAGACATACAAGACTAGGGAGTGCATAAAACCCATATATGTTGGCCTACTTATATAGGATGTTGTACAACATTATGTACAAGTGGCATATAGTGATTGTGTGTATGACATTGCTCCAAGTATGGAGTTGGGAGCATATAGCAGTGCAAAGACTGGATGCACTGCTAGGACCATTGCCCATCCTGGAGTGACCAACTACATATAGTTGGTCCAGATAATTTGAGTGAGTCACGAGGACGTATGCCAAGAACTTACCACTAGCAAGGTGGGTAGTATACGAGTTGAGGGAGACCCAAATTATATGGCGACACTGATGTCTACACCCAGGATGGGTTGAGGATAGGGAGGAGCTAACAAGAGTGAGGAGGATCAGGTGGCTGATGACAGAGAGAGGGGATCTAGAGGTCTTCCACTTTGATAGAGTCCTAAGGACTTTCGAGATCTTATAGGGGATCCCAGATTTAGGATACTACTGGTACCAGAGGATGTATCGAAACCCAAAAAGAGTTGGAGGAGTGCCTGATTTAGCTAGGTGGGTAGAGGAGGACTTGGATAATCCTCCTTACATGGATCCTAGGGTGTATGATGTGGGAGTGGATCTCAGCTATTAGAGGTGGTATAGAGGAGTCATGCTCTAGAGGGTCTCTCCTCCAATGCTGATACAAAGGCCCCAGGTGATGAGCCTTGACATGCAGTATGCTTTCTGAGAGGTTGCTCTTAGAGCCACAGAGAGGAAACAGTAGGGGCAAGAAACCCCAAGCCAAAGACATATGTGAGTCTGGGTGGAGATAGTGATAGAGACCACTATCTCGATAAGTACCAGGGAGGCAGGGGCAACTGGAGTTGCCCCCATAGTGGTCGAGGTACTACCAAGCAAAGGAGTGGGAGAGGCCTCCACATCAGAAGTAGTCAGCCTAGGTGAGGCCTTAGATCAGGGGGACCTAAGGAGGGAGGCAAAGGCTCTACGAACACAGGTAGCGACTCTACAGAGGGATATAGAGCTACTCCAGGAGGATAGGTCCTAGAGGATTGAGGGGCTATAGAGTGCCTTGGGCACTATAGGATCGAAGAGGGATGCAACCTGAGTAGAGATCAATCATCTTCGAGGGGAGGTGAGTCATCTAAATGTAGAGTGTTAGAGGGTATGGCTACT
This sequence comes from Wollemia nobilis, assembly GCA_028583015.1. NCBI lineage: Eukaryota > Viridiplantae > Streptophyta > Pinopsida > Araucariales > Araucariaceae > Wollemia > Wollemia nobilis. The sequence goes on from JAQPPZ010004166.1 coordinate 12,459,814, forward strand.
ATTGGAAGCAACCAGGCTAGCAACGAGATCCGCTTCCTATAGATAAAACTCCAAGGGTAAGGGAGAGGTTGGAGGTGGCCTTTCAAAGAGATACCTTTTACGATATCATGTACTGCCAGGTGATATCAAAGGGACAATGGGTGAGACTCCCTCCGTCCCTACAGTCAACTAGTATGTCACGATCTTGATCTCTTGATCCATGGGTATGATGTTGCTTGGACCACCTCTAATGGGTGGAGCAGAGGATATGGGCTCCTAGATCTAGGGTTAGGGATCAGGATGAATTATTAATTTTGATTGTGGCATGCACCCCTAGGGATTGGTTGAGTGTACCAGGATTGGACTATGGTACACCAACCAAACATCTATGTATCTTTCTCTATTCAAGTAATATTGAGCTACTTTTATTATGTTTTATTGGTGTGTGTGCACTTGATGTGGATTAATTTATTGTGTTGTGATTTTTATAATTATGGTGTTTTATACAACTAACTATGCAATTCATGGACTATATGAATGCAAGAATGAGGTAGATATGAGATAGAAGAAGAAGAAACACAAGGAAGGAAAGGAAGAAAGAAGAAGGAAATAATAAGAAGTAAAGGCCAAAATTGAAATTGGGTGGTTGAAGCATGGTATTTTAAATCAATGTAGGTCATGGTAGACCAGTGTGACCAAATATCATGAATCGAATATGAAAATGGAATGTAATGCTTGCTATAAATGATTAAGTGCTAGAGTATGACCCGCTATGGGTGGTTGCTCATTGATGACTGCTATGGGGCAATTACTCGCTAGGATGTATGTCATGACCTATTGAAATGGCCATGGAGCTTATCCTGTAATGGAGTGTTAGGCTCACTAAGTCAAGAGGAGTATAACCCGATAGAGGAACATGCCTGATATATAAAAGATACCCATGATGATGTATTTATTCCCATGTGGGGTGCAATATATGTAGATGAGAATTAGTAAACGAGCGCTATCCCCGATAGGGGTGTGATGTGTGCAATATGTGAAAGCAAAATCAAGAATATCAGTTTATGAGTGTATGCAAATGCTATGAAGAAATAGAGAACCATCACAGAAATATAGAAGAAGATATACCCTTGTTTAAGAAAAAAGATAGAAAATATCATGAAAAAAGTGAAAAGGACACATTCATAAAATATTGTCATCCTTTACCTAGGGAAAATGATAATCATGAATAATACTTTCAAGGTCAAGGAAGAATGAAAGATCAACGAAGAAAGAGAAGAAGAAAGAGAGAAATAAGAGGAAGAAGAATTCCTAGGTGGTGATTTTTCTAGGTATCAGAACCCTATTGAAAGTGCAATGCATGTGAGTTATGACCTAACTAGGTATCATCACATGTCATTATCGTAAAATCCCAAAAAATCTATATGATCAAGCAGTCGTGAACAGACAATCATGCAAAATATGACATTCCAAACATGCAAGTTGGATTAAATTTTAGGAAAATCATGCAGAGTATGATAGGCAACAATGTAATATGAGCATGAAGATGGATGCAATGAAAATGCAAATGCATACCTAGTGAATGAGAAGGTTTTTTTTTAATTTAAGCAAATAGAGCGATAATCAACATAAAATCTGAATGTTCCTCCTATATTAACAAATATAAATGGTGTACTATAATTTGTTTCATCAAAGAAACCTCTAAAAGGCCAACCATCTCGGTGGTTAGAATCATAAAGAGGCTACTTCATAGCTTTTTATTTGATAGCCATAGCACAAAAATCAATACACTCTTGAACACAACCATTATTCTTAACATAAGGAGGAGCAATCCTTAACTTCGCAAGATCCCTATAGGATAGCGAAGTAGGGTCCCTTTCTAAAACAAAAGCGTATCTCTTGAGCACACAGAACCAATCATATTACTAAAAAAGATTTTAGAAGAATCAAAGGACCATCATCCTCGTCATCCATTTTTTACTTTTGATGGTCCAAATACTCACATAAGTCATAAGATTATCATCATCCTCAAATGGTAAAGGTTGATTTTTTTTAGGTATGAAACCTATGCCACATATCCCAAGCCATATTTCAACATCCAAAGGCTCTTGAATGCCTTTCTATTGTGGCTCCAGACCTTTACCTACATATTCCATACTAGATAGGATTTATTTAGGAAGTGGGTAGTCACTAGAAAGGTAACAATAAGCGAAATAATACTCAATGGGAGAAGAATTGCGACCATTTATATTTTATTTGAAGGTGTTTCCTACGAAGATAAAGGTACATGTACCAATGTGTACAACATCACCTTCTTATAGGGTAAACCCATGGTCATAGGTGAATATGGAAGCTTAGCGAGATCCAAAAGTGGCTCTTGAAAAACTGATTATCTTGATCTTTTGATGAAACATTGATGTGATATTCCTCACTCATTTTTAAATTTTGGAATTGCTTTGATATTTGAGATGAGGAATGTGAAGAAGCAGTTGAAGATATGGAAGGACAAAGGGTAAACTCAGATTGAGCTTGTTCAACCATCGAATAAAATTCAAATGGTTGGGGTTACCCAAAATGGCGATAATTTGATCTTTAAATTCAAATTTCAAACATTGATGAAGAGTAGAAGGGATGGTCTTCATTGCATGAATCCAAGGACGTCCAAGAAAAATATTAAAATATGCAGGGCATCATACCACATAAAACAAATTATCCAAGATCTTAGGCCCAACCTTAAGGGGAAAGGATATAACACCGCAGGCTTCTTGGGACTCATTGTTGAAAGCTTTGATGATGATATCAAATTTAGTCATCTTCCTCTTTTAATCCAAAATTTTGAAAGAATTTATAAGTGCACAAATTGAGGGAAGAACCATTATCAATCAATATTTTCTTGATAAAGATATCCCTAATAAATATCGTGATGTAAAGTGAAGAATCTTCTTGCAACTTGGAGGAAGACTTATTGTCATCTGAGAATGAGATATGATGTATCCCAAGAGATCCTACAACATTAACTACATCACTAGAGGAAATATCAGGAGGAATAGATTATCGTTTTATAAATTCCAACAAAGATTCTTGATGAGTAGGAGAAGTTTGTAAAAGTTCTAAGATAGATATCTTAGCCAGAGTATTGGCTAACTACTGTTGGAGATCGAATGAAACTTTAGGTTGGGGTCTCAATATTAAAGGTGGGGTTCCTATATCTGAAACCTTTTTTTGATTATTCCTCAAAACCAAAGTGGGCTATGATGCAGAATATTTTTCTTTCTAAGAGTGCTAAGTAATATAAATCTGAGCTTGTCTTCTTGTAGTTACCCCAACCATGCCAACCATGTTACCATAAGGAGGAGGCTCATTTTGATAAGATACTTGATTAGCTATCGAATGATTATGCTTTAGTAATGGATCCTTAAATATCCCCATATCCTTATTTGTTGTTGGTATTTGCTATGTAGAAGATTGATTATTTGATGACTGAGAATTTCCTAAATCAATACGTCCTACATCAATCAAATCTTGTACCACATGTTTCAACTTCTTACAAGAATTTATCCAATGTCTTTCAACTTTGTGATATGCACAACACTGACCTACTTTGTACCAATTAGCAATAGTATCTGGTTGTATTATGGAAGGTAATTCAATTGCATTGGCTTCCAATAATTGTTTTAAAATTGCTTCCATAGACATGTTAAGTTTTGTAAATCTCCTTTGTGGAGGTTTTTGAAGTATTATCTTTGGCAGGTTGTTAATAACATTATTAACAGGCCTACTGTCTGGTGCACCATCACCCCCTGTGTTTTTATTCTTGTGTTGTGACTTATTTTATTTTTCTTCTTTGATTTTTAGTTGATCTCTTCTAATAAGAGCTTGTTCCAATTTTCTTGCTAACTCAATTGTTTGGTCAAAATATATGATAGTAGTTATCTCTAATGCATAAGATAAATGTTCTTGTAATTTTCCAATAAATATCTCAAGCATGTCTCGAGGAGGTAAGGTAAATCTCAAGCATCCAACTAGGCTCCTCCAACGAGACAAAAATTCTGAAAAGATCTCTTCTTTACCTTGTTTTAAATTATAAACATCCTTCATTGTTACATCTTTTTCAACATAAGCACCAAATTGTTGAACAAATAACTCTGTTGTCTCTTCAAAATTTTGCAAAGAATAATTAGGTAACCGATAGTACCACTCCAATGCGACACCACCAAGACTTTTAGGGAATATTTTTAGTAACAACATATCATCATATATAAGATCATGTCATGTTTTTCTAAATCTTCTTAGGTGATAAAACAAATCTTCTATCTCTTTTTATATAGGTAACCCAGCATAGGAAAGTGCTTAGGATAAGATCTTGCAACAAAAATAGGATCCAGTTGTTGGTTACACATCTGCTTATAACTATAATTGAAACTTGAAGGTTGAATCATCTCCACCTTTGAAACCAATTGTTTCACCATATTTGTCAAATTTTGCACTTTTGGATTACTATTATATGATGCCCTCAAATTCCCTAGTGCTTGACTTATGTTGGAAGCATGAATACTATTGTAATGTGTGATACCCTATGAGAGAGGTTAACTAACATATGGTGGGATAGAGGCAAAAGTATTGAGATAAGGAGTTTGAGGAGGAAATTGAGAATAATTTTGAGTAACACTACTAGTTAGAGGGACTTGTAGATTCCTTCCAATATTGGTGGTCATAGTAGTGGCACAAGTTGTTTGGTGTCTTAGATTATCAAGATGTAAATATTTGGAGAAGGGGTTGTTTTGATCAAGCTTAGAAGAATTTACTAGAGTTGGAGGAGGAGCCTCAAATCTTTCAAGTTGAGCCTCTCGTTCCATAGCCCTCAGTAATTTGTCACTATTGGCTATCATAAAGCCCCAAATATGCTCAAAGGATGTAAAGAGAAACCCACCATCGGGTCCTTCAAAAGGATTAAAATTTGCTTTAGTCTCATTATTACCTTGTTCTTTGGGATCTAATTTACGATCCTCTCTATCAATTTGGTCATCTTTTAGAGGAACATAATCAAATTCAAGATGCCTTCGCTGACTTCTAAGGAAAGGAGTCATTAGAAGAAGCAAAAGGATAGAAGAGAATACTAACAATAAACACACAAGAAAAGTTTTTAATAATGTTATTAATGTTCTAAAGCCAATCAAACAAATTGAAGTTATTGTTTAAAGTTTTCAAAATAAAAGGAGGTATTCACGACGGGTTCACCAAATATGTAGAGGGGGAAAACCGCCCTATCCTGTACGATTCTCGGTTGGATCCGTAGGGAAGCCGAGGTGAACCGTGGGGGTATGTTGTTCTCTACACTCAGTATGGAAGAAGGGGAAATGTGATAGGGATTAATCATATTATTCACATTTTCATATATTGTGACCCATCATTCAATGTTTGTTCACAAGTAGTTGTATGGATAAGATTGTTGACGATAATAATTTAATGTTATCTTATCCGATGTAATCCCTATTTATAGATGTTTTTGGTAATAAAATAATAAGTTTTTTATTGTTCAATTCCTTCCTGTTCTATTTATAAGTGTGTTCCACATTATATTGGTATCAGAGCCTGTTGATAAGCAACACACCCCCATTGAAAAATGAGATTCCATCCTTAGAAAATTCTGAACTTTCATTTTTTGCAGCAGGGACCCTCTTGATCTTTTCGGGTTTTAAATCCAAATTTGCTTGCCTCCTTTTTAAAGTTGTGCTTTTTCTTGCATTCTAGATGTGTTATCCAAGAATTCACTTTTTACATGCTAGAATCATTCATGCACAAGCAAAATCTTGCACCGGTACCGAGAAAATCCAGAAAACAGTTGCATAAATTCACTAAAAATCAAACTTTCCATTTTTGGTAGTGTCGCGATATCGCGACACTTCCATTTTCGGAAATGTCGCGATATCGCGACATGTAAGTCAAAATACGGCTAAGTGCGAGAAAGGTCGCGATTTCGTGACATGTCGCGAAATCGCGACAGCTTTTTTTTTCTAACATGTGTACATATTGTAAATAGCTCCGTAAGTTTTTTTTTTCTAGTTTAGTTCTTTTAATAGCTCTGTACAGTTGCTTTAGTTGCTTCTTTTTAGTTTTAATTGGGTGCTGTCTGTACAGGTTTGTTTGTTAGATTAATCCTTGTTCTCAGTGCAGTTTTATTTTTTATTTTTTATTTTTATTTTATTTTTTTATTTTTTTTAATATGTCTGTGCAGTTGCATTTTAGTTTATTTCAGTTGCTTTAAGTTTATTTCAGTGCTGTTGCAGTTTAGCTTTGCTGCAGTTTAGCAGTTTTAGTTACTTTGCTTCAGTTCTTTTAGTTTGTTTCTTTTATTGCCTGTACAGTTTTTATTTTCTTCCTTGCATTTCTTTTTCTTTGCTATCTGTACAGTCTTCAGTTTTAGTTTTAGTCTTAGTTGCTTGTGCAGTTTTATTTGCAGTCTGTGCAGTTTTTATTCTGTCTTGCTTTAGAAGCCTGTGCCTGTCCTTGGAAGCCTGTACAAAGTCCTTTGGCTTCTAAAATTCTATTTTTTAACCTCTGCCTGAGCAATCAATGAAAAGTCAGCCTGCTGAAAATTGTTTTATTCCTAGTCGATAAATCCTCAATCCAAAGTGCCTCCCCATTCTCGCTCATTATTCTAATTGAGATAGTCTCGCTTGCACTAAACTCGTGGAACTATTTTGTTATCCAGGATGAAGGTAGAGAGATGATTGGATCTTGTGTCTTACTTGCCACAGCTTGTTTTAATGATAGAAAAAGCTGCTATGTTGTTTTGTTGGAGGAACTCCCTGGGGAATCCAAGAAAAGTCAGGTTATAAGAGGGGACTATGGTTCATGCAATTATTTGGGTGTCACCAGAGGCTATCAATGCCTAGACTGAAACAGTTCCAGATTGATCAAATATTAAAAGAAAATTGTAATTTCTCTAAGGTCTTCCAGATAGTGATATATTTCAAAAAGAAGAGAGATAAAAAAAAAAGAGATAAGAAAAAAAAAGAAAAAAAAAGAAAAAAAAAAAAAAAAAAAAGAGTTATATGATCAAAAGAGGCAGCCAATATTAGATTCTGCCCTACAGTTGTAAATTGGGTCGTGTAAATCTAAAGGGTAACTCTGTCTAGGCTGTAAAAAGCTAAACTAGTAAACAGAGCTCTACTCGGTTTCCCCTTTTACAATATAGAAAAGTTGATTAATCCAAGTTTATCATTCAATTCAGTCATCCTTGAAGAAAGTTCTATACCTTTGTAATTGCACATCAGAAATCTTCCTTGAAGTAATCAAGCCCAGTATGTCCTTGGGAAATTTTAACAGCTGGCAGTTGGCGATCAATTTATTGTGAAGAATGCCCGTGGCAAGGCATGATGCATGGTCTTTTTGTTTTGAAACCGGAGTCTTGGGTTCTAAAATAGTGCTACTATTTTACCCGCAGATATCGCCATTTGTTGATAAGCAACACACCCCCACTGAAAAATGAGATTCCATCCTTAGAAAATTCCGAACTTTCATTTTTTGGCAAGCAGGGACCCTCTTGATCTTTTCAGGTTTTAAATCCAAATTTGCTTGCCTCCTTTTTAAAGTTGTGCTTTTTCTTGCATTCTAGATGTGTTATCCAAGAATTCACTTTTTACATGCTAGAATCATTCATGCACAAGCAAAATATTGCACCGGTATCGAGAAAATCCGAAAACAGTTGCATAAATTCACTAAAAATCAAACTTTCCATTTTTGGTAGTGTCGCGATATCGCGACACTTCCATTTTCGGAAATGTCGCGATATCGCGACATGTAAGTCAAAATACGGCTAAGTGCGAGAAAGGTCGCGATTTCGCGACATGTCGCGAAATCGCGACAGTTTTTGGGTGAGAGACGCAACCTGTACGGATGGCGCGATTTTGCGACATGTCGCATTTTCGCGGCAGGAGAGAGAAAGTGGGCTGCAGAATGAAAAATCAGCTAAGTCAGAAACATGTTCCAAAATCGCGGTCAGCGCGGTCAACGCATGCAGGAAAGGGAACTGTCGCGATATCGCGACGTGTTCTAAAATCGCGGCTGAAAATCAAGAAACGTACGGAGGCCAGGAAGGGTCGCGATTTCGCGACATGTCGCGAAATCGCGACAGTCGTGTTTTCGCGGCCGACGAGGGAGGAAGTTGCCGATGCGCTGGCAGGGCCGCGATTTCGCGTCGCAGAATCGCGGTAGGAGAGAGAAAGTCATAGTTGACCTGAAAGTGCATTCCGGCAGGAAACAGAAGGCTTCCTGGGGTAGCGACACGTGTCAAAGCGTGAATGGGACAAAAAGAAGCCGACATGCAAGCTTATTTTTCGGATTTAATCTGTTTTTAATGTTTTAAGCTTCTGATTTAATTAAAATGCTAATCTAATGCATCTTTTTGTATTTCATGCAGGATTCCACCTGGCACTTACGGGACAACCGGGAAGACCATAAAGGCGAAGATGAAGTGCGGATTTAGTCAAGGACCGCCATGCTAGGAGAGAAGCTGCCGGTGAGAGCATTCAACAACAAATTTATTGCAGACTTGATAGCATGAAGACCATTTCAACTTCGGGATGGATTTGCGGAGATCGAATTGATGGAGAAGTGGTGACTCATCCGGCTCACCAGCAGAATTAACGGAAGCATTTATTTGCAGATGCGAATGAATGCAAGTTGCATTTTATTTTATCTTCTCCATTTATGGCAGCTGACTGCACAGATTTGCCGAAGGGTTAAGTTCTATCCGGACTTTGTTTTTTAAATGGATTTTTATTGTAAAACCCGGGTCCTAGGGTTTAAGTGCGATAAGATTTAGGGTTTGAGCAAGATATTTTGGAAAAGATCAGGGTCTGTCCTGAGTCTATAAATACAAATTCTAAATGTAATCGCAGGAGGCGGAGACTTAGAAAAAAAGGCTTATAAGCAATTTCTTGCAAATTTTGTGAAATCCTTTGTTTCTGGACTTGGAGTTGATGTGCTTTAGCTTTTCTGTGATAGCATGGCCAGGAGCCTAATCTTTTGCAGAGTGTGATAAGTGTATTTTCTTTTGTTATCCGTTCCATTTAAAGTTTGTTAGATATATGTCGTAAATCGCCATTGTCAAGATTAAATATGTCTGTTAGGCTTCAGCTTGTTCTATTGTCTCGCTAGGGGAAATTACAGATTTCGGGTGTAAGTTTGTTCTAATTGCTCTGTCTTCATCGTGCGAGCTAGGGTCGCCGGTGAAAGATACCGTTTTAACCAACTGCCCCTTGGATTTATAATTTTTTGCTAGATCCGTTTCACTCGCCTTGTGCTCTTAGTTGAAAGTGATCTTAGACCGATTGGACACTTTCTTCCGGGATTTGTTCTGTTGTGAAGTCGATAGCATAGATAAGATTGATAGTTTAGAGTTTTACAGTTTAAAGTCCGATAAACTTCTCTTTCTCGCCTTACCCTACCCTCTCTTTGCTTACCGTTAATGATCCATTTTTATTTTCTTTATTTGCCTTTTATTTAAATCTACGACCCATGAGAGCTAGATCTAGAATTCAAGTTAAATCGATTGTCAACAACTTTTGCAACTATCGAACAAGTTCGGAAACCCCCGTAAGGTAACAGAGCGATCCATATTGAAATCTATTCCGAAGTGGAAAAGAGTGAATTGCCATTCGACCCAACTCTGTAACTCGCACCTTGGATAACCAGCTAGATCCTAAAGATGAGTGGGATCAGTCCCGTGGGTGTCTCCGGAGCTTTTCTTTGCCTTCATCCTTTTTCCCGGGGTGTGCATGAAAGCCGGACCAACAGAGCCGAGCACAAGATTTGAAGAGTATCCTCTTCTTTAGACCAGGTTTGGTTCTAAAAGGAATAAGAAATCCTCCCTATGGATCTTGGTTTGGTGGTTTCATCCATTGTTTGATGAACACTCTTACATTTTTCACAAATATTTTGAAGCTTAGCTTTACGAATATACTTCTTTATAAATTCTTACATGATCACATATTTGGATCCGCTCGTCTGCTTGCAGATTGGTCATTTTTGCCTTACTTATTTGACGATCTAAAATTAAACCATAGCCAGGGTTTGCATTTATCGCTTTCAATCAATGCCATTAAACTACAAATTTTTTGGGTGTCAATTTATTGTGTCAAGCATTCCTTTTTCAGTTCACAATCGTTGCCATTTATTTTTATCACTTTGCGGTCCACCACATTGATCTAAACTTTTTTGCATTGTTCTACGTATTGTTCGATCGAGATTCCTCATACGGAAGATTTCCATCACTGATCTATCAATTTACAAGCAACACCAGCCAGTCTAACCTTTTTTTAGCATTTTTCATGCAATTTTTGATGTCACTCTATGTTTCCTATGGCAGATAAAAATTTGCAGGCTTCAATTTCAAAATTTCGGCATCAATCAATCGTTTTTCGATACTAATCTGCATAATATGACGAGTTCTTGCATGAATATGGTGATTTTCTGCTTTCCTAGGCAGCTCTCTTGCCTTCCTACATGATTTTAGTGTTGCTTCACTATTACCTCGTGTTTTCCAACAAAAATATTATTTTTTTGACAACTTCGACGATTCCTGGTACCATTTTCTAGTAAAGAATCGACTTTTGTTGCATAAATTTGATAGTTTCGAGAGTGTTTCATGGTTTTTTGACATAGATCTGCTTATTTTTAGGTATAAGACACTGCTAGACATAGTGTTCTTGATATTTTTCACATCGATCATGTCATTTAAGGCTTTTTTCACGATGCTTTCTGCCTTTCCAGATTTGAAATGCATTTTTCGATACACGCGATCTTTTTGATGTTAAAAATTTTAATCATCCCTAAGGTTTTTAAAAAAATTATGGATTATTTCCTTGTTCCTGGTGACTACGCAATTTTTTAACTCCAATTCCCGTCGTTCCTTCGATGCGTTCGCGTTTATTTTTTTTTAAATATTCTCGTGGGTTTTATCCCACATCTGTTGTGTCGAAGGTCTTTTGATCTTTATCTTCCACGACTAGCACCTTAAGAGATATACAGCTTGTTGGCTATCCTCGCCTACACACTTCTACACCTGGTTTATCGCCATTTCTACTAAACCCTCACCGTGTCATTCCTAAAATTTCTATGACTACCACTTATCTGGCCTATCCCCTCTTATCATCTATCATTTTGCTTGTTGTGTTCAACCTTGTTTGCCCACCTTCCTTGTTACTCTGCTTGCCTGTGGTTTTTGTGTTATCACATGTTGCACCCTTATCCATCTTGTGCCCTATCATCTGCATCAGTCTATCGTCAATCGATTGTTACCATCGTTGACTGCACATTTTGCATTATTGTCCTCACAGTCGCTACTTCAATGTTCCATTATGCTCTCAATAGTCTCCTATGTTACCCTCACCATTGGTTGTCATCACTTATCTAACCATTGTCACCTCATTATCTCGTTCTACTCTCAATAGTCTCCTGCATCAACCTCATTGTTGGCTACCATTACTTATCTAACCGTTGCCACCTTGTTGTCCCATTATGCTCTCAACAGTGTCCTGTGTCACCCTCACCATTGGCTAATGTCACTTATCTAATTGTTATCGATCAAACCTATCCAGTCAAATATGCCACTTGTGTTGTTGGCCATTGAAAATTACCCGTTGCAGATGCAAATCAAAACAATTTTTTTTTGGCATTTCCTACTTTTGGGAGACCTTCTGCACAATTTGATTTTCCAAGGAATTTATTTGATAGAGTATACCCTTATATATAATCGTTGGAAATCTTGTTTCGATCCCTACCCATTCACAGTGGTGATTTTTCCATTTGTCCTTTTTAATATCTCTAACTATGTCCCAAAAATCCCCTTGTTAAATGGACCTGCCTTTTTGCCTTGTGACCACCATTTCTTCTATTTTCAATTTTCTTCTTGGCTTGAACCAGATATATGGCCACCAACATGGCCTTAGCCAAAAAATTAGTCAAAGTCACTCCCATGTAGAATGAAAAATCGATCAAAATCTCAGCCCATCAGTCTGCAAAATTAGTTGAAGTCACCATTCAAATCCATTCTTTGGCTAACACCATTAAGGAAATCAAACTACAATCCTCATCCTCCCATACTTATCATGCCAAGTATGAAGTTAAAATTTATGAAGGGTCTCGAGATTCTTCTATCCTCAACATTTGGATCCTTGATATGGAGACCTGGTTTGATTTTAGTCAAAATTTGGACGATGATAAGGTTTCTTTTGTCAAACTCAAACTTTCTAGCATGGCTAAGGTTCTCATTATCAAATGCCATGAAACCCAAAACCCCATTCTCACATGGGATGATTTCATCAAAGCTTTGAAGGCCACTTTTTATCCATCCAATTATGATGATGACTTACGGATTCATTGGCTCCGCCTTCGATAGGAAAAAATCAATCTGTATAGGATTATGTTCATCAATTCAACCGTTTAGGCATATTGCTTCACATATCAGATCCTATAGATTCCCTCATTTTTAAGTTTAAAAGTGGGCTTCTTGCACACTTTTATCATGAGTTGAAATATACTCCATGCACTACACTTGATGATGTGTTCAATCATGCACAACTTGTGGAGGAGAAGTTCATTGCACAACATCGAGGACCTCGTTATCCTTCTAGTGGTTTGACACAAGTGTCCCTTCCACAGTAATAGACACCAAGGTACTCTTCTTCTTTCTTCCCTTATTTTTCTACTCTTGCTTCTAATAAATCCATTGCTTTTAAGCATACATTTAATGCTTCTTCTTCTTCGCATGATTAGCCTAAATTTTTTTGTAATTATTGTAAAAGAATAGGGTATAATAAATTTAAATATCTAAAATTACAATCTAAGAAGAAGAATTTACTTGTACAATCTTATGAGGGCACCTGTGATAACCCCATCCAAACTATTGGTGAGAGATAGATTTATTATAAGTTAATGGGACAGCTCAATGATGCAACATTTATGCATTATCATTCCACTATAGTCGCCCATGACCATCTGTTTATCACGTGTGTCCATTTACTTCATAATTTTATCATGCTCTTACTCCAATTACAGTTTCAACTCTAGTTCCACATGTGGTTCACACCACTCAACATCCTACCTCCTTCACCTTGTAGGAATTCCAACCTTCGATGGCATATCCTATCATATTTCAGTCGCTGCCATCTATACACCATCCTCATATTGGTAGTCCACATTGCATTTATATGGGCACTCATTATGGTGCCTCTCCAAGACCTCTGGGGTTCTCACTAGATCACATTCTGCATGATTTTTCCTTCCCTTTTAATTGCATTACGATCCACTACTTCAATGGTGGGGAGGAATGATAGATATTAATCATATTATTCACATTTGACATATGTTGTAATCCATCATTTAATGTATGTTCACAAGTAGTTGTGAGGATAAGATTATTGACTACAATAATTTAATGTTATCTTATCTGATGTAATCCCTATTTATAGATGTTCTTGCTAATAAAATAACAAGTTTTTCATTGTTTAATTCCTTCATGTTCTATTTGTGAGTGTGTTCCACATTAGAAGGGTTCACTAGGAATGGTTTAAGGACTCGTTCCAAGTCCAAGGATTTTTAATAATTTTTGGTGTATTCATTTCAAGACAATCACCTATGTTTGGTCTTTCTAGATCTATGCTATGAAAGATAAAGGACAATGCAAAAATACAAAATGTAAGAAGATAAGAGCTAACCCTAGAATGATTCTTTATTTGAATTCCTTCTAACCTAGGGTTTTAAAATAGAAAACCTTCTAGAAAGGGCTCAAGAGAGGATGCACAAAAAACCCTAAGTGCACAGTAAATATTATTTTCCTTTCAAACGCCTAGAAATTAATTTAATATACTCTTTTAAATTAGATCTAGGATTTACAACAAAAATAATAAACACTCAACAAACAACCTAGAGACTAATTAGGGCACTTATATCATCTGGTGGTTGATCCAAGCTTTTATACTTTATCTGGCAATGGCCAATGATTCATGTTCATGCAAAATAACCTGACAAACACTTGAAAAATATGATCAAATTTAGGGGGCCTACTTAGGCTGCTATAAAATAATGCTTGGAGGCGCATCAGTCAAGCCCCCTAGGTCCTTTTAGTTGACCTTTGAAAGCAAAAGTGAAATTTGACCTTTGAAATATGAACAAGCATAACAAAATACAATAGAATATAATGATAAAATAGAGTAGAGAATGTAACAGTATACCTTATATATAATCTAGAACATAGATTTAGGGTTTGGGGGTAGAAAAATACCCTGAGATATGGTCTAGGTGAAATAGTGCTTTGCAAGGAGCGAATGTAATTTTATAGACTGACAAAATCGTGTCCCGTAGAGATCGGGTACGATTTCGTAGAAGTGATGTTAGAAATAGATTATATTACATCATTTAGGTCATGTAAATGTACCTTCCTAGGTACATACTTAGGACATTAGATTACTTTAGGGGAAAGTTATCTAGTTACTTCATGAAGTGTAATAAATGCACAAGTGTTAATGTGTAAGATGTTCCTTGCACAACTACGTAGAGTGTTGGCCAAGGAATCTATCATCCTATATAAAAATGGTCTCATTGTAACATATAGATATAGAGATAGAGAGAAGATTAGAGCATATTTATAGGTAGTAGCATAGTGTTGTGTAGATCACCATATATTGGTGATGGTTGCAATGTAGTTTAGTAGCTTTATTCATAGAGTGTTCATTTCCTCCATAGTTACATTGTATTCATTTCTATCGTTTCTATTTATAGAATATTTCAGTCATCTTGCATATTTACTTTTTTTCATATTATTTTGCATCTTGTGATTGCTATCCCCCATTGCACACTGCATAAAAAGCTAACAGTGGTATCAGAGCCACAGTTTATCTAGCGACAATAGATCAATAGGAAAACCACCATTATCATTATCATCTAGCTGACTTCTTTGCTATTTCATCTAATGGTAGGTAAAGATCCTTTTGATAAAGATAGTCCTCCATTTGCATATTTCATAGCTGGTAATTTTGGCCATTAAACTTCTCAACCATAAACCTACCTTCTTCTACCATTGCTCCCACTCAAATCAAAAACCCTCCTTTCAAGTGTGTTCTGATACTAGTTGTTAGGAATATAAAATCGCGAGCAATAAAAAACACAAAATTATTAACGCAAAAAATAAAGCACATTATAGACATACGAAAAAAATAACCAGGATTTATTATTCCATTCAGCAAATCTCGAAGGGATACAACCTACAACAAATTCGATGTACTTCCTCTTCGATCTCACAATTATAGTCTCTTTTCCTTTTCTCATCTCCAATGTTGTACAACATCCTCTTATAAAAAGAGGGTTACAATTTTAGAGCAAATCATTAAGACCTCAAAATAAATAAATAAAAAATACTATTTGTGACAAGTTATATTTTTTGTTGAAATTTGCCATTTTTAGTAATTACTATTTTCAAAAAATTATTTTTCGTCAAAGAAATTTTCATTTTTAGTAATTATTTTTGGTAAATTGTTTTTCGTCAATAAATTTCCTTTTTTAGTAATGGCTATTTTCGAAAAATTATTTTTCGTCAAAAAATTTCTAAAAATAGTAATTCACATAAAAACTTAGATTGACATGCAATTTGACACACAATTACATAATGTCGATATCCTTTCATAGAGTGGGTCCAAACAGGGCTAAAACAGGACCTCCAAATTAGAATCAAGCTTCACAACCAACAACTTTATTGAGAGGTTCTTGGATTTTTTTCTAGAAAACCATTCTCCAGCTCTTCATCCAAGACCTCATCCATTGACGTACCTTCCAAGACCCTAGTCTGGCCCTTCCTTAACTCTGATTCCTGCACCAATCGCTCCCCGATCGTCTCTGATCGCTCCAAACCATGGTCCGTCCGCTCCTTTTTTCACGCGTTCTATTATTTAACTCAAACACCCATTTATGGGTTGAAAATAATTGAAAACCCTATTTTTTGGGTTTTCCTTTTTTTCCCTTTTCAAGTTTCAACCCCTCACTGGTTATTCGCCCTTCCTGCTACTCCCATCAACTAGGTTCGAGCAGAAGTTTTTGTCGCTGCTATTACTCGCTGCCACCGCTACTTCCAGCTTAGTTTATTATTTTTTCTACCTGCTATGCACAAGGGTTTCTGTTGTGCAACCCACAACACACCTGTGTCTTGCACCTGCATCTTGTGTATATTTTTCCCTTTTTCAAAATGAGAATAAACATAAATAGAAATATTAAAAAATAGTAAAATATCTTTGAGAAGTGTCTAGAGAGGTCTTAGTGGTCTATAAGAAGAAACTCATCAAAGGTAATATTTCACCAAGTGATGACATTATGAATGACAATATCATAAATTTGGCATCCCTTTGATTCCAAATTATATCCAACAAAAATGCATTGATTACTCTTTGGTTGAAGCTTGTTCCATAACTCAATAAGAATGTGAACCCAAGTAACTTATCTAAAGATCTAAAATGTGAAACCAAGGGCTTCTCTTGTCTCCATCTCAAATGTGATAATGACATTAACATCATAAGTATGTGAGTGAATCATTGATATATGTGACATAGCATATTGTCTCTACCCAAAGTCTAAGATCCACTTAGCATGGATCATACAATTAACCATCTCCATGATAGTTTTATTCTTCCCCTCAACAACCCTACTTTGTTGAGGTGTATATTTAATAGTATACACTTAGAAAATTCTATGAGAAGTTAAAAAGACTCAAGCTTATTGTTGATATACTCTCTTTCATGATTGGTACTTGGAAATTTAATATTTTTTCAGTCCAATTCTCCATTATTATTTTGAATTTCTAAAATTTTCAAACACCTTATCTTTGTACTTAATAGTGTAGATCAAAAGAAACTTGGCATAATTATCAATAAGGTAAAATTATCCAAATTTCTATATTAGATTGAAACGATACAAGAGAATAAGTATCACTATGAAAAAATCTAAAGGCTAAGAATCACATCATGCTTGGCCTTACGAAGGTCCTACAATGTTATTCTGAAATATACGTCCATCACAAACTCCTGATGGTGGATCATAAAGAGAAGAACATGGATTGTATAAATATGACTCATTTAACTTAATGAATCAAAATAAGAATACCCCAACTACTGATGATAAAGCTTCCTAGTATCATAGATCTTAGCCACCATAGCGGTTCCTCCTAATTTGGAGGTGTAATTTACAAAAAATGTACATATGATTTGAATCATTAATCACCATTGTCCTTAATAACCAATCAATTTAGGAAAAACTCTAGCTTCTTATTAGTGTGAGCTATGCAATAAATAAAAAAATATTATATCTTAATCTTATAACATGAAGGACCTCTCAAAATTTAGTGTTACCAATAGCGATATTTCCACAACCTAAAACTTGCAAGGCTAAATTATCACTAATAACAAACCACTATTTGTCATGTAAATAATAAAAAAGAAGATGGAGATGCTTACTTATAAGCCCCACAACTCCAAAATCATTTATATATTCTTGAGATAAGAAAGTAGACCAATAGGTAGAGTGCATGAACACATGTTCACTATGTGACTCACTTTGCATCAACATCCTATAAAGAATCAAATTTTTTTGGATTACCCCCACATGTCTTAGCAAACTCCTCAAACCTTTGGATTTGGATTAAATAGATCTTGGAACTATTAGCTTATTTGTTATAGAAACTATAAGTCAAAATATCTAAGTTATTATTAAAATAATTTAAATTTTTTTGGGCTCTTTCTCTCATTTTTTGAAGGCTTTGGAATTCCATTCATTTTTCTTAGATAAATATGATATTGAAAAGGTTGGAAATACTTCATCAAACTAAGGCAACCTGCACTTCTCCAAAAAATGGGAAATTGTGAATAACCCCATTAAACTTGGGGAAGGAATCTAGCAAAATAAAATAAAATAAGGTGATATTATAAGAGCTTGAAAAACTCTTTAATTTAGAAAAAAATTAAAATGGTTTTCATATGATAAAGATATGACCTCAAAAATAAATCCTTATTAATAAAATTTAAACAAAAAGAAATAAAACATTTCAAACATTAGTGTTCCCTTCAATAATATGATATTGCCATATTTTATAGTAGGCATGTGAAGTACTATTGTTGGTTAGACTATATTTACCCTAACACCAACCTTGCTCTAACTGTGGATGCAAAGACACGACACTTGAAAATAAAATGGTAGAATCAAATAAAGCAATGAGACAAAACAAATTGCAAAAAAGAAATATATATTCAATAGGGGGGGCAATAGACTCTTTTGTTATAATTAGTATCCAATGCGGATATTTGATACAATAATTTACAATGGAACTAGGGTTCTCCGAAACCCTAGTTAGATATAACAAAAGTGTCTTCAAATTTGAGTGTGTCCTTGATCCCAACAGGTTGAGTGGGCTTTGAATATCCAATGTGGGGCCACTCCAGCTTCAACAACCATCAAAGAATATGTTGAATTCGTAGATCTTCATGCAAAACAAAACACAAGAGCATCAGTAATACCTGTGAGGGCTCCACAGTGTGAGACCCTAAGACATTAACAAAACCCTAGCTTAAGAATCAATTTAAAATGCATGCCAAACCAACGAATAAATGAAATAAAACAATACTAAATATACCTTGCTTCATTGTTGCAGATTTCATGGTGTAGCAGATTTAGATATTCGTTTTAGTGTCGCAGTAAGCTCTGATGTGAGCTTCACAAGCTCTAGTTCGCACCTGGGACTATCGCAGGCTTTGGAAGGTGCTAGGTAGGCTCTACAATGAGCTTGGTAAGCTCTGGTGTGCACTTGCAGACAGGGTAAGCTCTGGTGGGTGCTTGGCAAGCTCTGCAGCAAGCTTTGCAAGCTCGACACATCTCTCGTAGGGTAGGGCAGATCTATAGAAATAGATCAGGAAGGATGGCGACGGAGGCGACAGATGGAATATAGCTATGGCAGCGAGCGAGGATGGATGGATGATGGCTGGAACGTCAAAAGTATTGTTGGCTTAGCTATGGCATCAGATCTTCAATTCTCTCTATCTTTGCTTCACTAGGGCATCAGCAAATGCTTCTCCAAGTATATCTCTTAATCTCCAGGTTCTAGGGTTTGGGCATTTGCAAAATACCCTATTTATAATCCAACCTAGGGTTTTCTTAGGGTTTTAGCCTTGCACTTTTGATCATGTGGCTAAGATTAAGTCATATCCTAGGGTTGAGATTACTTTTTGAATGTGACATGGATTAATGAAAATGGATGGTGGAGATTAAATGAAATCAGATGACTAAGGTTAATTGAGTTTATTTATATATATTTTATAATAAATATATTAAAATATAATAAAATATTATATAAAATATAAAATATTATAAAATAATATTAAAATAACCCCAATTAGGCTAGGAAATGGCGGGGAAGGTGGATTTGGGCCAAATAATTGGCGGGGAAGGTGGAATGGAAGACAAGTGGGTGGTGGGATGGTTAGGATGGAGGTTTAGTGGCTATGATTTGGTGTCTACAAATGCCTCTTTTTGTACCATGTTGTGTGAAACACAATGTGGTGCAAAAACACGAGACACATGATTGGGCTATGGGCACAGAAGCAGCTTCTCTTTGTTGTTGGATTTGTGCACTGATGTTGAAGATAAAATAATAAAGAATTTTTTTTGGAGTTTTTGTAGCTTACCCCCTCAATTGGCGAATGAGTTACAAATGTATCTCACAAGCCAATTGAAAATGAATGATGTAGTGAATTTGTGCAATTGATGAATGAATGATGTGAAATGCAAATGATTGTGGATGATATGAATGATGTAAAATGTGATATCATTTTTACCCCAACGATGGGAAGGGGGTTGGTGTATGATACCATGTGAATGTAGATGATATGAATGATGTAAAATGTGATACCATTTTTGCCCCAACGGTTGAGAGGGGTATTTGTCCAATGTAGATGTTATGATCACATGAGATGTATCCCGTCATGGGAAAATCATAATGTAACGTGGTTGCCCCAAATTTTGGGATGATTCGATGCTTGTTGAATAAGCTGCCACAATGGCATCATTGAGTATGCAATGCATGAAATATGCATGATGACTAAGCCAATCGTAGGGGTGGGGTAGTGATTGTAGAAATTTCTTCATCAATTCCATCATGGAACCAATCAACCTACCGATATGTCCTATACTTTGACTGTTATTGAATGAATGAGTGTTTGAGATTTTGATTTATCTGTGTTTTCTTGCCCCACAGACAAGGACATCAATGATTGATTGCGAGCAAATTGTTCTTGGCAAGGTTGCATTCAAAATATGAGGTGTCAAATGTGATTGTGATTTTTGATGACGAGATAATTGATTATGATCATGAGCAAGTGTCCTTATTGTACATTATTCATCTTACCAAATTGTATGGATTATCATCACTGCAATCGCCAAGTTTATAGAATAACATACTAGATATGAGGTTCGCTTGGATGGCTTGGACAAAATAAAAATGATGAATGATATAAGCATAATGATGATGGAAGAATGTGATGACGTAGATGATGAAGAATTGTGGGATGTTGATTTTGTGAAAATGTGACCTTGGTTGGCATGTTTCCGTAATGCAATATGTATTTGTGAAGAATTTTGCTTTTTCTCAAAAAATATGCATGCAAAACTATTTGTAATTTCACAAAATCAACTTTTATGATGTACATGATGTATGGATGAATTTTGGTTCAGATTTGATGATGGGAGCTACCATTTTAGGAGTTTTTGTCCTCATTCTCTTTTGTTGCCAGGCACGTGCCTATGCCTGGCATGTTCTGTAGGCACCCACGTGCGCTTGCATGCGTCCACAATGTTCAGGAACAACTCTACACCTGAATGCGCTAGTTAAAGCTATAAAAAGCTTTCTGAGGAATTTTTAGGCTCAACCATTGGGGTAAAAATGGTATCACATTTTGCATGGTATTATACACCAACCCCCTTTCAACCGTTGGGGCAAAAACAACATCACATTTTGCATGGTATTATACACCAACCCCCTTTCAACCGTTGGGGCAAAAACAACATCACATTTTGCATGGTATTATACACCAACCCCATTTCAACCGTTGGGGCAAAAACGATATCACATTTTGCATGGTATTATACACCAACCCCCTTTCAACCGTTGGGGCAAAAACGGTATCACATTTTGCATGGTATTATACACCAACCTCCTTTCAACCGTTGGGGCAAAAACGACATCACATTTTGTATGGTATTATACACCAACCCCCTTTCAACCGTTGGGGCAAAAATGGTATCTCATTTTGCATGGTATTATACACCAACCCGCTTTCAACCGTTGGGGCAAAAACGGTATCACATTTTGCATGGTACTATACACCAAGCCCCTTTCAACCATTGGGGAAAAAACGGTATCACATTTTGCATGGTATTATACACCAACCCCCTTTCAACCGTTGGGGCAAAAATGGTATCTCATTTTGCATGGTATTATACACCAACCCGCTTTCAACCGTTGGGGCAAAAACGGTATCACATTTTGCATGGTACTATACACCAAGCCCCTTTCAACCATTGGGGAAAAAACGGTATCACATTTTGCATGGTATTATACACCAACCCCCTTTCAACCATTGGGGCAAAAATGGTATCACATTTTGTATGGTATTATACACCAACCCCCTTTCAACCGTTGGGGCAAAAACAACATCACATTTTGCATGGTATTATACACCAACCCCATTTCAACCGTTGGGGCAAAAATGATATCATATTTTGCATGGTATTATACACCAACCCCCTTTCAACCATTGGGGCAAAAACGATATCACATTTTGCATGGTATTATACACCAACCCCCTTTCAACCGTTGGGGCAAAAATGGTATCACATTTTGCATGGTATTATACACCAACCCCCTTTCAACCGTTGGGGCAAAAACGGTATCACATTTTGCATGGTATTATACACCAACCCCCTTTCAACCGTTGGGGCAAAAACGGTATCACATTTTACATGGTATTATACACCAACCCCCTTTCAACCGTTGGGGCAAAAACGACATCACATTTTGCATGGTATTATACACCAACCCCCTTTCAACCGTTGGGGCAAAAATGACATCACATTTTGCATGGTATTATACACCAACCCCATTTCAACCGTTGGGGCAAAAACGACATCATATTTTACATGGTATTATACACCAACCCCCTTTCCACCGTTGGGGCAAAAACGGTATCACATTTCACATCATTCATATCATCATGGTATTTTACACCAACACCCTTCCCACCGTTGGGGCAAAAATGGTATCACATTTGCATTTCACACCATTCATTCATCATTTGCACAAATTCACTACATCATTCATTTTCAATTGGCTTGTGAGATACATTCGTAACTCATTCGCCAATTGAGGGGGTAAGCTACAAAAACTTCGAAAAAATTTCTTTATTCTTTTGTCTTCAACATCAGTGCGTAAATCCAACAATAGAGAGAAGTTGCTTCTGTGCCCATTGCCCATGCAGGTGTCTCGTATTTTTGCACCACATTGTGTTTCACACAACATGGTACAAAAAGGGGCATCTGTAGACACTAAATCGTAGCCACTAAACCTCCATCCTAACCATCCCACCACCTATTGGTCTTCCATTCCACCTTCCCACCAATTATTTGGCCCAAATCCACCTTCCCGCCATTTCCTAGCCTAATTGAGGTTATTTTAATATTATTTTATAATATTTTATATTTTATATAATATTTTATTATAAAATATATATAAATAAACTCAATTAACCTTAGTCATCCGATTTCATTTAATCTTTACCATCCATTTTTATTAATCCATGTCACATTCAAAAAGTAATCTCAACCCTAGGATATGACTTAATCTTAGCCACACGATCAAAAGTGCAAGGCTAAAACCCTAAGAAAACCCTAGGTTGGATTATAAATAGGGTATTTTGCAAATGCCCAAACCTTGGAACCTAGATATTAAGAGATATACTCAGAGAAGCACTTGTTGATGCCCTAGTGAAGCAAAGATAGATAGAATTGAAGACCTTGTGCCCTAACTAATCCAACAATACTTCTGTTGTTCTAGCCATCATCCATCCATCCTCCCTCACCGCCACATCCATATTCCATCTGCCGCCTCCATCGTTGTCCCCCCTGATCTGCTTTTGCAGATCTACCCTACCCTGCAAGTGATGTTTCGAGATTGCGAAGCTCGCTATAGAGCTTGCCAAGCGCTCACCAGAGCTTGCCTTGTCTACAAGTGCACACCATAGCTTGCCAAGCTCACTGTAGATCCTGCCTAGCACCTTCCAGAGCCTACGACAGTCCCAGGTGCGAACCAGAGCTTGCGAAGCTCGCATCAAAGCCTATCACCATTAATTAACTGCATTCTGAAGTTGCTGCATCATAAAATCTGACACGCCATCTGCAATCATGGATCAATAAGCAAGGTATATCTAATTTTGATACATTTTTATTGGGTAATTTGTTGGTTTACATGCTTTCTGAATTCACTGTTAAACTAGGGTTTTATTAATGTCTGAGGGTCTCACACTGTGGAGCCCTCCTAGGTATTACTAACTCTTTGGTTTTGTTTTGTGTATGCAAATCAATGAATTCCACACATTCATTGACGGTTGTTGAAGATGGAGTGGCCCCACATTAGATATTCAAAGCCCACTCAACCTGTTGGGATCAAGGACACACTCAGATCTGAAGACACTTTTGTTATATCTAACTAGGGTTTCAAAGAACCCTAGTTTCACTGTAAATTATTGTATCAAATATCCGCATTGGATATTGATTGTAACAAAGAAGTTTATCGGATCCCCCCATCTTATTGAATATACATTATTTTGTGCAATCTTTGTGACTCACTGCATTATTTAATTTTTGCTATTTTATTTTAAGTGTCGTGTTCTTGCATCCACACTAACAATTATCTAAAATGAATGAATAAAATACACTTATTTCTTATCATCAAGAAATTTATACATACATGTGCGTATGTGTGCGTGTAATTTATTGTCTTTATCCACAACTAATCACATTGACCACGTCTATATAATTTATCATCAACAAAATAACAATATCAAACAAACAAATCATGTAGACAAATCAAAATGGGTATGTTATAAAACTTTATTGTTGCAAATATAAATCATTTACTAATATACAAAAATATAAAATGGTTCATCCACATTAACATCCAAAATGCAATACCGTACACAATGAGATAGAGATAGATACTACCCTTATGATAGAGAAACATCAACAAAAATAGCTCCACAATATCTTCCAAGATAGGGGCCACTCCATGGGCAAAAGCGATTATAAAGCAATACTGGTTATGAATAAATATTCTTACAATGATAATATCCGTTCTTTTTATACCCATCATCTACTGCTACTTTGGGGAGGGTACAACCCCAACCTTGGTCAACTACTAAACCTTTATCCAACTTCTTAGTATAATATAATATTACAACACAATCAACCTTGGGTTTTGTGTATCCTATTCCAACTATCCATAATATATACCTATCATTGGGTACCATTGCAAGGTATATATTATCAAAGTATTTGATGAGATTGAACTCATAACCCCTAGGCTATGAGGAACTCGACCTCGACTCACTAGTTAGGTGCTCATGGTCATGGTCTCGTGTCATATTGGCATCCCCATATATTTGAGTGAAAATCTAATGTGTTGAGTATAATGTAAGCTAGACCTAAATTCATTGTACACTTACAATTAAATAATATTACAACATATGCACATTTTTCCAATTAAATTACAAGACAAATAAGAGAGATAATCTAATAGCCAAAAATTACTCTAGAATTGAGATACCACTTAATGGGATGAAATGTAATGCATAAAAACTTTTCCATATAAGTGTTAACAAATAATATATATACACTAATGTGAAAAAGTCTCTTTGTAATATATAATACATGTATTAGAATATCTTATAAATTGTAATTTGATCACATCTTACATATGAGCTTTGAATCCTTAATGTAAGGTCCATGTAAAATTTTATAAGTTTTAATATGAAAGACACAACCAACTAAAATACATATATCCAAATAGACTAAATATAACTTTAATATTTTAAAATTTTAAGTAAAAATATTTAACATTAAATATAGAACATGAGGTTTTAAAATAATAGTGAGCAAGAATAAAATTTTTAAGATCAAATATTAAACCCTTATAATTTTAACTCTCATACACATGTCTATCCTCTCCTCTAATAAATAATAATATAGCCAACATCGAGCATGCATCTCATAGAGTACCCCTTTCACTAACTCTTTCCCTTCGTTCTAACATTTTTGTTTTATATGGTTTGAATTTCGTTATTTTAAAGTGGACTGAACCTTACAATTAAAAGTTCCTTTCATAATCCTTTTTATTTTTTTTGTTTAAAAATGCTTTTGCATTACTTATAAGCAAATAAGAAAGTTAAATGTCTGCCTTACCATGTAAACAAGACTTTCATTCAAAATTTTATGAAGAGCAACAACTATCTTGAGTGCATTCTGCTAATACAAGGACAAAGAAATCTATGGTTTTCTTTTGAGTCATGACATACAAGAACCATACTTATGAACATCGATATATAGTATACGATATAGATATTCCCTAGTTTTCTACATCCACCATCATGGAGGATCTCCATAACAAGTCATATCCTCATGGTCTAATGCCCAATTTGCCACAACATTTGCATTCTTATTTTGTTCTCAAGGAGCATGAAGAAAATTTACTATTTTAAATATAGACTAAAGTGCATGTATCTTGTCAATCACCCTTTGTAACTTCCAATACTAAGAGGAGGTCCTAGTGGATGCCTTCAATCGATTAATAATTACTTGTGAATCAGATTCTACTTGTACTATAGACTAACCAACCTTAGCAGCTTCTTGAAGGCCATGAAGGAGAGCATTTGCTTCTTATAGATTGTTAGAGAGAGCACCAAGATTATTTGCAAAAATAAAATCATGAGTACCATATGCGAATCATCCTATGCCTACTCTACCTACCCTTCCTAGATTACCTCTTGATTCACCAATATTGTTGGTCTTCCCCCTGCATTTGGGAAGGGCTTAGCATGGTCCATCCCTTTGAATAGTAGTTTGAGGACCTTGTGGATGCCTACATCTCCATTGACACATAGGGATTTGAAGCCTAAAGAGTTAACTATGCCACTGTTAAGATATTGTGGAGGGGGCTTCAATGTATAAAGAGTAGTTTCCCTGATATTGGCTATAGTTTTTTCTAAATATATTGAACACTATGGTGAATTTCTTTAAAGGTTCTTTTATTCCTTTCTTTCCTTAGATTCTAGGTCATTAGAGAGATACTGACTAAGGGCTATTTGTTTCATTAAACTATCTAACCCATTCACTTTGAGCCAAGTCCTCCATGCCTACTCGTGGGAGATGAATTGCTAGAACCTTAGATCTAAAAAGGTTTTCAACCATTTCCATTATTGAATGGATAGGGAACAGAATAAAATAAGGTGGTCCTAGATATCGTTCTCTGAACAACATAACTCACATTTTAATTGAGTAGAAAAGGCCCATTTCATTAATTGGTCTTCTATAAGAACCCTTTTGTGGAGTAAGAGCTAGATAAAGAGTCTCACTTTAAGCCAAGTCAGAAGTTGCCAAATCTAGTTGAAGATATAATTGAGTGAATTTTATCTATGATGAGTGAGGGATGAATATCCTAGAGGTCTAGTATAGACACCATTAGAATGTAAGTCCCATCCAAGCTTATCTTTGTTTTTTGAGCAAGAAAGTGACCATCTTCTAAGAATATGATGAATAGCCTCCTTGACATCCTCCACTACCAGGATTGGCTAGTCCCTTAGTGGAATCCATACTCTATCCTCCTAATTTCTTTTCCCACAATTTCTATAATAATATGATATCTTATCCAACCTTGACTACGGAGTTGTTCCATGATGTCTTGTCACTCTAAAAATTATTGAGATATTAGAGGTAAATCATCCCAAGCATTTGTCCAAAAATGTACTTTATGGCTATTCCTCACTATCCGGATGAGTTGCAGTTTGATAATTGTCTCCCCTATCCTTAGTACCTCAAGAACTGGAGATCCTTGTTAAAGAAGCTAATATCTAGTAAAAAAATCTAGAGCTTTATTTTCTACATACTTGGCTCTTAGGATCCATACCCATAACCCATTAGGGGAAGTAATTAACCACCAATATAATTTTGTTTCCAAGGCTAAGTTACATTTAACTTCTGATTGGAAACCCAAGCCTCCCTATTTTTTAAAGATAAAGTTGATACCACATCACTAGGGCCCACTTATGCTTTGCCTTTGCCTCGCTCCATAAGAACCTTTGATTAATCTTGTCCAACTTTCTCAGAGCATCCTTAGGAATACTCATAACCAAGGAACATAGATGGGAATATATTATAACATAGATTTAACCAAAGTGAACCTACATGCAATAGAAAGCCACTGATTGGTCTAGTTGTTCAACCTACTCTGTATATTCTCTATTAGCCACCCCCATTCTGCCTTTTTTTTACTTGGACACCTTTAATAGGACTCCTAGATAAGGAGTTGGAAGAGATGCTTGCCTAAAATTCAAAATACTTAGAATCTTGGTCTCCACTCTAGTAGTACAATGAAATAATATTATACTCTTCCTCATTAATAGGCTGTTATGTGGCTACTAAGAAGAGATTTATAATTCTTTTAAATTTGGATTCTTTTAGTGCAATAACACGACCCATCAAGGTTGAGTCATCTAGAAACTATAAATAAGAGAAAATGGTTTGTCAATGCACATTTGATTTCTTGAATGGATGCATTATTCCTTTCCTTAGGGAGAAGATGACCTAGACATTGCCAAAATGATAAACATATAGGGGAAAAGAGGATTCCCCTGATGTAGTCCCTTGGAAGTAGTAAACAAAGGAGATAAAATACCATTTATCATCATAGCATAAAGGATTGAGAAAATAGAGCCTCTAATCCAATCCACCTAATCTTAGAAGAAGCCAAACTTCCTCAAGACCTGTAAAAGAAATTCCCAGCCTACCCTATCATAAGCCATGAAGAGGTCCAAACAGAAAAACATGAAGGGGGATCTTTATGCATGCATGGAGTGAAGGACCTCTTAATAAAGCACTATTTAATCTGTAATTTGTCTCCTTCCCACAAATCCTCCTTGATTTAGCAAGATTATCACAAGGAGGAAGGGTTTCAACCTTTGAGCTATCATCGTCGTAATGATTTTGAGGAGAACATTACATAGAGATATCGATCTAAAGCAAAAATTTTGATCTTACTCTTAAGAATTAGGTATGAGCACAATGTCGGTTTTATTGATATATTTCGAAACTAAATTTACTACCCTTGCTTCTTCTACCACTACAAAAATATCATCCTTGAGCAGGTTCCAACATTCTTGGAAGAACTAAATTTTTTTTCTTTTTCATCTTGAAAACCACTTCCTTTGCTTCTACCATAGAAATTGGTGCTATCAATACCTCATTATCTTCTTTGTTAATAAAGGAAATGATTTCATGTAGAATTTTTTCTTGAGCCTCAAGAGTTGAAGGATTGTAGAGAAAGTTCCTCAAAGTAATCAATGGAAAATTTTCATCCCATCTCAAGAGTAAACTAGAGTGCCATGTAGAAGGTACAAAGTTTGAATAGATAAATATTATATCACTGTCAAGACACGCCAACTATATGTCATTAACATTTCATCTAAGTTACTTTAGTTCAAATCACAAGAAGAAATACCCCTTTACTATTCTCCTAGTAACAATTATGCTAGCAGTATTACTTAAAAAAAATTATCCATGAAAGGAGAGGTTTTATAACTATGGCTTACCTTCAGCCAAACGACTTTCCTAGGAAAGGCCTCGAAATTTCCAGAACATCACTTCTGGAAACATCTTGTTTGTGGAATTTGGCACTCTAAATACTTGGTTAGCCAACCATTCCTAGTGACACGAGTATGAGTACGAGTGATTTATAATAATTAAGTTGTAATTTGCTTTGATATTTTTCTTTCATCTACTCTTTTAGAAGAAATATGTCTATGGTACCGATTTTATTCAGGAGGAGATCAAATACTATGTTCGACCCATTTTCCCTAGATTTGTGGGATCTGTTTGAAGCATTTAATGCTCCATTCTTGAGGGACATTGGACCATCTCAAGAATTTACAAGGGATACCTCTACTATGGCCAATACTTAGATCGACTGGAAGGAAACCCCCGAAGCACATATTTTCAAGGCTTATCTTCTTGGTATTTTCTTTTCTCCTTTTCTCTCTGTTTCTCTTATCTTCTTTCTTGGCTCTTAAAACAGTTATCTCTCTATTACTCTTAGGTCATTATCTTCTTTTTTGGCTCTTAAAATAGGGGACATGGTTTTCTAAAGCTTAAAATTGTTATGGTAGGTCTGAAAAAGAGGAGGTGAAAATACAGGTAGAAGACAACAACATTTTGCAAATAATTAGCGAATGCAACAACAAACAAGAGCACAAGGATGATAAATGGCACAAAATTAAGTCCACGCATGACAAATTACTGTGACGCTTTTGCCTCCCTAAAAATATGAAGGTGGAGGAGGCCTGTGATGGAAAATGGAGTGCTGATTGTGATAGTTCCCAAGCAATCATCGCCTCAACCTCAAGTCAAATCCAATGAATTTTTTGGTTAATCTACCAATCGGCCAATGAAAGAGGGTTTAAAATATATGCAACAATTCTAAATAGGTAGCTACTATGGTGTCCTACTTGTAATTTTGATAAGGTGATCATGTAATTAAAGTCTATAATTGTTGGGTTACACTTATCGTTTGCAATAAATAGCATATGTACAAATTTTTGTGATTCTATGACTTCGAGCGCTCTATGATTTGTAATGTTAGTGATTGTTAGCTAATCTATAATTTTATTTTATCTCTTTGAAAAAATAAATAATTAACATAAATAATAACCTTTAAAGTCTTATCAATATGAATTGCTCAAAGGCCTAGTGGGTGGATTTGATTTTGTGGGTGGAGTGAATCCTCACCTTTTCCATAGAACGACTATATATGTAAATCATTGAGAAATTACTTTTTATTTTTTATTTTTCTATCAAGGGTTGTATTTAGAATTGTTTCTTTCAACATCTTGGGTGCTTCAGTATCATTGATCTTAAATTGGACAATAATTATTATAACAAGCAACTTTAATACAAGCACAACTTTAGACTTTCATTATAAATTCAAATATTAATTAATTATCACTAATGTACACATAATGTATTAATGTGTGCTTATATATTAGTTGGTGTCCGCTATGTCTAATAGGAAGACCTTGACTTAGTTGAAGATATGGCATTTCTTTGCTATCCAATGTTGTTAGTCTTACAATGACACTGAGAGGGGGGGGTGAATCAGTGTAGCTCTTTAAACTTAAATTTATAGCTCTTAATACCATAGCAATTAAAACTTATTACTAGATACAACAAGTATAACAAAAGAGCATCACACAACATAAGATTTAACGAGGTTCACCAATGTGGCTACTCCTCAAAAATTGACTACTTGGACTACCATCCAAATCCAACCTTTGCAAAGCACCAACTTTACAATCAATTTACCAGCACCCACTGTAAGGAGCACCAACCCCTTATTTATTTGCACCAACAGAAAGGAGCACCAACCCCTTATTTATCTACACCAATAGAAAGGAGCACCAACCCCTTATTTATCTTTGCTTTTGCAAGACCCTGACTGGTCTTCTTCACCTTTGTGTTCTCTGCGCACTCTGCTCTCTCTCTGCAATCACTTCGCACACTCGTCTTACATAGCTCAAACTTCATGATCGTCTTCTCCCTTTTGCGCACTCTGCTCTCTTTGCAAATTTTTCACTTAGCACGATTCGACACGACTTGCTCTTTGCGCACAAGTACCATATTTCACACACCTTCGACACCTTATCAATTCTCCAAACAACCCTCCTTTTATAACAATATTTTTTATGATGAAAACCCTAATATTAGTTGGCTGTAAATCCTAATCTTAGTCGGCTTTCATAACAACTGTAAACCCTAATTTTAGTCTGTTATCATCGATCTTCGTCGGCTTCAACTCAAGAAGATATTCAATTTATCCATCGCTTGATGATTTCATTCTAGACAGACCCTGTAACTACCATACTGACTTTTGATCACTCTTCGTATTTTAGTAGTATGAAATCACTCTATAACTGCCCCTATAAATGTCATAGTGATGTCGGTCCACTGATATACTTCTCATTTCAGTCGGGTTCTCCTTCTTGACTTGCGCATTTATGACCTGTCACAAAATCGCGACATTTATGCCTCTATAGCTTCTTTTGTTGCTGTTGCTGCGAAAATACATGTCACGATATCGCGACACTTTCACCTCCATACGCTTTCTCTATTCTTTTGTCACGATATCGTGACATTTTTGCCTTCGTAGACTTCGTCTTTTCTTTTGTCGCGATATCACGACATTTTCACCTTCGTATACTTCGTCTTTGCTTTTATCGCGATATCGCGACACTTCTACTTCCATAGACTTCAACTTTGCTTTTATCGCAATATCGTGACACTTCTGCCTCCGTAGTCTTCAACTTAGCCTTTGTCGTGAAATCGTGACACTTCTACTTCTGTACTTAGCTTCTTTGCTTTTGTCACAAAATCGTGACACTTCTGCTTTCGAAGTCTTCTTTGTCGCGAAATCGCGACACTTCTACTTCCGTACTTTACTTCTTTGCTTTTCTCATGAAATCGTGACACTTCTGCTTTTGAAGTCTTACTTTCTGCTTTTGTCGCGAAATCATGACAGTTTTGCTTCCGTACGCTTCCTCTCTTTCTTTTGTTGCGAAAATGTGACATGTCGCGATATCGCGACACTTTTCAAACTTACTCTCTCTCTCCTATTTTAGTCGTGAAAATGTGACGTCGCGAAATCGCGACACTTTTCAAACTTACTTTCTTTCTCCTATTTTAGTCGCGAAAATGCGACATGTCGCGAAATCGTGACACTTTTCTTACTTGTTCTCTTTCTTCAAACTTGTCGCGAAATCGCGACACTTTTTCCTACTTTCTCTTTCTCTTCCAACATGTCGCGAAATCGTGACAGTTTTTCCACTTGCCTTTTTCTCTTCCAACATTTCACGAAATCGTGACAGTTTTTCCTGCTTTTTCTCTCTCTTCCAACATGTCGCGAAATCACGATAGTTTTTCTTGCTTTTTCTCTCTTCCAACATGTCGCGAAATCGTGACAATTTTTCCTGCTTTTTCTCTCTCTTCCAATATGTCGTGAAATCGCGATAGTTTTTCTTGCCTGTTGTATATGTCACGATATTGCGACACTTTTCTTGTCTTTTTTCTTTGATCTTTTGCATATGGGCCACTTCGGTCTTCTTGGAAAATCACTGTACATACTCTAAATAACCTTTGAACTCATGTCTTCTGCATTTGAATAGCTTTTGAACTTCCCGTCCACCGCATCAACGGATCTATCCGACTATGTTGACAACAATGACAATATCGTTGTCGCACCTTGCTCAACAATCTCCCCCTTTGGAATTTTTGGCAACACATGTGCAATTTCTTGTAACTCTTCTCCCCCTTTGACAATAATACCAAAGGGCTACTGCAGACTCCCCCTGAGTCCATGCACAACATTCTCAAGCAAAATTTATTACACTTAGCAAAAATCATGAACATGAGCAAAAAGATAATCAAATACTTAAATGCTCCCCTTGAGAATGTGATCCCTGTAGCTAGTCAATTCTTGGGAAGTGTGACCACTCCCAATTTATTGTGAAGGTACTCAAAAACTTCCTTGGGCAATGGTTTTATGAAGATATCTGCTACTTGCTCTGTAGTTGGAACAAAATCCAACTTAACCTCACCTTTCGCAACTTTCTCCTTCAAAAAGTGATACCCGATAACAATGTGTTTTGTGCGTGAATGCATAACCGAATTCTTGGAGATGTTAATGGCACTGGTGTTATCACACTTAACTGATTTTGGCTCACTTAAGCTAATACCAAGATCTTTCAGGGTTTGTTTCATCCATAATACCTACGTACAACATGTTGTCACTGCAATATATTCTGCCTCTACTATCAATAAAGAAACTAACTCTTGTTTCTTACTGTGCCATGCGACCAATCTGTATCCAAGATAGAATGCACCTCCATTGGTACTCTTTCTGTCATCGACACCTCCTGCCCAATATACATCTGAATGCGAAATAAGGGTGAAGTCTTTACCTTTCGGATACCATAACCCATACTCCATAGTACCCTTGAGGTACCGAAGAATCCTCTTCACTGCTGTCACATGAGTCTCCTTGGGATTAGCTTGAAATCGTGCTACCATGCATACTGCTTGTAAAATATCTGGTCTGGTAGTCGTCAGTACAAGTAAGCTCCCAATCATAGATCTGTACATGATTTGATCAACAGGTGGAGATTTGTCATCTTTGCTCAACTTGCAACCTTTCTTAAAACCTTGTTGAGTGAGATAGTTGTCTAGCCTTGCATACCATGCTCGGGGTGCCTGTTTCAAGCCATATAATGCTTTCTTCAACTTACAAACCAATTTGGGATCATCAACAAGTTGGAAACCATCTGGTTGCTCAATATAAACCTCTTCTTCAAGTTTCCCATTCAAAAACGTTGATTTCATATCCATTTGATAAAATTTGAAATTCTTGTAGACTACTAAATCCAAAAACATTCTAATTGCCTCTAGTATAGCTACTGGTGCAAAAGTTTCCTCAAAGTCAATACCTTCAACTTGTGTATAACCCTTACATACCAATCTTGCTTTATTTCTGACTACCTGTCTGTCTTCATTCAATTTGTTTCAAAAAATCCATTTAGTCCCGATTATATTTTTATTTGCAGGTCTAGGTACTAACTCCCAAGTTTCGTTTTTCTCGATCTGATCTAATTCTTCATTTATTGCCTTCATCGAACTTTCATCTTTGCTTGTGTCAGCAACATTTTTGGGCTTAATGCTGGATAATAGAGAGTAGTTACTTACTACTCTTCTTCTTGTCTGAACACCAACTTTGGGGTCTCCAATTATTTGCTCTCTAGGATGATTTTTCTCGCCAACTGCCTATTTTGAATTTCTTATTTTCTTCCACTTCGAATCACAACTTAAATCATCTGAGTCAATTTTTTGTATCTTTTTCGTTTTGTTTTCCTCATCTCCTTCAATAACCTCTTCATAAATTGGGTAGTTCTTTTCATAGCTAATTACTCGTTCTCTACCTTCATCAAATTTAACATTGGCACTGTCCACAATTTTCTTTAGCCTCTTGTTGTAGCATTTGTAAGCTTTGCTTTTTGACGAATAACCAACAAAAATACCTTCATCCGCTCTATCTTCAAACTTACCAAGATTATCTTCAGTTCTTTTGATGTAGCACTTGCTACCAAAAACTTTGAGGTATTTTTTGTTGCCCTTTTACCGAACCACAACTCATAAGGAGTTTTGATTTCATGTGTTTTTAGCATTTACCTATTTTGGATATACACCGCAGTATGGACTACTTCTTTCCAAAATCTGTCTGCTACTCTACTTTCAACCAACATAGTCCGTGCCATTTCCTGCACTATCTTGTTCTTTCTTTCTACCACTCCATTCTGTTGAGGTGTCTTGGCTGCTGAAAACTGTCTCTTAATATTGTATTTTTCACAGTACTCTGTAAACTCCTCTGAAATGAATTCTCCTCCTCTATCTGATATTAAACATTTGATCCTCTTTCCTGTTTCATTCTCAACTTGGTTTTTGAAAGTCTTGAACATTTCAAAAGCTTCTGATTTATGCTTCAAGAAAAATATCCATGTCATTCTGGAATAGTCATCAATGCACAACATAAAATATTTGTCACCATTTATGATTTGTGTTCTCATGGGTCCACATAAATTAGTGTGTATTAGTTCCAAAGGTTTGCTTGTGTAGTACTCTTTTGTTTTGAATGTGACTCTAGTTTGCTTCCCCTTTTGGCATGAAGCACAAATGTTGTTTGTAGGTTTGTTGATGGTGGGAATATCTCTCACTGCCCTTTTTGAGTTGATTTTTACTAGATTATCAAAACTAATATGACCGAGTCTCTTGTACCACAACCAATTTTCTTCTTCCTATCCAATAAAACAAGCTCCTTCTGAAGTCTCTGATAGCGTGTACAGGTTGCCAGATGTCCTTGATCCAGCTTGCTATCAATTTTCCACCGTTTGTTTTTCTCGACTTCACAACCCCTTCTTAAAAACTACTTCATGACCTTTATCACAAATCGGACTTACGCTCAACAAGTTATGTTTCAAACCATCCACAAACAAGACTTCTTCTCGACTTAATTTTTTCGTCACTAATTTTAACTCGAACCTTTGCCAACTATCTTAGCTCCATCATTATTTCCAAACTTTACTCGAACCACCTTCATATTTCTCGTAACTTCTCAAATTTTTGTTTGTCACCTGTCATATGACTCGGAGCATCCACTATCAAGTATCCATGGTACATATTTATTCTGTGCTTTAAATGTTGTTTGTACGATTAAGGATTCCTTTTCTTCCTTAAGTCGCTCTTTTTCTTTCCACTCCGTTTTGATAGTAGTTTTGGGCTCTTGTTTTACCTTTACCTTATCAATAGCTTGTGCATGTTTTTCGAGAAATTTTCTATTTTGTCTCATCCTATTTGGTTGAAATTTTCTTCCCTGAAACTGATTTGATGCAAATGTACTTCTATAGTTTCTTGCAATGTGCCCAAAATTATGACAATTATAACATTCTACTGTATAATTCATCAGAGGAGAAAAAGCATTTCTACTGGTGAAATTCCTTGGTCTTATATTATATTTGCAGTTTGAGATTTTATGTCCATAGCCATTGCATTTAAAACAAAAACCAGAAAAGGGATAATTGAACCTGGGTGATGGTCTTTGCCATGTTGCCGTAGGAGCCATATGTATTCTTCTTCTTTGATGTGTGACATTGGTGAATTTATCATTGTCAATTCTCCTTTCGTGCCTGACATTATTGCTTTCTTTTGCATGAGACTTTTTTCCTTGATCAACCTGTTTCTTATCTTCATTCTTTATGGATTCTACATTTCTGGCCTTTGATCCATTTGATGATTCTCCTTCGATGAAACCCAGACCAAATTTGATGCCTACAGGCCTTTGGTCATTTATAATCTTATCCAGCTTCATAGAACTTTCTTCACGTTTGTGATAGCAACTAATTTTGTGATTCATCTCTTCTATCTGCATCCGTAAACTAACATTCTCTTCTTCTAGTTTGCAACAATAATCTATTTTCATGGTAATTTGTACTTCGATATCTTCAGATATTTTTTTGTATTCTTTTGTCTGTACTTTCAGACTAGTTATGATTTTGTTTGCATCCTCAAAATTTTTTGAAAGTTTCTTATTCTTTTTCCTCTTTATTTTCCACTCTTCAAGTGTAGAGATCAACTCACCTTCTAGATCTACTTCAGCCTCAGGGTTTTCACCATATACTTCAGAGTTCACTCCTTCCTTTTTTGATTTTACTTCTTCAAATGCCATGAAAAGAGCTTCACCTGTTTCCTCTTCGTAATCCTCACCGGAGCTGTCTTCTGATGAACCGGCATTCCTGGAGATGAAACTTTTCTTCTTGAAGTTGCCTTTTCTAAAATTCGTTTTCTTCTTCCAGTCACTTCTTTCTTGGTGCGATCCTTCATCATTTTTGTTCTTCTCATTAAGTGGACATTTAGTCGCAAAATGCCCAACGCCTCCACAGTTGAAACATTTAAACGGTAGCTTTCCTTTGTATTTTCCTTTTCCCCTTTTTAGTTTTCTAACAAATTTTGCTTCCATTTCATCTGATGTCTCTTCTTCCTCGGACTCTTGTTTTGCATTTTTATTTTTAAGGGCTTTAAAAGCCGCTTCTTTGTCTGTGGGTTTAGATCTTCCTATCCTCATCTCATATGCAATCAAAGAACCATATATCTCATCTATACTAAAATAATTTAGATTTTTAGCTTCTTCTGTCGCTAAGACTTTAGAATCAAACCTTTGAGGAAGAGATCTTAATACCTTTTTCATGACGATAGAGTCTTCAATATCCTCGTCGAGTCCTCTGATCGCATTAATGATTACATTAAATCTCAGCATATATGCCTCAATGTTTTCATCGTCATTCATCTTTAATGCTTCGAACTGAGCTCGATGTGTCTGTAACTTGGCCTCCTTGATCTTATCATCTCCTTCATGAATACTCCTCAGTTTGTCCCATATTTATTTTGTCATTTTACAACTCATGATATTTACTAGTTCACTGTCTGCTAATTCGCACATGATAGCATTCTTTGCTTTTGAGTTATTTTCAAACAGTTTTTTTTTGTCAGCCTCTTTTGGAGGAGTGATGGGTATTGTGTATCCACTAAATACTGAATCCCAAATGTCGTATCCCAAAGCACAGAGATATGTCTGCATCTAAATTCTCCATAATATGTAATTAGATCCATCAAACAATGGTGCTTTGTTTGATGAGAAGCCTTCACCACCTGCCATTGTGTTACTTCCAAGATCACCCTAGCTGGTTAAGCTTGCACAGAAACTTGGCTCTGATATCAATTTTTAGTCTTACAATTACACTGAGAGGGGGGGTGAATCAGTGTAGCTCTTTAAACTTAAATTTACAGCTCTTAATATCGTAGTAATTAAAACTTATTACTAGATACAGTAAGTATAACAAAAGAGCATCACATAACACAAGATTTAACAAGGTTCACTAATGTGGCTACTCCTCAAAAATTGACTGCTTGGACTACCATCCAAATCCAGCCTTTGCAAAGCACCAACTTTATAATCAATTTACCAGCACCCACTATAAGGAGCACCAACCCCTTATTTATTTGCACCAATAGAAAGGAGCACCAACCCCTTATATATCTGCACCAACAGAAAGGTGCACCAGCCCCTTATTTATATTTACTTTTGCAAGACCCTGACTGGTCTTCTTCACCTTTGCATTCTCTGCGCACTCTACTCTCTCTACGCAATCACTTCGCACACTCTGCTTCGTTCCAGTTGAACTTCACGATCGTCTTCTCCTTTTTGTGCACTCTGCTCTCTTTGCGAATTTTGCACTTAGCACGATTTGACACGACTTGCTCTCTGCGCACAACGACCGTATTTCACACACCTTCGACACCTTATCAATTCTCCAAACAACCCTCCTTTTATAACAATATTTTTTATGATGAAAACCCTAATCTTAGTCGACTGTAAATCCTAATCTTAGTCGGCTTTCATAACAACTATAAACCCTAATTTTAGTCAACTGTCATCGGTCTTCGTCGGCTTCAACTCAAGAAGATGTTCGGTTTATCCATTGCTTGATGATTTCATTCTGGACAGACCTTGTAACCGCCATACTGACTTTTGATCACTCTTCATATTTTAGTAGTATGAAATCACTCTCAGAATCGCCCCTATAAATGTCGTAGTGATGTCGGTCCACTGTCATACTTCTCATTTCAGTCGGGTTCTCCTTCTTGACTTGCGCATTTACGACCTATCGTGAAATCGTGACATTTTTGCCTCTGTAGCTTCTTTTGTTGTTGTTGTCGCAAAAATACAACATGTCGTGATATCACGACACTTTCGCCTTCGTACGCTTTCTCTATTCTTTTGTCACAATATCGTGACATTTTTACCTTCGCAGACTTTGTCTTTTCTTTTGTTGCGATATCGCGACATTTTCGCCTTCGTATACTTTGTCTTTGCTTTTGTCGCAATATCGCGACACTTCTGCTTCCATAGACTTCGACTTTGCTTTTGTTGTGATATTGCGACACTTCTGCCTTCGTAGTCTTCAACTTAGCTTTTGTCGTGAAATCGTGACACTTCTGCTTCCGTACTTAGCTTCTTTGCTTTTGTCGCGAAATCGTGACACTTCTGCCTTCGAAGTCTTCTTTGTCACGAAATCGCGACACTTCTGCTTTCGTACTTTACTTCTTTTCTTTTGTCGCAAAATCACGACACTTCTACTTTCGAAGTCTTGCTTTCTGCTTTTGTCATGAAATCGTGACAGTTCTGCTTTCGTATGCTTCCTCTCTTTCTTTTGTCGTAAAAATGCGACATGTCGCGATATCGTGACACTTTTCAAACTTACTTTCTCTCTCCTATTTTAGTCGCGAAAATGCGACATGTCGCGAAATCGCAACACTTTTCTTACTTGTTCTCTTTCTTCGAACTTGTCACGAAATCGCGACACTTTTTCCTGCTTTCTCTTTCTCTTCCAACATGTCGCGAAATCGCGACAATTTTTCCACTTGCTTTTTTCTCTTCCAACATGTCGCGAAATCGCGATAGTTTTTCCTGCTTTTTCTCTCTCTTCCAACATGTCACGAAATCGTAACAATTTTTCTTGCTTTTTCTCTCTCTTCCAACATGTCGCGAAATCGCGACAGTTTTTCTTGCCTGCTATATATGTCGTGATATCGCGACACTTTTCTTACTTGTCTTTTTTCTTTGATATTTTGCATATGGGCCACTTCGGTCTTCTTGGAAAATCATTGTACATACTCTGAATAACCTTTGAACTCCTGTCTTCTGCATCTGAATAGCTTTTGAACTTCCTGTCCACTGCATCAACAGATCTATCTGACTGTGTTGACAACAATGACAATATTGTTGCTGCACCTTGCTCAACAAATGTTCCATTCCATGGTTAACATATTTTTGGCAATCTCATCCCTATCATTTCACAAATAGTGCAATATTTAAACTGATGAAAAATATGGAAGGGATCTTTGTGCTTACTCCCAAGGTCCTTAATCACCCCTTGAGTGCCGAGGGCATTCATTCCCTAAAATTCCATAGTATCAACTTAATTTTTTAGAATTGTTGGAGGTTTTAACCCCACCAAGATTTAAATTTGATTGAGTGTCATTTGCCACCTCTTTTTCCATCTCTCACTGCCGCAATTCATGGTTTGAGGATTTGCCCACTTTATTTTCTTTCCCAACATCGGTTACCTTTTTAGCTTATCACTTTAGTCTCATGCTTGGGACTTTCTCTTTTCCTTTCTTTGTTGACCCAATATCCCGATCCTTGAGCTCCTCCCCATTATCCATAGATTGGATTGAACAATTTTAGGGGACTTCAACTGCCTCCATATTGCCATCATTGGCGCTCCTCCCTTTCTTTTCCTTCCAAAGACAACCCCCTGAACTAGCTCCCGAGGTCAATGTTTCCATTTGGTTCAACTTCTTACCTCATTGTAAAATAGTCTTCTCCACATCCCAAAGGCAGCCTCATTTCTACCTTAGCTCTTTGTTATGAAATTTCTTCCTCTATGATATTTTGTAGCCCTTCTTGATTGATTATCTTCAAACTAGTGTCCTTTGCTTAGAGCAGATAACCCATCTCTTTATATTTCTTTTTCACCTCAAAACCTTCTCTCTATAGGTCTACATTTTCTACAATCTCTCCTTCCTCAGGTTCAGCTAACACCTAGAAGCTATTCCTTCTCACTACTGATCTTTGAGCCGATGATTATCCCTTAGAAAATGATGAAATAAGAGTTTGGTCCTCTATTCCTTTGTTCTTTTGAAGAGGATCTAGCTTTTCTCACACCTTCATGATTTTTGGTTGCTTAATTGGATAGCTACTTTGGAGACAACTTGCCTAGTTACAATTTCTACATAGGATCGGAGAGTTCGCGTATTTAATCTTCTAAGTCTAAGTCCCCACCTTGGATTTTAACAAGATAGTTGAATGAAGAGGCTTCTCCAAATCCGCATTTACATAGAATCTTGTATAAATCATTCTACTTCGAGCTTTTGTAGGAGAATCAAAACTAATAAATTGGCCCATAGATTTGGATAGACCCTTTATTATGTCCTCATCCCAATACTCAATAGGTAAAGCCTAGAAGGCAAACCCAAATAGGGGTAATATTGATATTTTCAAATTTTGGATTAAACACTAAGTACCATTTCCTAAAAAATAAACTCTTCTTTTCAAAAAATTAGGGGCCTCTCAATAGAATGCCATCCTCCTGAGAGGCAAATAAAAAGAGAGTAAATCCTTTGGGAAGAGCCACGACTTCCATATGGCCCCTCAACTTACATTTTCCAATTGCCCACTTCCTTATTGTGTTCATTTCTAGCCTAATCCAATGGACTTCCCCACCAAGTTGAAGCACCCATGATTAATTGATCTATCCATTAATCTATCTAGAATTATCAGGAATGGAATGCCCTCTTCAATCTCGAGGAAAATATCAAAAGTCTCTCTTCTTTCCTCAACAACTATGCCTTTCAACAGCTTCGCCCAATAAGGTTTAGAAGCTCTAGGATAAAAAACCATGGGACCCCCACCAAAATTTTTGGCAAAAATATCATTATCCCTAGAGATTACTCTACCAGTTATTCCATCATTATCCCATATCTCCCATCATCAAAGCCAAACCCTAGATTTTTTGCTTTGAAATCCAAATTCTAGATCTACCGCTATTGAAGCCAAATACCAGATCCATCATCGTCGAAGCTAAAGCTTAAATTTGTCACCATCATCTAAGCCAAAGCCCATTTTTGTCTTCGCCAAATCCAAAGCCTAGATCTATCATTGTTGAATCCAAATCCAAGATTTGACTTTGTCGAAACCAAAGCCCAGATCCAACGTCGTCAAATCCAAAGCCTAAATCTATCATCGAAGCCAAAGTCAAGATATATCATCGAAGCCAAAGCCCAAATCCATCATCATTATCGAAGCCAAATCCTAGACCTACCTCCGTTGAAGCCAAAACCTAAATCTATCGCCATTGAATCCAAAAGCCCAGATCTACCATTGTTAAAGCCAAAGCTAAAAGCCTAGATCGACCATCATCAAATCCAAATCCTAGATCTATTATTGTCAAAGCCAAAGCCTAGATCTGCTACTACCAAAGCCAAAATCCAAATCTATTTCCATGAAAACCAAAGACAAAATTTGTCATCGTTGAAGCCAAAGCCCAGATTTGCAACCATTGAAGCCAAAACCCAAATCTCCTACCACCAAAGCCAAAGCCTAGATTTACCATCATCGAAGCCAAAGCCCAGATCTGCTACCATCGAAGCCAAATCCCAGATCTACTACCATCGAAGCCAAAGTCTAGATCTATCGTTGTTGAAGCCAAATCCTAGAATTGTTGTCATCAAGGCCAAAGCCTAGATCTACTATCATCGAAGCCAAATCCTAGATCTACTATCATCGAAGCCAAAGCCCAAATTTGTTGCCATCAAAACCAAAGCCTTAATCTGTCACCACTGCAACTAAAGCCTAGATCTTATCCAAGTCATTATTATAATATAATATTATAGTACAATCAACCTTGGGTTATGTGTATCCCATGCCACTTATCCACACTATCTATATATACTATAATATCATAACCCAAATACCTATCCCTAGATACCATAACATTCCACTCTCTTTAAAAATATTTGTCCTTGAAGCATGAGAAGAAACCAAATGACATGATCTCTGAAACATTGTTGACAACTTGTACCAATCTTGATCATCCATCCAAGTGAAATCTTGATTGGTGATGGTCATCAATGATGCCAAGTTGCTATTACGTCACTCTAATCCATTAGTGCTTATTTGGATCCATGCTTTTGCTACTCCACTCTAATATCTAGAATGATTTCTCCTATGGTTCCATGCTATATTGTCCCACTCTAACATCCATAATTACTATTATTTTTTTATCTTTGTTGATGCCCTTTTTAACTCATGTAGGTCCATAATAATATTGATGTCCTATGTCATACCTTCATGATTGTTGTCACTCATGGTTATGTGGGTGGTGATTTGTTGTAATCTTAACCTGATGTTCAACTTCCTTTGACTCTTCAACATTTTGTTTGTCTAATTTAAATTATTCATTGCACCCTTCTCTCTTGTGACCTTTTGGTGTGTCCTTGAGCTCTTCAATTTGTTCTTCCTTAGACTTTGTTGTTGCTTCTTACATGGACTATGTTGTTATCTTTTCCTTAAACTCTATTTCTAATTACTCCATTGGTTCTTCAATATATTCCCTTACAAATACTACTTCTTGTTTTTCCGATGATCCTTGCACCTTAAGTTGAGAAATATCCTACATTGTTATCTTGTTTTTCTTATACCATAACTTCATGAACTTATGCACATTAATTTTGCATATTTATTCATAGTATAAAAATTTGAATAGTCTTACCCTCATGTTGTATGTCCTTAATATTCTTTGTTTGAATCAACAATGTCCTAGCCAAAATAATAGTGATGAACCTATACTTGTTGCTAGTTTTAATGGAAATAATAACCTTTGCCTTCTAAATGCATCCCTGAAACTACAATATTAAATTTTGAGATGAAAAAAATCCTTTTGACCATTCTCTTAATCTTCTAAATCCAAAGATGTGTCTTCTTCATCCTCTTACTATCTTCCTTAACATTTTCCTCTTTCTTCTCCTTGAGTAATTTTATTTTTTTCATAGCCTTCATTTTGTTTCTTAAAAAATTATTTCTTTTTATTTAATTTCTCTCATCTAGAATCATTTCTAGTTCATTTTCAAAGTCTGTAATGACACCCATTATACTACATATTTATAATCCTTTCTTCCATCCTCTCCCTTATAAATGTCTAGCACTCTTTTTATCCTTGTATGCTTAGGTTCCCATCTATTCAAGAATGCTTGTTCCATTTTGCTCCAAATGCACATGCCCATTGCCATAAGAGAACTTTTTGCCGATTGTAAAGTTTCCCAATTTAAATAACCAGAAAGGCACCCGACAACAAAGATGTTTCATTAAAATTAAACTTTAATTGCTTTAACCACTCTTTGATGTTAATGTTGTATTTCTCCAAGAAAGGGATTAACTCCATGAACTCACACCTAATAAATGATAAAATAAACTAGGGTTTTATGATACAATGATTTAATAAAAAATGACCTCATCGATTCCAATATTCCATGTTAGATAAATAAGTAGACCCAAAAATTTATCTAAAAACACAAAAAATGAGAGTTGATTTGCTTACCCACATTGAAAGATATCTCAAGTTACATTCATTTGAAAAAATATAATTTTAACAATATATCACAACCATTGTTCCAAATGATTTAATAGGGATGTATCTCCCTAAATACTGCTTTGATTCCTTCATGTGACCACTCTTTTAAATCTTGTCAAAATCTAAACAAAATGATACAAGAATAATTTCAATCAGACAAATATATATAATGATATGAATTTTCGAAGATGAGATATTTTTTTTAAAAAGGTTCAAATTCACAATCTAGAAAATACAATACCCACTTTGCTAGAATTGTTACTTTGATACCATTTGTTAATAAATCATTCAACAATATGCAAAGATGTCAAATTATTCTTCCACAATGCAATAATCACACAATGAGACAAAGAGAGATAATACCCTTATGGTAGAGAAAAACCAACAATACTCCCTAAGGAAGAATAATTCCACAAGATCTCCCAAGATGAGAGCATCACTCCATGGGAAAATACAATTATAAAGTAATACT
Source organism: Wollemia nobilis (assembly GCA_028583015.1). NCBI lineage: Eukaryota > Viridiplantae > Streptophyta > Pinopsida > Araucariales > Araucariaceae > Wollemia > Wollemia nobilis. The sequence continues at coordinate 12,504,460 of JAQPPZ010004166.1, forward strand.
TGATATGAATTTTGACTCTCACAATGATAATATCATTTCTCTATATACCCATCATCTACTTCTTTGGGGAGGGTACAACCCTAACCCTAGTCAACTACTAAACCTTTATCCAATTTATTATTATGATATAATATTACAACACAATCAACCTTGGGTTTTGTGTATCCTATGCCAACTATCCATAATAACCATATACATATAATTACCTATCATTTGGTACCATTGCAAGGTATATATTAGCAAAGTGGTTGATGAGATTGAACTCATAACCCCTAGGCTATGAGCAACTCGACCTAGACTCACTAGTTAGGTGCTCATGCTCATGGTCTTGTGTCATACTGACATCCCCATATATTTGAGTGAAAATCCAACATGTTGAGTATATTGCAAGATAGGCGTAAATTCATTGCACCCTTGGACAATTAAATAATATTACAACATATGCACATTTTTCCAATTAAATTACAAGACAAACAAGAAGGATAATCTAATAGCCAAATATTACTCTAGAATTGAGATACCACTTAATGAGATGAAATCTAATGCATAAACACTTTTAGGTATAAGTGTTAACAAATTATATATATACACTAATGTGAAAAAGTCTTTGTAATATATAATACATGTATTAGAATATCTTAAAAATTGTATTTTGATTACATCTTACAAATGAGCTTTGAAGCCTTAATGTAAGGTCCATGTAAAATTTGATGAGTTTTAATATAAAAGACAACTAACTATTTAACATTTTAAAATTTAATTAAAGAATATTTAACATTAAATATAGAACAAAAGGTTTTACAACAATAATGAGCAAGAAAAAATATTTAAGATCAAATATTCAACCATTATAATTTTAACTCTTATACACATGTCTATCCTCTCTTATAATAATATTAAGATAGACAATATCGAGCATGCATCTCATAGAGTACCCCTTTTGCTAACTCTTCCCCTTCATTCTAACATTTTTGTTTTAAATGATTTGAATTCAGTTATGTTAAAGTGGACCAAACCTTACCCTTAAAAGTGTCTTTCATAATCCCTTTTGATCTTTTTTCTTTTTTGCTAAAAAAGGCTTTTGCATTACTTATAAGCAAATAAGAAAGCTACATCATCTGCACTATCATGCAAACAAGGCTTTCATCCAGAATTTTACAAAAGAGCAAAAACTATCTATGGCTTTCTTTTGAGTCATGACATACAAGAACTAGAGTTATTAGCATCAATATGTAGTATGTGGTATATATCTTCCCTAGTTTTTTGCATCCACCATCATGGAAGATCTTCATAACAAGTCAGATCCCCATGGTCTAAAGCCTAATTCACCATAGAATTTGCAATCTTATTTCACTCTCGAGGAGGATGAAGAAAATCTATTGTTCTAAATCTAGACTAAAGTGCATGTATCTTGTCAATCACCCTTTGTAACTTCCAATCCTAAGAGGAGGTCTTGGTGGATGCCTTTAGTCGATTAATGATTACTTGTGAGTTAGATTCTACTTGTACTACATACCAACCAACCTTAGCAACTTCTTGAAGGTCACGAGGGATATAATATGCTTCTGCAAGATTGTTAGAGAGGACGCTAATATTCTCTACAAAAATAAAAGCATGAGTTCCATTTGAGAATCTTCTTATGCCTCCTATACTTGTCTTTCCTTGATTACCTTTTGATGCACCAATTGTCTTGGTCTTTCCCATACCTCTAGGAGGGGCTTTCCATGGTCCATCCCTTTGAATAGTAGGTTGAGGACCTTGTGGATACCTACATCTTCATTCATCCATAGGGAGTTGAAGCCTAGAGAGTAAACTATGCCACTGTTGAGATATTGTGGAGGGGGGCTTCAATGTATGCAGAGTAGTTTCCCTGATATTGGCTATAGTTTTTTCAAAATATATTGAACATTATGGTGAATTGCTTTAAAGTTCTTTTATTCCTTTCTTTCCACAAATTTTAGAGCATTAAAGAGATGCTGACCAAGGTCATTTGTTTCATTGAATTATCCAACCCATTTATTCTAGGCCAAGTCCTCCGTGCTTGCTCAAGGGAGATGAATTGCTAGAATATTAGATCTAAAAAGGTTTCCAACCATTTCCATAATTGAATGGCCAAGGGATAGAAGAAAAGAAGGTGGTCCTAGGTCTCATTCTTTGAACAACGTAACCCACATCTAAATGGATAAAAAAAGCTTCATTTCATCTATTGGTCTCTTGTAAGAAACCTTTTGTGGAGTAGAAGCCAAATAGTCTCACTTTAGGCCAAGTTAGAAGTTGTTAAATCTTGTTGAAGACATCACCGAGTGGATTTTATTTATGATGAGTGAGGGATGAATATCCTAGAGTTCTAGTATACACACCATTATAATGGAAGCCCCATCCAAGCATGTTTGTCTTTCGCCCAAGAAAGCAATTATCTTCTAAGAATCTGAAGAGGTTTCCTTGATATCCTCTATTGCCAAGATTGGCCAATCTCTTAGTGGAATCCATACTCTATCCTTCAAATTCATTTCCCCACAATTTCTATAATAATGTGATATCTTTATCCAACCTCAACTATGAGGTTGTTCCATGATGTCTTGTCATTTTGGAAATTGTGGAGATAATGGAGGTAAAACATCCCAAGTGTCTGACCAAAAATTTGCTTGATGGCCATTCCCCAGTATCTAGATTAGTTGTGGTTTGATAATTGTCTCCCCTATCCTTTGTATCTTGAAAACTGGATATCCTCGTCGAGGAAGTTGATATCTAGTAAAAGCTTCTAGAGCTCAATTTTCTACATAGTTGGCTCTTAGGATCCACACCTATAACTTATTAGAGGAAGTAATTAACTGTCAATATAATTTTGTTGCCAAGGCTAAGTTACTTTTAACCATTGACCAAAGGCCTAAGCCTCCCTCTTTTTTCAAAAGACAAAGCCGATCCCACATCACTAGGGCCCACTTGCACTCTGCCTTTGCTCTGCTCCATAGGAACCTTTGATTAATCTTGTCTAACTTTCTTAAAGCATCCTTAGGAATACTCAAAATCGAGGAACATAGATGATAATAGATTGTAAAACAAATTTAACCAAAGTGAACCTACCTGTAATAGAAAACCACTAATTGGTCTAGTTGTTTAGCCTACTATGTATCTTATTTATTAACCACCCCCATTATACCTTTTTTTGCTTGGCCACCTTTAATGGAACTCCTAGATAAGAGATTGGAAGATATGCTTGCTTAAAATTCAAAATATTTAGAATTGTGGTCTCCACTCTAGTAGTATAATGAAAGAATATGATCTTAGACTTTTCCTCATTAATAAGTTGTTTTTTGGTTGCCAAAAAGAGTTTTAGAATTCTTTTGAATTTGGATGCTTCTAGTAAAATAGCACGACCCATCAAGGTCAAGTCATCTACAAACTATAAATGAGAGAGAAGGGTTTCTCAATGCACATCTGATTCCTTGAATGGATCCATTATTCCTTTCCTTAGACAGAAGACAACCTAAACACTACCAAAATCATAAACATATAGGAGGAAAGAGGATTCCCTTGGTGTATGCCCTTGGAAGCAGTAAACAAAGGAGACAAACTACCATTTATCGTCATAGCATAAGATATTCAGGAAACAATTTCTCTAATCCAGTCTACCCAACCTTAGGAGAAGGCAAACTTCCTCAAGAATTGTAAAAGAAATTCCCAGTCTACCCTATCATAAGTCATAGAGAGGTCAAAATAGAGAAACATGGAGGGGGATCTTTGTGCTTACATAGAGTGAAGGGCCTCCTGAGCAAGCATTATTTTATCTGTAATTTGTCTCCTTTCCATAAATCCTCCTTGCTCTGGCAAGATTTATTGATTTCTTTCAAAACTGACTTTGCTATCCTTGCTTCTTCTACCATTGCAAGAAGATCATCCTTGAGCAGGTCCCAAAATTCTTGGAAGAACTCGATGGAAAAACCGTTCGGACTAAGAGTTTTTCCTCTTTTCATCTTGAAAACCACTTCTTTTGCTTCTGCCATAGAAATTAGTGTTGTCAATACCTCATTATTCTCTTCCTTAATGAAGGAAAGGATTCCCTATAGACTTTCTTCTTGAGCCTTAAAGTCTAGAGCGATTATAGAGAAAAGTTCCTCAAAATAATCAATGACAATTTTTTTCATCCCATCCCAAGAATAAATTAAAATACTTGTTGGTTTTCAAAAAAAAAATTGAATAGATGAATATTATATGCCTGTGAAAACACCCAATAATATATTATTAACCTTTTATCTAAATAGTATATTGTTAACTTTTCATCTAAACCCCTTCTTGCTATCCGAAACAAAAGGTTTTACAACCAGGGCTTGCCTTCAGCCAAACGGCTTTCCTGTAAAGGCCACGAATATTCCAGAAGAACGTCGCTTCTGGAAACGTCTCGTGGAATTTGGCACAATAAATAGTCGTTAGCCTACCATTCGCAGCGACACGAGTACGAGTACGAGTGATTTATAAAAAATCAGGTGTAATCTGCTTGCTTCCTATATTTTTCTTTCATCTGCTCTGCTCTTTTAGAAGAAAGATGTCTCTGGTGCCCAGTTTCTTCGGGAGGAGATCAAATAGACTGTTCGACCCATTTTCCGTGGATTTATGGGATCCATTTGAAGCAATTAACGGTCCATTGTTGAGGGACATTGGACCATCTCAAGACTTTGCAAGGGAAGCCTCTGCTGTGGCCAATACTCAGATCGACTGGAAGGAAACCCCCCAAGCACATATTTTCAAGGCTGATCTTCCTGGTATTTCCTCTTCTCCTCTTCTCTCTGTTTATCTTAAAGTTATTATCTTCTTTCTTGGGTCTTAAAACAGGTCTCTCTGTTTCTTTTAGGTTATTATCTTCCTGTTTGGCTCTTAAAACAGGGGAAGGGGTTGTCTGAAGCTTTATTTTCTTATGGCAGGTCTGAAAAAAGAGGAGGTGAAAATAGAGGTAGAAGACAACAAAATTCTGCAAATAAGTGGCGAACGCAGCAACGAACAAGAGCACAAAGATGATAAATGGCACCGAATTGAGCGCTCGCACGGCAGATTCCTGCGACGCTTTCGTCTTCCTGAAAATATGAAGGTGGAGGAGGTAAAGGCTGCGATGGAAAATGGAGTGCTGACTGTGACAGTTCCCAAGCAATCACCGCCCAAACCTGAAGTCAAATCCATTGAGATCTCTGGTTAATCCTTCAATAAGCCCAAACGGTAGAGACTTTGAAATATGTAGCAATTTTAAATAGGTAGCTACTCTGGTTTTCTGCTTGTAATTGTGAGAAGTCGTTCATGTAACTCAATTGTTGGATTGCACTTATCGTTTGCGATAAATAGCGTATGTAACTATAAGATTTCCTTGAGTGGCTGTGAAGGGTTTCTGTGATTCTATGACTTCCAGCGCTCTATGATTTGTAATGTTTGTGATTGCTAATCTGTAATTTTATTTCATCTCTTTGGAAAAATAACTAATAAACCTTAAAATTCTTGTCAATATGAATTGCACAAAGGCCTAGTGGGTGGGCTTGATTTTGACTTAGTTGAAGACATGGCATTTCTTTGGTATATAATGTTCCACTCGATGGTTAACATATTTCTGGCAATCCCATCCCTATCATTTCACAAGTAATGGTTTTTAAAATTGCAGTGGATCGCTTATTTCGTCCGTTTTTCTTCACAAAGTAAAGGTCAGGATTCGAGACTAATAAACAGCATTCATGAGATACTCGAAAATTAGCAAAAATCAAGGTAATGATGTATGCCAAAAATGTTGGTCCAGCTCTATGCCATGGACAAGTAAAGGTGGAGCCTGAATTTTGCAAGCATGTGCTTTGAATTCAGAAATTGATAAATATGACATCCACAAAGACACCGTCCAACTAGGATACCTCAGGAACTTGGAATGGTCTCTCCTCCTTGATTTCTCCGATTCAGAGCATGAACATCATTAGGACTAGAAGCACTGCATTTTGCAGAGATTGAGAACAAGACTAGATATAACACCTTATATCTTGATAACAATTTGAATATAAGACAACATCCCTAAGCCTATTATGACTTCAGGCCTAATTTTATGTCTTTTTTCCTTGGCATCACCAAAATCCTGCATGGCAACACTGTCCATCATTGCAATGATAGTGATTTTTGGCATTTTTGAACAACTCGTAGTACAGTGACCTTCAGAGCAAACTGCTTTGGAGAGTGGTAGTTGCATTCAAGCAAGAGCTTTTCAAGATTTGAAATTATCATTCCCAAAGTCTTGTTTTAGTTGTTTCCCTGTGATTACTGATCAGCCTACCGACTTTCTTCAGACATTTCAAACTATATAGGAAATGTCCTCAATAATTTTTATGGGTTTGTGAAAACTCTTTTTTTGACGGTCACACGAAGGTTTTCTACGCTTTTTTAAATAATATTTCTTATACACATTTATGATCACATCATGTATTATATAATGTAAATGACGTCTTTACCCAAACCATACTCACGGGCTGTTTTGCAGAGTTTATTGAGTTGTCTAGTGCGCCAAGTTTACTTTGAGCCCCATTTTACATTGTGTTAAAAACGTTTATGTCAGGTACATAATCTCAATTTGATGTTTTGCTTCATTTTCCATCTTTGAGATTAAAAAATGTGATCAAATACGCATGGTGTTGAGTCTCAAGGAACTAAAATAATTAAAATTTTAAAATATAAAAGGAGTGGAATGTGTTGCCAAATTGCCTGCTCTCTCCTTTGCAAGTTGTGTAGCCTATTTTTCACGTTTTACGTGCCCCTTGGGATGTCGATTGGTTTCTCTAAGGATAGAATGTTGCATCATAGTGAAACATCCTCTTTCTCTTCCTAATGGTTCTAATGAGCAACTTGGCTCGTGATGGTTGCAGTTCCAATCTTGAATTGCGGGTGGCTTCCCTCATTTTAGGTCGTTATTAATGAGATAAGATAAGATACGATGGTGGTTCCAATCCTGAGTTATAGATGGTCTTCCTCATGTTGGGTCACTAATAATAAGGTAAGTTAGGATTATAAAGACAGCTTCAAAAATTTAAACCAAGGTCTAGTTGTAGAAAATGAAAGGAAATTAATGATTCCTTTATGTATAAAATAAAAAAAAATAACAATGCTGGTTACTAATAATGAGGTAAGAACCCAGGTGTAGTTAATAGCAATGCTGGTTACTAATAATGTGGTAAGTTAGGATTATAAAGACAGTTCCAAGAATTTGAACCGAGGTCTAGTTGTAAAAATGAAAGGAAATTAATGATTCATCTATGTATTAAAAAAAAAAATAGCAACTAAAATGAAAGGAAATTAATGATTCATTTATGTATTAAAAAAAAAAATAGCAACTAAAATGAAAGGAAATTAATGATTCATCTATGTATTAAAAAAAAATAGCAACTAAAACAAAAGGAAATTAATGATTCCTCTAGGTATAAAAAAAAAATAGCAACCAAACTATCTTAGTTGTGCTAGGTCATGGCTTTAAATCCCTACTTTTTTAGGACCAACCTTATTTACATTTAGTATATTGGCATTTTCCACTCAAGCTTCTCAAATTTCACAATACTTTTTAAAAATATTTTAAAGGATAGTATTCACCAAAATTTAATGCAAAAGATTAAAAAAGTAAAATAAAAGAGTAAATAAGCAAAAAAAATAATTTAAATAAAATAAATAGAAAGAGGTAGGTGCTTATAAATGCCTACCAAAATCTCATATCTAATATAATGGATTAGTGGTTAGGGGTGTTTAGAGTGGATAACTAATTCCTAATTATAATTATATATCAGCTTAACCTTAAGCTGGCATAACTTGATTTAAAGGTTAAATTACAAGTTTAATTATCATATATAATTAAATAAATCAAATCAGATTTATAGGATTAAAGAAAGTTAAATTACAAGTTTAACTATTATATATAATTAAATACATCAAATTACATCCATAGGATTAAATAAAGTTAAATATAATTAAAAAAATCAAATCACATCCATAGGATTAAAGAACGTTAAATTACAAGTTTATTTATTATATATAATTAAATACATCAAATCACATTCAAAGGATTAAAGATAATTTCAATCTGGAGGCGCCTATCTCATTTCTTGGGGGTGTGATAGATAATTTTTTTAATGTTGGCAAATAATTTTCTTAATGTCGGCTTTTTTAATAAAATATTAATATTGTTTACGGTGTGGCTGACCTTCCTGGCTGCTATTGTAGGACGCCTATCAACGTAATTATATATATCCATGGACTTACATCACCACTTCGACATTAAACATTAAGGTTAGATTATTGGTATTCTAATATCCCTATAATTTGAACTAAGGGGCCAACGAGAGAAGACAATAGATATGGTAACATCTTCCCTCTTAATAATTTGCTCAAATGGGCACAATAATCTTAATGTTGCATGCTATATACTTTTCTAAAGATACATAGACTAGAACAACTCTTCCATGAACATGAAGTCATGACTTCACTTTTTGGATAAAAAATATTGATTTTCCTATAAGAAGACCATTAACATGTAGTATAGTGACCATGATTTGTCCTCTACTATTAAAAGTGAATAGTTATGATATATAGATCTTCTCCTAAATATTATTATGAAGAAAAATCTGAATTTCCATATCAATTCTTTCCAAGCAATAGAGACAAATCATTGAATAATCAACCTCCATTGCCTAAGAAGGACTTGTAGGAACAAGGTATTATTCGAAGCATATTAATCTTGCAACCAAAGAATATTCTGCAACACTACATTAGATTCTTGAACTGATGCCAACAATGTATACAACTCAAAAAAATTATGCAATTTAAAAAAGGCCTCAAACGCTTTCGTACACAAAAGCTATTAAGAAAAAATTTAAACCTTCAAACATTAGAAGGTGAATCAATGAATCAAGGCCTTCCACATGCCATAATATGATAAGATCCACCTACCAACCAGGTCATCAAGTGGGAAATAATAAATGGGCATGGATGAGAAAAAGGCCTAAAGCATATTCATATTGCAATCAAAGAATATTCTACAACATTATATTAGGTTCTTGAACCGATGTCAGCAATGTATACAACTCAAAAAAATTGTGCGACCTGAAAAGTGCATCAAATGCTTGTGTACACAAAAGCTGTTAAGAAAAAATATAAACCTTCAAACCTTGAAGGCCAATCAATGAATCAATACCTTCCACATGCAAGAATTTGATAAGAATCACCTACCAACCATGTCATCAAGTGGAGAAAAATAAATAGATATGGATAAAAAAAAGCCTCACACTTTTGTACACAAAAGTTATTAAGAAAAAATATAAACCTTCAAACCTTAAAAGGTGAATCAATGAATCAATGCCTTCCACATGTCATAATATGATAAGATCCCCTACCAACCATGTCATCAGGTGGAGAAAAATAAATAGACATGGATGAGATTTGAATTAGTGACTTTGAGCATGGAAGAAAACCTTAATATTGCTAGGCTAGCTAGTTGACTTGATACTATGATTGGGATTAAGGGAGTGTGCCTACCCCTTACCCCTTGGGATAACAAAGACACAAGCATATATGAAACCCTTTGTCAAAAACAAAAAAATGATATATATATTTGCTACTATTTTTAGTAACTGACAATCGCAAGGTTCAAACTGCAGGGGCTACATCCACCAAAACTATTCCACCTTGTTGTTTTATAGCCCGACGTGAAATGGACCACCAGGTGCTCAGGATCGTACCATCATCGTGAGTTTGGCACACACTTAGAGGATTCAAATCATACCACTACCTTTGCAATAGGCTTACCCCCCAGGTTTGACCCTAGGTCTCTTCTTGGTAAGACTCAAAACCTTGTCCTCAATATTGAAAAGTAGCTTACCAATTGCCACACCAACTCTTACTATTGGAAGAAATGAATCACCATGCCTTTGACATAGAACAATGCATTTGAAAAATATGCACAAAAAAAATCACTGGGAAGGTTTGAATTTGGGATGTCATCAATGCAAAATATTACACCACCACCCACTGTCTATCCATCTCCAATGTTGGTGGGAACTAATGAATCTTGCTAATAAGACATTGTCCTCTTGAAAACATTTTTGTCTTAACTTGCGATAATTTGAGTTATGACCTCAAGACCAAAGGAATTATAAAAGTTTCATGCTAACCTAGGAATGGCAATGCTATGGCTTCTAGGTCATCCCCCAAAAAAACTTGGAAATAGATTTATTGCCCACACTTTTGCACAAAAAAACCTTCGAAATAGATCTAGTGCCTAAGCTTTTATACAAAAAATACCAAAATGCTAGGGGATAAAAATAATGACCATGAGTCTTGAACAATAGTGTACATCCTTAATAGAAGTCCGATAATTGTAGTAAATAATATTTCTTATGAGTCATGGTATATAAACAAGCCTTCAATAAATCACTTGAGAGTGTTTGGGTGTTTGGCTTATGTTCATAGTAATCAAAGCCATGGAAGACAAAATGAATGTAATTGAAAAGAATAATACTTGGGAGTCGTGTAAACTTCCAATAAACAAGGAGGTACTTGGACTGAAGTGTGTGTTCAAAGACAAGTATAATAGCAATGGATCAACTGAAAGACACAAAGTAAATCTAGTGAAAAAAATGCATGCATAACAAATTGGCATAGATTATGACGAAACATATGCACCTATTGCAAGATAATATACAACAAAATGGTATTATCCTTGGCACCCAAAAACTATGAAATATATATTAACTTGATGGTTTGAAGAATAAGTGTATGTGGAAATTTTAAGTGAAAGACAGACAAAGACATTTCTATAAGTTAAAAAAAAAAACTTTATACATAATCAAACAATCACCAAGGGCATGCTATTTAAGAACTGATGCAATTTCTTGAAGTATGGATTTATGAGAAGTAAGAATGTGCCCACATCGTACTACAAAAGGGAAGGAATATGTTTTGATTATTTTTCTATATGTTGGTGATCTAAATTTCGTAAGTTCATCAAGAATGAAGAGAGAATTCAAGCAAAGTATGATGTAATAATTTGAAATGAGTGATCTAGGTTTCATGTATTAATTTCTTGGCATAGAGGTACATCAAACACATGATGGAATCTTCATTCTCCAATCAAAAAATGCACAAGATATGTTGAAGAAGTTTGACATGGAAAGTTGCAAAGATATTACTACCCCATTTGCACAAGGTAAAATAATATGCAAGGATGATGGAAATGGAAGATAGGATAAGAGGATGTTTAGATATTTGATCGATAATCTTACATGGTTGACAACAATGAACCAAATATTGTGTATGCAGTCTCTTGGATTTCAAGATTCATGAGCAAGAGATCAAAATATCATATGAGAGTAGCTAAGATAATTTTGAGATATGTTAAAGGAAATTTAAATTATGAAACAAAATATGCTTTAGCCAATAAGATTGAGTTGGTTGGATATGCTAGTTTTAGGGAGATAAATTGATGATAGGAAATCTACATCAAGAAATTATTGTTCATGGGAAATGGATTGATAAATTATTGTTTAAAGAAACAAATAGTGCTCACACTCTCAACAATAAAGGCAAAAAAGCAACTACATCAATAAGCACACAACTAGTATGGTTGAGACAAATCTTTGAAGACCTTGGTGACAAGCAAAAAAGATAAACTACATTTTTTCTTACAATATGAGTGTAATTCAAATGACTCAAAATCTTACTTAGCATACAATACCAAAGTATATTGAGTTGAGACATCATTCTATGAGAGACTTAGTATAAAAAAAGGAAGTTGAATTGAAACACTATAGTTAGAAGATTGGTATGCAAATATTTTTACAAAAGTGGTGGTGGTTTTATTTACTTAGACATAGACTAAAAAATTTCCCATTTAGTCTCAAGAGAGAGAATGTTGAAAATTGTGTTGTTGATGAGACAAAAACCAAAGTAGGACAAGAATAGGACAAAAATCAAAATAATATAAAAATTAAATTGCAAATGAAATTAAATAAATAAGGAAAATATATTCTTCCCTAGATTTGGAGAGAATTTGAAGCACTAAGAGCCTCTTGAGATAACCAAGAGATATTTATTTTATTTATACAACTATAACGTATTATATTGAAGTACTATGTGCATATTTGAAGAGAAGAAGTATTTTTTGGGTTTTTTTATGCATATTAATTTTTTTCCATTTTTCTCTTGTTATGTTATGTTCATTTCTATCTTACAGTACCACCACATCCCATAGTGTCTAAGTTCCAAGCAATTTGTTCATAATTTGTATAGATTAGTCATAAGGTTGCACAAGATACAAATAAGCATAATAAAACCTTCATTTAAAGTTATTTAAGCATTATCAATAGAAACCTAATATAGTAATCCATGAAATTGAAAAATATAAGTTAATATAATTTGAATACTAACTGTGCATTGTAAATTACTTCTCTTTGAAGTATTTACATATCCTTCTCAGGACCAAAACATTCAACATGCACAAGGTGTGTTTAAACATGACATGGATGGGTTCCTATTTATATAAAAAGAATCCCTAAAAGTATATATATATATATATATATATATATATATATATAAAGCATATGATGTTCCATGTTAGAGGATAAATAGGTGTCATATGTCTTTAATGTCTAAAGGTAATATCTCATAAATTACCTCCTTGGTTATATTGTTGGAATTCACAATATCTTCTATAAATGAATATAAACAATCCACCCACTCAAATCTTATATATAGAGCATAAAAGAATGAAAGGAAAAACAAAAGACAAATTATTGGGTGCCCATAGGCACCATAAATAATCATTATACTATTCCTAGATAGGATATATTACACTCTAATGTAATGGATGGAGTGGTTGGGGGTATTTATACCAATAGCTAATCCCTAATTTACATCAATAAGTTTAATATAAGTCAACATAACAAGAGGGATTTAAATTTAATTACAAGTTATAAGATGGATTTAACCATAATAAAGTTAATCATGACCCATAGGGATTATATAATAAAATATTATAATGTATTAAAATTAAATACAATATACAATGGTTTCCCTTAGCCTTATCCAAGATTACATCATACAATGTTGGCCTTGGCCATGAATCAAATTACACTTTTAACCCTCGTAATATAAACCGAGGGATCGAGAAGAGAAGACATTAGTGACAAAAATTAAAATACTTATTGGTTTTAAAATACGAAGTTTGAATAGATTAATATTATATCCCTGTGAAAACACCCAATAATATATTATTAACCTTATCTGAATAGTATATTGTTAACTTTTCATCTAAACCCCTTCTTGCTATCCGAAACATAAGGTTTTACAACCAGGGCTTGCCTTCAGCCAAACGGCTTTCCTGTAAAGGCCACGAATATTCCAGAAGAACGTCGCTTCTGGAAACGTCTCGTGGAATTTGGCACAATAAATAGTCGTTAGCCTACCATCCGCAGCGACACGAGTACGAGTACGAGTACGAGTGATTTATAAAAATTCAGCTGTTATCTGCTTCCTATATTTTTCTTTCATCTGCTCTGCTCTTTTAGAAGAAAGATGTCTCTGGTGCCCAGTTTCTTCGGGAGGAGATCAAATAGACTGTTCGACCCATTTTCCGTGGATTTATGGGATCCATTTGAAGCAATTAACGGTCCATTATTGAGGGACATTGGACCATCTCGAGACTTTGCAAGGGACGCTTCTGCTGTGGCCAATACTCAGATCGACTGGAAGGAAACCCCCCAAGCACATATTTTCAAGGCTGATCTTCCTGGTATTTCCTCTTCTCCTTTTCTCTCTGTTTCTCTTAAAGTTATTATCTTCTTTCTTGGCTCTTAAAACCGGTCTCTCTGTTTCTCTTAGGTTATTATCTTCCTGTTTGGCTCTTAAAACAGGGGACGGGGTTGTCTGAAGCTTTATTTTCTTATGGCAGGTCTGAAAAAAGAGGAGGTGAAAATAGAGGTAGAAGACAACAAAATTCTGCAAATAAGTGGCGAACGCAGCAATGAACAAGAGCACAAAGATGATAAATGGCACCGAATTGAGCGCTCGCACGGCAGATTCCTGCGACGCTTTCGTCTTCCTGAAAATGTGAAGGTGGAGGAGGTAAAGGCTGCGATGGAAAATGGAGTGCTGACTGTGACAGTTCCCAAGCAATCGCCGCCCAAACTTGAAGTCAAATCCATTGAGATCTCTGGTTAATCCTTCAATAAGCCCAAACGGAAGAGACTTTGAAATATGTAGCAATTTTAAATAGGTAGCTACTCTGGTTTTCTGCTTGTAATTGTGAGAAGTCGTTCATGTAACTCAATTGTTGGATTGCACTTATCGTTTGCGATAAATAGCGCATGTAACTATGAGATTTCCTTGAGTGGCTGTGAAGGGTTTCCGTGATTCTATGACTTCCAGCGCTCTATGATTTGTAATGTTTGTGATTGCTAATCTGTAATTTTATTTCATCTCTTTGGAAAAATAAATAATAAACCTTAAAATTCTTGTCAATATGAATTGCACAAAGGCCTAGTGGGTGGGCTTGATTTTGACATAGTTGAAGACATGGCATTTCTTTGGTATATAATGTTCCACTCGATGGTTAACATATTTCTGGCAATCTCATCCATATCATTTCACAAGTAATGGTTTTTAAAATTGCAGTGGATCGCTTATTTCGTCCGTTTTTCTTCACAAAGTAAAGGTCAGGATTCGAGACTAATAAACAGCATTCATGAGATACTCGAAAATTAGCAAAAATCAAGGTAAATGATGTATGCCAAAAATGTTGGTCCAGCTCTATGCCATGGACAAGTAAAGGTGGAGCCTGAATTTTGCAAGCATGTGCTTTGAATTCAGAAATTGATAAATATGACATCCACAAAGACACCGTCCAACTAGGATACCTCAGGAACTTGGAATGGTCTCTCCTTGATTTTTCCGATTCAGAGCATGAACATCATTAGGACTAGAAGCACTGCATTTTGCAGAGATTGAGAACAAGACTAGATATAACACCTTATATCTTGATAACAATTTGAATATAAGACAACATCCCTAAGCCTATTATGACTTCAGGCCTAATTTTATGTCTTTTTTCCTTGGCATCACCAAAATCCTGCATGGCAACACTGTCCATCATTGCAATGAGAGTGATTTTTGGCATTTTTGAACAACTCGTAGTACAGTGACCTTCAGAGCAAACTGCTTTGGAGAGTGGTAGTTGCATTCAAGCAAGAGCTTTTCAAGATTTGAAATTATCATTCCCAAAGTCTTGTTTTAGTTGTTTCCCTGTGATTACTGATCAGCCTACCGACTTTCTTCAGACATTTCAAACTATATAGGAAATGTCCTCAATAATTTTTATGGGTTTGTGAAAACTTTTTTTTGACGGTCACACGAAGGTTTTCTACGCTTTTTTTAAATAATATTTCTTATACACATTTATGATCACATCATGTATTATGTATAATGTAAATGACTGTCTTTACCCAAACCATACTCACGGGCTGTTTTGCAGAGTTTATTGAGTTGTCTAGTGCGCCAAGTTTACTTTGAGCCCCCATTTTACATTGTGTTAAAAACGTTTATGTCAGGTACATAATCTCAATTTGATGTTTTGCTCCATTTTCCATCTTTGAGATTAAAAAATGTGATCAAATACGCATGGTGTTGAGTCTCAAGGAACTAAAATAATTAAAATTTTAAAATATAAAAGGAGTGGAATGTGTTGCCAAATTGCCTGCTCTCTCCTTTGCAAGTTGTGTAGCCTATTTTTCACGTTTTACGTGCCCCTTGGGATGTCGATTGGTTTCTCTAAGGATAGAATGTTGCATCATAGTGAAACATCCTCTTTCTCTTATGTCGATTGGTTTCTCTAAGGATAGAATGTTGCATCATAGTGAAACATCCTCTTTCTCTTCCTAATGGTTCTAATGAGCAGCTTGGCTCGTGATGGTTGCAGTTCCAATCTTGAATTGCGGGTGGCTTCCCTCACTTTAGGTCGTTAATAATGAGATAAGATAAGATACGATGGTGGTTCCAATCCCGAGTTATAGATGGTCTCCCTCATGTTGGGTCACTAATAATGAGGTAAGTTAGGATTATAAAGACAGCTCCAAAAATTTGAACCTAGGTTTAGTTGTAGAAAATGAAAGGAAATTAATGATTCCTTTATGTATAAAAAAAAATAGCAATGCTGGTTACTAATAATGAGGTAAGAACCGACGTGTAGTTGTAGAAAATGAAAGGAAATTAATGATTCCTCTATGTATTAAAAAAAAATAGCAATGCTGGTTACTAATAATGAGGTAAGTTAGGATTATAAGGACAGTTCCAAGAATTTGAACCCAGGTCTAGTTGTAAAAATGAAAGGAAATTAATGATTCATCTATGTATTAAAAAAAAAAATAGCAACTAAAATGAAAGGAAATTAATGATTCATCTATGTATTAAAAAAAAGAATAGCAACTAAAATGAAAGGAAATTAATGATTCATCTATGTATTAAAAAAAAGAATAGCAACTAAAATGAAAGGAAATTAAT
Organism: Wollemia nobilis; assembly: GCA_028583015.1. Classification (NCBI taxonomy): domain Eukaryota; kingdom Viridiplantae; phylum Streptophyta; class Pinopsida; order Araucariales; family Araucariaceae; genus Wollemia; species Wollemia nobilis. Next base: position 12,521,005 of record JAQPPZ010004166.1, read on the forward strand.
GATTCATCTATGTATTAAAAAAAAAAAAAAATAGCAACCAAACTATCTTAGTTGTGTAGGTCATGGCTTTAAATCCCTACTTTTTAGGACCAACCTTATTTACATTTAGTATATTGGCATTTTCCACTCAAGCTTCTCAAATTTCACAATACTTTTTAAAAATATTTTAAAGGATAGTATTCACCAAAATTTAATCTAAAAGATTAGAAAAGTAAAATAAAAGAGCAAATAAGCAAAAATAATAATTTAAATAAAATAAATAGAAAGAGGTAGGTGCTTATAGATGCCTACCAAAATCTCATATCTAATACAATGGATTAGTGGTTAGGGGTGTTTAGAGTGGATAACTAATTCCTAATAATAATTATATATCAGCTTAACCTTAAGTTGGCATAAATTGATTTAAAGGTTAAATTACAAGTTTAATTATCATATATAATTAAATAAATCAAATCAGATTTATGGGATTAAAGAAAGTTAAATTACAAGTTTAACTATTATATATAATTAAATACATCAAATTACATCCATAGGATTAAATAAAGTTAAATATAATTAAAAAAATCAAATCACATCCATAGGATTAAAGAACGTTAAATTACAAGTTTATTTATTATATATAATTAAATACATCAAATCACATTCATAGGATTAAAGATAATTTCAATCTGGAGGTGTCTATCTCATTTCTTGGGGGTGTGATAGATAATTTTCTTAATGTCGGCAGATAATTTTCTTAATGTCGGCTTTTTTAATAAAATATTAATATTGTTTACGGCGTGGCTGACCTTCCTGGCTGCTATTGTAGGATGCCTATCGGCGTAATTATATATATCCATGGACTTACATCACCACTTCGACATTAAACATTAAGGTTAGATTATTGGTATTCTAATATCCCTATAATTTGAACTAAGGGGCCAACGAGAGAAGACAATAGATATGGTAACATCTTCCCTCTTAATAATTTGCTCAAATGGGCACAATAATCTTAATGTTGCATGCTATATACTTTTCTAAAGATACATAGACTAGAACAACTCTTCCATGAACATGAAGTCATGACTTCACTTTTTGGATAAAAAATATTGAGTTTCCTATAAGAAGACCACTAACATGTAGTATAGTGACCATGATTTGTCCTCTAATATTAAAAGTGAATAGTTATGATATATAGATCTTCTCCTAAATATTATTATGAAGAAAAATCTGCATTTCCATATCAATTATTTCCAAGCAATAGAGATAAATCATTGAATAATCAGCCTCCATTGCCTAAGAAGGACTATTAGGAAAAAGGTATTATTCGAAGCATATTAATCTTGCAACCAAAACTACAACACTATATTAGATTCTTGAACTGATGCCAACAATGTATACAACTCAAAAAAATTATGCGATTTAAAAAAGGCCTAAAACGCTTTCGTACACAAAAGCTATTAAGAAAAAATTTAAACCTTCAAACATTAGAAGGTGAATCAATGAATCAAGGCCTTCCACATGCCATAATATGATAAGATCCACCTACCAACCAGGTCATCAAGTGGGGAATAATAAATGGGCATGGATGAGAAAAAGGCCTAAAGCATATTCATATTGCAATCAAAGAATATTCTACAACATTATATTAGGTTCTTGAACCGATGTCAGCAATGTATACAACTCAAAAAAATTGTGCGATCTAAAAAATGCCTCAAATGCTTTCGTACACAAAAGCTATTAAGAAAAAATATAAACCTTCAAACCTTGAAGGCCAATCAATGAATCAATACCTTCCACATGCAAGAATTTGATAAGATCCACCTACCAACCATGTCATCAAGTGCAAAAAAATAAATAGACATGGATAAAAAAGCCTCACACTTTTGTACACAAAAGTTATTAAGAAAAAATATAAACCTTCAAACCTTAGAAGGTGAATCAATGAATCAATGCCTTCCACATGTCATAATATGATAAGATCCCCTACAAACCATGTCATCAGGTGGAGAAAAATAAATAGACATGGATGAGATTTGAATTAGTGACTTTGAGCATGGAAGAAAACCTTAATATTGCTAGGCTAGCTAGTTGACTTGATACTATGATTGGGATTAAGGGAGTGTGCCTACCCCTTACCCCTTGGAATAACAAAGACACAAGCATATATGAAACCCTTTGTCAAAAACAGAAAAATGATATATATATTTGCTACTATTTTTAGTAACTGACAATCGCAAGGTTCAAACTGCAGGGGCTACATCCACCAAAACTATTCCACCTCGTTGTTTTATAGCCCGACGTGAAATGGACCACCGGGTGCTCAGGATCGTACCGTCATCGTGAGTCTGGCACACACTTAGAGGATTCAAATCAGACTACTACCTTTGCAATAGGCTTGCCCCCCAGGTTTGACCCTAGGTCTCTTCTTGGTAAGACTCAAAACCTTGTCCTCAATATTGAAAAGTAGCTTACCCATTGCCACACCAACTCTTACTATTGGAAGAAATGGATCACCATGCCTTTGACATAGAACAATGCATTTGAAAAATATGCACAAAAAAAATCACTGGGAAGGTTTGAATTTGGGATGTCATCAATGCAAAATATTACACCACCACCCACTGTCTATCCATCTCCAATGTTGGTGGGAACTAATGAATCTTGCTAATAAGACATTGTCCTCTTGAAAACATTTTTGTCTTAACTTGCGATAATTTGAGTTATGACCTCAAGACCAAAGGAATTATAAAAGTTTCATGCTAACCTAGGAATGGCAATGCTATGGCTTCTAGGTCATCCCAAAAAAAAACTTGGAAATAGATTTATTGCCCATGCTTTTGCACAAAAAAACCTTCGAAATAGATCTAGTGCCTAAGCTTTTACACAAAAAATACCAAAATGCTAGGGGATAAAAATAATGACCATGAGTCTTGAACAATAGTGTACATCCTTAATAGAAGTTCGATAATTGTAGTAAATAATATTTCTTATGAGTCATGGTATATAAACAAGCCTTCAATAAATCACTTGAGAGTGTTTGGTTGTTTGGCTTATGTTCATAGTGATCAAAGCCATGGAAGACAAAATGAATGTAATTGAAAAGAATAATACTTGGAAGTCGTGTAAACTTCCAATAAACAAGGAGGTACTTGGACTGAAGTGTGTGTTCAAAGACAAGTATAATAGCAATGGATCAACTGAAAGACACAAAGTAAATCTAGTGAAAAATATGCATGCATAACAAATTGGCATAGATTATGATGAAACATATGCACCTATTGCAAGATAAGATACAACAAAATGGTATTATCCTTGGCACCCAAAAAATAAGAAATATATATTAACTTGATGTGAAGTGCATCCTTGAATGGCAAGTTTGAAGAATAAGTGTATGTGGAAATTTTAAGTGAAAGACAGACAAAGGCATTTCTATAAGTTAAAAAAAAAACTTTATACATAATCAAACAATCACCAAGGGCATGCTATTTAAGAACTGATGCAATTTATTGAAGTATGGATTTATGAGAAGGAAGAATGTGCCCACATTGTACTACAAAAGGGAAGGAATATGTTTTGATTATTTTTCTATATGTTGGTGATCTAAATTTCGTAAGTTCATCAAGAATGAAGAGAGAATTCAAGCAAAGTATGATGTAATAATTTGAAATGAGTGATCTAGGTTTCATGTATTAATTTCTTGGCATAGAGGTACATCAAACACATGATGGGATCTTCATTCTCCAATCAAAAAATGCACAAGATATGTTGAAGAAGTTTGACATGGAAAGTTGCAAAGATATTGCTACCCCATTTGCACAAGGTAAAATAATATGCAAGGATGATGGAAATGGAAGATAGGATAAGAGGATGTTTAGATATTTGATTGATAATCTTACATGGTTGACAACAATGAACCAAATATTGTGTATGCAGTCTCTTGGATTTCAAGATTCATGAGCAAGAGATCAAAATATCATATGAGAGTAGCTAAGATAATTTTGAGATATGTTAAAGGAAATTTAAATTATGAAACAAAATATGCTTTAGCCAATAAGATTGAGTTGGTTGGATATGCTAGTTTTAGGGAGATAAATTGATGATAGGAAATCTACATCAAGAAATTATTGTTCATGGGGAAATGGATTGATAAATTATTGTTTAAAGAAACAAATAGTGCTCACACTCTCAACAATAAAGGCAAAAAAGCAACTACATCAATAAGCACACAACTAGTATGGTTGAGACAAATCCTTGAAGACCTTGGTGACAAGCAAAAAAGATAAACTACATTTTTTCTTACAATATGAGTGTAATTCAAATGACTCAAAATCTTACTTAGCATACAATACCAAAGTATATTGAGTTGAGACATCATTCTATGAAAGACTTAGTATAAAAAAAGGAAGTTGAATTGAAACACTATAGTTAGAAGATTGGTATGCAAATATTTTTACAAAAGTGGTGGTGGTTTTATTTACTTAGACATAGACTAACAAATTTCCCATTTAGTCTCAAGAGAGAGAATGTTGAAAATTGTGTTGTTGATGAGACAAAAACCAAAGTAGGACAAGAATAGGACAAAAATCAAAATAATATAAAAATTAAATTGCAAATGAAATTAAATAAATAAGGAAAATATATTCTTCCCTAGATTTGGAGAGAATTTGAAGCACTAAGAGCCTCTTGAGATAACCAAGAGATATTTTATTTTATTTATATAACTATAACGTATTATATTGAAGTACTATGTGCATATTTGAAGAGAAGAAGTATTTTTTGGGTTTTTTTATGCATATTAATTTTTTTCCATTTTTCTCTTGTTATGTTATGTTCATTTCTATCTTACAGTACCACCACATCCCATAGTGTCTAAGTTCCAAGCAATTTGTTCCATAATTTGTATAGATTAGTCATAAGGTTGCACAAGATACAAATAAGCATAATAAAACCATCATTTAAAGTTATTTAAGCATTATCAATAGAAACCTAATATAGTAATCCATGAAATTGAAAAATATAAGTTAATATAATTTGAATACTAACTATGCATTGTAAATTACTTCTCTTTGAAGTATTTACATATCCTTCTCAAGACCAAAACATTCAACATGCACAAGGTGTGTTTAAACATGACATGGATGGGTTCCTATTTATATAAAAAGAATCCCTAGTGAAAGATGTTTGATGGAGGTGAAAAGTATATATATATATATATATATATATATATATATATATATATATATATATATATATATATAAAGCATATGATGTTCCATGTTAGAGGATAAATAGGTGTCATATGTCTTTAATGTCTAAAGGTAATATCTCATAAATTACCTCCTTGGTTATATTGTTGGAATTCACAATATTTTCTATAAATGAATATAAACAATCCACCCACTCAAATCTTATATATAAAGCATAAAAGGATGAAAGGAAAAACAAAAGACAAAAATTATTGGGTGCCCATAGGCACCATAAATAATCATTGTACTATTCCTCGATAGGATATATTACACTCTAATGTAATGGATGGAGTGGTTGGGGGTATTTATACCAATAGCTAATCCCTAATTTACATCAATAAGTTTAATATAAGTCAACATAACAAGAGGGATTTAAATTTAATTACAAGTTATAAGATGGATTTAACCATAATAAAGTTAATCATGACCCATAGGGATTATATAATAAAATATTATAATGTATTAAAATTAAATACAATATACAATGGTTTCCCTTAGCCTTATCCAAGATTACATCATACAATGTTGGCCTTGGCCATGAATCAAATTACACTTTTAACCCTCATAATATAAACCGAGGGGTTGAGAAGAGAAGACATTAGTGACAATAATTTATTCCCCCCATAATGGATACTCTAGTGGACCTCTACAAGTTAGGTAGATCCTTCTAAACCCCCCTCATCATCTAGAATACATCCACCAATAATTAGAAACTCAAGTTCATCCTTTGCAATTTAGGCAAACAATTCTTCGTTGGATGTCATTTCCTCTTGTAGTATCTGCAAATGGTATTTAACTTGTTTGAATACTTAACTTGTTTGAATACTTAGCCTAGTCCTTGGGCCCTTGGGTCTTAGTATTCTTAGGTTTGATTTCCTTTGCATGAGCCTATATTTGTGAAGTACCTGTTAGAATTTCCCAAGAGTAGAACTACAAAGCATTACAAGATTTGAAGAAACAAAATAGAACCGATTGATTATTCCATGGATCAACTTTGTATAAATAACAAAGTTGATCATTGAGAGTCGTTGGATTACAACAACTCATCAAATCTGATGTAGACTATAACCGAGAGTTCACCTGACTCATGAAGGAGTGGAAACTCAAGTAAGTCTATCCTAGTAGAACTTAAGAGAATAATTACTTATTCTAACACCCCCTTAAGTGATACTAGGGGTGTATTGTGCAAATGAGTCCCGAAAATAGAGCCTGATGAGGTACTCATGTACAATGGTTTCTTTTCTGAAGAGATGGTAAAAACCCCATGGGAAAAACCATCTATCAAAAAAAAAAAAGGAAGAGGCATGTCTTCGGTTTGTGAAGATTGTCCTCTTAATACAAAAAAAGGTGAGTCCCGACAACATGGCCTGATGAGGTACTCATTTACAATATATATGAGAGATGGTGAAAAAACCACATGGGAAAAACCATCTGCTATGAAATAAAGAGGCATGTCTTCGGATGGCGAATATTGTCCTTAATAACAAAAAAATGAGTCCCAACAACATGGCTTGATGAGGTACTCATGTATAATATGTAAGGGAGAGATGATAAAAAAACCACATGGGAAAAAACCATCCTCCAAAGAATACAATAATAAAAGGAGAGGTGAAAGACCTATGTTTCAATGTAGTTGTAATACTCCAAGTTTCTCTCGCAATTGTATGTAACATAGAGAAGGAAATGACTTGGTGAAGATGTCTGCAACTTGATTTTTAGTTGGAATATAGTCCAAGTATATGTCCCCATTCTAAATATGTTGTCGAATGAAGTGCATGTGTATCTCAATGTGCTTGGTGCATTGATGCTCAACTGGATTGCATGCAATATGAATTGTGCTCTGATTGTCACACCAAAGAGTAATAGGTTTGTCATGGGAAAAACCAAATTCTCTTAGAATCTGATGAAGCCAAAGAGCTTCCTGACTTGCTAAAACTGTTGCCATGTATTCTACCTCTATAGATGATAAGGCCACTGCTTATTTTTGCATAACCAAGCAATTGGTGAAGAACCAAGACAAAAGACATAGCCAGAAGTTGAACATCTATCTTCTACTGAACCTGCCCAATATGAATCCGTGTAGCCAATGATATCCATGGATTTTCCCTCATATAAGAGCCCAAAGTGAGTAGTTCCTTGCAAGTAGTGGAGGATTCTTTTTGTTGCTTGCTAGTGACTAAAATGAGGTTGATGTGAGAATCTGGATATTAAGCCAACAACATATGAGATATCTGGATGAGTATGAGTAAGGTATAATAGACTCCCTACAAGCTGATGGTATAGAGTTGCATCACATAGAGGGGATGTGCAGGAAGTACTTAGATTGAATCCAGAATGGAAAGGTGTAGGAGAAGGTTTGCAATCTATCATTTTAAACCTTTGAAGAAGATCTAGAGTGTATTTTTGTTGACACAATGAAATTCTTGCATCTGTTTGATTTATTTGGATCCCAAGAAAGTAATGAGCTAGACCCAGATCAACCATATCAAATTTTTTAGAGAGGGAGTCTTTTATAGTCTGAATGTGAGCGAAGTCACTACCAGTGAGTAGTAGATCATCAACATATAGAACAAGTATGGTGATTTTTCCTTCATCTCTCCAAATGTAGACTATGTTATCAGACTCACAATGAGAAAAACCTGAGGAAAGAAGGAAGGAGTCCATTTTTTCATACCAAGCTCTAGGAGCTTGTTTGAGGCCATAGAGAGACTTATTTAGCCTACAAACAAGAGAGGAGTCTTGAGTGAAACCAATAGGTTGTTCCATGAATATCTCTTCCTTTAAGTCCCCATGTAAGAAAGCACTTTTTACATCCATTTGAAAGACAGGCCACTTTTGGGAAGCAGCCAGAGCAAGAACCAGTCTAACAGAATCCATTTTGGCAACTGGTGCAAAGGTTTCAGCATAATCAATTCCTTCAATTTGAGAGAAACCTTTGGCTACTAGGCGAGCTTTGTGTTTGTCAATTTCTCCATTAGGCCCATATTTTGTTCTGTAAATCCATTTACAATGAACTAATTTCCTTCCTTTAGGTAGGGGAACTAAATCCCAAGTTTCATTTTTGATTAAGGAAGAGAATTCATTTTCCATGGCATCATCCCATTATTTAATACCAGTTGCTTCTTTGAAGGATTGAGGATCAGAGGAAATAGATTGACAGACAAGACCAGTGCCTATGGAGTTGGTTAATCTGGATGATGGAAGATTTTGGATGTAAGGAGTAGCTTCTTTAACAATGGTGCGGGCCCATTTTGGCATAGTGGAAGGAGTAGAAGGAGTGGAAAGACTTTGAGTTGGAGTTATAGGTTCCTCATATTGATCATCAATCTCTAAATTAATCTCTAAAGTTGGTTCTTCATTATATTGAGGTTCTACTATAGGAGAAGGCTCAATAGAGGAAGAGGATGGTTGAGGATCTTTCTGAGGGAATGTTTCATCAAATTGGACATTCCTATGAAAAAAGACCTCATGAGTTGTGGGATCAAGGAGCTTGTATGCTTTCATTTCCTCACAATAACCAACAAAGATGAGATTTTTGCTTTTCTTATCTAGAGCCTTCCTTTTCTTCTTTGGGATGTGCGCCCAAGTAGTACACCCAAAAATATTGAAGAAGGAGACATCCGGTTTTGAGCCAGTCCATGCTTCTTCAGGAGTTAAATGGTCAAGAGCTTTATGAGGTGTGTGGTTTTGAATATAGTTTGCACAGTTAATAGCTTCTCCCAAAAACTTTTGGAAGATCTCTTGAATGGAGCATACAGTTTGCCATTTCCTTCAATGTTCGATTTTTCCTCTCTGCAATGCCATTTTGCTATGGATTATGGGAGACAGAATGTTGATGAATGATGCCATGACTTGATAGAAATATTGAGAACTCATTACTGTAGTATTCCCCCATTATCTATGCGAATTTGCTTGATGTTGCAAGAGGCCTGATTTTCAACTAAGGCTTTGAAGATTTTGAAGTGGGATAGAACATCACTTTTGTATTTTAGGAAGTAGACCCAAGTTCTTCTGGAAAAGTCATCAATGAAGGTTAGAGCATATTTTGCTCCTTTGAAAGAAGGCTCTGGGAAAAACATCAAGTCACTATGGATTAACTCTAGAGGGGATGAGGCTTTTAGAGAACCACTTGGGTGGAAAGGATCTTGATGTTGCTTTCCAAGAGCACATCCAGGACATACTCCATCAATAGAAGAGACTTGAGGTAAACCTATTACCATTTCATGGGTGTTCAATTCCTTTAGGTAGTTATAACTGAGATGACCAAACCTTTCATGCCAAATTTTACTTTCAAGATCTCCATGAGCCACAAAATAGGAGGCCCCTTCTAGATTTTTGAATCCTTTGAAGTGAAATAGGTGAGTGTTGTGATCAATATCTCCTTTGGCTATAAGAGAGTGGGGGTCTTGAAAGTCTCTTATCTCAACTCCTATTGGAGAGAAGAGAACAATTTTCCCCTTTCCAGAAGTACAAATATGATAGACGGAGAGGAGATTTGTTGCAATGTTTGGAACATAGAGAACATTATTGATAGAGCCACCATCAATGGATATGTCACCCTTTCCTTTGATTGGGATAAAGGAAGAGTCACCAACTTCTATGCTACATGTTGAACTTGAGGAGATAGAAGAGAATGACTCATCTGAAGCAGTCATGTGATGAGTTGCTCTAGAATCTAGGACCCAATAATTAGATGAAGTATTGGTGGTCTTCCCTTGAACATTTAGGGCTTTTCCTATCTACTTTTTATTGTCTATATTTTGATCCTTCATAGCTGCCTCTAGTTGTTGTAATCTTTTCCAACATTTGTTTGCAGAATGACCATTCTTTTTGCAGTGAGTACAAGTTATGGGATTCCTTTATTTATTTTTGAATTTTTCTTTAGTAGAGGTGGAGGCTACTAAGGCTTTTGAGGAAGAGGAAGAGATCTCATATTTTGCAAGTTTTGTTTCTTCCCTAGTTAGTCTATCACAAAATTCTTCTAAGGAGGGCATTTTAAAAGTTGCACCAAGAGCATATTTTGTAGATAGAAAGGTGGTTGCAAATATTTGAAATACACCATTTAGTTTAGAAAGAATTAGATAAATGCATTCTTCTTCAGTTTTATTCTTCCCACTACCTTTGTATTGAGTGAGGACTTCTTTGAATTTGGTGAGAAAGTCAACAATATTGTTGAAGTCTTCAGGAGATAATGTTGTTAATTCTGCTTCTAGCTGCATTGATCTTATTTGATCTACTTTCCCAAACAAGTTCTTTAGTTTCTCCCAAATTTCATAAGGAGTTTTACAATCTGTAATGTGAAACCATAAGCTTTCATTTACATTAGAGCTTATAATACCCATTGTTTCATACATCTTCCCTTTATGAACAAATTTTTCATATTCTTTTTCAAACTCAGGTTGCTTTTCTTCTAATAGGTGTGTGAGCCCTTTTTGAGAAATGAGATTTAATATTTTGGGTTTCCATGTATGGTAGTTATGAGGAGTGAGAGGATCAATTGTATTCATTGAATTCATTTTGCCAAAGAAAATTGAAGTGAACCCAAACTTCCCCCTTTAACTTTAATTTAGAGAATGCAATGGATATTAGTGAACATAAGCCTTTAAGAAACACCAAATATCTCAAAATACCCACCCTAACGAGAGGGAAACTATAAGTAATTTTGAGGAGATTTGATATTAATCTTAGGCTAATGAGAACAAATATGCCAGGCCTATATATCTTTTCTCCTCAAATACCCACCCTTACGAGAGGGAAACTATAAGTATTGAGTAGATTTGATACTTGGAACATAGGCTTTTAATCAGCGAGACTCCTATATTGGTTATCTTAATAACCCGCCCTTACGTGAGGGAAACTATAAGTTATTTAGAATTTCCAATATAGGTGCATAGTTGATTTAATATATTTGCTCTTTAGAAATTTTTAAGAAAGGAATAATGAATTGAGAATAAAATAGATTAACAAGGGTTAATTAAAGAGATATCCTCACTTAAATTCCTTTATCAATTTTTTTATATAAATTAAGAAACTCTTTGTAAAAAATTAATCAAAATAAGTTCATTAATATAGAGACCTATTGCAAGAAAGGAAATAATGAAATAATATATATTAATGATATATCCTCACTTTCATCCACTAAAAAAATCTCTATATAATATTAAAGAACTTTGGAAAGAAAATTAATTAGAACAAAGTAAGTTGTTTAATATAGATATTTTCTTTAAGAAGGAATTAAAGAAAGAATAAAATATTTTTATTTAAGATATTTAATGTATTAAGGAATGTAATTTGAAATCAATTATCCTCACTTATATTTCATTACCAAGATTTATAAACAAATGACTTATAACAAAGGTAATGAGGCAAAAATAAAAGAGGCAAAAATTGATGCAATAACAACCCCCTCGATGCTATGATAGGTGCAAAAAGGCACCTATAAAACCCCCAAAAAATTATATTATAGAGATTACAACTGTCCTTTATATCTTCGAGCCAAGGAGAGGCCGGAAAGAAAAGGATAGAAACTTTTGAAGGCTACAAATTTAAACAGAGATCAGATGTATATTTTTATCTTAAAAAACTTAGCAGATCTGAGCTAAAATTTAATTGACGTCAGATAGAGGACAAGAGGCAGCGAAGAAACATTGATGTTGCATCTATCAACGAACAAGCGATGCCAATGGGCAGTGAGGAAGGAGCTTTGAAAGGCTATGATTCGCTGCACTGAGAGTTGAGTAGGGCAGAAACATAAAATATTATAATGATACCTGAAGGGTCAACATCCATGATAAGCTAGATTGGAGCTTCAAAAAATATGAACTTTTAAAGGTTTGCTTCTTATCACTGCACCTGAAAGGTTAATAAAGGAAGTGAACTTTATAAAAAATTAAATAATTGAATACCACCTCTTGTTGTGATTGTGATACGTAGGGAAGGCATCGTAGTACACAGAGAAGGCACTGAGAAGATAAGAGTCCCAAAAGATGCTAGAAAGGCACACACTAGAGAGGCTCTAGAACGAGGATGTTACAATCTTCATTTTAGTAGAGAGTCTCTTGTGGTTGCATATGCGAAACGCAAGGAAGGCACCCAAAGTAGTAGAGAAGGCGGTGAGAAGAGAGGCTTCCCAAAAGATGAGAGGAAGGCAATGATACCACACACAGAGATATTCCTTAAAAATAGAAGATGTTAGGCATCAAAAAACCTAACACAAAGCACAGAATGAGTTCTACTGAATATCCATCTATGGCGCACTTGCAGAGATCCTCAAAGGATAGAAGATGATAGGCACCACTAAAAAATCATCAGTATAATGCTTAAACGAAGAAACACTATTCAAAACAAGAGAATAATATTATTCAAACATTGTTAAGATGATTATATAACAAAAAAACTGAAGTTCTTCCTGAGCACCGAAGGACAAAAAAAGGAAGAAGTTCGAGTTGAATGAAGATTTGGAAATCACAAGATCTTCGAACGATTGATATTTAATTAGGAAAATACCCATTTTATGAGACGTAGTCTCTATGCGTGCCAATATAAGCGGTGGCCAAAAGCCATATTTCTAAAAAAATAAATGGACTTTGGTCTATTCAAAGTTAGACCAAAAGTCCATTCTATTTTGATGCGAGGAGCGCTGCTTCCTCTAATTAAAGATATCATGAAGATATAACGAAATCCAAACTTCAATTAAAAAAATTATATTGCCCACCAAAATATTAATGCCTATGAATCTTTAGTCTCCACTTTTGAGTGATACGCAGTGATGGCTAAATGGAGCCGAAGCGAGCTGCGTTCGAGATGGAGAAATTTTTTAAAACATAGGCATACGAGGAGGACACATAAAATTGCAAAAAAAAATGAGGAGAGTATTTGCATAACAAGGTAAAACAATATTTATCTAGATATTACCATAAGCAAATTCCTCAAAAAAAATTGCAGATATAAAAAAACAATCTACAATAGATATAAAACCTCTTTCTTTAAAAAAAAACAAAAGATAAGAGAGTAAGAACCAGTTCGAGAGGCTGCCTTCAAGAGAGAATGCCTAGCAGAATCTATCCTGCTCTGGTACCATGTTAGAATTTCCCAAGAGTAGAACTACAAAGCATTACAAGATTTGAAGAAACAAAATAGAACTGATTGATTATTCCATGGATCAACTTTGTATAAATAACAAAGTTGATCATTGAGAGTCGTTGGATTACAACAACTCATCAAATCTGATGTAGACTATAACTGAGAGTTCACCTGACTCATGAAGGAGTGGAAACTCAAGTAAGTCTATCCTAGTAGAACTTAAGAGAATAATTACTTATTCTAACAAGTACTAGCACTATTTCTCATTGCCACCTGGAAATGAACTCGAAGAGAAAAATTGATCAAGAGTAAGAGTTATTTATTTATTTATTTCAATAACATAGCAATCATATGAACCATGTGGTTCAACTTTTGAAAGGAAGAAGAGATTTTATAAAGGACGATCTTCACACATTATACATCATCTTTCTTTTTTCCTTCAAAAGATGCAATATCTGCTCTTAATGTCTTAAATCTCGCAATATAGTCCTCAACATTATCAAGATCAATAATTTAGAGAGAATAAAGCTCTAATTCCAAGTAACTTTAGTTGTATTTAATTTCCCAAAATCTCATGCAATTTTGACCATACCTTGATAAATTTACTTTTTTCTTTTATATGAAAAATAATTTTGGTTTAATTAATAAGGAGAACAGACCAAGGGCTTGTTCTTCCTTATGTTGGAGAGTTTCTTCATTAAGGAATATTGATTTATCTTCTTTAAATATGCACCACATATTTTTACTTCTTAATAGTCCAATCATTCGGTTGACCAAGTATTACAATTTCATCCATTGAGGTTAGTAACTAGGGCTTATTGATCCATTTTACATAAATTGATCCCTAACACTAGAACATGTCCTTGAATTGATGATACTAGTGCATAGAGCATACAAATCATACAATTTGAAAAAAATGGGTTCAAAATACTTTTATATTTAAAAGTTATGGTCTTTGAAAGACTTGCCCTAATGGACCTTATAAATGCAAAAATTAGAAGTCCAAACCTTAGAGAAGCAGGAAGAAATATTGACTTTCCACTTGGTGATTTCTAATTTACTAGTGTACTCAACTTTTTTTTTATCACTTCAGCCTCTCTAGACCACTCAATTATCAACACTTGTTGCTTTCTCATTGACAGATATGATGTATAAATTAGAAAATATTGATCATGTGGCACACAAAGGTACCGTGTTAGTCACAACATTAGCATTCCATCATAAGCATTCTATAAAAATCCCAAGCAACAATGGAAATATTCCAACCTTGGTATCCTAGGTGGAAGGTTCATTGTAATAACCATCTTAGTAGTCATACCTTTTACAAGCAAAGGAAATATCCTCTTACTTAAACACCTATCAAATTGCATAGCCAAGATGGATCTATGTATTACAATCACAAGTGATGAGCATGGGATTTGAACACAAATCCATTATCTCCTAACATTGTTCTACTATCCAATTTACTGTTACATGTAGGGATGATTAAAAAGATCGTCCCTTCATAGAAAAAGCAAAACCTCCCTTCTACTTCAAAAAATAAGCTTGTGAATTAAACACACAATCTATGTTCTTCAAAGTGTAAGACTAACCACCATGCCATGCTATCAATTGGAATGCAATAATAAAATTTCCATTACATCGTTGTTGCTTTTGAAGCCATCATAGAAAATGTGATCCTCTTCACCAAAAACAACACATGTAGTGATCTAAAATGAGGTCAATTATGCATGAGCATATTAAGCCACACTTTATTGGCCATAATGAATGCCCATCAGGATATATTTTAGTGTGCTTCTTCTCCATAAATAAGGAATTAGTGGACTTAGAATCTTTTGAGTGCCAAGCCAAAGCCAATGCATAAGAAATATGACAAATTTGAATTCAAAGTCTCATCATATTCTTCCTTTGAACCAATAGTCTCCAATGAGATTCCTTGGTAGCTAAGGATGAAAATTCTCCAATTTTGATTTATGAAACTTTTTTTGGAAAAAATAAAATAAATTATTCCCAATGCTCTTGGAATGTTGGCTAAAAATAGAAAGAGAACTCCTCTTTACCTCGTGTAAAAATGGCTTATGAGACATTTAGGAAAAAATTATCCTAGGATTTGAAAGAAGTATCAGAGGCTCTCAGAGGCTCTGAAAACACTTCTGCATGACGAAGTGAGGCAATTCCATACCCACTCTAATACCATGTTGGAATTCATAATATTTTTCAAAAACAAACAAAATAAATCCATCCACTCAAATATTATACAAAAAGTGTAAAAGGATGAAAGAAAGGAATAAGAGACAAAAATTATGGGGTGCCCATAGGCACCATAAATAACCACTATACTATATATGGATAGGAAACACTACACTCCAATGCAATGGATGAAGTGGTTAGGGGTATTTATACTAATGCCTAGTTCCCAAATTACATCAATAAGTTTAACCTAAGCTAACATAACAAGAGGACTTTAGGGTTAATTACAAGTTATAAGAAGGGATAAACCATAACAATGCTAATCGTGATCCATAGGGATTACATAATAAAATATCACAATAAATTATGGGGTGCCCATAGGCACCATAAATAACCACTATACTATATATGGATAGGAAACACTACACTCCAATGCAATGGATGAAGTGGTTAGGGGTATTTATACTAATGCCTAGTTCCCAAATTACATCAATAAGTTTAACCTAAGCTAACATAACAAGAGGACTTTAGGGTTAATTACAAGTTATAAGAAGGGATAAACCATAACAATGCTAATCGTGATCCATAGGGATTACATAATAAAATATCACAATAAATTAAATGCATTGTACAATGACTATTCTTAGGTCTATTCAAAATTACATCATATAATATCGGCCTTGGCCATGAATTAGACTATGCTTTCAACATATATAAGCTAATATAATTTACATAAAGCATGGTACCAATGATCTAGGATAGGCTTTGCACAACAAGTCGTAGAAATAATATTGTCTATAGTAATTAAAATAATTAGAAAGCCACTCTCACAATTGTAAGATAAAAATTAGCTTTTAAATACACGAAATCTCAAGTATTGGTAAATCATATTACCCAATTAAATTGGATATCAACCCTCCATCCTTCACCCATCCCTGGTTCTCATCTCTACATCATAGAATAAATAATATTATCAATAATCTAGGATAGGTATTTCATAGTAAATGACATATAATATTGTATGTACTACAAGCAAGATATGCAAAGATTGCAAGCAAAAACTATATTATTACAACATGAAAATCTACCTAGTTTTAATTTAGATTTGAATTCTTGTTGTATTACTATAGTTTACAATAGTATCATAATGTTTTGTTGGATTCATTAAGTGGTTATTTATGGAATATTATGTTATTATCATAATATTGTAGGTTTTAGGACTATTGGGTAGACTATGTTTATGATAACTCGATATAATCTAGAGATATAATTATTATTAGAGAGTCCATGAAATCCTATCCCCTTGTAAGTCCGATCACTTCTCTTACCTTTATTTGTTATATCATCCCTAATTATATCCAATTCACCAATTGTTTTTTGCATTAAAAGTGTAGTACATTCTTCTTAATGAGAAAATTGTACTTAAGTTGCAAATTCTAAATACAAGAAAACACAAGTGCTTGAGAATCATATTCCTGATTGATTCAATTCTCATTGGCCATCCATATTTCCCACTCTATTGTCCATGTTTAGAAAAGTAGTGAGATAAATAAAACTATAAAATATATGTGCACTTGTAAAACATGAGCACATTTTATAAATTGATGCACCTCACTACTTGTAGTGGTTAAATGCACATATTTACAAAACATGCACACATTTTACTAAGTGCAGTTTCATTATATATCATATATGCATTATTAAACACCCTTACAATATATAGAACACATGAATTATAGAACTTGTACATGTTTTAAACCACTTAGCTCTCGATTTTAAAATTTGAAATCAAAGCTTGCACATAACACAAACATATTTTATTTTATATTTTGATGTTCATACTTTGTCCCTACATAATTTTTGTCTATACTTAATCATGACAATAGAGGCACTTCCCTTAGTAGTTGCTTTTTTAGTATCACAAATATTGGTTCTTAATATCTAGCTCCACATTGATATTACTCACCTTGGAGTCCCCACAAAATTTAAT
The DNA here is from genome assembly GCA_028583015.1 of Wollemia nobilis. Taxonomy (NCBI): domain Eukaryota; kingdom Viridiplantae; phylum Streptophyta; class Pinopsida; order Araucariales; family Araucariaceae; genus Wollemia; species Wollemia nobilis. The sequence continues at coordinate 12,538,495 of JAQPPZ010004166.1, forward strand.
TTCAATTCATCTTTGAGGAACTCTTAAACCTTATCTTTGATATGATGACCTATGTGATGCAGGAGCATCCAGCAGCACCCGATGGAGAGGCATTTGAAAAATTGCCTAAGGAGGAAGAACGTCGCGATTTCGCGACGTGTCGCGAAATCGCGACAGAAAAAGGCAAAGGGGGCGAGGAGAAAAATCTGTCTTGATATCGCGACACGACGAAGAGAGAGAAGATGCGGGGCGAAAATGTCACGATTTCGCGACATGTCGCAAAATCATGACCAGAAGCCGCCAGGAGGAGCAGTTGGGAATGTCGCGATTTCGCGACATGTCGCGAAATCATGACAAAAATGCAGCAGTAGGGAAAGGCAGTTGGAAATGTCACGATTTCGCGACATCGAAGCAGAAGTCGAGGGAAGGTAGAGGAAGTGTCGCGATTTCGCGACACGTTGCGAAATCGTGACATCGAAGCAGAAGCCGAGGGAAGGCAGAGGAAGTGTCACAATTTTGTGACATGTCGCGAAATTGCGACTGTCGCAAAATTGCGACGAAGAAGAGCAGCTATGAAGGGGCAGTTGGGAATGTCGCGATTTCGTGAAATCGCGATCGTCGCGAAATCGCGACCAGAACAGGAAAGCATAGGGCGATAAAGAAAAGACGTCGCAAAATCGTGACATGCCGTGATTTCGCGGCACGAAGTGGAAAAGAGGAGCGAGGAGAAGAAATGTCGTGATATCGCGACCAGAAAAGAGAAAGAAGGGTAGGATGAGGAAGATGTCGCGATATCGCGACCCCTGCTACAGTGCAACCGGAGGAAGAAGACGACAGAGGTCAGGCGACGGTTGTAGAGTAAGGACGACACGTGGCACCCAAGGTGTAGTAAAAGCGGGCGATTACCCAAAAAGCATGGAAAACAAAGAGGATGGGTTATGCAGGATAATATGACAGGGAGTGGCGGTCAGAGTGATCTGACAGGAAGCGACGATGACAGGGGCCGTGCGGAGTGGAGCCATAAATCGGGTTGGTGGACCGATTTTCGTGAAGGATGTTTTTAGAGGGTCAGGGCCTCTATAAAAACCCAGTTTCTGTAATAGACTAGGTGGTGGATTAGGAAGATCGCACGCAGAGTGTGATAGTGAAAACCAAGCCGAGCGCTGGTTATTGTAAAGCCTGTGGGCTGTTTCTGTAAATGTTTTCAGATTTTTGAATGAAAAGTTGGGTTTGAGTACGTGCGGTTTTCCCGGTCCGCCATCAGTGGTATCAGAGCTAGAATATTCTGAGTGCGCAGCAGATTCGTCGAACGTGAGGCAGTTGCACCAGGATCTATGGTAGGGTTCTGAGAGAGAAGAGTGAGTTTAGGATCCCTGAGCGTGTGAGCGGATCACCGAAAGTGAGGCGGCTACACCAGGATCGATTAAAGCTTTGTGAGAAAAGCTGAGAAAAATGCCTCCAAGAAGAAGCCATGGCGGTGAGGAAGGTATGATGACAATAGAAGAGTTTGAGGCGTTGTAGAGGCAATTTAAAGCCTTGCAAGAGGAGTGGCTCAGAATAAAATTACAGATGCAAGAGGAGCGGCGTAGAAAGCGTGAGGCTAAATAGAAGTTAAAGTCGTTGAAGGCTGTAGACGAGGAGGAGCACAGCTATACCAAAATCTGTCTAGTAGAAGACAAAAATTTATCTGGCTAGGAGACAGAGTTGAAGCAGGCTGTAGATGAAGAAGTATGCAGCAGTGGGAGAATCTATCTGGAGGAAGGCAGAAGTTGTTTGGGCTAGGAGAAAGGGTTGGAACAGGCTGCAGAGGCAGATAAATGTCTGGAGGTGCTGCAGAAGACAATAACCAGACAGTGCAAAAGTGAAGATCACTTCTCCACCAACCCCGGGTGTCTGATGCAGGAGCATCCAACAGCACTCGATGGAAAGGCATTTAAAAAATTGCGTAGGGAGGAAGAACATCGCGATTTCATGACGTGTCACGAAATCACGACAAAAAATGGCAAAGGGGGCGAGGAGAAAAATCTGTCGCGATATCGCGACACGACAAAGAGAGAGAAGGTGCGGGGCGAAAATTTCACGATTTCACGACATGTCGCAAAATCGTGACCAAAATCTGCCAGGAGGAGGAGCAGTTGGGAATGTCGCGATTTTGCGACATGTCACGAAATCGTGACTATCGCGAAATCACGACAAAAATGCAGTAGAAGGGAAAGGCAGTTGGAAATGTCACGATTTCGTGACATGTCGCAAAATCGCGACATCGAAGCAGAATCCGAGGGAAGGCAGAGGAAGTGTCACGATTTCGTGACACGTTGCGAAATCGCGACTGTCACGAAATCGCGACATCGAAGCAGAAGCCGAGGGAATGTAGAGGAAGTGTCGTGATTTTGCGACATGTCGCGAAATCGTGACAAAGAAGAGCAGCCGTGAGGGGGCAGTTGGGAATGTCGCGATTTCGCGACATATCACGAAATCGCGACCGAGCAGGAAAGCAGAGGGAGATAAAGAAAAGACGTCGCAAAATCGTGACATGCCACGATTTCATGGCACAAGTGGGAAAGAGGAACAAGGAGAAGAAATGTCGCGATATCGCGACATGTCACGATATCGTGACCGAAAAAGAGAAAGAAGGGCAGGATGAGGAAGATGTCACGATATCGCGACCCCTGCTATAGTGCAGTCGAAGGAAGAAGATGACAGAGGTCAGGCGACGGTTGCAGAGCAAGGACGACACGTGGCACCTAGGGTGCAGTAAAAGCGGACGATTACCCAAAAAGCGTAGGAAATGAAGAGGATGGGTCGCGCAAGATAATCTGATAGGGAGTGGCGGTCAGAGTGATCTGACAGGAAGCGACGATGACAGGGGCCATGCGGAGTGGAGCCATAAATCGGGTTGGTGGACCAATTTTTGTGAAGGATGTTTTTAGAGGGTCGGGGCCTCTATAAAAACCCAGTTTATGTAATAGACTAGTTGGTGGATTAGGAAGATCGCACACAGAGTGTGATAGTGAAAACCAAGCCGAGCGCTAGTTATTGTAAAGCCTGCAGGCTGTTTCTGTAACTGTTTTTAGATTTTTGAATGAAAAGTTGGGTTTGAGTACGTGCGGTTTTCTCGGTTCGCCATTAGTGGTATCAGAACTAGAAGATTCTGAGTGCATAGCAGATTCACCGAACGTGAGGCAGTTTGTGCCAGGATCTGTGGTAGGGTTTTGAGAGAGAAGAGTGAGTTTAGGATCCTTGAGAGTGTGAGCGAATCACCGAAAGTGATGCGGCTACACTAGGATCGATTAAAGCTTTGTGAGAAAAGCTAAGAAAAATGCCTCCAAGAAGAAGCCGTGGCGGTGAGGAAGGTATGATGACAATAGAAGAGTTCGAGGTGTTGCAGAGGCAATTTAAAGCCCTACAAGAGGAGTGGCTCAGAATAAAATTGCAGAGGCAAGAGGAGCGACGCAGAAAGCGCGAGGCTAAATAGAAGTTAAAGCCGTTGAAGGCTGCAGACGAGGAGGAGCACAGCCGTGCCAGAATCTGTCCGGTAGAAGACAAAAATTTATCTGGCCAGGAGACGGAGTTGAAGCAGGCTACATATGAAGAAGTATGCAGCAGTGGGAGAATATGTCTAGAGGAAGGCAGAAGTTATTTGGGCCAGGAGAAAGGGTTGGAACAGGCTGCAGAGGCAGATGAATGTCTGGAGGTGCTACAAAAGGCAGTAACTAGACAGTGCAGAAGTGAAGATCACTTCTCCACCAACCCCGGGTGTCTGATGCAGGAGCATCCAGCAGCACCCGATGGAGAGGCATTTGAAAAATTGCCTAAGGAGGAAGAACGTCGCGATTTCGTGATAGAAAATGGCAAAGGGGGCAAGGAGAAAAATTTGTCGCAATATCGCGACAAAAAAAGTGTCACGATATCGTGACACGATGAGGAGAGAGAAGGTGCAGGGCGAAAATGTCACGATTTCGCGACATGTCGTGAAATCACGACCAAAAGCCGCCAGGAGGAGGAGCAGTTGGGAATGTCGCGATTTCGCAACATGTTGCGAAATCGCGATAAAAATGCAGTAGAAGGGAAAGGCAGTTGGAAATGTTGCGATTTCGTGACATGTCGTGAAATCGTGATTGTCGCGAAATCACGACATCGAAGCAGAAGCTGAGGGAAGGCAAAGGAAGTGTCACAATTTTACGACATGTCGCAAAATTACGACCGTCGTGAAATTGTGACACGTCACGAAATCGCGATCGTCGTGAAATTGTGACATCGAAGCAGAAGCCGAGGGAAGGCAGAGGAAGTGTCACGATTTCGTGACATGTCACGAAATCGTGATCGTCATGAAATCGTGACACGTCACGAAATCGTGATTGTTGCGAAATCGTGACATCGAAGCAAAAGCCGAGAGAAGGCAGAGGAAGTGTTGTGATTTCGTGACATGTCACGAAATCATGACACTTCCTCTGCCTTCCCTCGGCTTCTGCTTCGATGTCGTGAAATCGCGACGTCACAAAATCATGACATCGAAGCAGAAGCCGAGGGAAGGCAGAGGAAGTGTCGTGATTTCATGACATGTCACGAAATCACGACTGTCGCAAAATCGTGACTGTCACGAAATCGCGACGAAGAAGAGCAGCCGTGAGGGGGCAGTTGGGAATGTCGCGATTTCGTGACATGTCACAAAATCGTGACCAGAGCAAGAAAGTAGAGGGCGATAAAGAAAAGACATCGCGAAATCATGACATGCCACGATTTCGTGGCACGAAGTGGGAAAGAGGAACGAGGAGAAGAAATGTCGCGATATCGTGACATGTCACGACCAGAAAAGAGAAAGAATGGCAAGATGAGGAAGATGTCGTGATATTGCGACCCTTGCTACAGTGCAACCGGAGGAAGAAGACGACAGAGGTCAGGCGACGGTTGCAGAGCAAGGATGACACGTGGCACCCAGGGTGCAGTAAAAGTGGGCGATTACCCAAAGAAGCACGAGAAACGAAGAGGATGGGTCGCACAGGATAATCTGACAGGGAGTGGCAGTCAAAGTGATTTGACAGGAAGCGGCGATGATAGGGGCCGTGTGGAGTGGAGCCATAAATTGGGTTGGTGGACCGATTTTTGTGAAGGATGTTTTCAAATGGTCGGGGCCTCTATAAAAACCTAGTTTCTGTAATAGACTAGGTGGTGGATTAGAGATTGCACGCAGAGTGTAGTAGTTGAAAGCTAAGCCGAGCGTTAGCTGTTGTAAAGCCTATGGGCTGTTACTGAAAGTTTTTCCAAAATATTGAATGAATAGTCAGATTTGAGAAGGTGCAATTTTTGGTCCGCCATCACTATGCCAATAATTCTCTTCTTCCTTGGTATATAGGTATGTTTCTAATATTATAGAATATTATTTCTTCCTTAGTAGTACCTAAACATATTAGCTTAAACCACAAGACAACAATATTATATATCTTATTAAATCCTTAAAGTGATTCCTCAATCTTCTATTAATATTTTCTAAATTCTTCCATAGGATGAAGAATTAATCTTATTCATTTTCTATTTTTCTAATCCATGTTCATTCCAACCCCCCTTCATTGTTCTTTTCTTTTTATCAGACGAGATGATTCCTATCTTAGTCGTATTCCTCTACCCCATAAGGATTCAACTCACAAACACAAGTGGTATTAATTTTCCACTTGTAGAATGCCAAACAAATTAAGGTCCCTTGACGTTGTTATCCTAATCTACTTCTTGCTAAATACTAAGTTATTCAAGTCAAGTTGTCTATATATCCCAATAAGAATTTCTAAATCTATGATTTTTCATTTCTCTACCTAGTTTCTTCTCTTTATCTAGATTTCAATAGTTGAGGATATAATCTATTGAGAGAACCTTCACATTTTGAAATCAACTCTAAATTTTTGCAAAAACTCATTGGGGTGTATAAAGGGAGAGTATTAAGTAATGGATAACTTTTCATTAGCCTATCAAATCCTACAATAGTGATACATAGTATTTTGAAGATCATCTTCGAATGGTAGATCTACCTCTAGTTATTACCTTGAAAATAATCACTATATAAAAACTAATAATAATTTTAATCCTAATTTCTTTAAGGTATGATGACTTCTCTCTTGTTTTATAGGGATAAATATAGATAGGAATTAGTTCCTTTTCATATGGATAGCTAATTTTAACGCTACATTGATTAAACTATAGTCCCTCAAGTACTTAATGCAAATTGACTTCTCTTTGCTCATCATAAAAGTATTCAAAACTAGTAAGTCCACAAAAAAGTTTTGATTTTCCTACTACATAGATATAATTTGTTACAAGCATTCATATTGAAGTATCCTATCCCTATTTAGTAAGTTGATCAACAATGTTGTTATGCTCTCTACAATTCACATATTAAAAATTAATTATCTCAAAGAAGGAAGCAACGAGTCCTTTTCTAAATTTATTAGATTCCAATCCTTTAGACAATTTGCCTTTGGTATAAAGAGATAGCCTTGAGATTATAGCCATAGAATTTGACTCCACACTCAATATTTGAATATCATTTTGGATGTCCAAAAGAGATTGGCAAAAACAAAGAGTCCGTTTGATTTTTCCTTCTCAAAAAGTCTTTTGTTGATGCTATTATGATACCTAATTTCATGCTTTGATATCATGGTTTTGTGATGTTATAAAACTTTGTATATTGCATGCCTATTGTTCTTTATTATGTTGATGTCATTTCATCATGTTTTAGATTACTTGATATACTTTTTCTCTACTACATTGAGAACATAAAATATCCTTTCAATTTATTGATCTAAGCTTTGTTATATTATTAGTGTTCATATGTATACAAACAACCAAACCTTGCTTTGACTTCATTATAATTGTAAACATTCATTGCATGGAAGGCCTAAAGTGTTCAACTTATAGTTTTTAAGAAAATTATAGTTTCATTTACCACAACATTTTACTTTTTCACACCCTCTCCATTAGGAACGAATTGGTTGGATTTTTCAATTAGTTATATGGGGTTGCAATGTGCTTTACTTGTATTACATCTTGATTTCATTATTATGATATTTTCACTTAGCCATATTATCAAGGTATTGCAACAAACCATATTATCATGGGTTGTCTCATTGTTAAAGTGTCAATTACAATGTAAGGATTTGAAATTAAATTATATTCATACAATTACATCCCATTTAATATTGCTCTATAATGCCTTGGACAAGTGATTGATTTTTTTTTGAATTTGATTAAATAGAAAACAAGTCCCATTTTGTATTTCATCATGATCCTTTTATTGTGGTATTTCAAAAAACCATATCATCATGGTATTATAACAATGTGTAATGTCATGGATCATATTTTTTTTTGTGCTTGATAAAAAGGGATTATACTCAGGTCCCCCACCCTTAACAAATCACAACTCTCTCCTTTAGAGCTTGAGAGTTTATAAATAGATTCAATTCTCATATCAATTGAGTTGCTATAGCTAGATACCTACATATTTTTCATAAAATGTCTGAATTCTTGATTTTCAACTTTTGCATCTTCAATTTTCTTTATAAATACAAATATTCTAGAATTCAACATCCTTCTTAACATTTTTCTGCAACAACCTTTACAATACCAAAAATCCAGCTCTATTGTCTATGTGTTGCATCTTAGTAGAGTAATATTTCCATAACTTTACGTTATCATAGTCCACTTTACTAGCTCAAGATTGTTAGTTTCTTTCCTAAAGCATAAGTGCAACCACAAGAAATGTAATAAATAGTTTAGTAGTCTCAAAAAGTTAAAAGTTCATGATTAAATCTTATCAAGGAATATATGCATAATAACTAAACTATGGGTCATTATATAATACAAGTGGAATTCATTTTAATCTCAAATAACTAATTAAAACATATTTAATTATTTTAATGAGTTATGAAATGAATCTCATTCATATTATAATGGCATTTTAACAAATCATAATGGTATTATTTTAATAAATAGTTTAGCAATCTCAAAAAGTTGAAAGTTTCAATCAATACTCGGTCCCATAATCCAACCAACAACCAACAACTCAAAAATTCATTCAACCATGAAGTCCATCTCATATCATCTTCTTCTACTTCAGCATACAAAACTTCTCATTTCACAAAATCATAGTCCACCTAAATCTAGACTGTTAGTTTCCTCCAATGCATTGATCTATAAATAGAGGCCCTATAACATTTTGTAATCCTTTGAAACATTATTTTGAATCTATTCCTCTCAATTTCTTGTCATCTTCAACTAAACTTACTACTTCCTCTAACCATGAAAAAAAGAATTTAACTTCACGGTCCTCTATCTAGCCCATCTATACATTTGTTCCCTTCCTTTAACTATGTATAAACATAATTTCTTCAAACTCTATAATAAATTTAAACCACATTGATACAATATAGTATATCTATTATTCTACATAATTTTATTTATATATATTTGAAAAGATTGTGATCAATTTTTTGTTATTTCACACCATACATTGATACAGATTACTAGTATACACCTTGAGGGTTACCTTTTACACACCATAGAAAAATGAAATCCCATCCTAAAATATATCTCTTTTATAATATATATATAGTTGGAATAAATTATTTTATGCTTTTCCACTTTATAAATTAATTAATTGTGTGTAATTTAACATAGCTAAAATATATATTAATGGGATTATGGTTCAATGGTTGAGATATATAGGTGATGTAACTCACACCAAAGTTCAAATTTAGATGACACTAAATAGATTATATAACTTAATGTAATCAAGTTATATAAAAGATGAATGAGAACCCTTCAAAACCCTACTTTAAAAATGTCATATAATTAATTATTTTTATGTGCTCTTATGGTTGCCAAATCTATTGAGACCCTAATGGAATCTAAGCTTGTAATATAAAAACATCAAGATTGGGACCTCATGATTAATATCAAAAGATAAATAAGAACCCTTCAAAATCCTACTTAAAAAAATGTCATATAATAAATTATTTTTATGTGATCATATGGTTGCCAAATGTCAACTTAGTGAGTCCCTAATAAAATCTAAGCTTGTAATATAAAAACATCAAGATTGGGACCTCATGATTAATTATATACATAAAAGATATTTAATTCCTATAACAAGTTTATAGGGAAATTAGTAACCATTGAGTGCTACTACTATATATATTTTTAATACATAAGGAAATAGATAATATTATTGGGTGTTGCAATTATAAACCCTAGCTCCTAGAGTTAGACAAAGTTAAAGGATCTGATCTTTTGAGGCATCAAACTAGGAAAGCCAACAAACACTCGACCACTACCATCCAACCTATCCTTATTTTTATTGAGGTTAGTGTGAGAAACTCCTACGACCGGCTCAGGGTTGGGCATCACCCCAACCCAATCATGACCTTTAATAAGGTGAGAGCTGAGCTTATCAATAAGGATCAAACAATAAATTATTTTTATGTGCTCATATGGTTTCCAAATGTCAACTTATTAAACCCTAATGAAATCTAAGCTTGTAATATAAAAACATTAAAATTGGGACCTCATGACTAATATCAAAAAAATAAATAATAACCCTTCAAACCCTACTTTAAAAAATACCATATAATAAATTATTTTATGTGCTCATATGTCAACTTATTGAGACCCTAATAGAATTTAAGCTTGCAATATAAAAACATCATATTGAGACCTCATGATTAATTATATACATAAAACATATTTAACTCCTATAACAAGTTTATAAGGGTTATAGGAAAATCAGTAACCATTGGTGTTGTTACTATATATTTTTAATACATAAGAAAATAGGTAACATTATTGGATGTTGCCATTATAAACCCTAATCCATCGGGTTAGACGAAGTCAATGGGATCCGATTCTATGAGGCATCGAACTAGGGTAGTTAGCAAACACTCGACCATTACCATCCAACTTATCTTTTTTTTTATTTTTTAATTGAGGTTAGTGTGAAAAACTCCTACGATCGACGTTCAGGTTTGGGCATTCCCAAACCAACCATCACCTCTAATAAGGATGAGCTTATCAATAGGGGTTAGACACACAAGGGTCCATATACACAACCATACACACACCCGCCTCACACACTCGCCCATGCCACGGTTTGAACCTTGGACCTCCCAAAGAAATGTCAAAGCTTGTACCATTGCGTTGTCTTACCGAGACAAACAAATTTATTCAGGTAATGCGATAAACCCCTACGACCGATGCATAGGGCTAAGCAGTCTTCTCCCAACCATGACCTCTTGGGCTAAGCAGTCTTCTCCCAACCATGACCTCTCGGGCTAAGCAGTCTTCTCCCAACCATGACCTCTCGTAAAGCCGAGAGCTACACTTATCAATAAAGAATTAATACAACCAAATGCTCCGGTTTGAACCTTGGACCTCTCGAAAAAGAACCAAATCCCAAACCGTTATGTTGTCTCCATTGGAACCAAATTAAATGGGTAGTGTGATAAATCCCTATAACCGACGCATAGGGCTGAGTAGTGTCCTCCCAGCCATGATCCCTCGTAAAGCCGAGAGCTACGCCTATCAATAGGAAATTAACACATCCAACCTATCCCTTTTTAGGTACCCATGGTTTAAACCTTAAACATCCTTAACGAAAAGCCAAAACCCTAACTATTAAGTTGTTGTTGTCCGACCTTGTCAAACCAACTCCTATAACATATTTTTTTAATTTATTTTTAGATAGAGGAGTTGGTTATAACCACACTATTTTTAGTAGCGGACAACCTATCCTTTTTAAGTACTCGTGGTTTAAACCTTAAATCTCCTTAATGAAAACCCCAAACCCTAACCATTAAGTCGTTGTTGTCCAACCTTGTCCAACCAACTCCTATAACACATTTTATTTTATTTTCATTTTAGATACATAGGGGACTTGGTTATAACCACACTATTTTTAATAACTGTCAAGCCCCCCAAGGTTCAAACCACGTGGACTGTTCCCAACAAGCCCAAGGTTCAAACCATAAGAGTTGTTCCCAACAAGTCTATTCCAACTTCTTGTTGTCCTGATGTGAGGAAAAAGTTAAACCACAAAGACTGTTCCCAAAAAAAGTCCAAGGTTCAAGCCATATGAGCTGTTCGCAACAATCATATTCCAACTTCTTGTTATTGACCTGGTGTGAGGGGTAGAACACCCATCACTTAAATTAACACAACATTCAAAACAAACTACTACCTTTAAAAATTAACACCCCAATGTTTATCTTTTCTTAATAAATACCTAACCAACCAAACAAACTACCAATCCTCTTTGATTGCGCTCCTATAACACGTTACTTTACATTATTTTATCGAGCGTTGACAATTCTGTACACTCTCTTCCTAATCCATCTAACATTCTAATTTTGTTCATGCATTTTCTTAACAAATTCCTCTTTCAGAACGGACCGCAATCTCTTAAACAAACTTTACGGTCAAATTCGTCTTGTTGTGAAACATTGACCGTTCATCCCTGAACCAGGCACGTTCATATTACTATTTTTAAAATATAATTTTTATTTAATATTTTTTAATAAAACCTTAAAAAATATTAATAAAATTCGTCCTGTTGTGAAACATTGACCGTTCATCCTTGAACCAGGCACGTTCATATTACTATTTTTAAAATATAATTTTTATCTAATATTTTTTAATAAAACCTTAAAAAATATTAATAAACAAATCAACATTTATTAATAACACAAAAAATAATTTTCTGCATAAAACAAACCTTTACAAACCTACGCTGATGGCAACCTCCTTTTTATATTATAATTTGCTTGTAAAGAGGTTAAATATAGAACAGTTTCATTGATTTCTTTTATTAAAATTAGGATAGGAGTATTTGGAATAAACAAGATTTGAGTCACTTTTATTGTGGCTCTGATGATTTCGTATCAGAAATAATGATCTCATAGGCCTCTTGTAAACTGGTTAAATATTTACAATAGGTCCAATGATATCATTTAAAATTAAAAATATTTATAATAAAAAAGAAAATCAAAATTATCTTGAGGGTAGTGGATTGGTAAGAAGTTGAACATTTATTAAAAATAGTGTAGTTGTGACAACTTTCCTATGTAATCGTAAAGAAGTTGGGCATTTACCATGAGGAGACCTTAGTTCAAACCTGGCCGGCATATCAACCCCAAGCCACCGAGGGTCTCTCACTGCGGATCTTGTATACTGAGGGCGAGATAGGGATTATAGTGGTAGCACCATGAAGTTGGACATTTACCAAGAGGAGACCTAAGTTCAAACCTCACAGGCATGCCCAATCTAGAACTGTGAACAACCTAAGGTCTTTCAATGTAGACGAGCTAGGAAGAGAGGGAATGAACATAACCACCCATTATTAAAAAATAGAGGTAGTTACCGATTTCTAAAAAAGAAAAGTCAAGAGTCTTAGCTGATTTGAGATCATACGTCTAGAACTAATGACATCATATGCCTGCTTAAGGTCTTCCAATTTTCCAAAAGTCGAGAGAAAGATAACACGCGGGCTGCGGAATAGAGGGTTGATCGGAATTAGGTGCAGCCCTGAGAAAGACACGACGACCCGCCAAGAAGCCGGCGCCCCTCTACATCGTTGTCGATCCAACTAACTTAATAACTTAACCAGGATGCGTAAAGTCATCTTAAAGTATTTTGCAAAGCGTCACGGGATCACCACAGTGGAACCTTCCTCCTTTCCTTGTTTGACACGGCCATGGAAAACTGCGGTCAAGGGGGCCCGTCAACCATGGAAAAGCTTCTAAAGCTTCTAAGCAAAGCTTAAATCTCTAATCTTTCCGATTCTATTTATTCAGGGTCTCCCAAGCCTTTCATGCCAAAGGAACACACCACCACCATGGCGGCGCAAAGTTGTTCTCTGTCTGCAATCGCTCTGGTATTTTTCTTTGCTAGTTTTATCGTTGGGAGCGCAACCGTCTTAGACTGGACCTGCAACCGGACCGCGTTAGGAAGGAGCGACGCGCACCGGAACAACTTAAAATCGTTGCTCCACGATCTGGTGGACGGTAGCCACGACTTCGCGGCGGCTCGAGCGGGCAACGGGAGCGCCGGGGTCTTCGGGCTGTTCCAGTGCCTGGCCGGCGTGTCGCCGTACGACTGCAACATATGCGGGCAGGAGGCGCGGTACTTTCTCCGGCAGACCTGCCCGCGGGCAGCCGGCGCCACGCTGTGGTCCAACTGGTGCTTCCTCCGCTTCGAGGGCTACGACTTCGTTGCCCGCGCGGAGAGGAGAGCGAGGAAGGCCTCCTGCAGGGAGAGAAACGCAGACGGTAAATCCTCCCGCGGAGTCGTGAGGAGCTTGATGGAGGAACTGTCCGCCAGGGCTCCCCGGGAGGAGAGTCTGTTTGCGACCAAGTCTGTAGGGGGTAGTTATCTCGATGCGGAGGTGGAGATCAAGGGCCACGCCCAGTGCTGGAGGGATCTGTCTCAGCTGGATTGCGCCACGTGCCTTGCGTACGGCCTCAAGGAGATGGAGCAGTGCTACGGTGCCAGAAACTCCAAGGCGGAGTTTCATTCCGAGAACTGTATTTTGACTTACGGCATGACCTTCCTCGGAGATTCGACTTCGAATCCAGGTACGATCAAGGGATCGGATATTTTATTGGTAGTTTATTTTAAAATTTTAAATTTGAAAAGATAGGTTGGTTGGTAGTAGTATATGGACGGCTCAGTATTGATTTCCTTTTTATTTAACTGATTGGTAGTTTATTTTATAATTTTTATTTTAAAATATAGGTGGTTGGTAGTATTATCTTCTTCTTTATTTGACGGGTTAAGGGTTAGGACCCAAAAGATTTGTAGTTTATTTTAAAATTTTAATTTTAAAATATAGGTTGGTTGGTAGCAGTAGATGAGCTACCCAGTATTGGCTTCCTCTTTATTTAATGGGCTAAGGGATGGGACCCTTTCAGACTAAGGGATGGGACCCTTTATTTAATGGGTTAAGGGATGGGACCCTTTCAAAAGATTTTTAGTTTATTTTAAAATTTTAATTTCAAAAGATAGATTGGTTGATAGCAGTAGATGGGCTGCCAAATAAGCTTCCTTTTTATTTAACAGACTAAAATATGGGACCTTTCAAAAGATTAATAATTTATTTTAAAATTTTAATAAAGAAAGATAGATGGATTGGTAACAATAAATGAGGTACCCAATAACTACTTTATTGTTTATAAAATTTTGTAAATGATAAGAAATACTGTCCAGTACAGAGTTATTAAAAATTAATTATTTATTATTTTACTTTTGGCTATGATTGCAGGGGTGTGGCTCAGGAAGGCAAAGTCTGGAAAGGGTACGGACGCTGATGTGGAAGGTGGACCACACGTGTAAAATTCAGCTTCGGCGGCGTGATGTTTTAAAAGTTACCAGTTGTGAGGTTCGACCCCTCTTGTCATCGTCTATTTTTATTTCTTCCGCAACCGAAAAAAAAAAAAATATGAGAACACCGAGATAAAGATCAGGACAGCGTGCGGGTCTACGAGAGCGTGTATATATATGTACGGGATTTTATGAAATAATAAAATTATAAAAAAATTTAATTTTTTAAAATTTAATTATTTGTTGGAATCAAATTGATGTGTTTTTGAGTTTTTTTTATTAAATATATAAGCTCAAACCATAGAATAAAGTAGGTACCAGTAATCTGTTATATTTTCATTTAGTTTTTTTTTTTAAATTTGGATGGTGTGATAAATTTTTATTAATAGGGAATTTAAAACACTCAAACCTTTAATTTGTTTTTAAACTTATAGATAAGTTATTAATCAAATAATGAATATTAATAATTTTACTTAAATATAATAAAATAAATAAATTAATATATTAAATTACTTTTATAAGTGCGGTGGTTGCTATTTTTTAAGTTGATTGTATGATATGGTTGTTATTTTTTAAGTTGATTGTATGAGATTGAAACCGACTTTATCAGATTAGATTATAACGCTTGAGCTATTATGTATGGTGCGATAAGATTTGGGTTTCTTGTTTGAAAGAAGAAGAATTTGATTGGTTGAACTAATTTTATTGAATAATAATATTGGTTTGTTTTAGAGTTTTATATTATCTTATAATAAAAAGTTTGGTTTTATAAAAAATTTTGATTCAATGTTTTGAGACAGCTTATATGTATGCGGATAATTTTTTATTTTTAATAACCTTTCAATTCGGTTAATTTATATGCAAAAAAAACACCAAAAATGTTGGAGTTTAACATGGTATATAAACTTGTCACCTCTAAGGCTAAGTTTTACTATTATGAATGCCTATGGACAAGTTTGCATGTACTCTATTTATAAACATAGAAACAATGAAATTGTTTTTATTAAAACAAGTATAATAAAACACATATACACTCTATTTAAAATAAAGATATAACAAAAAAAAAAAAGTAAAAGCACAACATATAAAATTAAATGGCATGAACTTATGAGTTAAATCAACTTTTAAAAGGGAAACCTAGGTTCAAATCTTACCAAGCAATACGTGTATGATTTCCAAGTAAATGTAATACCACTATGTGGTCAATGATGTAATACTAGTGGGATTTATTTCAATTTCATATAACTAATTTAAAAAACATAAATACATAGAACAAATGGATACTATTATCAAATAAAAATATAGTTATCTTTCATATTTTATATTATCAAATATGATGAATTGTGAATTGCATCACAAATGTAGATCACACATGATCTATAGATAAATTTTATAAAAAGGTTATGTATTTGATAAGTATCTCTCACCTTACAAAAACAACCATTCTTGTTAAAAGTTCAACAACTTCCTTTTTGTACTACTAATTTCTACTTGACATGACCTTGGTGCTAGAATGACATTCCTATGTTCTAATTCTTATTTTA
Source organism: Wollemia nobilis (assembly GCA_028583015.1). NCBI lineage: Eukaryota > Viridiplantae > Streptophyta > Pinopsida > Araucariales > Araucariaceae > Wollemia > Wollemia nobilis. Next base: position 12,554,373 of record JAQPPZ010004166.1, read on the forward strand.
AAATCTCATTGTATATGATTAAGTATTTGCTTAAACTCTTTGGATCAACAGAATAGTGACACACATATCTACATATAACTTTCTCATATTATATCTTGAATGGTATTGGCTAAGATAATAAACATGAGGATAAGTTTGACCCTTGAGTTCCTAAAATTTAGGTTGCTCAATAATAGTAATTACCTTATATATTCTTATTCAAAGCACCCTTAACTCCACAATGACTTGCCCTTAGGATAATGATAGAAAGAGGAAAAAGTTGAGGAATGTGGTTAGAAATTCATCCCTATCTAACTAGCCCCTATATTTGTAACATGGTATTTCAATATATCTAGCATTTTGAAAGATTTATCATACACTAATGGTTGATATGACATTTTTGCTTATAATTCATTTAAAAGCCATGTCAATAAATTTTCAACAAAATTTTTCTATTAAAATTTCAATTATAAAGTGTGACAATATATCTAAGACTATCCTTGTATAAATATTTAAAATATTCATCCCTTGTCCATTATCAATGCAAAAGAACATGTCCCATGTTAACAAGTTGAGTTTTGAATAATTATGAAATATTCTATTAAGACTATTGATATTCATTAAACTACTATTGAATCTTCAATTTATCTCTCCTATCAATAGCAATGCCTCTATATGTACTAAACCCATTGAGTAATTTAGTACTTTTTACTAACTATTATAAAGTAACATGTAATAACAATTTTTGTAAGAGGTTTTTGTCACTCAAACTTGTAATATCCTAGTATTTTTCAATTACTAAATAATATTCGTTAGGATTGGAATTGTGCTTTTGAAAGAGTTGAGTCTAAGAATCCAACATTTTATTCTTAAAATATGTTCGTAAACTATTGGACAGAATCTACATGTGATCGATTTTCTTGGTATAAATAGTGTATCATTCAATAACAACTATAATCTATCTTATTTTCTTTCTTTTTGACCATATTGATTTGCTAAGGAGGTCATATTTCCCTTTCTTTGAGCTGCTAAAAAAATCTTTTTTATTTTTCTCAAGTTGATTCTCTTTTTTTTAAAGTTTATTTTTTATTTTCTTTTAATGTAGATTTATTTATTAGCATCTAAGTTTCATGTTGAGCCTTATTAATATAATTGACCAAAATAAACCATAATGATATAGCTTTGCTAATCTACTATAATATTTGATGCATTTGTTCTTCAATTTCTTGGATTTTTGCAAAGTTCTTTTGTATAAATGCCATACAAATTATCTCATTTTTTTTTTTTTTAGCTTTTAGTATATGTCACTTTCTCTAAAAGAACATGGTAGCAAGTTTTTTTTTTTTTTAACTTAATAAATAAGTTCTAAATTGTTTTTTCTATTTGTAAGTGTTCACCTTGATTTCTAACTTTTTATGAAGTTTAGCTATCAACTTGTTCTTCTCTGCTAATATGTTCTATAAGGTTGTTATCTCATAGTCTCCTTTTTGTTGTTATTTACACCCAAATTATATCTTCTAGGATGTGTACTTCAATAAGACCAACCTTTGATGTAGTTACATATTCCCTTTGATGTCTTTGTAATTTATGATTTTGAAGGTTATATGAGGTTGGATATTGAGGATAGGTTGAAGATTAAGATGAAGATGAAGGATCATGTCATGAAAAAATGGGTAAGAGGATGTATATTGATTCGAAGATGGAAAGGGGGAATAGGTGAGAGGAAGATGAAAGCAAGTGTGTAGGTGAGGTGAAGATAAATAAAATAATGGCATGGGAGAGGGTTCAAGTGGAGAGAAAAATGTATTATAGGGTGCAAGTTAAGATGAATATGGAAGAGATAATGATAGAGAGGAGGTTTTGAGAGGAGAGGAAGATGGATGTGTGGTGGTATATGAGTATTAATTATATAATTTTGATCTATTTATTTTTGCTTTTATATATAAGAAACCAAACATTGTATCAAAAAGGGTAGAAGATTTGTACATCTATGCCAAAAAAATCTTTAGTTTTGTTTTGAAAGTTCTAACTTAAAAGTTTTACAATGTTAAACTTTTCTCCCTTCTTCATACATTAATAATATGAACTCGATTTACAAAAATAGAAGAGTAATATTTGGATACATTACAATATATTCTAAATATATCTCCAACTATTCTTCATATTTCTAGTATGAGCCTGTAGTTTAAACCAATTTCATGGCTAAAATCGCTTATTTTCTTCTCTTATATGATGCCCATCCCCTCTAGTGGTCTGTAACACTTGAATTACCATAAGCTATATTAGTGTGATTGGTGCATGTGTGATAATGAATACTTTAATTATGTGTATTTTAAGCATATGTGTATGGGTATATATTTAACTAGATTATGTGATCTCATGATTATGATTTATGTTATATGTAGTTTCAACATATATGTTATGTGCATTTGATTGATTCATTTATAAAGATTTCTACTAACAATGAAGGAAAATACATTTTTGATGTTGAAATATTTGTAATTTGATCTTATTAGGCCAAGGCCAATAGTGATGAAGTACCTATGGGTGCTCTTGATGTAGCCTAAGCGCAAGTGCTATGTAAGCCTTTGGACATCTTGATGTAAGCCTATGAGCATTCTATATGTAATCCTAACGTTATTCTTATATGTAAGCTTACGCCCATTCTTCTATGTAAACCTATGAGCATCTATGTGTAATCCTACGAGCATATTCATGTAAGCCTACGGGCACCCTCATATATTCACCCTTAGTGATATTAGTTAATCCACCTTTATGGATAACCTTGATTAAAGGGTGTAATTTATTATTTTATTATTATAAGTTAATTTCAAAGTCAAAATAATGTCAACTTGAGGTTAACTACTCATTGGGATTTTTGGTATCACTATAAATACCCCCCTACTTATTAATCATTTGTTACATAGTGTGATATATGAAAATATAGTGAGGGTGCTTATGGGCACCCACCCCTTATTCTTTCTCTCAAAACGTATCGTTTATCTATTTTCTTATTTTTCATCTATACACTCTTCTATTTATCTCATTTTTTTTTCTGCATATGATTGTGGTGAATGCATGACTCAAGACATTTCTAGAAAATATTATCAATTCCAACATGGTATTAGAGCCAAAACGAACCAACTTCCTTCAATTGTTTAAAAGGCCATACAAGGCAAACCATGGTAGATATAGATGAACCATTAGTTTCTTTGGATTCCTTGTGAAATTTAGGGGGGGGCCCTATTCAACACTTTAAAATATTTTCTCGGTTTGATGTCCATTTTTGCATAAAAAAAAGCCTATCATCCCTCCAAAATTTGAAATTCAAAATTTTAAATTTAGAATATTCTGTTGTGTGGTGGGAGAGGGTAGGATGACATACACAATTTTTTAGCAAAAAGGGTAAAGTATATTTTAACATCTGCAAGGCCACTTGCCACATGAGACAACCCTCATCAAGGATGTTGTTTATCCAGTATATGGTTATACGAACATACTCTGATTAGAAAAGTATGGTGTACAACCCTAGCCCCTACAAGATTCAAACCTTAGACCTCTATTCAGAGTTCCAAAGTCTCCAAAATTATATCACTTAGGTTGAAGGCGGTATAGTGGAAAAATTAATTAAAAAACAAGAGTCCATAGGTGACAATTAATTTTTTTTGGGTCTTTTTTTAGACCTCACTAGTGGTTGGTAGTGCAATGATAGTGCATATTTGTTGCCTATGGGAGATCTTGTGTTTGATTTCTGTAAGGGAATTGTGTTTCACATTATTTTTTTGATCTTTTCTAATTTTTATTAAAGAGTGAAACAAGCTTTTTATTCAAGGTAATTTTATTGCATAATAGCAAGCCTGTTGGATCCTAATTGGGAGATCTTGAGTTCAAGTCACATTTTTTGTGCATGGATGATTCTCGAGCCATGGTGCTACAAACTTCCCTTTTGATACACACCTATACAATTGGTATAGCAAGAAGGTATTTCCTTTGAATGAAGGAGGTCTCATGTTCGAATTAGGACACATTCTTTTTGTTTATGTAAAGTGGTATGACACATGTCAAATAATATTTTTTTTTTCTTCTATCATGTTTGCATTTGTAGTGCAATGGTTGGGGTCTTCCATTATGAGAACAAGGTCTTGGATTCAACTCCAATTTTTGAATTAGTGCTAATATTAGGAATTACAATTTATTTCTATATACATATGTAAATTCAGCCAATCCACATTTGCCATTTGTCATAGTTTTATTCATCATTCACCTTATAAGATTAAATATAGAATAATAATCTTAATTGAATTCATGTACATATATAAATACAAAGGTATATCTCTTGGATGTCTCAAGAGAATCTTAGTGCTTCACCTTCATATGATTATTTAACTTCTCTCAACTTCTCATGATATGTAAGTATTCATAAACCTCCTATGACATGTATTTGAAGAACACAAGCTTATACTGAGAGGGGGGTGAACAATATAAGATAAAAAATTTCACTTTTCAATCCAAATGCAATATTATCCAATATTATCAATTGCAATAATGAAATAATGCACAAATCACCACACACATAAGAGACACAAATTTAACGTGGTTCACCCAATGTGGGCTACATCCACGGAGAAATATTTCTTTCTTGGAAACCAATTCCCTATTATAATATTTGTGGACCCCAATCCATAGGAGATACCAATACCCTCAGCTCTGGTTTGTGGAACTCTATCTACAGTAGACATCAATCCCCTCTACTCTGGTTCATGGACCTCTATCCATAGGAGACACCGATCCCCTTTGCTTTGGTTCGTGGACCTCTATCCACAGGAGACACCAATCCCATATCTTCTAGTTCATGGACCTCTATCCACATGAGACACCAATCCCCTCTTATCTGGTTTGTGGACCTCTATCCACAGGAGATACCAATTCCCTCTATTATGGTACATGGACCTCTATCCACAAGAGACATCAATCCCCTCTGCTCTAGTTCATGGACCTCTATACACAGGAGATACCAATCCCCTATTCTCTAGTTTACTCTAAATCCTACTCAATATTGTTCACAACCATTGCTCAAACCTGCTCATAACTCTACTCAAACCTATTCACAAATCTTCTCAAACCTGTTGACAAAATCTACTCAAACCTACTCACAACTCTGCTCAAATCTTCTCATAAACCTTCTCACAACTTTACTCAAAAACCTGCTCACAACTCTGCTCAAATATTCTCACAAAACTACTCAAATTTGCTTACCAACCTTGCTCACAATTTTGCTCAAATTTCCTCACAAAATATGCTCAAAAATCTGCCCAAATATGCTCATAAACCCTGCTCAAATATACTCACCAAACCTGCTCACTATTCTACTCAAATATGCTCACAAAACCTTCTCAAATCTACTTAGAAAACTTACTCAAATTTTCTCACCAAACCTGCTCAAAATTTCTCACAAAACCTACTCAATTATGCTCAATTCTTGCATACAAATAATCTCATATATTTATCAAATCTTGAATACAAATGATACTCATATATTACCCAAATATTGCATACAAACAATGCTCATATCTTTCAATGTACTTTTCTCAACTAAAGCAATTCAGACATATTCTACCTAGAGTTATTTTATCTTCAAGAACATATAGAAAATGATATGCATTAACAAATACTCAATATGTTCTTTACATTCATTAAGTTTATCATTTTCACATGTCTCAAATTTATTGTATTCAAAAGAATATCTTTAGTCTAGCACTTGATGATTGACCTTCTTTGTGCTCCCATAATCAATCAAATCCAATGCATAAATTTGCTTCACAAAACTAATCTATAACTCTTGCACTTTCATTTCCAATATCACTCAAAACCAATGCATTAATTTACTTCACAAAATAGATCTATAATTCTTACACTTTCATTTCCAATATCACTCAAAACCAATGCACAAATTTGCTTCACAAAAGTGATCAATTACACTTGTACATTCATTCCCAATTCTACTCAAGAACAATGCACAACTTTACTCTCAAACACTTGCACTTTTATTCCCAAGAATCAATGCACATCAAATCAATCCTTATACCTCCAATCATATGACAACAAAAATATTTCCTTCAAACAAAACCTCCTTGAGAAAAAAATTGAATCACCATACCTCTAAATCCACCACAATGATGATTAACCTCCCCAAACCTATCTTTAACAAAAATATATTCCTTTTTTTCCTTCAAAAATTTGGTTAGTAATATCTATTTCTTGCACAGATATTAAATCATCCACTTATAAACCCTTTTTAATATGTAAAATACAATTTAAAATCAATCACAAATTACACCTTATATCTCCTTTCTCTAACATGCAAAAGTACAAATAAATTTCACCACAATACACCTTATATCTCCTTTTCTAAATAACAATCAACCTTATAAATTCTTCACACAATGTGCAAAAACAATTTTCAAATAAACATAATGCACCTTATAGCTCCTTTTAATATGCAAAAATAACTCCCTCACTCTATACAAAAATACAAATTTCAAATAAATCTAATACACCTTATAACTCCTTTTTAACATGCAAAAATAACTCTCTCACATACTATGCAAAATATAATTTTCAAATAAATCTAATACACCTTATAACTCCCACTCAAATTCAATTTAATTAAAATTAAAAATTTAATACCTTATACACCGTCGTCGTGAATCGAAACCGTGACCTCTCAAGATGCAACACTTTCACAAGTGCTTATGACCGACTGCACTACAAAAACAGGTAGAACAAAAGGGGTGCCCAATAATTTTAACTTTGTCTTCAACACGCATTCCAAACTTAGCACACACAACAAAACGATGTCCAGGGGTTTCGACCCTACGAACTTCTCCGCAACAGCACTCACGCAAGCCACACAACTGGCTGGGCTACCCTAGCAGCTAGAACAAAATCATCATGGACAAATTTTATCCTTTCATTACCCTCATTAAAATTTAACATACACAAAAAAACCATTGTCGAAGGTTTTCAACCCAACGACCTCTTCCAAAACAGTGCTCACTCAAGCCAAGCTATCGGTGGGTTGTCCCAGTAGGTGGAATGAACCAGGTGCACACATGAATTTGTTCTTGTCTTTCACTTTGCACACCTTTCAAAATTTGCTAACCTTATTTTCTCTATCGTTCACGTTAATCACAATGAAAATATCAAATCGAATGCTTGCATTATCCAAGATAGAATAAAACCATGTATTTATATGCTTTCAATTGGTCTTCAATTTTTCTCAATGTCGGCTCAAACTTTAAACTTTAATTTTTTCAAAACGTTGGCACCTTATTTTCTTTTCAAAAATTTGGGTTATAATATTTAATTTAAATATTATAACATTATCTTTTAAGGCCTTGTAATATTTAAACCCTTTTGATTTAAATATTGCACACTTATGTCCCATCCTTTGTCCATATCTTTTATAAACCTTTATTTAAATATTTAAATCCTTTGTCTTGCTTTGTAATAAACCTTGCATTGAATAATTGTCCAATATTATAGACTCATCATCCTTGAAGAATATTTTTGCCTTGAGTACCATGCATCCTTTGACATCAATGACAACTCAATATTTCCAACAATCTCCCCCTTTGTCATTGATGACAATCCTACAAAAAAATTCCTTTGACTGCAACTGGATTCCAAATCTGCTCCCCCTAACAAGTTGTTCCCCCTCACTGCATTCTCTCCCCCTTTGATATCAATGGCAAAGGGATCCTTGGGGATAGATAAGATACTTAGCATAGCCCCCTCACAACCTCCTTTCTTTGACATGATCAATATTGGGATGGGAGTGAACCTGCTCCCAATTTATGATGCTATTCTTCTTTTTCATTTTTCTTTCTCCACACCTTTGTAGTCATACTATTTTGAACATTTTGAGCATCCTTTTTCTTGTTTATCTTTTGAAGTTCCAAAAACTCTATTCTACACCATTTAGCTTTATGCCCAAAATTATTGCAATTGAATCACATGATGTTGTAGTCCTTGAAAGGTGCAAATGACTTGAAATTTCTCTTGGTGAAGCCATAATAATTCTTATCATGAACCTTGCAATGTATAGCTTATGACCAAAATTGTTGCAATTTTAACAAATGATGTTGTAGTTCTTGAAAGGTGCAAATTAATTGAAGTTCCTCTTAGTGAAGCCATAATCATTCTTATCATGAAAACTGCAATGTATAGCTTTATGACAAAAATGATTACATGAGAAGCAATAACATTGGAAGAAATATTCATCTTGCCTTGATATCATGGTTCTTTCTTTGCTTTTCTTGTGATGGTCCTTGTTCCTTGATGATTCTTTGTTTACTTCCTCTTTGATACTATCACCTCTCAACACATCAGCATAGGTCTTAAGATTTACTTCAATTCCTTTCTTTGATTTCTTTATTCCTTTTGAGCTTGACTCCTCTTTTTGTTTCTCTTGACCTTCTTTAAAACCAAGTCCTATTTTTATAAATGGATATCTCTGTGCTTTGATAATATCATTTAGTATTTCTGTGCTTTTCTCAAACTTGATATTTTGTTGTAGATTTTCAACTTCCTTATTTAGATAAACAACCTCATGTTCCAGTCTTTCACATTCCAACTCTTTTGCCTTTAATTGCTCAGCCATACCTTCTTCAACTTTCCTTACCTCTTCAACTTTAACTTTTAAGTCAGTGAGATCTTGTAGAAGCTTTGCCTTTGTTTTCTCATCCTCTTGTAATTGAGCCTTCAATATTAAGTTCTCCCTTTTTAAATCTTCAATATCAACATCAAGTTCCTCTTTTATATCAATTTGTGGCTTCCTCTTCCTTTTCTAAATCTTTCTCTTTTTCTTGGTCTTCAACTATAGGATCATCTTCTTTCTCTTCTTCTTGGTATTTAACAACAGGAGCATCTTCATTCTCTTGTACTTGAGCCTTCAATATTGAGTTCTTCTTTCTAGCCCTCTTCAACTCTTCAAGAACAATAATAAGTTTCTTTTTTATGTCAACTATACCTTCTTCATTTTCTGAACCTTTTTCTTCTTTTTCACTATCGGAGAGGCTTTCATCACTGCTACTACTTTCATATTGTGGATAATAAGCTGCATAGTGACCAAGATTACCACAACTAAAACATTTGTGTTTTCTTAGATCCTTCTTATTTCTTCTCATAAAGTTAGTCTCTTCTTCACTGCTTGTTTTTGGTTCTTTATTCTTTGCCATTTGTGTTCTTGTAAGATCTTCCTTCAATATGTTAGGATTTCACGAAGGAACCCACTCTAATACCAATTGAAGAACACAAGCTTATACTGAGAGGGGGGTGTGTTGTACATTTTTAGTCCCTAAGATAAAAGTTGTCATTGATGTCAAAAGGACCTATGTAAGTAAGCACTATGATTTTGCTCCACAAAGAGCTTCATGAGAAGCCAAGGTTTTGATCAAAGTTTCTAGAAGGGATGCATGGCATTCAGTTCCAAAAGGAGCTTCAAGGGAAGCTTAGCAAAATGTTTTTATGAAAACCAAGGAAGGCAAGGAAAGGTTTTATTTAAAATTAATGGATGGCATATTTGAAATAGGTTTTTCTTAAAACCCAAGTTGGCTTTTCGTTTAATCGAAAAAGGTGCCCCGGTGATGGAGAAATTTAATTTTAAAGGGTTTTCCCTCCTTTCTTATTGGCGTCGCCGATGTTATGAGGGAAATGTTAAAAGGGACGACATATTCGCATTGAAGGATGGCTTATATAAATAAGCCAAATGTTTTCCATTTAATAAACCTGAGTGTTGCATGATTTTTGAAAACCCAAAGTATTTCTGCATTCGAATATTGCACAACGAATTTTGTGGAGTGTGACGTGGGTAGTCAAGTCGTGGACGATCAAATTTTTGGTGCTTTATGAGGAAAGCGCACACAGTTTAAGGAAGAGAGTGCCCAAGGCACTCAGGTGGGCAGTCTTAGCTCACGCAACTTAGCTGTCACTTGGCAGCACGGTGGGCAGAGGTTCAAAATTCCAAAGCCCTTCGAGGGCTCCTTTGAGGTATGCACTCCGACTCTGATATTTGCGGGGGTCAACATTTTAATTAAAATATTTGCTTGCTATGGTTTGATTATGTTTTTATGGGAGATATAAGGTTGAGCAAGCTTTAATATTTTAATAAGGTTTAATATTTGATTAATGTGGGATATTGCTTGAGAAAGCTTTGTGATTATTTTTGAGTGCAAAAGTGTTGAAAGGAAGGATATAAAATATTTGATTTATTTTATGGTATAAGTGGTTTGTGGAGTGACAAGGTTATGCAATGATTTGATTTATTTTATTTTATGATACAAGTGGTTTTAGGAGTGATAAGGAAGTTGTGCATTAATTCTTAAGAAAGTTTTTCTAATTAAAAGCCTTGGTGAATATTATTGTGAAGTGGAGTAATATTGATTATTTTGTGATCTTCTAACCCTTGTGAAAATTGGCAAAAGAATATTGTGATTGTGGTAGATTTCTAAAGAGGCTTTTTCATCTTCATTAAAGGTATGGGCACATTCTCCTATTGATTTATTATGGTGGTTGATTTCTAAAAATATCTTTGGAGTGAAAGGATTGATTGTGGTTTCTTTTCAAAAGTGATTGGTTTAATGCTTCAAGGTTTTTTGAATTGAGAGTTGTGATTAAACCTTGTTTTATAAGAATTTTTGTTGGAGCCCATTGGTTGTGCAAAGAACTTGAACTTGAGTTAGAAGAAAACATGAGTATCATTGTTATGTGAGATTTGTTGTTGAGAATTATTGGAAATATTTTGAGTTTATTGATACATGCTTGGACTAGGGTTTGTGAGAAAGAGTTGTTCATTGAGGTGTTTGGTTGATTTGAGTTGATTTAGCCTAGTCAACTGGATGCATGTGGTTGTTCAAGTTACATAAAACAAACTATTCTATATTCTTGATTTGAGTTGAGATTGAGATTTGAGAATAGAATATATAGAGTCTCTAACAATTCTCTTTATGCTTCTATGAAATTGATTTGAGTTGAGATTGGGATTTGAGTATAGAACATATAGAGTCTCTAACAATTCTCTTTATGCTTCTATAGGATTGGTTTGAGTTGAGATTGGGATTTGAGTATAGAACATATTGAGTCTTTAACAATTATCTTTATGCTTCTATGAGATTGAGTTGAGATATTGATTGAGCATTAAGTATAGAACATATTGAGTCTCTAACAATTCTCTTTATGATTCTATGAGATTGGACAAGTTTTGTGTGACCTTGTTAAGCAGATTTGAGACAAGTCTTTGAGAAGGCTTGTGGACTGATTTTGAGTAAGATTTTGTGGAAGCTTGCTATGTAGATTTGAGCAAGTCCTAGAGAGGACTTAGAGCATATTTGAGCAAGTCCTAGAGAGGACTTGTTGAACAGATTTGGATAAGTTCTGTGTGTATTTGTTGAGAAGATTTGGATAGGTTTTGTGTGGACCTATTAAGAATATTTGAGCAGGTTCTATGTGGACCTATTGAGCAAATTTGGACAAGTTCTGAGTGAGCTTGTTGAGCATATTTAGATAGGTTCTATATGAGCAGATTTGAGTAGGTTCTATGTGGACATGTTGAGCAGATATGGACAAGTTCTGAGTGAGATTGTTGAGCAAATTTGAGAAGGTTTTGAGTGAACCTATTGAGACAAAGCTTTGAAGGTGATAGAGTATAGAGGACAAATTCTTAGTGGATAAAGATCCAAGAACTAGGACAATTGAAGATAGATATGAGTGAGGAGTCTTCAAGTGGAGAGAGATCCACCGATCAGTGTAGCAGAGAGACAGAGTCTTCTAGAAGATCACTAGCCAGAGTAGAAGAGGAAAGAGTTCTCCTGTGGAAGAGATCCACAAAATTGAGATTAGGGTATCAACATCTCCTTTGGACAAAGGTCCATAAACATTGTGCTTGGGAAGGATTCCAAAAATATTATTTGAGAAATATTTAGAAGAAATGTTTTTCTATGGAGGTAGCCCACATTGGGTGAACCGCATTAAAAATGATGTCTCTTATGTGTGTGATGTTCACTATTTTATTAATGCTGATGCTACTATTTGGGGAAATTTTTTATGTTATACTGTTCACCCCCCCTATCAGTATAAGAACATGTTCTTCAGGGTGAATAGTATAAGATAAAAAATTTCACTTTTCAATCCAAATGCAATATTATCCAATATTATCAATTGCAATAATGAAATAATGCATAAATCACCACACACATAAGAGACATATATTTAATGTGGTTCACCCAATGTGGGCTACATCCATGAAGAAATATTTCTTATAATTTTTCTCAACAAATTTCTTGGAAACCAATTCCTTATTACAATGTTTGTGGACCCCAATCCACAGGAGATACCAATCCCCTCAACTCTAGTTTGTGGACCTCTATCCACAAGAGACACCAATCCCATCTACTCTGGTTTGTGGAACTCTATCCATAGGAGACACCAATTACCTCTACTCTATTTCCTGGACCTCTATCCGCAAGAGACACCAATCCCCTCTATTTTGGTTTGTGGACCTCTATCCATAGGAGACACCAATCCCCTCTACTCTGGTTCATGGACCTCTATCCACAAGAGACACCAATACCCTTTGTTATGGATTATGGACATCTATCCATAGGAGACACCAATCCCCTTTGCTCTGGTTTGCTCCAAAGCCTGCTCAATCCTGTTCACAACCACTGCTTAAACCTGCTCACAACTTTGCTCAAACCTGCTCACAACTCTGCTAAAAAATTCTCACAAATCTGCTCAAACCTGCTCACAACTCTACTCAAACCTGCTCACAAATATCCTAAAACCTACTCACAACTCTGATAAAACCTGCTCACAAATCTGATTAAACCCGCTTATAACTCTGATCAAAATTTCTCTAAACCTGCTCACAACTCTACAAAAAATGCTCACAAAACTTGCTCAAATATGCTCACAATACATGCTCAATCCTGCTCACATAACTTGCTCAATCCTGCTCACATAACCTGCTCAATCCTACTCAAATCTGCTCACTAACACTGCTTAAACTTGCTCACAATATTGCTCAAATTTTATCACAATCCTACTCAAAAATTTCTCAATATTACTCACAAACCTGCTCAAATATGCTCACTAACACTGCTCAAACCTGCTCACAATCCTACTCATAATCCTGCTCAAATTTGCTCACAATCCTACTCAAACATTGCTCAATATTTCCCAAATCTTGCAAAAAAACAATGCTCATGTCTTTCCCAAAACTTGCATACAAACAATGCTCATATATTTCCCAAAACTTGCATACTAACAATGCTCATATCTTTCCCAAAACTTGCATACTTCAACTAAAGCAATTCAGACATATTTTACCCAGAATTATTTTTCTTCATGAACATATAGAAAATGATATGCATTACAAATACCCAATATGTTCTTTCACATTTATTAAGTCTATCACTTTCACATGTCTTACATTTATTCAAAGGTAGGTCTAATCTAGCACTTGATAACTGACCTTCTTATTACTCCCAAAATCAATCAAATCCAATGCACAAATTTGCTTCACAAAACTGATCTATAACTCTTGCACTTTCATTTCCAATATCACTCAAAACCAATGCACAAATTTGCTTCACAAAACTGATCTATTACACTTGCACATTCATTCCCAATTCTACTCAAGAACAATGCATAACTTTGATCTCAAACACTTGCACTTTTATTCTCAATAATCAATACACATCAAATCAATCCTTATACCTCCAATCATAAGACACCAAAAATATATCCTTCAAACAAAACCTGCTTGAGAAAGGAATTGAATCACCATGCCTCTAAATCTTCCACAATGATGATGAGCTTCCCAAAACCTGTATTTAACAAAAATAGTTTCCTTTTGTTCCTTCAAAAATTTGGTTAGTAATATTCTCTTTCTTGCACAGATATTAAATCATCCACTTATGAACCCTTTTTAATATGCAAAATACAATTTAAAATCAATCACAAATTACACCTTATATCTCCTTTCTCTAACATGCAAAAGTAAAAATAAATTTCACCATAATACACCTTATATCTCCTTTTCTAAAGAGGTCGTCAAGGAAGATGCCAGCAAGGAAGAAGAGAAAACCTCAGCTGAGGAATAACCTTCTGTTCTTTTTTGAGTTTTCCTGGGTTGACTGGTTTGATTCAGGCCTTACTTGTTTTTTGTCTCTTTTCCTGTCTAGGGGTTAGCATGTCTGCAAGTTCTCCTAGTTTTATGCAAATAGGTGTTGTCCTTTTTGTTTATTTCCTCAAGATCGAGGTAGGGTCCTCCTTATCTAAACTTATGATCATTTTCATGGATTTTTTGAATCTGAGGCTATGTCCTCACACTTTGTTTTTATCAATTTAGATTTTGCTTTAGTCTATAAGTACCTCTATTACTATGTCTATGTCGTTCAGTTGCTTTTGTAATTAGGTTAAAGGATCCTTCAAAATCCTGTATTAATATAAAGCTCCTTATTTACCAAAAAAAATAACAATCAACCTTATAAATTCTTCACACAATGTGCAAAAACAATTTTCAAATAAACATAATGCACCTTATAGCTCCTTTTAATATGCAAAAATAACTCCCTCACACTCTATACAAAAATACAATTTTCAAATAAATCTAATACACCTTATAACTCCTCCTTTTTAACATGCAAAAATAACTCTCTCACATATTGTGCAAAATATATTTTTCAAATAAATCTAATACACCTTATAACTCCCACTCAAATTCAATTTAATTAAAATTAAAAATTTAATACCTTATACACCATCGTCGTGAATCAAAACTGTGACCTCTCAAGACGTAGTGCTTTCACAAGTGCTTATGATCGACTATGCTACAACAACAGGTAGAACAAAAGGGGCACCTAATAATTTTAACTTTATCTTCAATGCGCATTCCAAACTCAACATACAATAAAATGGTGTCCAGGGGTTTCAACCCTGTGACTTTCTCTACAACAACACTCACGTAAGCCACACAATCAGCTAGGCTACCCCAACAGCTAGAACAAAATTGACATGCACAAATTTTATCCTTTCCTTGCCCTCATTAAAACTTAACATAAACAAAAAAATCATCATCAAAGGGTTTCGACCCTGTGACCTCTTCCACAATAGCGCTCACGTAAGCCAAGCTACCGGTTGGGATGCCCCAGCAGGTGGAACAAATTAGGCGTACACATGAATTTGTATTTGTCTTTCACTTTGTACACCTTTCAAAATTCACTGACATTCTTTTTTCTACCATTTACGTTAATCACAATGAAAATATCAAATCGAATGCTTGCATTACCCAAGGTGGAATAAAACCATGTATTTATATGCTTTCAATTGGTCTTCGATTTTTCTCAACGTCGGCTCAAAATTTAAACTTTAATTTTCTTCAAAACGTTGGTGCCTTATTTTCTTTTCAAAACTTTGGGTTATAATATTTAATTTAAATATTATAACATTATCTTTTAAGGCCTTGTAATATTTAAACCCTTTTTATTTAAATATTGCACACTTATGTCCCATCCTTTGTCCATATCTTTTATAAACCTTTGTCCTCAAACCTTTAAACCTTTATTTAAATCTTTAAATCCTTTGTATTGCTTTGTAATAAACCTTACCTTGAATAATTTTCCAATCTTATAGACTCATCATCCTTGAAGAATATTTCTGCCTTGAGTACCATGCATCCTTTGACATCAATGACAACTCAATATTTCCAACAAGTATTAATAATTCTAACATATTTTAAGATGTAAAAATTATATCATCAAGTAATGTAATAAGTACCAAACATCTCCCTTTATTACATAATATTGTATGGAAAATATTTGAAGGTGTCAGTCATGGTAAAATATGCACCTTTTACAAAAAACAACTACCCCCCTTAATTTTTACTTCCTAGTATAGTAAAATGAAATTGTGGTTTGGATCTAGCTCTAGCATTGGCTCTTACTCTAGATCTGGCTTGGGATTTGGCATGGGTAATCACCTTTAGATCTCCCTTTGGATCTACCTTTATGTCATTACCTCTATGTCTACCTCTAGTTCATCATCTTTAGGTCTACCTCTAGGTCTACCTCTGGGTTTTCCTCTAGGTATGCCTTTGAGTAATCACCTCTAGGTCATTGCCTTTGGGTCATCACCTCTAAGTCATTACCTCTAGATCATCACCTCTAGGTCATCCTTTTATTTGACCATCACATATTCAAAATATAACTACAAGCTTTGTCACTATAGGATTTTGAATAGTCCAGATCACATCTATAAATTTTAATGCAGAAGTAATGCATATCTTCACCTTAAAGAATCCCAATATTGCATCACTTCATGGAAAAACTATGATCAACATTGTGATCTCTCTCAACCACCAAACTTTATCTTATCCTTTATCTCTTATAAGGACAAGCTATTCTCTTGTAAAATCCATTCAATGTTTCTTTCATTCTATCATTCTATCACATTTATTCATCCACAATCAATATGAATTTTGTTGGTTATTTATTATTTATGTTGACAATCTTTTTAAGAGTGACTAGTACCTCCACAAATCTCACAAGGATGCATATTCCAACACCTAGTTATCACATGTACAAATCATCTACGATGACTACAACAATTTATTCTAGGAGTTTCATTCCCTACATAGGTATCTATTTTTACAAACTTGGTCTCATCACTTCTTGTTTTATTAATAAAACAGAGTCCTTAATTCTTTGTCCTTACATTTGGTTCTATGGAATTTTTAATGCCTTGCCCATTCCTTCCCAATATTTTGCTACTATATCCCATTCTTCTTGTTAATTTTGAGCCAATACCTTTGGTGTGCTTTTCAAAACACCCAATTTCTTCATCATTATGTCCTTCATCAAAATGGCATTTGTCACGACCAACACTACCCACAATGTTCAAAATCCTAAACTCTTCGTCATTACTATGGTATTTTACAACATGGTATTTGTCATGACCAATATAATAAATGAGATCATGGTTCTCATCTTTAACACAAACACCACTATCATTAACAAGGTTAAAATTATCAATATCACAAGCAAAATATATCCTTTTGATAAGGTCACTTATATCACAAAAAATATTTTCCAACATAGCTTGAGATTGCTTGTGTCACAACAAGCATTTACCTTCATAGGCTTGACCTTTATTTTCCCTTGCTTTTTATGCTTGAAGATATCAATATTTATTAATGTTATTTATACTATCCTCCCAATAACTATAAGAAAAAAATCACACACCATTTTCAAGAAGATATTTACAAGCACCAATATATTTGAGAATTGATTGTAGACAACACCTAAGTATTAAGAATTCTTCATCTTCATCAAGATATTTACCTTATTGGAAATAATGATTTTTATCTGGTGTCACATACTTTTGACTTCAATTTGCTTCTCTCCACTTTCACTAGCTTCTTGAAAAAATATCATTATCTAGTATTGCACATTTTTAAGCTTTAGATTACTTCCCTCCACCTTCAGTTACAACTTGCTTTTTAGCTTATTTTCTCTTTGCTTTTCCCATTTTATCAATTATTGTTAACACTTATTATAGTCTTTGGAATTTATTTTATTCAACATAATAGTGAGGGTTACTTATGTCTCCCAAATGGCCCCCATTTCAATATACCACCAGTCCTATATACTAATCCTTTCTATATACTTGTTCTTTTTATATACTTGTTTGTATGTGGAAGAAGCTAGTCCTCTTTGTATAGATGAGAGACCTTAAGGTACATGAAAGAGAATAATGCATGGTACCAATATAGTAAAAAAATGTATTTACCCTATCAATGGAACCTACTTAAAGAGAAATTCTTGTACATGGGCATAAATTCCCTATATACTTAGATTTTCTCAATTTCAAGATTTATGTCTAATGATAGTGACAAGAAGTGTAAAAAAATAGAGTAAAAGAAAAAATATGGTGTCCTTATTTCTCCTTTATGACTTATATAATTGATATCCAAACATCATTATGACAACTTGTAGACACCAAAACAGCACCCATCCGATTAAGTGACTACAAACACTGATCGCATTGACACACACAGCTTTCAGGGCAGCCCTCAGAGGTCAAACAGTGGTCCTAACTACTCACACAGCAGTTTAGAAGGTCGAAAAATGAGCAGAGCAAAGATGGTCGTCTTAGACAAGCCTTATCAAAGCAAGACAAAGTCTTCAAAGCAAAGCCCTCGTCAAAATCCGGGCCGAAGTGTCGCGATATCGCGACACTTCGGGCCCTATAGCCCAAGCCGGGCCGAAGTGTCGCGATATCGTGACACTTCGGGCCCTATAGCCAAAGCCCGGCCGAAGTGTCGCGATATCGCGACACTTCGGTCCCCAAGCCAAGACCCGACCGAAGTGTCACGATATCGTGACACTTCGGCATCAAAGGCAGAAGCAGTCAAAGTCAACATTCAAAGGCAGACATTCGACCATTCAAGAGGCGCCATTAAAACATCCAAGGCATGGCCGCCACGTGGCACCCCTGCGTGCCCATTTTTTAAAGAGACCACGTGGGTCTGTAAAAACGGTGGACTTCACCAACTGCAGTAATGAGACGAGCAGTCTCAACAACAAATCCAGTCCGAGGCCATGCCTCATAACTACTGATGTCAGTGCGAGCCATGTCTCATAAATCATCTGACAAGGGTCAAATCTCAATGGTGGACTTAGGGTTTGACATTAATGTTCAGAGGCAAAATTCCTCTATAAAAACTAGCTCAATGCAATGAAAAAAGGACCACGAAGCATTTTTAAAACACAACGAAGTGTTGTTCATCTGGAGACCCGATTGCACCAGTTTGAGTTCACCTTCTTCACATCCAGAATCTCTTGCAAAATAGAGGTTGGTGGGTGGTTCTCAGAAGCGTGAATCTGACCTTCATACCCGACAGTGGATCACTATATCCCACTAATTCGACGACACACAACCTGAAAGATTTCGGGCCCTTCCTTAGTGGATTGGCGCCAAAATTAAGTTCTAATGGGGCGGCCCGCTTGGGCACCCCATGCATGTTCCTAGTCAATTTAATATATATCTGTTCTTACATTTTTCTAATACTCGTTGTTTTAAACATATTAAGATAACATTATACGTTTTACGTTTTTCGAATACATGCTGTTTTCTAACGCATTAAATCAACATTACATGCTTTATATATATCGATATTATTATGCTCTCGTTTTTTCGATATCTCAATTTAACTCTCATTATTTTAATTTTAAATTTTTAAATTGTAAACATATTCATAATTTATATGTTATATTACATATTCATTACATTCTCTATATACATTTTTCATTTATTTTCATTATATATTTTTTCACAGGTGCTACTAACGTTTTTTTGTTTCTTTGACGAGGAGAAACAACAAAGCAAGGATTCATCAACATAAGGCGACAATACGTTGGCCCGCCCATTTTGCATGTGGGCATGCGGAGAGAAGATCATTAATCATGACTGTAATCGAGAATATGTCACTGAGGAGACTTATTGTAACCGAGTTGGAACCATATTGAATAAAAGGGCTGCTTTCTCCTTAATTTTTACATTGCATCTTAATATTCTTTTTCTCGGAATCTCATGCTTTCGGTGGCGATCACGGTGGGACCGTTCCCAAATTTTAAATCACGAAACTAATCAGATTTGTTGTGTTTTAACAGTACTTTTTTTAGTCGAAGGTCGAAACAACAAATCCGGCGAGAAAGAGGTAACGGTTTTAACTGTCCATGTCATTTTCTTAATTTAATTTTTTACTTTTACTTTTTTTAATTATTAAATAGAATTTTTAAAATTTTTCTTACTTTATTTAATTATTTATTTATTTATGTAATTATTTATTTAATAATTAATTTTTTAATTATTAAAGAAAGGTAGAGAAATTTTTCATAAATTTTTCTTGCTTTATTTATTTACTTAATTACTTAAAAAAATAAAAAAATATAAATTACTTGCTGTCTTCCGGTTTGCATAGGGAAAGTTTCTTTTTGTTGCTCGTTTCATTTTTATTAAATAAAAAATGAACTCCACACACTGCACGCGGTAAATTTGAACCAAGGAGCTGGTCGTAAAACCCCAGCCCTTGAGCAAGACCAACGGTGGGTTCATCACCACCTTGGCTTAGCTTTGCATCCATTTCCTCGATTGTCACTGTTGTTAGACGTAAATCCTGACGAAAGCTGACCGAGTGTTGCTGGGGTGATTCCCATGCACGCGAGGATAAGTCTTCTATGGTAGGTGTCATTAACAGGACAATCCCCCTTCCGTACCGCCTATGTTCCACGTACCATCTGCTCTCACGTACCTATAGTTTCCCTCTCGTAAGGGCGGGTATATAGAGAGGTTGGTATATCGGTCCGACAATGGTATATTGAAGGGGCGACCATTTATGGGAGTCATATGAGCCAACATTATGCATTTAAACGTTCTTCCAAAATTTGCAAAAACATAACAAAACATCAAAATGCACTAAACCAGCTTTAGGACACACTATCAAATCCTTAAAAGAGATAATCACGATTTTGTGTATGAGTGTGTTCATTTCTGCTTAGTGTAGACCAAAAGACAAATCACCATAAACGAGATAAAATCTGCTTAGATAGTAGAGAAGCGCCACAATGGTGTACACCCGTAGCCAAGCCCAATCAAGGGCGGACGCTGCGGAAGGTGCACAAAGAGAGGGCGCTAGTCGCCTTCGTTTTAGCCCCGAGGACTTGGCCATACCGCCTTGGCGGTCTAGCCTACAAGAGAGTCCATATCGGGCCCCATCAAAAAGAAATTATTGGGAGCCTCCTCATTGGGGTATGCCCATCCAACACAGCCCCTTTCGGGAAGACGCTTTACACGTAGATCTCAATGTAGGTAGACAACCGCCTCTTGAGGCTAGATTTGAATGGCCACAACACGATGAAGCGCTAGAGAGGCATACTGTCCATTTGGAGAGACAATGTGGATATGGCGTCTCTTCTTTACCTCCCATCAGAACAGAAAGACAACATCCAGAGCGCAAGGCTCTTTACACAGGGCAAGCTAACTCCGCCCGCCCCTTTCACACCCATGAAAGGGAGTACGAGGAAGATCATCGCATTCCTCGGGAACAACATACAACGCGGGAACCTTGTGTTTCTGCACCTTCCAGATATCATGATCACACATCAAGGCTAGAGCCTCAAGCAAATGTCGCCTACCCCGACAAAGGGAAGCAACCCATTGAAATTTTAGACCATCAAGATCGAGGCAAACACATAGGCAAAACATTCAAGCCTCCTCAACAAAAGAGGGCAGACCCAGTTGACCCGACAGTCGCCAGACATGCCGCTCGCCAAGCTCGAATCACGCAGCCTTGAGCAGGGTCATCAGGAGTTAGAGTACTTATACCGCTTGAATAAAGAGCGCATGCAGCGCGAAGCGGATGAGTTGCGCTATAAGCTACCTGAGAGGGTGCCAACCCCTCGCACCCACAGAGAAGAACAATATGAGAGGCACAACCCTTTGATGCCAGACAGGTCTCCACGACCTCGTCAAGCTTTGCCTCCGAGACCTTATAGACCCGAGAGGGAGGCCACTCCCCGACAACAATGATGGGTACCCTCAACGGGGACTCAATCAAGGTCATAGGTCTCGCCCAGAGACTCCTCAAGAAGTTTATGAGGAGTACGAACCAGAAATAGAACGGGCCGAAACGCCCCATCAAGGCGGGAGGGCTGCCAATCGGCCACCCCCCCATAGGCCTCCAGTCTCCCATGACTCACAACGGGAGCAAACCAAAGAGGAAGAAATAAAATCTTCCGATGCATACAAAGCGCTATTAGAGCGTTTGGAGTCTATGGAGACAAAAGCTTCTGGGCATCAAAAGCCCACATTACGTCAACTCCGCAGTCATCCAGTGCATCCCTCAGTGCCTACACCTCTTTACCCCGAACACTTCAAGTTGCCTCAATTGGCAGTTTTTAAAGGTGAAGAGGACGCACAAGAACATGTCACAAGGTTCCTAAGTCAATGCTTCGGCATCCAAGATAATGATGCATTGTTGCTTCGAACTTTCATAACCACATTCGCAGGCCCTGCCTCGGATTGGTTCACACAATTACCCAAACACAACATAAACAATCTCGATCAATTAGTAGATGCGTTTCTTGAACGCTTTGCTTTCAACACAAAGAAGAAGGCATCACTGAGTGATCTGGCCAGCCTCAGGCAATATGAGGAAGAAACAATGACAACATACGGGAATCGATGGAGGGCTTTGCTTTCTAAGCTACCCTACCGTCCCCCTATGTCTGATCTTACGCAGATGTTCGCAAAAAGTTGCTTGAAATCGATCTCTGGTCTATTGCTGCTGCAGCAATACGACAGTTTAGAAGAAGCTTTGGCGCAAGCCAGAGTTATAGAAGAGATTAAGATAGGCGAAGGCGCAATCGCCAAGCCTAAAAAGAAAGAGTGGAATAAAACCACTAAGACTGGGAATACGCAATCACAACCCGCTGCGGTTAATCAAGTTGCGATAAATGTTCCCAAGCCTGTGCAAGAAATGCAGCCCCAAAAGGCTAATTACCAGGCAGTGCCTCCTAGTTATGAAAAAGACAATAAGAAACAGGAGCAGAATCAGCAGCGTCGCCCTAGGCGACAATTCACCCCTTACACGGAGTCCAGGGACTCCCTATTTGACCGCTTGTCAGCGGCAAATTTAGTCACCCTTCCAGAAATCCAAACTATAGACCCTAACGCCCCCAAGCCTAAGGGATACAGAGAGGAATTGTATTGTAGATTCCATAGGCGCAGGGGACATGATTTAAATGGATGCTGGAAATTCAAAGGATTAATCCAAGATTTAATCGACAATAAAACATTGGCCGTGGACAACCCCATAGCGCCAAATAACCAACAAATGGGGGTATTCAAGGACCCTTTGCCTGCCCACGAGGCACGAGGCAAAACCTCTCCAGATTAACGAGGTGCGAGAGAATCTTCCCATGCAAGGATTTGTGGGAATGATCAACATAGTGACAAGGAACAAAAAGTACCTAGCAGCTGCCCCCGAGGTAGCTACGAGGGAAGTCCCGACAACATCGCAGCCTCAGCAATGCCCTGTGCAAGTACCTCCGCCTAGACCCGAGGTCACGATACGGACCAAACTCACGCAGAGTTTGCGGACCACATCGGCTAGGCTGTCCATTTACGAGCTTATTCAACAATCAACACCTCATAGGGAAGCTCTTATGGACATTTTAAAAGCCATCGAATTACAGACTCACGAAGCAAATTCTTTCAACAACTTCGTGGGACATGTGAAACGATGTACGGAGCCGGTCATCACCTTCAGAGAGGATGAAGTCAAAGCAATATCGAATGACACGGCAGATCCACCCCTGCACGTTATCGCGCGGGTCAACGGGATCCCATACAAGAGAGTGTTGGTAGATACTGGCTCGTCCAGTAACATCATTACCACTGCAGCGCTAAAACATTTAAAGTTGCCAACCTCTCATATCACAGCCTCCACGTACACACTGCGAGCTTTCAATGATGCAATATGCTCGACAATCAGCACAGTTGTTCTACCTATCCAGGTAGGACAAAAGACAATACCAACATTGTGCCATGTGTTGGAAGGCGAGATGGCTTACAATATACTGCTAGGGCGGCCTTGGATCAGGGACATGAAGTGTGTCCCTTCCATCGCTCACCAATGCTTAAAGTATGCTTTTGAAGGAGAAATACATGTAGTCCCGATGGACTTGGAACCCTTCAAGTATTGCAATGCGGTACAACTAATGCCTCAATCGACCCTCCCTTCAACGCATTTGGATTTCCAGTTAAATCCATCTAAACAGGGTCCAATACCGCAGGCACCACTGGTGACCAAATCACCAAAATCCCAGACTAGGTGAATCCTCATCATCTCGCTCCTTCATTACCAACGCCACCTGTCATGGCTAAACAGAAGGACAAGGGAAAACAGATCATGGAAGAGGCTCAGCCCCTAGAAGAGGGTTTGCCCACAATATCAACGGTATCAACAGAGGAAACACCTAGCACTACGGAAGCTGAGATTCCTAAACCACCAAACATGGAATGGACTCAGGAAGGACTCCCGTTCCCTCCCTCCCAAGCATCAACAATCACTATTGAAATGGCCAATACAGGCCTGGGGGAGTACTTAGTGCAGAATGTTGTGGCAACGCCTACAGTAGAATCAGTACAGGATATGGGGAGACCTCGCCTTCCCATAGGAACAGTTGTTCCTCTAGGTCACCCACCCAACCAGACAAATTTTGTGTATGGGGGCCTTGATCATGGTCTTGAACCATGCAAGCAAAAGGAAGCAGACGAAGAACCTTTTGTTGAAAACATCAACTATCTGTCAAACCCAAACTTCGCCCTAAAATATCTCGGCCAATGCAATTGGCATGGATACGGGCTAGGCAGATATGAACAAGGGATGCGGGTCCTTTGCCAACCAAGATATCAGATGCCATATGATAAGTCAGGAGTAGGGTTCAACCACCCCCGCCCTTAGACATCTTGGTAGAAAATATGCAAGGCCTAGAAATAGGCAACAAGGGGGGATTGGCACCCGATCTTTATGCCAACCCAAATACAGAATATACATTGGGAGACTACCTCCCATGGTCAACAAACACCCTTGGCAACAACAGTAATCCCTTTCCTTTGCTAGCAAGAGGTGAAAGTTCGGACACTAATCCTCAAAGAGAACATCAACGATGTCCAGACATCTTTTTGAAACTATTCCCCTTAGAGGTTCCAGTTGAGTCAATACCATGTCAAGAGAATCAGGTCCCTCCACCAAGAGTGGAACAACCGCAATGGGACCAGATTAACTTACTGGAACAAGGAGAACCCTCAATGTCGCAAGTAACAGCTTGTTGAAGAGAATGAACATTTTTGGATCTCCGAAAGTGATTCAGAAGATGAGACCGAGATGATCTATCTCGGACATGCGCGACGGAATTATCGCCCTTTAACTCATGAAGATCTAATGGGACAGATGGGCATAAGGTTAGGGCATGAATGGTGGGTAGACCCAGCAGGTGGGACCCTAGTGTTGGATCCATGGCTCCAAATTCATGATGAACACCGTCCACCCCGAGACCCTATCATGACAACAGTGCCGAGGGAAGACCCTGTCCTCCTATCAGCACATAGGGCCGATCCATTCGTGCCCGTTCCCCTAGAACCAGATCCAGAGTATAGGGAGCATCTAGAAGATTCAAGTTATCATACCCATGGTAATGGAGACCAAATTCATTCCATCCACATGATCTCCATTGATTTGACCGCACCCATCCGCAATCCGGCCGATCCAGCAAGGTCATTGCATCTAGACATAGATGCCATCGACTGGGATCGCGTCAATTCACCTTTGTCACCATCAGAGTACTGGCCTTTCGGTGAAATGCATCATTTTACCCCAGGGACAACTCAGGATATTTTTCAGGCTGAAGAGGAACCCGAGGTTCCCAACGCAGATCTAAATTCAGCTAATGATATCCATTTGATCCCGACTCCACATCAGTTGGAGGACGGATCCCACATGTCAGTCGAGGAAACGACTGATGTAGATATCGGCACAGATCCAATGAATCCACAGATTCTCAAGTTGGGGGTAAGCCTTTCCCCCGAAGAGCAAGCCGACTACATTACCCTTCTCAAAGAGAAGAAGGAGGTTTTTGCATGGTCATACAAGGATATGCCAGGACTAGACCCGCAGCTAGTCACGCATAATTTAACGCTTGATCCGACAATCAAGCCTCGTAAAGCAAAAACTACGTAAGATGCACCCAACAAGTGGCCTTAATGGTCAAAGACGAATTGCAAAAGCTGTTGGATGCACAGCTTTGTCATCTGCGTGGATTATCCGCCATGGTTGTCCAACATGGTTCCCGTCAAGAAGCCCGACGGGAGGATTCGCATATGCACCAATTTTTGAGATCTAAACAAAGCGAGTCCTAAGGATGATTTCCCCTTACCGAGCATCGACGCATTGGTAGACGCTACAACAGGTCACGAAATGCTCTCCCTCATGGATGGTTTCTCAGGATACAATCAGATTCGTATCAATCCTGAAGACCAACTAAAAATGGCGTTCACAACGCCTTGGGGGACATTTTGTTATAAGGTCATGCCTTTTGGCCTTAAAAATGTTGGTGCCACCTACCAACGTGCCATGACATATATCTTCCATGATTACATGCACAAAACTTTGGAAGATTACATGGATGATTTGTTAGCCAAGTCTCTTTTGCGCTCAAATCATATCGCTGACTTAAGCAAGATCCTCGATCGCCTCATGGAGCATAAAGTTAGACTAAACCCCAAGAAGTGCGTCTTTGGCGTCACATCTGGAAAACTCTTAGGTTTCATAGTCTCAAAACGAGGAATCGAGGTGGACCCAAAGAAAGTCAAGGCAATCCTCGAAATGGTTCCCCCAACTACAATCAAGCAGCTCAGAAGTCTGCAGGGCAAGGTCGCATCGATTAAACGCTTCATAGCACAATTATCTGACAAGTGCCGACCCATGAACAAATTATTGCACAAGGGAGTTACATTTCATTGGGATGACGAGTGCCAGTCAGCCTTTGACGAGATCAAACAATACCTGGTTTCGCCGCTAGTATTGGCACCACCTAGACCAGGAGTGCCGTTCTACTTATACATCTCAGCCTATCGAGGTGGCACTGGGCGCCATGCTAGCCCAAAAGAATGAACTTCACAAAGAACAGAGCTACATACTATCTTAGCCGCACCCTGGTCGGTTATGAACTTAACTATGCATACGTTGAGAAACTCTGCTTGGCAGTGGTGTTTGCTACTAAAAAGCTACGCCATTACATGCTGAGCAACACTACGTATGTTGTGTCTAAGGAGAATCCATTGCGATACATGATGAGTCGTACTTATCATAGTAGTCGCACGGCGAAATGGATCATGTTGTTGACGGAATTTGACATAGAGTTTATTGGACAAAAATCTATCAAAGGACAAGTCATAGCCGATCAACTAGCAGAGGCTCCTCTTGAAGACGATCAGCCTCCGGTCATAGAACTACCCGATGATGGGGTCTTCCATGTCTCAGAATCGCCAGATTCTGATGAGCCTGAGTCACAGGCCGACATAACCCTATTCTTCGATGGTTCTAAATGTGAGCAAGGTGGTGGCACGGGAATTGTATTCTTCACACCGCAGGGTGCCCCAATGCCCCTGTCATTTAAATTAAACTTCCCATGCACCAACAATAACGTAGAGTATGAAGCCTTGCTCCTAGGTCTTCAGACAACAATCACCATGAACATCAAACGACTGAATATCTTTGGTGATTCGCTGTTAATAGTCAATCAAGTCAAAGGGGTATATCAATGCAAATGCCCAGCTTCGAAGGCTTATAAAGCCCTCGTGGACAAATTCCTGGCAAAACTTGAGTGGTATGACATCGAGGCCCTCCCTCGATCATCGAATCATTTTGCGGACACAATGGCCTCCTTGGGGTCACTAATTCCGTAGGACCTTTCCGGTGATATGACAACCATTCAAGTCAAAACCTTATCGCAATCCGTGATGGAGCGTGCAAGCTCAGACTTGACGCCAGGAATCCACATGATCCAGATTGAACCATCCTCGGATAAGTTCTCTCGAATCCGAGATCGTCTGAAACGCGCCAACTGGGGGTCCTTGTTCTCCCCTACTCCCATTAATAGCAACACAACGCTATTCTTGCAAGTTCTATCCCATTCAGCGTTTGCTAGGGAGGAACTTCAAGAGGGATTGGTTGTTCATACTCGTCGAGGTTTTCGATCAACAGGATCGGTATTTACCCATCGGAGACTACCTCAAGTTAGGTAATCTCCCACTTGGATTGACTCATGCCGCAAAACGAGCACTCAAGCAGAAAGCGGCTAAGTATGTCTTGATAGGAGACATTTTGTATCGTCGCAGCCATGAAGGAATCCTCCTTCGTTGCTTGGACCAGCAAGAGTCCACTTGGGCAGTCGCCCAAGCGCACGATGGTACATGTGGTGGCCACTTTAGTGGTATGGCCATTGCAAAGCGCATTCTTCGCATGGGCTATTATTGGCCATCTTTAGAGCGAGATTGTTGCACCTATGTCAAGAAGTGCGTGAAGTGTCAACATCATGCCAATTTGATGCACGTACCTTCTCGAGCCTTGCAGACAGTCCAGTCTGATTGGCCGTTCTCGCAATGGGGCTTCGATCTAATTGGAAAGATCTCCCCTGCATCGTCAGGCCGTCACACGTTTATCATAACGGCCACAGAGTATTTTACCAAGTGGGTGGAAGCAATTCCGCTTACCTCTACGACAGGACCCCGCATTGTGGAGTTCATTTTGCATAACATCATATGTCGTTTTGGTATTCCATCCAAAATAGTCTCGGATAATGGAACGCCTTTCAAGAACAAAGACGTGCGTGCTTTGACCACAAAGTACAAGATTCAAGCACAGACTTTTCAACACCCTATTATCCGCAGGCGAATGGGCAAGCAGAGGCGTCAAACAAAATGCTAGTTGCCATCCTTAAAAAGACCGTCGCAGATAGTCATAAGGATTGGCACATTCAAATCCCACTTGCCCTATGGGCCTATCGCACTAGCATTCGGACACCCACTGGGGCCACTCCGTTTTCGCTTGTGTATGGCTCCGAGGTAGTCATGCCTCTCGAGTTGGAGATTCCTTCCCTGCGCATATCCATGCAAGAGTTCATCGATGATGATTCTCGCGTGGCAAGCCCGGTTAGACCAGCTTACGTTGCTTGACGAACGACGCGTTAATGCTCTCGAGCATTTACGTATTTATCAAGAGCGACTTAAGAAAGCTTACAACATGAAAGTTCACCTAAGGGACTTTCGGGTTGGTGATTTGGTTTTGAAGGAAAACCAACAAAATTCTAGTTTGCCATCCCACCTAAGGGACAAGTTTGCGGCAAATTGGTTAGGTCCATATATCATTGATAGCAAAATAGGACCCGGGACATACCGGCTAGCTTCTCTTGATGGTATCAAGGAAACAGAACCCTTGAATATCAGTCATTTGCGACCATTTCATATCTAAGAGAGCCAAATCCCAAAAATGCTCCAAGGATTCTTGCAATCGCTTGGTCAATCCCAAAATGCTCCAAGGATTCTTGCAATCGCTTGGTCAATCCCAAAATGCTCCAAGGATTCTTGCAATCGCTTGGTCAAATCCCAAAATGCTCCAAGGATTCTTGCAATCGCTTGGTCAAATCCAAAAATGCTCCAAGGATTCTTGCAATCGCTTGGTCAATCCCAAAATGCTCCAAGGATTCTTGCAATCGCTTGGTCAATCCCAAAAGGCTCCAAGGATTCTTGCAATCGCTTGGTCAATCCCAAAATGCTCCAAGGATTTCCACAATCGCTTGGTCAAAAATCAAGAAAATTCAAAAACAACAAAAAATCATCAAAAACAACAAAAATTTGCATCTCATTTCTAGGCATACTCAAATTCATCAATAAGAGAGTTCTTCTCGCACTTCATCTTCATATTCACAAAAATCAATCCATCAAAAATACAAAAATACATAGCTGCATTAAAGCATTGCATCCATACATTGCATATTTGTGGTCGTATAGGTCAAGGGCACCATAGGCTGTAATAAATCCGCTAGTCCATCTTGTTCCACACTGTTCCATTTTACAAAAACAACAAAAACACCATGCATTGCTTTTACCATACTAGAGTCAGTGGTCTTTTAATGTATCAAGGGTTTTTCGTGATTCAATCATCATTTTGCTCTTTAGCCATGTAATGTATCAAGTCAGACAGATTTTACGAAGGTAGAGTCATACTTGAAATACACCTTGTTACGTAACATCCCAACACAAATTAAAACACATAAAAATTCCCAAGTTGTGTGAACGAAAGATGAAACCTCGCACAAGTAATCCAGGTCACCATAAGCGAAACGGTTATCTTGCTCATCCCCCCGTGCGAATGGTTCTAGAATGCTGAGAATTGACAAAAGGACGAGCTCTTTCCTATCCATTCACCTCCATATACCAGTGGTTTTCACCACTACCAAATCCCAATCATAGTTGGTTCCCAAAGTTGTAAGGATTTGTACTACACGTCCTTGCCAAGGATGGGTAGTCATCCCCAAAACCTAAAGGGATCAACACCATTCACAAACAAAATTCCAACAAATCATCATCCTAACACTTTCCATTCACCTTTGGTCTCCAAGTTGTAAGGATTCGTACTATCCGCCCCTAACCAGGATGGGTAGTCATCCCCAAGGCCTAACATATCAATGCCCTTACTCCATAACCTCCATCATCCCCTTGGTCCCCAACGTCGTAAGGATTCGTACTATCCGCCCCTAACCAGGATGGGTAGTCATCCCCAAGGCCACAAGGATCAAAAAACAATTCACAATACTCAAAACACAAAAATCAAATAACAAGTGGTCATCGCCACTATTCAAAATCCTTCCTCAAAAAGAATTAATAGAAAATAAACAAGTGATTTTCATCACTATATAGACGAGCAACCCTCTAAATCATTCAGCCAACAAACATCCTGAACTTGAATCCCTGGAATTCTCAGCATTCGAAAAACCATCTAGGTGAGCCTCATTACAGGTTTGGTTGATAGCCTATCTGGCAATGGTGGTATCCTACCCGCATGACGATATGTCTGTCACATTCACTTTGCGTATGTGCAGACCAATGTTTGCATGTGGATGAGCTAGCTTATGGTATCCTAGATAACACCGCAGATTAATCTAACTAAATACAACAAAGGAGTTAGTGGAGCTAGTTAGGTGATCCTCAGTACAGGTTCGGTTGAAAGCCCATCCGGCACTGGCGGTATCCTGACAAATACCACATAAATGAACTCAATTGCACACACAAGGATGTGAAATAACTTGGTCAAAAACAAGTCCGATTCATACCTTGTTCAAAAGTCTTGTAAGATAAAGTACAGTCATGGCTAGTAAGTTAAAACCGTCTGAGTCTCAGAAAACCTTAGCTACATTTCTAAACCAACTGCGCTACTTTTTCATCCTTACAATACCATCAAAACAAAACAAAAGAAAAACCACATGTATACATACAAAGTCATGTATCATAGTAATCGCCTCAAAACAAAATAATGAAGTTCTAAACAGTCTATGGTGCCATAGCCAAACATCACAAAGTCCATCCATCCATTTCACCTCTGCATATCACACACATTTGCATTCATTACAACATATGCATCCATCAATATAACATAGCATGCATTCATCAACATCAATCATTGTGCATAAAATCATGACATATACACAAAGAAAGAAAATCAAAACAACAAAAACATCATAAAAATGCAACACAAAAACATAGCAATAAGCATTGCCAGACACAAGTGCTCTTGCACTTAACCTCTTGGCATAAAAAAATCGATGTCGGGGCTCAAATTGTCACTCTCCTACTTCCCCAAGAAGGCTACCCCTAGCCGGACCGCTCCACGGGAAGATGGGTTGTTGATGATTTCACCCCATTATGGCATCACCAAAAGGGTTAACACCCACCAAAAATAGGTCCAAATGTCGAGAAACAGCACGTGCTTAAATGGTAAAACATCTAAAGGCACCCTAACCTAAGTCATCTTGGGTCAAGCGACTCGTCGCTTTTCTCACGAAGGTCATTCCCTCATCGATTCGTCGCTTGAGGGGGTAGTCACACTTAGTCACCAATCAACAAGCACACACCCAATCAAGGCAATGACATGCATTCAAAGAATCATTGACAAAGACAATCACGCTCCTGCTTGGGGCAGTAAACAAGCAATCATCAAATTGATCAAACACTTGGCATTCGTGAATCATGAACACAAGGTTCCCCTGTGGACAAAAGGTTACGCCCTTTGCCTAATCATGACTGATCAATGTCCAAGCTCAAGTCACACCTCACCAAAATAGGTTAACACTTGAAATCAAATTCCTTAGCTCGTCAGAAGCAAGGATTCAAGAATGCATGCCCTTTCCATACTTGGGGCATCAAAAGTTGGTTAGGTTACCAAGAAACCCTAATCATTAGTGCTTTGGTCTATCTATTTTTTGCTCAGCACTGCGTCACCCGTAGCGCTTCCCAAAAAGGGGCATCTGTAGACACCAAAACAGCACCCATCCGATTAAGTGACTACAAACACTGATCGCATTGACACACACAGCTTTCAGGGCAGCCCTCAGAGGTCAAACAGTGGTCCTAACCACTCACACAGCAGTTTAGAAGGTCAAAAAATGAGCAGAGCAAAGTTGGTCGTCTTAGACAAGCCTTATCAAAGCAAGACAAAGTCTTCAAAGCAAAGCCCTCATCAAAAGCCGGGCCGAAGTGTCACGATATCGCGACACTTCGGGCCCTTTGCCAAAGCCGGGCCGAAGTGTCGCGATATCGCGACACTTCGGGCCCTTTGCCCAAGCCGGGCCGAAGTGTCACGATATCGCGACACTTCGGGCCCCAAGCCGGGCCAAGTGTCGATATCGCGACACTTCGGGTCGGGGCCCGTCCATATCGACACTCGGCCCTAGCGGAAGTGTCGCGATATCGCGACACTAAGGCCCGAGGGCCCATATCCCAGCCCGCGGCCGAAGTGTCGCGATATCGCGACACCTTCGGCCCACAAAGCCGGCCGAAGTGTCACGATATCGCGACACCTTCGGCCCCAAGCCGGTCGCGATATCGCCCCCGGTCGTCCGACCCGCGAGTGTCGCGATATCGCGACACTTCGCGCCCTATAGCCAGCTGGCCGAAGTGTCGCGATATCGCGACACTTCGGTCCCCAAGCCAAGACCCGGCCGAAGTGTCGCGATATCGCGACACTTCGGCATCAAAGGCAGAAGCATTCAAAGTCAACATTCAAAGGCAGACATTCGACCATTCAAGAGGCGCCATTAAAACATCCAAGGCATGGCCGCCACGTGGCACCCCTGCGTGCCCATTTTTTAAAGAGACCACGTGGGTCTGTAAAAACGGTGGACTTCACCAACTGCAGTAATGAGACGAGCAGTCTCAACAACAAATCCAGTCCGAGGCCATGCCTCATAACTACTGATGTCAGTGCGAGCCATGTCTCATAAATCATCTGACAAGGGTCAAATCTCAGCGGCGGACTTAGGGTTTGACATTAATGTTCAGAGGCAAAATTCCTCTATAAAAACTAGCTCAATGCAATGAAAAAAGGACCGAAACGAAGCATTTTAAAAACACAACGAAGTGCTGTTCATTTGAAGACCCGATTGCACCAGTTTGAGTTCACCTTCTTCACATCCAGAATCTCTTGCAAAATAGAGGTTGGTGGGTGGTTCTCAGAAGCGTGAATCCGACTTTCATACCCGACAGTGGATCACTATATCCCACTAATTCGACGACATCACAATATAAAAGATTTCGGGCCCTTCCTTAGTGGATTGGCGCCGAAATCAAGCTTTAACGGGGCGGCCCGCTTGGGCACCCCATGCAAGTTCCTAGTCAATTTAATATATGTTGTTTTACGTTTTTCGAATACCTACTGTTTTCAAACATATTAAGATAACAGTATACGTTTTACATTTTTCGAATACATGCTGTTTTCGAACGCATTAAATCAAAAGTTCACGCTTTATACATATCGAATATTGTTATGCTCTCGTGGTTTTCGATATCACGTTAACTTGCAGGTGGAGACGTCTCATTCGAGTGCAGTTTGACCAATTGGTTCACTGACAGTGGTTCTCTACACCACTTTTGTAAAAACATATTCGAATCTCACCATTGCTTATATGATCTGCGACCCTATTACATATTCATCATATGTCGCATTATATACTATTTTTAATTTATTCTGTCATTATATATTGATATTATGTCACAGGTGCTACTAAACGTTTTTATTGTTTCTTTGACCGTAGGAGAAATAGCAAACAACAAGGATTCACCAAGCAATAAGCAACGGCAACACTGGCCCGCCCGTTTCGAATGTGGGCATGCAGATAGAAGAAGATTATTAATCATGACTGTAACCGAGAATATGTCACTGAAGAGATTTATTGTAACCGGGTTGGAACCATATTAATATAAAGGGCTGTGCCCCTGCTTTTCTCCTTTATATTTGGTTAATTCGATCACATATGTTTGGTTGCTTTTCATTACATCTTAATATTGTTTTTCTGCCGGAATCTCATGCTTTCACAACTATATTAGGTTGTAGACACAACATCTCAATGTGATAACTTTATTTGTAAATGCAATCCATAGGTGTCGTTTATATTGAATGTTGCTAGTATTTAAGCACAAATACAATGCTTTAAACCATAGACCAACCTTTGACTCTTCAAAAGTTATAAATAATTTTGACACCCAAAATACAATGACTCCTCCCCACACTATCACACAACTCTCACATTACTTCTTGAAATTTTATTATTATTGTCCATAACACCTTTTCAACAATTTGTTGACCTTATACTAATTAAAACTATGAATATTTTCACACTTGAGTATTGTATAATAAGACATAATAAATTTATATTTACAATATTATTTTAATATATCATTGGACATTATACACTTGACATCTATGAAAAACATACACTCCAAGAATTGACCATTAAAACCTTACACCTCACCTTGACATTATCCTCTTTTTTTTTTAGACTTTGACTTTAAAAAGATGCTCTACATCACATGGATTTGAAATTATTTTGACTCTTGATAACCCTCAACTCAAAAATATTTTAACTCATAATAACTCTCCTTGACATAGACCTTTTTTAACTTTTTAATGTTTTGTACTTTACTTTTTAATTTTTATTTTTAATTCTTCTTTATTTTATTTTTTTTTAAATTTTTGTAGTCACAAATTTGAAAAACAAAATTAAAAAAATGAGTACCTGGCCTCCCTAAGCCAAATTTTGTTCTTACCATAGAGTTTAAGATTTTTGTGAAGAGCCAAAACTATGCCCTAATCTAAGCCATTCCTCATGAAATTAAGAGCTTGACTCCAATACAAACACCTCATCGACTCAATAAGCACTATCTTCTCCATTTGAGTTTTCAAAATTCTACTATTATGGAAAAATAGTAAACTATGTGGCAATCCTCTTCCTTATATTTATTGGCTTCTTCGTTGTGCTTGTTGTCATTACAAAAAGCCTGAATTGGTCCATGCTAGCATATATCATGAGATACTAAGGTCCAAGTTAGGATTAATAGCCATGCGTGGATGAATTTAACTTTTACATAGAAATATTTTTGTTCAAACCTTCTTTAGTCCATGTGTACCATAAAAAATAAAAATGGTTTGTTGTAATTACTCTACTTAAACATACTACTTCTTGTACATGTTACCAGGATAAGATCCTAGGTCTATCATATTTTACCCCAGTGGTGTTTTTTTGAATGGAAATATCATGCCTAGGTCTGCCAACTATTATGCTAATGGATCCATTCTTATTAAATGATGAAATCCCTAGATATGAAGAGGTGAGACAAGATGTGTGTATTTCACATTGAACAGTGCATTTGTCCATAATATGATATGTAGAAAATGCAAGAATTCAACAACAAATATATTCATTGTAATTTTGTAGATTTATAGAGTCTGCAATGATGAGTACCTGAAACATTATTGAATACAATAACTCCATATTTAATAGCTTTGTCTTCTCCAATTTTATTTTGATAATATGGATAGTTATAATAGCTAAATATTTAGTGGGAAAAATATATGGCTTTAAGTCAGGTGGCATGAAAAATGATGAAGTGGTGATTGTGGATATTAGGGAGAATTTTTTAGGCAATTTGGATTCTCTATCAGATGATAAATTTGAGCATTTTAAAAAAATAGGATCAACTCAAAGTGGAGAATAAACTTAGTCAGGATACATAGAGTCAGTGGACATAGATAGAGTTGATGGGATTAGAAGTTTTTAGTTTTTGTCTCACTTAAAAGGCTCTTTAGGAGGTAGAAACCTGTGCTTAACATCCTTAAAAGAGAGTCAAGGTGACATTGAGGATGTGGAAGAGGAACTATGTTAGGTAGGCTCTGATGGATTTTGCACTCATCAAGGTTACGAAAGAGGAGGACAATATCACAAGATGTGTAAATGTAAAATGATAGAGCATGAGCCATAGGCAAGTGAGATTTGGTGCTTTGATATCATTGATATCATTGATAAGATTAAATAGAGAAGAATAATACAAAGGTATATCTCTTGGTGCTTCACCTTCATCTAATAGTTCAACTTCTCTCAAATTCCTATGAGATGTAACTATTCATCAACCTCATATGAGGTGTAGTAACGGTTCTAACATCTCCTAAGATGTAATAATTACATTATAAAATCACTAAATAAGTACCTAATATCACCAACCTAGTTGACCATCCTATCAGTGAATGACATCAATAGAGGTGGCAGATTAAAGTGAAAAGTAGTAGTCTCTAGTTCGCTAAAAGTTTCTCTAAGGTCTAATTATTGCTCTTTTCCAGATCTATTTTGGAAAACATTTTGGAGGCCATAACTTTTAAACCTTATGAAGAACACAAGATTATACTGAGAGGGGGGTGAACAATATAAGACCACTTTTTACTTTTCTTTCCCAAACAATATTATGCAATATATCAATGGAAATATTAACAACAGTAATAAAAGTAATGCACAAATCACCACACATAATAGAGACACCAATTTAATGTGGTTCACCCAATGTGGGCTACTCCACAGAGAAAATATTTCACTAAAATTTTCTCAATAAATCTCTTTGGGAAACTTTTCCCTATTATAATGCTTATGGACCTCTGTCCAAAGGAGACACCAATCCCCTAATCAAGTTCATGTATCTCTATCCATAGGAGATGCCAATCTCCTCAGCTGGTTCATGGATCTCTATCCATAGGAGAACTCCTCCTCTTCTCTGGCTAGTGAACCTTTAGAATACTACTATCTCCACTACACTGGCTTGTGGATATCTCTCCATTGAATACTCCTATCCTCACTTAGAAGACCTCTCCTCACTGCCCTGGCTAATGGATATCTATCCACTAGAGACTACTATCCTCTACTCTGTCACCTCCAAAGCTTACTCTCAGCTCTATCATAAATTTGCACTAAACATAGTGCTTCGATCTAGCACAAATATGCTCAATCTCTTTCTCTAATCTGCACTAAACATAGTCCTTCGGTCTAGCACAAATATGCTTAATATCTGTCTTTGGTCTGGAAAAAACCTATCCTCAAATATGCTCCAAACTCTATCCTCAAATCTATCCTCAAACCTTAACACAAATCTTGATCCAATCCCAAATCAACTCTGCTAGATCTACTCCAACCCTTAACACAAATCTTGAACAAATCAATCAATAACCTCTGCTCACAAGTCTTCTCAAATACTTGCCTCAAATATGTCTAACAAGTCCTCTCAAGAACTTGCTCAAGATGCTCTCAAGTATTCTCTAAGACTTACCTCAAATCTTCTCAACAAGTCCTCACTAGAACTTGTCCAAACTGCTCTCAAGTCTTCTCTAAGACTTACCTCAAATCTGCTCAACAAGTCCTCACTAGAACTTATCCAAACTGCTCTCAAGTATTCTCTAAGACTTACCTCAAATTTTCTCAACAAGTCCTCACTAGAACTTGTCCAAACTTCTCTCAAGTCTTCTCTAAGACTTACCTCAAATCTACATTGTAAGCTTCCACAAAATCTTACTCAATTCAGTCCTTAAGTCCACTCTAGGACTTACTCAAATCTGTCCACTAGCTTTCACAAAAGCTTTATACAACTCAAATCAATCTATTACAGAAAACCTCTTTAATCACACAAATAATTTTCACATAGAATCTTGTTTTAATCTCACAGAAACATATAGAGAATGGTTAGAGACTCAATATGTTTCACACTCACAAACACTCAATCACTTTCAAACTCTCTTTTTTAACCTTAGAAAAATATAGAGAATGGTTAGAGACTCAATATGTTTCACACTCACAAACACTCAATCACTTCCAATCTATTTTTCAAATCAATTTAGAATATATAACAATTTATTTCATAGAACTTGAACTATCACTTCAATACTTCCAATCAACTAGGCTCAATCAACTCCACTCAACCAATCACTCAATGAAGGTTTATTCAACAATGCTTATCAAAAAAACCTCACATAACAATGATACTCATGATCTTTCACAAACTCTAGTTCAAGCATATGAATACTCTCTCAATTATTTCCAATAATGCTTATCAAACAATCTCACATAACAATGATATTCATGATCTTGCACAAACCCTAGTTCAATATAGTTCACCAGTTCTCACTCAAGCATTCATCAATCATGCATATAAATGTTTACTCAAAAATTCTTATCAAACAAGAACCTTTTTAATCCTACTTAGAATTCACAACATCCAATAATCACTCTCAAGGTAATAATGTGCCCTTACATCTTGTTTGAAAAAGATTTGACTTCAAACACCTGTCTCAATTACAATCAACTTTTGCCAATTTCAAAGGTTAAGTAGCAATGTTTCCTCAATCATTCACTCAATTTTATCGTTCATAATATTTCACCATACATAGCAATAAATCTCTTTTACACCTTATAATATCCACACTTCAAAATGCAAACCAACTATTTGTGTAAAGAAATAATCACAATAATTTTCTTCATAAACCCTTATCTCTTTAACACATCATAGCTCATCCCAATTAAAAATATAATTCCTTTTTAACCTTATAGCTCCTATGTTAATTCACTTTATCAAAAATCACAATAGGATAATTAACCTTAAAAACCTTATAACTCCCCCTTAATAAAAATTTATCAATGCCACCTTTTAAACCTTAGAAGCAAATTTAATATTAAAAAATTTAAATACCTCTTCCTTGGCGGGATTCAAAATCCCTATTGCACCTCCACAACACCCTAGCTATGGCCCATGTGCCACGTGATCTAGGTACTCACCTTGGCACCAAAGAGTGCCTCATGTGCTTTGAAATTTCACCTTGGCGCCCAAAAAAAACTTTAACACATACACCTTAGCATAAGCGTTGCCGTTGGGTTTTGATCATAGAACCTCCTACCTGCTAGCGCCTTAAGCCATATCCATCTATTGTTGGCCTAACCGCCATGATTGGAAATGAATATCCAAGCCGCCTTCCCTTTATGTGCTCATTGACTTCCACGTTTGCAAAGACTTTGTCCTCTTCTCCTCTTCTTCCACTCAGTTCGCACAAATTGTATGCACTTCGATTAGTTTTATTCGAAGGATGATTTTTTCCTCCAAAGCATATGATATAAATATAAGATTTTTTCTCTTCCCTCAACATGTCAGCAGGTGGAAAGGATAGTCGATGTCGACGCTCGAATTTTATTGCTTACCCTTTGTAACCCTAACCTTAGGGTTATTTTAATTTAAATTATTTATAAATTAATTTATAACAAAGTTGTTATAATTATTTTATAATTAATTATATTAATTAGGTCTATACTTTAGACCTTTAATATTATAATATAAAAATTATAATATTATTTTCTTGGGCCTTCCTATTGCTCTTATAGACTTTTTTGACCACCTATAATACTATAATAAGCATATTATAATATTATTTTCCCTTAGGCCTAGAAGCAATCATTTTCTTGCACTGCTCACGAAAACTGACTCTTGACATCAGTGACAACAAAACTTGCTCATATTTCGAACAATATTCCCCTTTGTCATTGATGGCAACCCAATTACCTTTTACCATTTCCTTAACCTTTTTATTTTGTGCTCCCCTTGAGAAAATGATCCCCTTGATTGAATGCTCCCCCCTAACTCAAATGTCTCCCCCTTTGACATCAATGGTAAAGGGTCACCTTTGGGGCTCAGGGCTAAGAATGAGAATTTTAGCTTCTCCCCTCCCCCACCTCCTCTTGAGGTGGTTAATTCTGGGGTAGGAGTATTTCTACTCCCAACATGCACTGATATTTATCTTTGTCCACTTGCTTCCTTGAATGATTATTTTGATTCCTCTGACTATTCCTGTTCCTGCTTATCTTTGGAATTTTTGTTCTACACCATCTTGATGTATGCCCATCATTATTGCACTTATAACACTTAATGTTGTTATTCCTTGGAGATACAAATATCTTGGGATTTCTCCTGGTGAAGCCATATCCATTCCTGTTATGAACCCTGCAATTAATTGCCTTGTGACCAAACTGATTACAAGAGTAGCAATACCCTTGAAAAGGATACCTATTTCTAAAGTTCCCATATTCATGTCTTTCATATGTCTTGCATTGTGTAGCTTTGTGCCCAAACCTGTGACATGAGAAGCATCGTCCATTAAAATTACATTGTCTTCACCCCATTGATCTCTTAGTATCTTCCACCTTGTGCTACTTCTTATTCCATATGTTCCTCATTTGTGCATTGTTCCTCTTCCTGTTGAACTTTCTATTGTCCAACTCATCCTCAAAATTTTCACTTTCTCTTACACTCTCTTCTTCGGGGCTTGATATTGAATCCTCTAATTGTTTTTTTTGTTCCTATTCAAATCCAAATCCTATTTTTTTTGTTGCTTGTCTTTGTACCTTGATAATTTTGTCTATGGTTTTTGAGATTTTCCCAAACTTGTGTAGCTTATCTCTAGACTCTTTTACTTCCTTCCTTAGTGAAGCTACCTCATGCTCTAACATTTCACATTCTAAAACCTTTACTTCTAACTTCTCTTTGAATCTCCTTTCCTTAGCTATAAGCTTTCCTTTCTCTTAATTACATTATTGAAATTGAAGCTTAAGTTTGGAAATTTGCTTTCTTACCTCCTTTAATGCATTAAGGGCAGAAATAAGTTCACCTTCAAGATCAACTTCTCCTGTATCTGATTCTTCCTCTATTTATTTGCCTTTGGAACTTCTGATTTGTCTTCTATAGGATCACCTTCTTCTTCCTCTATTGCCATGAGTAGATTATCTTCTGGTCCTTCAAGTGTATCTTCTTATTCATCATAACTAAAATTGAAACCACTCTTTTTACAACTATCTTCAAGATAACTAAAGTTACCACATCTAAAATACTTGAGAATTATTGGTGATATTTTCCTAACCACTTATTTTTCTTCTACTAGAAATAGTATTTCATCTTCATTACCTGAGGAGCTTTCATCACTATCACTTGAATACTTACTTGCCTTATCTGCATAGAAACTCTTCTTATGTCTTTGGAAGAACTTCTTTCCTTGCTTGCCTTGTCCATACCTGCTTTTCTTTTGGTACCTATGTTTTTTTGTTTCCCTATTCTTATGATCCTATTTTTCTTCATCATTGTTATTTCTAGCTTCTTGACAATCAGATGCATAGTGACCATACTTTCCATAATTTAAAAATCTAACTAATTTTGTACCTTTATACTTTCTCGGATCCTTTTTCCTTCTGTCATAATTTGCTTCTTCATCACTGGATAACTCATTGCTTGAATCAAACTTCTTACATTTTGTTTTATTAGTAGCTTTGAAAGCTGCTTCTTCTTGGGGATTAGGCTCCTCTTTTGTTCTCATCTCAAAAGTTGTAAGAATACCATGTAATTCATCCCTTGTAAAGATATCACTATCTTTTGATTCCTCTATAGCTAAAATATTTTCACTAAACCTATTTGGGAGTGACCTTAAAATATTATCACAAGCATTAGATTCTTAAACTTCAAGTCCAAGTTCTTGCATGGAGTTAACAAACTTGTCTACATGAAGTAGATAAGTACTAATTTTTTCCTCATACTTCATTTTTAGGTCTTAAAATATTCCCTTGAGATTTTGCAACTTTACCTTTTTGACCTTTTTATCTCCTTCAAATATGCCTTGCAATTTATCACAAATTTCCTTTTCTAATTTGTAGTGCATAACCTTTATAAACTCTATTTTATGCAAACCTCTCAAAATTGCATTCATTGCTTTTAAATTGTAATGATGCAGAATCTTACCATATTTATCTGTAGATGTAGTAGCTAGTGGTGTGTATCCATTTTCAACTACTTCCCATATTTCTTTTCCAAGTGCCATCAGGTAAATCTTCATTCTCATACTCCAAAATACATAATCGCTCCCATAAAACACTGGTCTTGAATTATCTAAGGATCCACTATTAGAATCCATCTGTGTTCTTATGAGCTTTTCCTTCAAGCTGTTAAACTCTTTCCAAGGAACCCACTTTGATACCAATTGAAGAACACAACCTTATACTGAGAGGGGGGTGAACAGTATAAGACCACTTTTTTATTTTCTTTCCCAAAAAGTATTATGCAATATATCAATGGAAATATTAACAATAGTAATCAAATCAATGCATAAATCACCAAACACAATAGAGACACCAATTTAACATGGTTCACCCAATGTGGGCTACTCCACAAAAAAAAAATTCACTAAAATTTTCTCAACAAATCTCTTTGGGAAACTTTTCCCTATTACAATGTTTATGGATCTCTGTCCAAAGGAGACACCAATCCCCTAATCAAGTTCATAAATATCTATCCACAGGAAACACCAATATCCTTAGCTGGTTCATGGATCCCTATCCATAGGAGAACTCCTTCTCCTTTGCTCTGATTGGTGAACCTCTAGAAGACTACTACCTCCACTACATTGGATTGTGGATCTCTATCCACTGAATACTCCTATCCTCATTCAGAAGACCTATCCTCACTACCCTGACTAATGGATCTCTATCCACTAGAGACTACTATCCTCTTCTCTGTTACCTCCAAAGCTTGCTCTTAGCTCTGTCACAAATCTGCACTAAACACAATCCTTCGATCTAGCATAAATCTGCTCAATCTCTATCTTTAATCTACACTAAACACAATCCTTCGATCTAGCACAAACCTGATCAATGTCTATCTTTGATCTGACACAAACCTATCCTCAAATTTGCACCAAACTCTACCCTCAAATATGCCCTCAAGCTTTAACACAAAGATTGATCCAATCCCAAATCAACTCTGCTAGATCTGATCCAAGACTTAACACAAAGCTTGAACAAATCAATCAATCAACTCTACTCACAAGTCTTCTCAAAGACTTACCTCAAATATATCTAACAAGTCCTCTCAAAAACTTGCTCAAGCTGCTTTCAAGTCTTCTCTAAGACTTACCTCAAATCTACTCAACAAGTCCTCACTAGAACTTGTCTAAACTGCTCTCAAGTCTTCTCTAAGACTTACCTCAAATCTACTCAATAAATCCTCACTAGAACCTATCAAAACTGCTCTCAAGTCTTCTCTAAGACTTGCCTC
The DNA here is from genome assembly GCA_028583015.1 of Wollemia nobilis. NCBI lineage: Eukaryota > Viridiplantae > Streptophyta > Pinopsida > Araucariales > Araucariaceae > Wollemia > Wollemia nobilis. The sequence goes on from JAQPPZ010004166.1 coordinate 12,597,699, forward strand.
AAATCTGCTCAACAAGTCCTCACTAGAACTTGTCCAAACTGCTCTCAAGTCTTCTCTAAGACTTACCTCAAATCTGCATTGTAAGCTTACACAAAAGCTTACTCAATTCATTCCTTAAGTCCACTCTAGGAATTACTCAAATATATGCACTAGCTTTCACAAAAGCTTTATACAACTCAACTCAATCTATCACAGAAAAACTCTTTAATAACACAAACAAGTTTCACACAAAATCTTGTTTTAATCTCACATAAACATATAGAGAATGGTTAGAGACTCAATATGTTTCACACTCACAAACACTCAATCACTTTCAAAATATCTTTTTTAACCTTAGAAACATATAGAGAATGGTTAGAGACTCAATATGTTTCACACTCACAAACACTCAATCACTTCCAATCTCTTAAACCTTAGAAGCAACTTTAATATTCAAAAATTTAAATACCTCTTCCTTGGCAGGATTCGAACTCCCTCTTGCACCTCCAGAGTGCCCTAGCCGTGGCCCATATGCCACGTGAACTATGCACTCACCTTGGCACCAAAGAGTGCCTTGTGTGCTTTGAACTTTCACCTTGGCACCCAAAAAAAACTTTAACACATGCACCTTAGAAAAAGCACTACTGTCGAGATTTGATCGTGGAACCTCGCACCTGCTAGTGCCTTAAGCCACATACACCTGTCGTTGGCCAAATCGCCATGATTGGCAATGAATATCCAATCCACCTTCCCTTTATGTGCTCGTTGACTTCCACATTTGCAAAGACTTTATCCTCTTCTCCTCTTCTTCCACTCAGTTTGCACAAATCGCATGCACTTAGATTAGTTTTATTCGAAGGATGATTTTTTCCTCCAAAGCATATGGTATAAATATAAGATTTTTGCTCTCCCCTCAACACGTCGACAGGTGGAAAGGATAGTCGACGTCGGCGCTTGAATTTTATTGCTTACCCTTTGTAACCCTAACCTTAGGGTTATTTTAATTTAAATTAATTTATAACAAAGGTTTTATAATTAATTTATAATTAATTTAATTAATTAGGTCTATACTTTAGACATTTAAAATTATAATATTATTTTTTTGTGCCTTTCTATTGCTCTTATAGACATTTTTGACCACCTTAAATATTATAATAAGCATATTATAATATTATTTTCCCTTAGACCTAGAAGCAATCATTTTCTTGCATTGCTCATGAAAACCGACTCTTGACATCAATGACAACAAAACTTGCTCATATTTCCAACAATATCCCCCTTTGTCATTGATGGCAACCCAATTACCTTTTACCATTTCCTTAAAATTTTTATTTTTTGCTTCCCCTAGGAACCGCTCCCCCTGACTGAATGCTCTCCCCCTAACTCAAATATCTCCCCATTTGACATTAATGGCAAAGGGTGACCTTTGGGGCTCAGGGCTAAGAATGATAATCTTAGCTTAGCCCCTTCTCCACGTCCTCTCAAGGTGGTTAATTTTGGGTTAGAGTATTTCTACTCCCAGCATGCACTGATCTTTATCTTTGTCCACTTGCTTGTTTCTAGAATTTTTGCTCTACACCATCTTGATGTATGCCCATCATTATTGCACTTATAACACTTAATTTTGTTATTCCTTAGAGGTGCAAATGTCTTGGGATTTCTCCAGGAGAAGCCATATCCATTCCTGTTATGAACCCTGCAATTAACTCCCTTGTGACCAAACTGATTACAAGAGTAGCAATACCCTTGAAAAAGATACCCGTTTTTAAAGTTCCCATATTCCTATCTTTCATGTGTCCTACAGTGTGTATATTTGTTCCCAAACCTGTTACATGAGAAGCATCATCCATTAAAATTACTTTATCTTCACCCCATTGGTCTCTTAGTATCTTCCACCCTGTTTTGCTTCCTGTTCCATCTGCTCCTCATTTGTGCATTGTTCCTCCTCCTGTTGAAATTTCTATTGTCCAAATCATCCTTAGAAGTTTCACTTTATGTTACACTCTCTTCTTCTAAAGATTCTTCTTATTCGAAGCTTGATATTGACTCCTCTCCTTGTTTTATTTGTTCCTATTCAAATCCAAGTCCTATTTTATTTTTTGACCATCTTTGTACCTTGATAATATTGTCTATGGTTTTTGAGCTTTTCCCAAACTTGTGTAGCTTATATCTAGACTCTTTTACGTCTTTCCTTAGTGAAGCTACCTCATGCTCTAACCTTTCATATTCTAAAACCTTTGCTTCTAACTTCTCTTTGAATCTCCTTGTCTTAGCTATAAGCTTTTCTTTCTCTTCATTGAAATTGAAGCTTAAGTTTGGAGTTCTGCTTTCTTACCTCCTTTAATGCATTAAGGTCAAAAATAAGTCCACCTTCAAGATAAACTTCTCCTATCTCTAATTCTTACTCTATTTATTTACCTTTGGAATCAAATTCATTCCCTTATGATTTGTCTTCTACATGATCACCTCATTCTTCCTCTATTGCCATGAGTAGATTATCTTCTGGTAATTCAAGTGTATCTTCATATTCATCATCACTGAAACTGAAACCACTCCTTGTACAACTATATTCAAGATGATAAAAGTTACCACATATAAAACACTTGAGAATTATTGGTGATATTTTCCTAACCACTTATTTTTCTTATGCTAGAAATAATATTTCATATTTTTTACGTGAGGAGATTTCATCACAATCACTTGAATACTTACTTGCATTTTTTGCATAGAAACTCTTGTTATGTATTTGGAAGAATTTCTTTCCTTTCTTGCCTTGTCCATCCCTGCTTTTCTTTTGGTACCTGTGTTTTTCTATTTCCCTATTCTTATGATCCTATTTTTCTTCATCATTGCTATTTCCAGCTTCTTGACAATCAAATGCATAGTGACCATACTTTCCACAATTGAAACATCTAACTAATTTTGTACCTTTATACTTTCTCGAATCCTTGTTCCTTCTATCATAATTTTCTTCTTTATCACTGGATAACTCATTGCTTGAATCTGATTTCTTACACTTTGTTTTCTTAGTAGCTTTGAAGGCTGCTTCTTCTTGGGGATTAGGTTCCTCTTTTGTTCTCATCTCAAAAGTTGTAATAATACCATGTAATTCATCCCTTGTCAAGAGATCACTATCTTTTGATTCCTCTATAGCTAAAATATTTTCACTAAACCTTTTTGGGAGTGACCTTAAAATATTATCACAAACATTAGATTCTTGAACTTCAAGTCCAAGTCCTTACATGGAGTTAACAACCTCGTCTACACAAAGTAGATAAGCACTAATATTTTCGTCATCCTTCATTTTTAGGTCTTCAAATATTCCCTTGAGATTTTGCAACTTTACCTTTTTGATCTTTTTATCTCCTTCATATATGCCTTGCAATTTATCCCAAATTTCCTTTGCTGATTTGCAGTGCATGACCTTTATAAACTCTATTTTATGAAAACCTCTCAAAATTGCATTCATTTATTTTGAATTATAATGATGTAGAAGCTTACCATATTTATATGTAGGTGGAGTAGCTAGTGGTGTGTATCCATTTTCAACTGCTTCCCATATTTCATTTCCAAGTGCCATAAGGTGAATCTTCATTCTCATACTTCAAAATACATAACCGCTCCCATAAAACATTGGTGCTAAATTAATATGAGGATCCACTCTTAGAATCCATTTGTGTTCTTGTGAGATTTTTATTCAAGCTATTAAACTCTTTCGAAGGAACCCGCTCTGATACCAATTGAAGAACACAAGCTTATATTGAGAGGGGGGTGAATAGTATAAGACCACTTTTTTCTTTTCTTTCCCAAACAATATTATGCTATATATCAATGAAAATATTAAAAAAAGTAATAAAAGCAATGCACAAATCACCACACATAATAGAGACACTAATTTAACATGGTTCACCCAATGTGGGCTACTCCACGAAGAAATTCTTTCACTAAAATTTTCTCTACAAATCTCTTTGGGAAACCTTTCCCTATTACAATGTTTATGGACCTTTGTCCAAAGGAGACACCAATCCCCTAATCAAGTTCATGGATATTTATCCATAGGAGACACCAATATCCTTAGCTAATTTATGGATCTCTATCCACAAGAGAACTCCTTCTCCTCTACTCTGATTGGTGAACCCCTAGAAGACTACTGCATCCACTGCACTAGCTTGTGGATCTCTCTCCATTGAATACTTCTATCCTCACTCTAAAGACCTATCCTCACTGCCCTAGCTAATGGATCTCTATCAACTGGATACTACTATCCTATGCTCTATCACCTCCAAAGCTTACTCTAAGCTCCATCACAAATCTGCACTAAACATAGTCCTTCGGTCTAGCACAAATCTTCTCAATATATATCTCTCACCTGCACTAAACACAGTCCTTCGGTCTAGCACAAATCTACTCAATATCTGTCTTTAGTATGGCACAAACTTGTCCTTAAATATACATCAAAATATATCCTAAAATCTATCCTCAAATCTTAACACAAAGCTTGATCCAATCCCAAATCAACTCTTCTAGATCTCCTACAAGCCTTATCACAAAGCTTGAAAAAATCAATCAATCAACTCTGCTAACAAGTCTTCTCAAATACTTGCCTCAAATTTGTCTAACAAGTCCTCTCAAGAACTTGCTCAAGCTGCTCTCAAGTCTTATCTAAGACTTACCTCAAATATGCTCAACAAGTCCTCATTAGAACTTTTCCAAACTGCTCTCAAGTCTTCTCTAAGACTTATCTCAAATCTTCTCAACAAGTCCTCACTAGAACTTGTCCAAAATGCTCTCAAGTCTTCTCTAAGACTTACCTCAAATATGCTCAACAAGTCCTCACTAGAACTTGTCCAAACTGCTCTCAAGTCTTATCTAAGACTTACCTCAAATCTACATTGTAAGCTTCCACAAAAGCTTACTCAATTCAGTCCTTAAGTCCACTCTAGGACTTACTCAAATATATCCATTAGCTTTCACAAAAGATTTATACAACTCAACTCAATCTATCATAGAAAACCTCTTTAATAACACAAAAAAGTTTCACACAGGATCTTGTTTTAATATCACAAAAACATATAGAGAATGGTTAGAGACTCAATATGTTTCACACTCACAAACACTCAATCACTTTCAAACTCTCTTGTTTAACCTTAGAAACATATAGAGAATGGTTAGAGACTCAATATGTTTCACACTCATAAACACTCAATCACTTCCAATATCTTTCTCAAATCAATTCAGAATATATAACAATTTGTTTCACAGAACTTGAACTCTCACTCCAATACTTCCAATCAACTATGCTCAATCAACTCCACTCAACAAATCACTCAATGAAGGCTTATTCAAAAATGCTTATAAAAAAACCTCATATAACAAAGATACTCATGATCTTTGACAAAACCTAGTTCAAGCATATGAATACTCTCTCAATTATTTCCAACAATGCTTATCAAACAATCTCACATAACAATGATACTCATAATCTTGCACAAACCCTAGTTCAAGATAGTTCACTAGTTCTCACTCAAGCATTCATCAATCATGCATATAAAGGTTTACTCAACAATGTTTATCAAACAAGAACCTTTTCACTCCAACTGAGCATTCACAACATCCAACAATCACTCTCAAGGATAATGTGCCCTTACATCTTGTTTGAAGAAGATTTGACTTCAAACACTTGTATTAATCACAATCAACTTTTGCCAATTTCAAAGGTTAGGTAGCAATGTTTCCTCAATCATTCACTCATTTTGACCCTTCATAATATTTAACCATACATAGCAATAAATATCTTTTACATCTTATGATCTCAACACTTCATAATGCAAACCAACTATTTATGTAAATAAATAATCACAATAATTTTCTTCATAAACCCTTATCTCTTTAACACATCATAGCTCATCCCAATTAAAAATATAATTTCTTTTTAACCTTATGGCTCCTATGTTAATTCACTTTATCAAAAATCACAATAGTATAATTAACCTTAAAAACCTTATAACTCCCCCTTAATAAAAATTTATCAATGCCACCTTTTAAACCTCAGAAGCAAATTTAATATTAAAAAATTTAAATACCTCTTCCTTGGCAGGATTCAAACTCCTGCTTGCGCCTCCACAATGCCCTATCTGTGGCCCACATGCCACGTGAGCTAGGAACTCACCTTGGCACCAAAGAGCGCCTCGTGCACTTTGAACTTTCACCTTGGTGCCCCAAAAAAAACTTTAACACATGCACCTTAGCAAAAGTGTTGCCACTAGGTTTCAATCGCGGAACATCCCGCCTGCTAGCACCTTAAGCCACAACCGTCTGATGTTGGCTCAACTGCCATAGTTGGCAACGAATCTGCAAGTCGTCTTCCCTTTATGCACTCATTGACTGCCACGTTTGCAAAGACTTTGTCCTCTTATCCTCTTCTTCCACTCAGTTCATACAAATTGCATGCACTTCGATTAGTTTTATTCAAAGTATGATTTTTCCTCCAGAGCATATGGTATAAATATAAGATTTTTTCTCTTCCCTCAACACGTCGACGGGTGGAAAGAATAGTCAACGTCGGTGCTCAATTTTTATTGCTTGCCCTTTGTAACCCTAACCTTAGGGTTATTTTAATTTAAATTAATTTATAACAAAGTTGTTATAATTAATTTAATTATTAGGTCTATACTTTAGACCTTTAATATTATAATATAAAATTATAATATTATTTTCTTGGGCCTTCCTATTGCTCTTATAGACCTTTTTGACCACCTTAAATATTATAATAAGCATTGTATAATATTATTTTCCCTTAGGCCTAGAAGCAATCATTTTCTTGCACTTCTCTGACTCTTGACATCAATGACAACAAAACTTGCTCATATTTCCAACACTTTAGTATACCCAAACTCTTAGAGGCCATAAATTTTACATACAAAAGCATTTTGGGCCTATGTTTTTTTAAATTGCATAGTTTTTCGATCTCTATAAATTGGTGACATTAGCTAAAGGAACTACTACTATTTTCTATGGATTTATTTTGTACAAAATAGACCCAATTGGCATTCTTTTTTTTGGTGCGATTTTAACTCCAATAGTCCATTGGCATGATAGTTGGCAATTTTCCTTACATCTAGATCATGTATGATTTAAAAACCTTATTCTACAAGAAGGTCATAGGTTAAAATATTATTCTCTTATTTATTTTATCATAATAGGTTTGATATCTTCATAGAGCACCAAACATCAAACTCCAATTAAGCTTGATGGTGTAGTAGTTGGTTAGCTATACTGTATTTAAGAGATTTCAAAATTCTTGTGTTTATCCTTATCTTTTCTTATAATGGATGTTTGCTCTAACTCCAACAATCCATTATTTTGGTGATTGGTAATATTTGGGCTACAAGAGGAGTACATTTTAGATGATCAATATAAGGTATGTCTTATTTTTATTTGGGCCATTTCTAGCCATTGGGGTTGTTTATTCATAGACCCACCTACTGCTTCATGATTAAGTTACCTTCTCTATAAACATCATAGTGAATATTGAAGGTCTTATCATAGGAAGCTCAACATCTTGATTCACTTATGGCTTCATGTTTGGGAGAGGTTGATCTACTTCATGTACCTTTAGCAAAGAGAATATAGTAGGTTCCATTGGCCCATATGTACATTTATTATGGGGGAAAGATGTATCATCTCTAATATCTTCTCTCCTTGGCCCCTTAATTTAGATTTTTAAAAAATCAATACTTTCCTCATAGGATCTCACAATATATCAATATTAAATATTTACACAATGAAATACATTAAATAACACTCATAGAAAATATTATTAATATTTATGGAAATAAACTATCAAAAGTCTTTGTATCATATGGACATAGACTATATAAAGCACTATATTATATGGACATAGATGTCCAAAGTACCATATCATATGGACACAAATTATCCAAAGCACTATATCATATGGACATACACTATCCAAAAACTTTGTTTTATAGGGATAAATTATCCAAAAAGTATTTTATTATATATGGACATTGACTATCCAAACATCAAAAGGGTATAAACTGCCTACAAAAGTAATAATTTACCTCAACATCTATCTACTAATTAGGCTAGAAGAGCCACTACTTAGCAACAAATAAAAATATTTTTAGGACATAATTATCCTATGCCAAGGACTTCCTAGAAATGTTATCAGTAATTGTAGCTTAAGCACTTGTCCATTTATATTTGGCTAAAAGGCTACCACTTATGGTCTATTGATGACAAAATTAAATCATTTTGCAAAGCACTATTAAATTACTCTTCCAAATTGATATGCATAATGTAAAATAGTTTATTTCCAAAGAAGTTTTTATTTTTTAACTCATGATTGGATGTTGGTACTAACCCTCTTTTTTCACAAACAAAATAATTTTATGAAAATTATTTTCCCCTTTCTAACTCATGGTAAATTATGCCAAGAGTATTTGTTAATATCATTTAACATTAGTCTCATCTTGAAACTCAAAAATCAAGTCATCTTTCAATTTAAAAAAAATTATTTTAAACTTTGATCTTAACATTAATGCATCTAATCAACGTTTTCCAAAATATGTTTCACATATCCATTTATCCTTTAAATCAATTCTACATCTCTTAATCAACTAACATTTTTCCTATCATCCCTATCTTTCACACCATTATTTGACAATAATTCATTGTAAAATTATGTCAAATTTCTATCAAACTTTCAATACACATGATGCAGGAGCCTATCTTTAGAGGGTTTTTTTAAAAAGAAGTTTTAAAGTAATTTTTTTATTACTCAAAATGGAATTATTTGACGTAAAATATAATTTTCCAAAAATGGTAATTACTAAAAAGGCAAATTTTTATGAAAAAATAATTTGCCGAAAATAGTAATTTTTTTATTTCTAGGGTTTTAAGCTTTAGGGTTTTCTTTTAGGGTTTCTTTTAGGGCTTCAAGTTTTAGGGTTTTATTTTAGGGTTTCTTTGGGGATATATATTCCCTTGGTATTGCATTGTAAAAGGGGAAGTGAATCCAGGAATGAGAAAATAAATTATTTACTAGTTTATTTCCATGTACTGTAGTTTTTATGTGAATGGAGGGTTTTACTGATTATTTTTATTTATTGTAGTTTTTATGTAAATGGAGGGTTTTACATATTATTTTCATTTACCATAGTTTTTATGTAATGGGAGGTATTTTGTTTTGACCTCTTGCAATTGGATTTACATCATTTGGTATCAGAGCAAGTTGGATCTTGTTGGGAGGAGAAAAGAGAAGAGAAGAAAAAAGAAAATGAGAGGAGAGCAAAGAGGCTCAAAAAAAAAAAAATTGGCACTCTATGTAGTGCTTGTAGAAGGTTTGTAAAACCTTGGAGACAAAAATTGGCACTCTGTGTAAGTGCTTGCAGGAGGTTTTTTTATGTAAAAGCCTTAGAGAAAGAGATTGACACTTTGTGTAGTGCTTGCAGAAGGTTTGTAAAACCTTAGAGAAAGAAATTGGCACTTTGTGTAAGTGCTTGCAAGAGGTTTTTTTTATATAAAACCTCAGAAGGAGGAATTGGCACTTTGTGTAGTGCTTGCAGAAGGTTTGTAAAACCTTAAAGAAATAAATTGGCACTCTGTGTAGTGCTTGTAGAGGTTTTTTTCATTAAAAACCTCAGAGGGAAGAATTGACACTTTGTGTAGTGCTTGCAGGAGGTTTGCTATTTTAAAACCTCGAAAGAATAAATTGGCACTATGTGTAGTGCTTGCAGGAGGTTTGAGATATAAAACCTTAGAAGGAGATTGGTACTTTGAGGAGTACTTGTAGATGTGTGACACTCTATGGAGAGTGATTATGAGTTTGATCAGAGGAACTCGCAGGAGCAGAGTTCTTTTCAACCAAAGGAGAATGATGCAGGAGCCTATCTTTAGAGGGTTTTTTTAAAAAGAAGTTTTAAAGTAATTTTTTTATTACTCAAAATGGAATTATTTGACGCAAAATATAATTTACCAAAAATGGTAATTACTAAAAAGGTAAATTTTTATGAAAAAATAATTTGTCAAAAATAGTAATTTTTTTATTTCTAGGGTTTTAAGCTTTAGGGTTTTTTTTAGGGTTTCTTTTAGGGCTTCAAGTTTTAGGGTTTTCTTTTAGGGTTTCTTTGGGGATATATATTCCCTTGGTATTGCATTGTAAAAGGGGAAGTGAATCCAGGAATGAGAAAATAAATTATTTACTGGTTTATTTCCATGTACTGTAGTTTTTATGTGAATGGAGGGTTTTATTGATTATTTTTATTTATTGTAGTTTTTATGTAAATGGAGGGTTTTACATATTATTTTTATTTACCACAGTTTTTATGTAATGGGAGGTATTTTGTTTTGACCTCTTGCAGTTGGATTTACATCAACATAGAAATATTTAAATCAAAACTAATTTGTTAAAATTTTTAGATAAACTTTACAATCAAATTTCTACTCACACAGATAACCATATATATCACACTAACTTTTTACCCAATCCATTTGAGTTCCTTTAGGACCCTATTTTATCTATTAGAAACTCGAGAGGGCATCCAAGCTTAGGGGTAAGAATCAATTCAAACGTTTTCATCAATCTTGACAAAAGAATTACCTAGTAAAATCTCATTTTTTTTTGCTTTTTCCAATAAAAAATCTTTTGATATGTTATGCCCCATATCAATTGATAAAATCCTAGTGATCATATCTTTCTAAGAATTGGAGGTATTTACAACTATTTTTTGTTGCATTTACTAAATTTTAAATGCATAAAAAAGGAGTTAAATGTAGATACCTAAAATTAAACCACCTCTTTTACACCAATCCTTGATGAAAATCCACAAAAATATTAATTTAACCGTAACAATTGACTCAATTTCAAAATTTGTAGTCAACCCAACAATGAATTTATGACTTTAGGATGAATTCACCAAGAAACAAGTACACATTTTTTAATTGGTGTATTCGTAACTAGTTCAATTTTTTTGTTCCTTTATAGATTTGACCACTAATAGTCAAATTTGCAAATTTGTTGAACTAGTGAATACACTGGTAGCATATTTGTATAGACAACGTATTCCTATCTAATGTAAAAAGACTTAAATTACACCTACAAGAACTAGTTAGGGCATAAATCCCTCCTAACTACCCTTATTTTGCCATAGGTAATAAACATGAAGGGATGAAGGTGGTTGATTTCTCTCCAACCTCCTCCACCTGCCCACATGGCCCCCAATCAAAGGGAACAATTTATTGTAGGTTGTAATCAATAGCTAATCAGCCCAATTAGGTAGCAAAATAGCAGCAAAACTAGGCACCTCATCCATCCCATTTGAGAAACCCCCATGAGGGTCAATTTCTATAAATTGCCCCCCTTGAATTGGCATTGGATATAATGAATGCTCATTTTGAAACGCTATCAAAATCAAAAGCCAAGTTAGTGTAACAAAGTGTTGCTAAAATTCTCTTGCAAAGTTTTCAAGTTATTTAGGCTTCTAAGGAAGGAAAAGGAGCATCTTGCATTTGAAATTTGAAGATATTCTTCCTTAATGTATCACTATTTTATTTAACTTGTATTAATATTTTCACGATATAACCCTTTTACACACATCCCTATATTTCTCATAGTTAGATCTATCATATTCTCCTCATAGTTTTGTAGGCACCTCATAAATCTTGTAGGATAGGAAAATACTCGTAGAATCTTAGAATACTAGTAGCAAGATATCCCCAACCCTATACGACCTGACCTTTTATTTTTTTTGTTAGATAGAATAAAGCTACCAGTTATATTTGAGCTAGGTAGTATATTCGTTATAGATAGTTGAATCCCTAGTTTCACAAGGTTAACATCATTTTGTTCTTTCTAGCTTTAGAAGCAAACATGCCATCCATGACTATTACAAATGATGTATTCATAATATATTTGAGAGATCTCAAATATCTTTGTCTACCCAATATCCAACCCAGTAAGTCTTGCTTCTTGGCATCACTTTAATAACGTCTTCAACCCCTATCTTCTACTTTGTCCACTATCAACCTCATCTTATAGTCTTAACAAATTCATTAGATATAAGCTTTCCAAGTGACATATTTGTCATAGGTTTTCAACAACTATATCCAAGGCAAATCATTTCAATTTTATGTATAAACTAGGGTTATGATTGTTCCAATTATGAAGTCACATGCTTCTTGCTATTTGGAAGGCCCCCAAATCATAATCCATATTTTTTTCTATCTTTTATGTAGGTTATAGTAAATTCATTGAGTGTATAAATTCCAGGTGATGTATTCATTAGGTAGCATATTCACGTTCAGATGATGTATTCACATTAGGCACTAGAAGATCCTCTGGTTTTCAATCATTGTCATAGGTTGACTGTTGATTGCTTATTTTTTTATCTTCTAATTTCTCTTGCAAAAACACATAAAAAATGAAAATTGTAAGAACTTTAGCATAGTTGTTCATTCCATTTTCTCAAGAATTTAACCCAAATTGCATGTAGAACCTACATTTAAGATAAATTGTATTTTTACATTCTCCTAGCACCCTTGCCTCTAAAAATAAATAAAAAAAGAAAATTTTGTTTCTATAGCATATGTGATAATCATCAAAAATTGAATCGCATATAGGATAATACTTATATTCTACATATTATACTCATATTGCATTACATTGTCATATCCTACATTAGTTCCTAGGGTAGACTATAAAGCTAGGTATCTTGTCAAACTGAACACAATAAAATAGATTAGGGAAATATATAAGCCCTTGGCGAACCCAAATCTCTTCCCACCAAAGATAAAACACTGCATATAAACGTAGTCCCAAATAATGGGTTAGTAGCAGCACTCTCCCTGTTTGAGTGTGGATGACCGTTGAGGGAATGTACCCAAGGCTAGTGCCCTCGTGCACCTTTTGACATTCCACACTCTTAAATTTTTGAGCCTAATATAGTTGCTTGTTTGGAAATATTTTGGTGAAACCCTTTCTTTTCCCTTTCATAAAACCTTTTATATGTTTCACTTTCTAGAAGCCTTCGCTTGGCATAACCCATTTTTGGAACTTTTTATATTTTTCTCTTTTATAACTTTACAAACTTCCAACTATCGGGTATTATTTTTCTTTTGCATCTTTTGAGACTATTTCATCATATTCTACTTTCTTGAGATCTTCAAAACATAAAAAAATTTATTCTCTATTTTGGTCGGGACCTTTGAGAACTTCTGATTTTTATCATTTTGTTGCCCTTATAGTTTTAAATTTTTTTCTTTTTCTCCCACTAGATTTATCTTCTAACTCTTAATATTCTTCCAAGTTATTTTAAGACAAATTTGTTAGAAACGCCTTAGATGTAAACTTTAAATGATGACATTTAGTTAGTCTACATAGTATTTGACTTAAAGTGCTCTCATAAGCCTACAATTTTGCTATCATTGAACACTGATCTCCTTCTCAAAGAGTCTTTGGTGTAGATAAGCTTCAACATGTGGTCTCCTTGATTAAACACGATGGAGTGTTTATCTCTCAAAAGCTTTTGATGATTATCTCATGTGATTCTTCACCTACTCTTGTATTTGATGTATTTTCCTCAAACTACTCTTCCCAATGAATGCATATTGTGTGGTGGAGGGATGATGGATGAGGGATCACTAGCTACAAATACAAATAAATATGGATGATAGATAGACTTGATAGCTTGTCCAAAATTATTGTTTGGATTGAACCACTACTGATGATAGAGTTATTTTAGTTATCACCAAAAAGGCTCATTAATTTTTATCAATGATGGGATGTGGTTCAGATATTACCAAAAAGGTTGTGCAAAACTACTGTGGGCCACTTGATATCATGATTCAATGATTATCTTGGCCATATAGCATGAGGGTTTTTACATACATCTTCAACATTTAGAGATATCTTCTTGGTGGTCTTCTAGCATGGGATTTCTAGTGGTCAACAATGGTTTGAGGGTTTTTTTTATTTTGCACAAGGTTCCAATTCAACTTTAAATGCAATTTCATTACTCAATTAGATTGTAGTGGAACTTCACTACAACTCAAACCATTTAAAATATTTCATCAAAGCATATAGGTACGTCTTCATATATATTATTAAAGGAGATAATGATAATCAATAAATTCCTCAACCATCCAACTCTGGTCCTAAGTTACGTCAAGTGAATAATGGTTCATCAAATAGTCAAGATAATATAAACACTTATCCACTCAAAGAAAATGTTGATTAAGTAATTTTTTTGGATTTAATGCATCCATCACCCATTAAGTAGACTCCATTATTCCTCTTAGTATCTCTAGAGCTCATGATATCCCATTATTGTTTGAGTATAATGTATTTACCTTCTTTGACAAAGAGCTAAACCTCTCTCTATCAGTGTGCCTACCTATAATCCAGTTTCCAGTACAAGTACCTCTTCTCAAGTTCAGATTCCTCTTACATTGAATATCAACTCTACAAATCCTTTTCTCTCAAGTGGTTATAGTGTAACATATATGGCACCATACATGGCATCTCTTCCTCCATGATATCAAGCCCTTTCATATATCCCTTATCAAATCCTTTGAATATACCTCCTAACACAAATTCTAAAGTTGAGTTTGAGTTGGATAAGGTGAAACAATAGTTGGCTTCTGTTCAAGTGATTTCCTCCAACAAAAAATATTGTTTTGATGACTTTTATAATCAGCCATTGTCTCCTTCCATGACTAGATGACCCTTTCCCCCTAAATTTGAGATTCCTCAATTCCCAAAATATACAAGGAGGACCTAATTCACCACCTTAGGTAGTTTTAGATTACCTATAATGACCTTGTACATGATGAAGTGCTATTTTTAAGAATTATTCCTAAGATCTATAGCGGGCCTACACTTTAATGGTATTTTTTTGGTTGCCTCACCATTAGATCCATAGATTTGAAGAACTTTCAAAACTATTTAGTCAATAGTTTTCCACTTACATTGAAGATAAGGCTACCAAATTACCTCTATCAACTGAAGTAGGGTAGAGGTGAAACCTTCATTATTTTATTGTCCATGTGGTTTAACATTGTAAAGAGACTCTAATATGTGCCCCCACCAAAATATATCTTGTGTATTTTCATATGCAATCTATAGGAGCAATTGGTCTATTTGCTAGAAACCACCTCTATTTCCTATTTTGATGTTGTAGTTAAACTAGCTAAACAAGAAGAGGATGCCTTTAAATATAGAGTATAGCTTTATACTAAGGAGGAAGAATACAAGACCATCCATAAGAATTGCCACAAAGATAAGCATATAGTTGGTGACGAGGTCATAGATTCTTGTTAGACCAATAATGTAAATACAACTTTAGATTCTCAAAAGATCTTTGTGGTAAAGCAATAGAATCCTAAATGCAAATATAGAAAATTGGACCAACCTCCTATTATCTTGAAGCAACTTCTTGAGGTAAAACAAATAACACTACCTCAACCCATATCTATAAGCATTAAACAAGGAACTCATGATTTATATAATCCTAATGAATACTATGCCTTTCACTATGTTGTTGGCCATAAAATAAATAGGTGCAATAACCTATACAATATTATCCAAAACCTCATAGATTGGGACTAGATTGTCATTAATGACTCAAAAATAGTATTCTTCTAACCAATATCTTGGGATTTTCTAGATTTTGTCAAACCATAATAAAATATCTGCCAACAATGTAAACTTCAAAATTCTAGTAGGTGCAATCTCTATTCATGCCATGTAGACAACAATAGAAAAACCAACTACACCAAAACAAAAATAAAAATTCCTCCTCCAACAAACCACCTCTAATCATACAATCATCTGATGTTGGTGCTTTCAATATTTATCAGTAGCTTGAAAATAAACCTACTAAAATTTTCCTTCTTGAGCTCTTGAGAACAACCCCAATCCATTAAGATATGTTGCTCAAGATCTTGATTGAATAGGTTGTTCCTCAAGACTTGAAACCTGATAACATCACTATTATTTTGGGAATCATATAATTTATTTCCATGAGAATGATATTCTTTCATCCGCTATGCCTAGGGATCAACCCTTTTATATCACTTGCCATATTAATGAGAAATCCATAAAGAGAGTTCTCATTGATAATGGGTCAACACTTAACATCTACAACCTAAAATTCCTTAAAAAAATTACATTGACCAAACAAGACCTACAAAGATCTAATATTATAATCAGAGATTTTAACATGAGGAGTGGGTTGTCAACGACCCAATAACTTTACCTCTTAAAGTAGGACTTTGCATCCTCAATAATCTATTTTATATTATTCCTTATGATGTAAATTATACTATTTTTTTAGGATAACCCTAGATCCATGCCATGAAGGTCACCCATTCCACTTACCATTAATGTATCAAATACAAGTACCAAGGCAATACAATTTATATTTCTACTAACCCTAAAAATATTTTCCATCTATTAAAGAAAATATTTTCCCATCTATCCAATATGCCTTACCATCTACTATTTATCAACCTCTTGATGATACATTGAAATCACTTAACATGAGTAATAGACGATCTAATATAGATGATAAAAAACAAAATCAATTATAGCCTAATAATCAAGATGAAATTAATAATATTAAAAGTCAAAATAATGATATGTTTGTGGACCTAATGAGTCTCTTTAGTTCACTTTAAAACTTTGGTCTATCCACCTCAAAGTGCACCATAGTTTGGATAATGGGTTACTCCTTTGTTTGCGCTAATACCGCTAACAAAGAGCAAATTCATGTCAAAAATGTAGCCCTATATGAATGACAATATGCTTCATGTTATTAGTATCACTTGTATTCTATCCCTAAATAGATATTATCTAACATGGGATATTAGGGAAAAGGATTAGGTTTTCATGAACATGGTATAAAGGAACCCTTGGAGGTTGAAGCTTGGTCAAGTCATAATGGGATATGATATATCCCAAATAAGAGTGGACTTCTTCCAACCTTGATGTCATTAGACTACAATAATGATGCCATTTATCTCCTTCAAGATTCCCATGATGACGTCATTTCATTGAATGGATCACACTAGGATGAAGAAGATGAAAGGGAGCTTTGGTATCTTCTCAGTTTTTATTCTTACCATTATATGTGCTTCACCAACATCAAATTTTTGACCATAGTTCAACCTGAGATCATAGTTGATAGGTATGAATGTTAGAAGGAATCCATTCCTTATAGTCCTAATCAAGATAGTCCCTATGATGGGGGATCTTTCCCATAAGTATCTAGCGTAGCTAGATTATAATACTCTAATTAACATCTACCTTTGATTCTTATTGATCTTTAAGACATAGAAGTCTTACCATCCCCTCCTCAACTTGAGGATGATTCACATCATCATTGAAGAAACCATAAATTTTTACGTAGGTTTCATAGAAGATTCCAAAATCTTGAATCTTGGTAAAGTCCTTACTCTCAATGAACACAAAGAATATATTACACTCTTGAAAGAATTTAGTGATATATTTACATGAACTTATGTTGATATACCTAGTCTCAACCCTTCCATTGTTATTTATCACTTAGTTATATGACAAAATGCAAGGTCAATTAAACAAATGCGATGAAATATGCATCCAAAGGTTGCCCTCCTTGCCAAAGATAAACTACAAAAGTTGTTAGATGTGAATTTTATTAAGGCCATAGACTATTGTGACTAGATCTCTAACATAATATTTATGTCTAATAAGGAAGGTGATGTCCATGTCTACACTAAATTTCAAGATATAAACAAGGCATGACCCAAAGATGTTTTCCCTTTTTCTAACATCGACATGATCATGGATTTTATTACTGGATATGGTATGTTGTCTCTCATGGATGGGTTTTTGGGATATAACTAGATTAGGATTACCCATGAATATCAACTAATTTAACCTTTATAACCCCTTGGGGTACTTTCTACTGGTAAGTTATTCCATTTGGCTTAAAAAATGTAGGTGCCACATATCAACGAGCGATGACATATATCTTCTATGATATGATGCATGAGATTTTGAAAGACTACATCGATGATATTTTAGCATGATCCATTAATAAGGATAATATTCATAACCTTTAACATATTTTTTAATAACTAAGAGAATACAAAGTATATCTAAATCTACAAAAATACCTTTTTGATATCACATAAGACATGTTAAAAATTTACGTTTTTGCAAGGGAATTAAGATTAATATTGAAAAAGTTTTAGATATTACCAACCTGACCGAACTATGCAACTTTCAAGGAAAACTACAAACTATAAAGAGGTTCATCTCTCAACTTGCATATAAGTGTCAACCATTTTATAAACTCTTGCAAAAGGATTTTAAGTTTAGATGAGATGACTAGTGTTGAATGACTTTTGATACTCTTAAAACTTACCTTCTATTCCCACCAGTGCTTGCCCATCAAATCTGACTAAGAAATTTTTGCTATATTTCTTAGCAATGGTCTATGCATTAGGTGCCATGTTGGCACAACATGATAACCAATACAAAGAATGAACCATCTATTATATCAATTGGATCTTGGTTTGTTCTGAGACTCGATATAATCCTTTAGAGAAATTTTGCTTAGCCATTATCTTTGCTTCATAGAAGCTATGACATTATATGCTTAGTCATAAGGTATATGACATTATAAGAGTTGATAATTTGTGTTAGCTTATGTCTAAATCCCACCTTTTTGGAAAAACTGCTAAATGGGTCTTAAATCTCAATGAGTTTGATCTTGAGTTCATCAACCAAAAGTCTATAAAAGGGTAGGTGATTATCGATTAGTTATTTGCATTGACAAATGAGAGAAAATCATCCCATAATTATAGAATTCCAAGATGAATCAATCATTTCTCTAGAATTTGGCCATCTTGATTCTTGGGAATTGTTCTTTAATAGTGTTTTTTACCTCTTAGGATCAAGAGTAGGAGTTATCCTAAGAACTTTGTGGTAGAAGTTAATGCCCATGTATTTTAAACTATACTTTTATTGCACTAAAAATGTTACAAAGTACAAGATCCTTATCCTAGGGCTTCATGTTGCCTTAGCATTAAAGGAAAAGATATTATCCATATTTGGAGACTCTTAGCTAGTCATTAATTAAGTTAACAACATATATAAAACTAAGGATGATTATTTAAAACCTTATAAATCCATTGTTGAAAGATTGTTGCCTTCCTTTGATAAAGTCACTATTGAAGCCATTCCCTTGTTCAGTAACCACCATACCTATGCTATGGTTACTGTTGTTTCTCTTATTCCTTTAGAGCTTGATAAAAAGTAGGCTACTATCATCATCTAACAAATCCAAAATATAGCCACCCTTGAATTAGCCAGTCCCTTTTATAAAACTTTTATATCCTTAAATCTCCTCTTGATCCTTGGTACAAGGACATCCTCATATTTCTTATAGACAAGACACTATCTACAGAACTAAATTATAATGAATGTAAAATTTTTAGACAATGTTCTTTTTGGTATGTCGTAATTAGAGATATCTTATACTAACATTCATTTGACAACATCTTGCTTCACTACTTGAACTCTAATGAATTTTTGATTGTTGTTATGGAATCCCATGATGGTTCATGTGGTAGATACTTCAAAAGCATCATCATAACTAAGAAACCCCTATGTATGGTCTATTATTGACCATTAATAGAGAAGGACTCGTATGAATATGTTAAGAGATGTGACAAAAGTAAAAAATATAACAACTTCATTCATGCTAATTCCCAAGTTCTTCAATCGATCACTTCTCCTTGGACTTTCTCCATTTTAGGGTTTGGATATCATTGGGAAAATCAATTTACCATTTATTGTTGGACACAAGTTCATCATCACTACCATTGAGTATTTCACTAAATGGGTATAGGATATGCCACTATCCCTAGTTATTAGGATGCAAGTTTCTAAATTTATCTTGAACTAGATTTTGTGTCATTATGGCATTCCTTCAATCCTCATCTTAGAAAACAAAAATCCTTTTAAGACAAAGATGTCTAAAATATTTGTCATATAAAATTCAAAATAAATGGTCAACACCTTATTATCCTTCGGGTAATTGTTATTCCAAGATTAGAATTTGTAGCTCTACCCTACCTTGTGGGTATATCACATAAATGTCTATAACCCTACTAGGATGGTGTCCTATGCATTGGTCTATGGGATCAAAGCTCTTTTTCCATTTGAATTTGAAGTTCCTTCTCTGAGTCTTGCTTTAGGATTCCACCATTGACAATGAGTATTATGTAGTTTATCTTAACCAGTTGGAGTTTCATGATGAAAAGAGAATTTATGCCCTTGAGAATCTATGGGTTTATCAATATAGGCTTTGATGAGCCTACAACAAGAAGGTTTGACCTTGGTCCTTTAAATGATTTGGTTCTAAAAGAAAATAAAAAAACACCAATGCTAAATATGAGCTTAAATAAAATTTTGAGCATAACTAGCTAGGCCTATTCATAATCACTATTAAGTTTAGTTTAGGTGCTTATTTCTTAGCAACTCTTGATAGAAAAAATTAAAATAACCCACTAAAATAATACACCTTAAAAGATATTACGATTGAGCATGCATTGTTTGCTTGGTTTTCTACCTGATTGCATAGTTGCCTACCTACATGGTTGATTTCTATTAATTCTACCTACATCATGTGCTTGCATCTACATGGTTTTCTTGATTGCATTTAGAATTAGAGGACTTGTTGATATGCAATTATGACACTAGTCATATTAAGATTACACTTGCATTGCACTTGCACTAGGTCACTAAGCTAGCAGATCTTCCTCTTTGTCCCTAGCTCCAAGGATTGCTTGTGTAATCTTGTTATAACTAACATGGTAGTCAATTTATCATTGATCTTATTATATTATTTGTCCATAATTACTTAAATAAATAAAAATGTACTTCATCACTATGTTCCCCTGCAACAATTTTGTGAGGGTGAGATGACATTGATAATACATCTAGGTTAATAAGTAGTGACAAGGATTTATGCATTATAAAATATTGATATTATGGTCTTCTCCTTGCAAGGATGTTTCCAAGAGGAATGTCAAAGCCCTTGCCCTTCCTATTGTAATTTAATATGTCTATCATAATGCAGTAATGCCTAGGTAGGGTAATTTATTTTGATGGTGATACTTACATTAGGTATTTGATGCTAGTAGATCCCTTATTAGGTGAAATTTTATCATGTATTTTGTTTGTATTTCCTTTTTCTAGTAGTTATCAACAAATTATTTGATGAGGCTTAGAAAATCATTATTTTGTACATCCTTTTTGCTTTCTTATTGAACTATTCGACCATGATTTTCTTTATCATTTACACTAGTACTTTTTAAAACGTAGTAATTAGGATTAATGCATCACTAATATAGGAAGCATGATATTATGTGTTAAGAGGAATAAAATAGGATATTTATTGATTAATACCAAGCTTTAGGGGATAGAAATGATTATTAGGTTTGAAAAATAACAGTAGGAACACCAAATACAATATAATAGTTGGTATTGGAAACAACCTTACACTTGGTATAAAAAATGATAATTTCAATGGGCACCAAATGCAACAATAGTTGATTGACACCAGATGCAACAATAGTTGTTTGACACCAGATGTGTCAATGCTCTATTGGCATTGGATGCTAGGTTGTTGGCTCCAAATGTGGTAGTAGATGGTGACAAAGGATGTGGCCAAGGGTTATTGGAATTGTATACCTACAAGATATATCCCTACCATTTCATCCATGGAATCTACTATTCTACCAGCCTCCTAGTGATGACATTAGCAACTGGTCAACTACCTACTGACTCAGCATAGTTGGCACTCGTATTTGGATTTTAGAAACCTACTTTCCATGGATAACCATGGTGAGCCACATTGTAATTAGAATATCTTATTTCCAACCATATAATCATGGTAGTTAGGATCTTACAAAGCTAGGTATATTGAATTAGAACCTATTATACATTTTTTCCATATTTGCTAAAGTCATCATTTTACATTTAACTTTTAAGATTTCACTCTTTTTTATTTTTTTTGTAAGCACATTTATTTCTAGAATTTAATGTTTTTTAGCATAATCATCTTTCTTTTCTGCCAGTAATTGTTTCTTTGCTATTTCTTAGTTCCTTTAGAGTAGAAAATCTAGACCTAACTTTACCTAAACTATTCCTAGAACATATAGCCTATGGACACTACATTGAATTTGATAATTAATTATATTGAGGTAGATATAAAACCATAAATTTTTGGCATCATTTTTAGTGAGCATGGTGTTGCTAGGATCATTCTAAAAATTTGCTGAATATTCAACATCAAAACTTCATTGTTTGGTTATAAATTTGACTAGTAATTAGGCTAAAGTGCATCCCCTTAATTGGCCATTTCTTAACATAAGTGTTCAATAGTATAGGTTAAGGTTGACCCATTAGACAAAGAAACTCAGTGCCCTTGTTTGTATCCTATACCAATAAGGGACTAATTAGCCAAAACCAAGCAAGAACTACTAGTGTTGAGAAGGAAAGGTAGAGGTATTGAGAATTTAAGAATTTATTTGATAGTTTAGGGTGTATGAATTTGTTTGATATTTTAAGTAGATTCATTAAACAAAACCCACAACAAGCCATGGGAATGCAACAATCATGCCAAGAGGTTGTACCAAATGGTTCTAAAGTTTTAGAAGATTTATCCCACACAAATGAAGGGGAAGAAAGAATAGGAAGTTCACCACCTCCTATGCCATATTATTCAGTATCACCTAAAGTGTTTAATAGAATTTATAACTTTTGTTGAAAAAATATGATTGAAGAGAGACAAGAGGATGGGAATGGAAATAGTAATGCATACCATCCTAAAAAAGGTAGTAATACCACTAGGATAATTATAGATCCTATGAATTTAAGATCATATGTGAAACTTATGACTATAGAATCGACAGTAAAAACTCAAACTATTCCCCTCCACACTCAAAGACTCAACAATGTGATGGTTTATGGGGTTGGCCCTAGAATCCATTCATAGGTGGGTGAATATGGAAAGGAACTTTCTAAAAAAAATACCAAGAATATTGTTGCATTAAAGACCAAAAGGAAGAACCATTTATGAGGAAATAAAATGAAGATGAAACACTTGAAGACTATTTAGATAGATTTATGTTCATATAAAGAAGATGTGAGGAAGGCATGTTCCAAGAACTCATAAAAGTAATATTTTTATGAGGATTACAAGATGAATTAATGGATGTCTTGAACCTCATGGGAAAATATGATATGAATAAATTAGACCTTCTTGATATCATGGATTTGTGTAGGAATTATTCTAATACAAGGGCAAGAATTATTTGTGATATGAACATCGAGTAGGAAAGAGTGGCAATGAGATAGAGGAATTAATAGAATAATTTCTAATCTTAAAACTGATACTCTCCTACACCTAAATACCACATTGGATGAATTATAGGCTAAATTTAAGTCCACTGAACCACTGGCCATATATTATCCAAGGTGCATGTAGAAACACACCCTTGAAGAAATCCCCTTAAACAAGAATAATATATGTAGCATATGTGAAAAAGACCACCCTATGGATCGATGTGACCTCCTACCTAAAATCAAAGCCACATTTGAAAGGAAACATTAAACTATAGAATAACTTAATTATGTGGTTCAACAATATAATTTCTCCTATAATCAAAATTCCTTAAGGGCACCTTGGGCAAAAAACCCATGGAATGTTACATGGAATATGTCTCTACCTCAACAACAATGGGGCCAATGCCCCTATCCTCCACCGACCAAGTGGTATAATTTAGGATGGTTCAAGCATCCATGAATGCAATCAATTTCCAACCAATCATGGGTAACCTAGAATCAGCTTGACAAGACTATTTCAACCTAATCAACGTTACAAAGGACAACAATAATTTTAAAATTAGCAGTAAGCATTTCTATTGATACCCACTGATACTTCTCAACTAGAAAAACCATAACTTCTAAATAAACCTCTACATTTGACTCAATCTAAGGCTAATCCAAATAATAATAGTGTAGACACCAAAATCCAACCACTTGTAAGTCATCTATACCTTCCTGTTAGCCACGTGTCAGTCATCCACCTTCCCGCCATTATTTGGCCCAAATCCACACCTTCCCGCAATTATTTGGCCCAATTTCACCTTTCCTGCCATTTTTCATTCCCAAATTTATTTAAATTAATATATATATATATATATATATATATATTTTAATATTTTAATATATTTTAATATATATATAAAGATACTTTAAGTGATTTAATCTGAGCCGTCCATCCTTCATTTAATCTCATCCGTCCATCCATATTAATCCGTTTCGCAACCTAGATTTATTCTCTACCCTTGGATCCACTTTAATCTTAGCCACACGTTCAAAGTGTCGTTAAAACCCTAAAGTGTGCCCTAAGAGTAGATTATAAATTGAGTCACCTTGATGGCTCAAGCTGGCTATCTATTTTACTATCTCTCTTTTGTTATCTATCGCTATCTATCTCTTCTTCAGCTAAAACCTACCCATCCATCACCGTCCCTTTTCGTCGCATCCATCGCCGCATCCGTCACCAACTTCGTCGCCATCCCTTCTGCAGCATTCTACAGAATCCCCCATTCTTGTCGCAAGTGCCCACGGGCGTTTACCCACAGCCACAGACGCAGACCGACGTCTGCAACCCCGATCCAGAAGCACGCGGGCGTTCAGCTATCACACCAGGGCGCCTTCCATAGCCGATTTGACAGTTACATCACTTCTAGGTGCCTCCTGGTCTCGCCACGTTAACAGAAAAAGAGGTATAGATTCTAAAGCAACTAATATTTTTATGTATTAATCCACCATTAGATTTTGCATTCTATTTATTTCATTTCTAGGGTTTTAGACTATTTTTGGGGGTAAGCTAAAATTTTTTAAATATTCTTTTATTCTTTGGTCTTCAAAGTTGTGCTTTAGTCTTGAGAGAGAGTTGCGTCTGATCCAACTTTTCAGGTGTCTTAAGTTTTTGTGCTACATTGTGTCTTCACACAAAGCAGCTCAAAAGGGGCATCTATAGACACCAAAATCCAGCCACTTATACCTTCCTCGCCGACCACGTGTCAGTCATCCATCCTTCCCACCATTATTTGGCCCAAATCCACACTTTCCCACCATTATTTGGCCCAATTTCACTTTTCCCGCCATTTTTCATCCCCAAATTTATTTAAATTAATATTTATATATATATTTTAATATATTTTAATATATATATAAATAAATTTTAAGTGATTTAATCTGAGCCGTCCATCCTTCATTTAATCTCATCCGTCCATCCATCTTAATCCGTTTCACAACCTAGATTTATTCTCTACCCTTGGATCCACTTTAATCTTAGCCACACGTTCAAAGTGTCGTTAAAACCCTAAAGTGTGCCCTAAGAGTAGATTATAAATTGAGTCACCTTGATGGCTCAAACCCTATCTATCTCTTCGGCTAAACCTACTTATCTTTCCAATCTAAGTCTGGAGTTGGCTATTGCTGTTAATCTTGAGTCTTCTGAGTCTTCTACGACCCTAAGTCTAAACTAATCCCTTTCGTCGTATCCATCGCCACCGCCTGGTCTCGCCGCATTAACAGGAAAAGGTAAGATTCGTCTAAAGCAAGTAATATTTCTTTATGTATTAATCTACTGTTGAATTCTGCATTCTGTTTATTTTTATTTCATAAATCTAGGGTTTTAGACTGTTTTTGAGGGCTCACACAGTGGAGCCCTCTTATTAGTTTCTAACTCTTTGATAATTTTAATGTGTGCAGGATTCTAGTGGTAGATCTGATTTGTTGATAGCAGCTGCTTAAGCTGGAGTGGTCCGAGCCAAAGGATACAATGAAGCCCACTCATTCTGTTGAGGTTAAGGATACATTCTTCGGAGACGCCACCACATTGTGCCAGCTAGGGTTTCGGAGAACCCTAGCACAAATTTTAATCTTGTATCACGAAAAGGGTTACAGGCCCTGTTGTACTCAAAAGGAGTTTCTAAACTCCATTGATTAATAAAAATCGTTTGTTTTGTACAACTGTGTTCTGCATTACTTTTTATCGTGATTTCTTTATATTTTGTTTGGCGTTGTATCTTTAATCTACAAATGGCGATCACGGTGGGACCCCCTAGGGTTTCATGTTTTTAATACTTGCTTTATTGATCTATTCCTATTTTTGTTTTATTTTGCAGGTTTCAAAAATCACAAAATTCGCTGTTCCAGCGAACTAGGGTTTCTGAGGAGTTTGCAAAAAATGCAACAGACGCAGAGCGGCGTCTAGAAGTCCGATCCAAAACGCAGAGGGGCGTTTCAGCCTACGCAGACTCCCTTGGGCGTTTGAAGGCAGTTTCATTGAGAAAGCATAGGCTTCCGAGTAAGTGCATTTTTTTTTCTTTGTTAAACTATACTTTTTACGTTTTTGGTTTTTCTGCTGTATTCTGTTTCTTTTTCAGATCATTACTTTAAAATGAACAAAAACTAAGTAATCTGGAAAAGAACAGTTATTTTTAGTTACATTTTTATTTTTTTTACATTGCATACCTAGCTGCATATTAGAATAGCTACGAATTATCTATTTTAGTTATCTAAGTAGGACTATTGATTGGATGTCAATAGTACTCCTGCCATTGGGTGATTCTAGGCAGAGAAGTGGACGAACCTTCCGGTTGCTCCTTTGATATCTGATATCATTGGTAGGCAGGGGGTTTTAAATGGTGTACTCCACTTCTTCAGAGGAAATGACATGTTTTCAGTGGCCTCTTGCTTAGATCATTAGAACTTTTGATTTATAGCTTTGTATGTATACATTAGACAACTAAAACACTTAAAATAAAATTCATTGCATTTCATATTGCATTTAAAATAGTAATATCTCGGATTTCATCACCGGTATTGCTTGAAGTTTAGTGACGATGGAATTCATCTCCATCCATTAAACTTCCGCCTCGTACACCATAGGTCACCCCCGAGCAAACTTGCTTGGATTTCATCACCAAGTAAGAATCTCGTTGTCCTTTCCTAGCCATAGTTTTTACCTTTTTTTTGTGAATAATTCAAGATTAGATCACATGCAAAACTCATAAACCGAACACTTAAAATTTACTATAGATTAAGATCAGAAAATAAGTAATTAACCGCAGGTAAGACACATTGGTTGAAACCTAGGTTGTGACTGTTTTTTGATAATTTCTTTAGTGTAAATTTATCATTCAAGTTTTGCATTCTTCTTTTCTGAATTTGTTTAGATTTATTGCTTTATGGTCTTAACAAGGAATCAATCTAAAATGTTAAATCTAAATAATCAAATGAATAATTCACAGAACATCCCCACCACCAACATGGCCACTTATCCTAGTGAATTTCATGCAGGTTCGCCTGCAGGTCTTTCACGTCCTTCTACCGTCTATCGCATGGCCATGCCCATGGAGGAAGACAATTCCTATCATATTACCCACATTGATATGGCCCAAGTGCAAACTCACTTAAGAGATGGCACTGGTTATATCCTTGAGCCAATCCAAGATTCCCCTATGCAAGATTCTATTTTTCAGCAGGATATTGCATCAACCATACCCGTTGGTTTCACTCAGGTCTACACTAACCCTTTTTTTGAGGCTAATGTTGTATCTGTTTAGCCGGCTTCATCTCCAACATCTTCCTAGATGCTTAATTGTCCTCCTTTGGAGACAAATGTAGTGTCCTCCCGACCACTTTCTCCTCCATTTACCCGGGTGTACACCAATTCTCTCTATGAGGCTGGTGGAACCTCCTCTAACCATAACCAATTTCAACCCTCTTCTTCCCAAACCATTTATGGTTTCACCCTACCGGGGCACGATCATCTGTTTCTTCCCAGGTACCACCTACTTCAGCCACCTTCATTGCCCCTGCTATGCAGTCTCTTGTGACTACCATGGAAGCCTGCCCTCCACCTTCATCCAATCATCCCACATCCCTTGGGTTAGAAATTAATAAGGTTAGGGAGTACCTCAACAAGTTGCTTCAGCAACAACAGCAACAAAATGCCCAACCACCTATCGTAGTAAATCCTACACCCCAACCAATTTCTACCCAGCCAGCTTTTCTTAGCTCAGGCCCCACCTGGGTACCCCAATCTTCGGTGGTGTCCATTCCTACCCCACCTTTCTCCCAACCCAGTCCAGTTCATCATTCACCCCAATCACCTTCTTTCTAGTATCATCCATACCAACAACCTGTCCATTCCATACCGCCTAATCCAGGCAATTTCATCCCATATCATCATTTTTCCATTCCTCCATTGCATCATCATAATCATCAAACGAATCAAAATTTTCATGAAGATTCTTGACTCCATGCTATGCAACAACAGATTGACAAATTTATGCTCAACATGCCTGGCTCATCTAGTCAGAAACCTACGCTAAGGTCGTTGATAAATCAACCAATTTATCCTTCGGTACCTTCACCGCCATATCCGACTGATTTCACATTATCGAAGTTTGACAAATTTCGAGGAACTGAGGATCCTCATGAACATGTGAGCTCATTCATGCATTCCTGCTTTAGAATCCAAAATAATGACGCTCTTATGCTCAGAACTTTTCCTCAGACATTAGGAGGAGATGCTGTACAATGGTACAATCATTTAGCTCACCATAGCATTTATACTTACGAGCAATTGATTAATCTATTTTTAGAATGATTCTCCCTAAATGTACAAAGGAAAGTCTCATTGTTCGACTTATACAAGCTCAAGCAACATGACGATGATACTGTTTATGACTTTGGAAACCATTGGAGGGCTATCATTAATAAATTGCCATTCTCCCTACCAATGGAGGAGTTAACCAAAATGTTCACCCAGAGTTGTCTAAAACCTATCTCTTGGTTACTCCAATTACAACAATACAGGACTTTTGAAGAGGCTTTGGCCCAAGCAAGTATCATAGAAGACATTAAAGTCCAAGAGGGTGTTTTAAAACCCCGTAGAAAAGAATGGCAACAAAAGGGCCAACAACGAAATAATAATTATGGCCAAAACAAACAAGCACAGGCTAGTACAGCCTCAAATGTTAACCAAGTTAATCAAGTGGTGGCGAGCCAGCCCGTAATGGCTCAACAACAACAAGTAATGCAAAGTCAACCACAACCAATTGCTTATCATGCGGTACCCGCCCCTCCTCAACCAGCTCACAATACTGGGCCAACCATGGAAACTCGACCTTGGCAAACAAATCATCCCAAGCGACAGTTCACACCTTTAGATGAACCATATGCGGTCATATTCAACAAGTTATATAGCACAAATCAGTTAACTTTACCTGAGTTTAAACCTTTAGAACCATATAGAAGGGGGAAGTATTACAAGGAGTACCTATTTTGTCCTTATCATAGGCAAAATGGACACGATATCAATAATTGTACAGCTTTCAAACATGTGATCCAAGATCTTATTGAGATTGGAGCCATTAAATTGGATAGCCCCTTAGCCCAACAAAATCAAAATCTTGGTATATTTCAAACACCCCTTCTACATCGGGAGGAAGCTCCAACAACTTCAGGGGGAGTAACTCAGGTAACTCCTCCTAATCAAGTCAACCATGTACAACCATACCAAGGTTTTGTGGGTACTATTAACGTAATAACCCGGGGTCAAAGGGCAAACCAACCAAATCAGGCTAAACCACAACCACTTGTACAAACTCCCAGTCCACCTCAGGTAACAGTGACCCAACGACGTGCTAGTACTTCTCAACAACCGCTAAATCATTCTACTCAACGCCAACGACCCATCATGTCATTGAGTAGCCGATTAACTACTAGTTTAAAAATGGCTTCTGCCAAGTTATCGATCTATGACCTCATTCAACAATCTCCCCCGCATAGAGAGGCATTAATGGAAATATTAAAGTCAATCGAGCTTTAAACTCAAGATACTAATGCCTTCAACAACTTTGTGGGGAGTATTCAAACATGCATGGAGCCCTCCATCACTTTATATGATTTTGAAATCAAACCTTTTTCAACAGAAAGTATAGATCCTCCACTGCATATCATGGCCAAGATCGATCACAAGCCATTCAAGAGAGTCTTAATCGACACTGGTTCCTCAATCAATATCATTACAACATCGACGTTGAGTCATCTAAAGCTGTTGCCATCCCTTATCACAAAGTTGACTTTTACTCTTAAAGCATTCAATGATGCTTTATCTTCCACGGTTGGCACGGTTATCTTGCCCCATTGATGTAGGGGCCTAAACTTTGCATACCTTGTTTCACATCTTGGAAGGGTCCATGGCATACAATGTATTGCTTGGACGGCCTTGGCTTAGGGAGATGAGATGTGTCCCTTCTATACTGCATCAATGTCTAAAGTATGTATATGAGGGACAGGTTCATTGTGTACCTGCTGACATTGAACCCTTCAAACATTGCAACTATGTCTCAAATCCTTATGAGATTGTGTTGCCATCCACTCATCTTTTCTTGACCCCATCTACTTCTTCTATACCATATTCTTCTAAAGCTCCCATTCCTGAGGGGCTACCCATCATATCGCAACCATCTTCCTCTTCCGCTATTCCATCTCATTCACCACTTTCTTCATCTCCTAATCTTCCTTCTTCTTCATCAGTGACCACATGCACATGTGGCCATGACCAATCATCTCTTTCCACGTCATTACCCCCTTCTTCTACACCTTCTTCAACATCACCTATTATTCCTCCATCTTCCCAACCATCACCAGCTGATGTTTCACAAGTCAGTGAAGCATCAACCCAACCAGATCCTTCCAATTCTTCTATCCCACATTCTTCTATTCCATCATCTAGTCCATCTCTCTCCCAAGTCAAGGTCCATCTTACTGATGTAGGTATTGGTGAGTATGCCATCCAAGATGTCCACATCACACCGTTCAATGTGCAAACAGTTAAATATTTTGGTCATCCACATGACCAACATTTATCCATTGGATCGGTTTATAACATGGGTTCTATGCCAAATTCCATTAATTTTGTATATGGGGGAATAGAGTCATCTTCTAGTCCTATGACCATACTAGAACCCAAGCATCCAGTCCCTGCCAATATCGAAATGATGGAGGGTTTTCCCTCTTGCTATTTCCACAGACATAATTGGCAGCAATTTGGCCTAGGTCGATACGAGCAAGGGGTAACTGAACGCATCGATATGCCATATCAGAGACCCACTGAGCGTTTTGGTCTGGGCTACCAACCACTTCCATCCCTTTCTTCTTTTGAATGAGCTTTTCAAAGCATTAATCTTAATTCAGAAGAAGAAATCCTCCACCCCGACGAATCCGAAGATGAAGCCTATGAAGAATTTGACGTCATGTCAAATGGTGATGAATATGAAGAAGAGTCGGTGCCCATTGTTCCCCTCACTGAACAAGACGAGTTTTATCTCCAATTGTTCCCTCTCCAAGAGGCCATCTTTCGCTTGTTTCTTCCACAAGAACGAGGTGAACCACCCCCTTCGCCACATCCATAAGCCATAATCCAAACCTGTATTATATGTATATACTAAAATAGTGGTTTTCACCACTACAAAAAAAAAAAAAAAAAAAAAAACTCAAAAAAAAAAAAAAAAAACTCAAAAACTATGTTGTTTTGCATCTCAGGTCTTCCGAGGTCTTCACCGGTTTTCCCTTCCATTCTTCCCATCCTTTATTCCATAAGTCGACAATGAATTTCAAAGACTTATTCACCCCGCTCCATAATCCATATGATCCGGATAAGCCTAAGAAATGTGTCTTTGATGTTACCTCAGGCAAACTCCTAGGTTTTATTATCTCTAAACGAGGTATTTAGGTGGACCCAAACAAGGTCAAAGCCATTATGGAAATGTGTCCCCCAACTAATTTGAATGAGTTGCGTAGTTTACAAGGAAAGATTAATTCAATCCGTCGCTTTATTGCACAACTTTATGATAAATGTAGGCCATTTTGCCACCTACTACAAAAGGGGGTACAATTTTCATGGATAGATGAGTGTCAGAAAGCCTTTGATGACATCAAGCAGTACTTAGCATCTCCGCCAGTCTTAGCTCCACCTCGTCGAGATCCCTTCCTTGCGAATTTCTTTGCAGGAATTTATCGATGATGATAATGCTAGACAAGCATGTCTTGATCAACTCACACTCATAGATGAAAAACGAATTAATTCTTTAGAGCATTTGCGAGTTTATCAAGACCGATTGAAACGTGCTTACAATGCCAAAGTTCATCTAAGAGAATTTCAAGTAGGAGATCTTGTCCTTAAAGAGAATCAACAAGACACCAATGCATTGCCGCATCTTCGAGATAAATTCGTGGCTAATTGGTTAGGTCCATATATGGTCACTCGAAAGAGTGGGTAATGGAACTTATAGACTTGCCGAGTTTAGAGGGAGAGGAAGAACCCGAACCACTTAATGTTATACACTTGAGGGCATTCTACGCATAGTTTGAATTTTATATGTACATATATACATGGCTTGTACAAAAAAAAAAAAAAAAAAAAAAACAAATAAAATAAAAAGAATTTGCATTTCATTGTTAGTTGCATACATCTCATTCAAAAACATTGCATTTCATGTGCATACATCTCATTGAAAACCATAACATTTCATTTCTAGCCATAGTTGCATATCATGTTAGAGACCATTCTATCTTTTGGATATAAAATTTGGTCAAGCAAAAGTCATGTTGCCTTAATCAGGGGCACCGTCATAAAATCCATCAAACCGAATTGTCATTCGTACACCCATTTTCCATTTGCACATATTTACATTGCCAAAATGTTTTTAGTCACTCAGCCATTCCTAGTGTTTTAAGCAAACTTTGAAATGCATGTCAAAGTTCTCTAGGGCCATATCACAAATTACACTAAATAAAATCTTGAGTATTGAGAAATGATTTCAAAAGCGGTCTTGAACCTATCACATTTTCACATCTTAAAAACATCTTGTGTCAAAGAGAGATAACACCATCCTTGGGTTGTGCCTTGAAGTGAAAAGGGTAATCCTCGTTTGTCCTATCATGCAAACATAGTCCATAAAATAGTGGTTCTTACCACTATCACAAGCAATCACAAAATATAAATATAAATAGAGTAGTAAGGATAGGGTAAAATTCTCATCATACTTCGGTTGAGAATCCGATTCCCCAAAGCTCTAAGGAGATGAACATTTTTCACACACCATCGATCCCAAATAAGTTGTAAGGATCGTACTACTTATCCAGTCAGACGGATAGGTAGTCATCCCCAAGGCTTACAAAGGTCAAAAACAACATGGACTATGGAGTTAACCTTCACCGGGGCTATAGACGCTTGACTGGCAATGGAGTATACTCATTGCATGGCGACATGTCTCTCCTCAAAAAGAGACCTCTGAATGCTCATACGCACAAAATAGCTTCAGGGTCTTCTCCATAACAGGGTTACCTAATTTATGCAAGATGAGGTTAATGAACACACTTGCACACACAGGTTTTTGATTGCCTAGAGTCACTACCATGCTTTGATTTGGTTAATGAACTCGCATGCACACACATTTGGTCCTAGTTGAATTAGGCAGTATTAGTAAGTTTGTTTGATACCACTAGCATGTTTGAGTCTTTGTAAAACAGTCTTCCTCCATATCTTCTTCCATATTCATGTCATTCCATACGTCATCCATTCACAAGCCACCAAGTTCGGTGCCCCTGATTAAACAATTATGATAACAGTTGGCTAAATCTAACTATCTAAAAATATGAGTGCTTCTTAGTGCATATTTCATTTACTTAGTCTTGCATTAATCATCCATAGATTTACATATCATTTACTTAGTCTTGCATTAATCATCCATAGATTTGTATGTTATATACTTAGTCTCACATTAATCATCTATAAGTTTGCATTCCATTCCATCACATATGCATCAAAAACATTAAAACATATCAAAACATGCATCACAAAAACATAGGCATTCACACAAAAGAGAGTAAAACACCAAATAAATAAAAGCCATGTATATATATATATATATGTATAAAGGACAAACTGTACGAGGAATGCCAAAAGGCTACAATATACAATAGAGCACCAAGGCTCATAAAGAGTGCATCTAAGCACTAAGCTAACCATCAAAAGAGGACCCCTGAGACCTAGTAGGAGCCCTAGACCTAGTGGTGTGTCTAGACTCACTACGCCTAGAGACAGAAGAGGATGGAGGATCAGGCAACACAATGTGATGCCTAAACAATGTGTCCTCCAGAGCCTCAATGTAATGAGTCCTCGACCTAAACCTAGCTATGTCTATCCCGTGCTGTCGCTCCCATCTCCACCATAGCTCCTGTGTGCTTCACTCTCCCACACAACCTTTCACTCCACTTCACTCCACTCCCTCAGACGCACTTCTCTTAAGCTCGAACGCACAAATGAGTGAAATTCTCGCTGAAACTATTTAAATAGCTGGTTTTGGCACCCTGAAATGTAGTGGGGCATTTCATGGCGCATTTAGATGTAGTCCTGTATTTGCAAAGCGCCTAAACACCGGCGGGTGTCTCTGCCAACCACAAATGCAGACCGGCGTTTGGTGTCAGTATTGAATAAAGGAACAAAACTTGCAAAATTGAAGCTTACCTCCTTCAAATTTCATCAAATTCAATTCATCCATTCTTCTTATCATAATAAAACATTTTCTGAAGGTTACAACAGTTTTGGACACAAATTTTGTCATTTCGCTCAAAAAGCGCATCATTCATCATTGTTTTACAAATTGGTTAAAAATATTCAAAACCTTCACAAAATTAACCACATTCATCAATTTTTCTGATCTATCATCAATTTCATTCATTCTTCTTTCATCATGCATATTTTTGCCAAATCAAATTAAAGTAAACCTCGTATCTAGTGGTATATTCTATCACCTTGGCGATTGCAGCGATTTGAATCCATGCAATTCGATAAGAGGATTAAACCACCATAAGGACACCTACCATTTATCATAATCAATTATTTCATTGTTTGAAAATTGAAAATCAATTTTGGGTATTCTACTTTTCAAGTGACCTCATACCAAGATTAATTTGCTCAACAGTTGTCATTGATGGCCTAGTTCATGGGGCCTTAAACATGGACAATCTTTAATATCATCATTATTTTGAGTCTTGCTAAAGATTGAGGCTACCTAGGTTGATTGGTTTTGACCCGAGAAATTATCCATACGGTCACTAGGAGCATCTCTGAGTTCTGGACTCTTTTCATGCATCTTTCATATCTGCATATCAATGGTGCCAACAAGGCAATTTCATTAACAGTATGGACTCACACACAGGAGTTGGGGCATCCGTTATCAATTTCTAATTTTCCTATAGTGGAATTCATCTTACATGATCATGGAACTTACAATTTGGCAAAAATCTCTTTATAACTGTTGGGGCAGAAAATGGTCCATCTTTCACATCACTCATATCGTCTTCAATCATATTTTTTTATGGTTTATACACCAACCCCTTTCCTGTTGGGACATAAATAGATGGTTCATACACCAACCCCTTTTTTCACAATTGGGGCAAAAACGGTTCATTTTTTTCCAAATTTCTTCCAATTGGCTTGTGAGAACCATTCTCGCTCGCCAATTGAGGGGGTAAGCTGATAAAATTTTAAATGTTCTTTTATTCTTTGGTCTTCAAAGTTGTGCTTTAGTGTTGAGAGAGAGTTGCGTCTGATCCAACTTTTCAGGTGTCTTAAGTTTTTGTGCTGCATTGTGTCTTCACACAAAGCAGCTCAAAAAGGGGGCATCTGTAGACACCAAAATCCAGCCACTTGTAAGTCATCTATACCTTCCTGTTAGCCACGTGTCAGTCATCCACCTTCCCGCCATTATTTGGCCCAAATCCACACCTTCCCGCCATTATTTGGCCCAATTTCACCTTTCCCGCCATTTTTCATTCCCAAATTTATTTAAATTAATATTTATATATATTTTTTAATATTTTAATATATTTTAATATATATATAAAGATACTTTAAGTGATTTAATTTGAGCCGTCCATCCTTCATTTAATCTCATCCGTCCATCCATCTTAATCCGTTTCGCAACCTAGATTTATTCTCTACCCTTGGATCCACTTTAATCTTAGCCACACGTTCAAAGTGTTGTTAAAACCCTAAAGTGTGCCCTAAGAGTAGATTATAAATTGAGTCACCTTGATGGCTCAATCTGGCTATCTCTTTTACTATCTCTCTTTTGTTATCTATCGCTATCTATATCTTCTTCAGCTAAAACCTACCCATCCATCGCCATCCCTTTTCGTCGCATCCATCGCCGCATCCGTCGCCAACTTCGCCGCCATCCCTTCTGCAACATTCTGCAAAATCCCCCATTCTTGTCGCAAGTGCCCACGGGCGTTTACCCGCAGCCACAGATGCAGATCGGCATCTGCAACCCCGATCTAGAAGCACGCGGGCGTTCAGCGATTGCACCAGGGCGCCTTCCGCAGCTGATTTGATAGTTACATCACTTCCAAGTGCCGCCTGGTCTCGTCGTGTTAACAGAAAAAGAGGTATAGATTCTAAAGCAAGTAATATTTTTATGTATTAATCCACCGTTAGATTCTGCATTCTATTTATTTCATTTCTAGGGTTTTAGACTGTTTTTGAGGGCTCACACAGTGGAGCCCTCTTACTAGTTTCTAACCTTTTTGTAGTTTTAATGTGTGCAGGATTTTAATGGCAGATTTGATTGGATGATAGCAGTGGCTTAAGTCTGGAGTGGTCCGAGCCAAAGGATACAACGAAGCCCACTCATTCCGTTGAGGTTAAGGATACATTCTTCGGAGACGCCACCATATTGTGCCAGCTAGGGTTTGGGAGAACCCTAGCACAAATTGTAATCTTGTATCACGAAAAGGGTTACAGGCCCTGTTGTACTCAAAAGGAGTTTTTAAACTCCTTTGATTAATAAAAATAGTTTGTTTTGTACAACTATGTTCTGCATTACTTTTTATCATGATTTCTTTATCTTTTGTTTGGCGTTGTATCTTTAATCTACAAATAGATAGGCAACTCTATCTATAACACTGAACACAATGGTATAGTAACCTTAGTGTTATTGATTGTGATAACATCTAGCTTTGCTCAAGAAAAGTATTTCCTGTTCCAACACCTCCCATAATTGTAGAATTAAAATAAGAAAGGCAAACAACATTACCAAATATTGAGCCTTCAAATAAAGAGAAATAAAATCTTCTAAAAAATATTCTTTCAGGAACCTCTAAAGCACCATATCCTAAATATTTAGAACCCAAAGAAGAGTGCTCCAAAGAATCTGATCTATTGACATAATTAAAATGCTTAAATATAACAATCCTTTTACTCCAAGAAATTAAATTTGTACCAAAATTTAACAAGGTTATCCAATATACGTGTATCAATAACCCTTGGAGAAAAAGAAAAACGTATCCAAAGAGGATACAAGTAGGTGGAAAACTATATGATCTCTTAGAAAGGAAGCTCCTTCCACATAAGTCTAGAGATCTCAAAAACCCCACTACTATAGTCTCCATTGGTACAAC
Organism: Wollemia nobilis; assembly: GCA_028583015.1. NCBI lineage: Eukaryota > Viridiplantae > Streptophyta > Pinopsida > Araucariales > Araucariaceae > Wollemia > Wollemia nobilis. The sequence goes on from JAQPPZ010004166.1 coordinate 12,635,311, forward strand.
TAGGATACTCAATGTGTTGATTGACTTAGAAGCAACCATAAACACTATGACCATGCAAAAATTGAATAAATTATCCCTAAATAATGTGCAACCCACTTCTATTATCCTTCAATTAGCAGACTAGTCTATAATAAAACTCAAAGGAATAGTAGAAGATATCCCAATAACTATAGAATCATGGAAATATCATGTTGAATTTTGATTCTATAACCAAGATGCAAGGTGAATGGTTACCCATTGATTCTTATGAAACCTTGGTTGGCCATAGATGATGCTTTTATAGATTTTTTCCAATGGATTAAATTCTAAAAATATCTCTTTTTAGACACCTAAAATACCTTATCTCAAGGAGACTCCCAAAAAGACTCCTTTCTAACCTGCACAATCCACCTTGGGCAACCTCAAGGCTAATTCATTGGTTTTCTCCAACAACAGGTAACTTTCTCCATGGGAGGTTTAATCATGTCAACCCAAGAAAGTCTCATGTTTATAACTGTCTTGACCCGAGATGGTTGCACAAAATAAACAACAAAAAATAACAAGCAATAAAACTGCCTATTAGTGTGTCTCCTAAGTTTGCACCGATGCCAATCAACCTATAGGTAAAAATTTCACCTACCACCTATAGTCATTTGCTTGTATCTAATGAGGTTGTCCCTAATTACCACCTACCTCATTTGACTCTTGTCAGGAGGTTATAAAATGACACTCCCTCCTCTAATTTTTAGATTTGTAAAATTCAAAACTATTCACCACAAAGTGCTACCAAAATTAATCCACCAGACCTTATTACTGTAAAAATTTATGCTACTGGATCATCGTTCAGGATTTGAAGCTACACTCTTCTCCCTCGCATGATCACTCATGCTACTCCATTGATCTCATGTACCCTCTCATTCACTTTCATGCTTGAACACCCACCATAAAAAACACAACACATTACGTATAATGCCTTTTAGGACTTGGTCACACAAAAACATAGACCCATGATAGTGACTTTCTTTCCCTGAGATGGTCCATAAATGAAACCGTCTTGACTTGAGATGGTCACAGTTAGGTGATAGTTCTTTTAAGTTTTAATCACATTTTAACCTAGACTTACATGTTTAGGGTATTCTAGATTGATATTTACATTCCATGCATCATTTTCCTATTTATTTTTATCTAAGCATAACTTGATTTGACATGGGTCCCACTTCTCATGGACCCCATATATGCTACTAATTTGTTATCCCTTCCTTTGTGTGCATGTTACAAGATTCGAGGACAACGAAAGGCTTCAGATCTCATATTATGCAAAGGTCATAGAAAAACCCACTCTCTAAGTGATGTGTTGGCATGGGAATATCAAGATTACACCTATTTGGTTGAGAAAGAAAATGGGAATCACACCCTTATTTGTAATATTGTATCATTGGTGAATTCCTCTCAAAGGGGATTCTTTTGTAACACATTGAAATATCAATATGAGCATATAAAAATTTATTGATTCATCATTGTTATTTATTTTTTTGTATGGTGCAAATTTTTGTCCTTCAAATGGCAATCACGGTGGGACCTTTGGGTCCCCATTTTTCATCATGTTGTTATTTTGTTATGTCTGAAAAATGACTAACTTATATTTATTTTGGTTATTACAAGTCCTCAAATTTAAATGTCTCTATTTGAGATAGTCCCTATCTATAAACCATCTCAACTTGAGATAATATTTGACATGAGTTAGAACAAATATAGATTAGCATTTCTACATCGAACATAGGCCTTCAAGGTTAGGATTCGTGTTTCCTTACCCTCTCTTTAAGGTTTAAAAATAAATAAATAAATAAATATATATATATAGTTGCATTAATTTCTTTTTTTAGGGTTAATCTATTTAGTTGTAACCGTCCCTTTTCGATATGGTACCCTATTCAAAAATGTCTCAATTAGAGACAATATTTGTTTATTTATGTGTTTCTTGCAATGTTGTTTGCAAGCATAAAATAATCATTATAGGTAATATTACACTTTAGAATCATATTTTGCATTAGTAAAAATCATTGCATGTTCTTTGTTCTCACTTTTTGCAATAAAAGGAACTCACACACTCATGCAAAAGTTAAAAATCGATAAGTTGTATTTCACCACAAACTATTGATAGCAATCGTGTGACGTGGCCTTCATATCCCACTATGGATTGGCCCTCTAGAAGCCATAGTAGCCCCCATGAGTGGTTTTTCAGACTTCATCATCAAAGAATCCCCTAATATTGAGTACATATCGAAGTGGGTTAGGTTTAAACACCCTTTAACCATGGGGCTTAATAATAAATGGAACACAATTGTCATTTTTATCCAAGCCTGATCGAGGGTGAAGCAAAAGCCTAACTAGGCAAGTAGCAAGATTTAGATAGTGCGACCCCTTCTTTGGGGGGGTATTTTATTATTTTAAGGATACCTATCACCTATCTATCATCTTAGGAAGCTATATTGATTGTTTGTGTCACATTCCTCCTCAATAGGAGGGTTGTGCACAAAATACCTTTTGTAGTGCTCATTCCAGCCACCTTAGTCATTTTAGGAATAAGATTTCAAACAGGCACAAAAAAAGCACAAAAGAAAAAAAAAAGAAAAATAAAAAAATAAAATATTCCACAAAAAAACAACATTAACAATAAAATAATATTGCTTTTTGCTTTTCTTGCTTTGTTTGTGTAGTTTATAAAGTGCACTCTATTTTCCTAGCTTATGGTCATGATACAAAGTCAAGCTCAATCATGAGCAAACACTCCTAATCCATCACTGAGAGTTATGGATCATTTTCAACAAGATCGACAAGATGATTGGCCTAATGCATCCTATTACCAAGATCTTGATCCACTTGAGGGACAACATGTCCAATATGATTCAAATACCACCTATCATCCCACTAACCCCAACATACTAGGCATCACCATTTATAATCTGCCCATAGACCCTAATGTTGATCATGATATTGATTATCTAGACCATGCCACCCTACATACCCTCTATAAGGATACTAAAAAACCTACGAAGCTATTACCATGTATTCACATTCTGACTCATCCTACAACGCCACTAGATCAAGAATAGAGGTATAATCCACACCAAGACATGTATGCCCAAGTTACTATAACTAAGTGCCCTTGTATGGGCCATGAATATGATTTTCTAGATGCATGCACTAGTCAAAATAATGAAAAACCTTCCACATTTTCCCAAGTTCATTTTGCTTTGGTATCACCTACCTATATAGAGCAAATAATTCACCCTCAACATCAGGTTAATGCGGCCTCATATAGTCCTAGGAAATAAATTTTTGACCCTTCTAGGACCAGGGCATAATGCACACCCATTCGTATCACTGAGACACACATGAATCACCTTCATACAACTAACCAAATAAATTTCTTTCATTAGATAGCCAAACCACATTTGGGTCATCAGCAACAGTTACAACGAATAATCCACCAACGAATACCCATGCTTGTACATTAGATTCATCAATTTCAACATCACCAAGAGCACCCAATGCAATAGCACAATATTCCACCATGCCTAAATCAAAATCTTCCACCCTATACAGTCCAATTCCACTTCATCCCCAATACCACAGACCACCACTCACTCATTATCAGGAACCACTTCCTCCTGAACAACATCAACTACATCCCTATGAGGAGGAATACAAAACCTATGAGGAATTTCAACCAAAATATCAAGATCAAATCGATACATGTCCTGACATACCTTATGGTAAAATTATTGCTAATAATCCACATCCACCACCACATCAACACCAAAATCTACCACCTCCACTTCATCAAAATCAAAGGTGAGCAACCAACATAATCTCGCTAGAAGCCTATAAATTATTGATTGATCGAATCAATTCATTGTAAAAATAAACCTCTAGCATGGGTTACCAAAAACCCACATTAAGGTAGATCAAAAATCAACTCATTCATCCATCCATTCCATCACCTTCATATCCACCTCATTTTGATATGCCCAAACTGGACAAGTTCAAATGTGACAAAGATGCACAAGAGCACGTAAGAAGCTTTATAAATGTCTAATTTTATCTTCATGATAGTGACCCCCTAATGCTTAAAATATTTCTTATAACACTTTTTGGGGGTGCTTTGGAGTGGTACAATCATTTGCCACATCATAGCATTTACACCTTTGAACAACTAGCCAATACATTTTTGGAACTCTTCTCCTTTAGCGTTAAGAAAAAGGCTACCTTGACTGACTTATACAACCTTCACCAATTTGAATATGAGCTAGTCATGAATTATGGTAATAGATGGAGAGCAGTTATCACAAAATTTCCCTTCACCTTACCCATTATGGAGCTCACTTGCATGTTCACTAGAAGTTGCTCAAAACAAATCTCACTCTTACTGCAACTTCAACAATATCAAACTTTCGAGGAAGCCCTAGCCCAAGAAAAGGTCATTGAGGACATCAAAATCCAAGAAGGAGACATCAAAATCCAAAAGAAAGAATGGCCTAACAAAAATACTAAGGGCAACCAAACCAACAAAGGCATCTCCTGTGAATCAAGTCATTTTGAGTGCCCTTGGACCCTCAAATTGAACCCCACCACAATCACCTAACTATCAGGCTCAACCTCCATCGTATCAATATCATTCTCAAAAACTCATTAATTAGTGTAAAACCAACCTCCAACTCAACCACATCATCCACCTCACCAATACACACCATTACCAAAGCCCTTGGTGATAATATTCCATCGATTGTGTGAGGCACAAGCGGTATCCCTCCTTAAGATTCATCCATGAGATCCAAATAGACCAAAATAAAAATCTTATAGGAGTATCACTACTACATCTATCATAGATAGAAGGGTCATGATATTCAATCATGTTACTCATTCATTAATTAGTGTAGGACATTTATCGAATGGTAGGAAATTAAAATTGATAACCCTCTTGCCTATTCCAACCAAAACATTGGCATCTACCAAGATCCACTACCTCAATGTGGAATAACCTTAGTACCTTTTATTACAACCCAAGTAGGTCAATTAGGTGCACACTGCACCACAAAACCATGGTTATGTTGGGATGATAAACATTGTGACGAGGAATTAGAGATACCCAAATAGACCCACATAATTTATGGATCCATCTAATATCCCCTCAATGTCACAGGAACCTCCATGATAAAATCCAATCACACCTTATTTGCCTCACTCGATACTTACATTGAGAAATATACTTACTCAAAGTCTCAAAATAATATCAACAAAACTCTCCATTTATGAGCTAATACAACAATTGACTCCACATCATGAAGCTCTAATGGAGATTCTAGAATCTATTGAATTGCAACCACAAGATTCCAATGCTTTCACCAACTTTGTGGGACACATTCAAAATTTCAAGGATCCTATAATAACATTTCATGATCATGAAATCAAGATAATGCCTATCAAAATACCTGATCCACCACTACATATCATGGCTAGTGTGGATGGGATTACTTACAAGCATGTCTTGATTGATACAGGATCTTCCATCAATATCATCACCATGTTTACCCTCAAACATATCAATATTCCATCATTGCACATCGCATCATCCACCTCCACCCTTCACACCTTTAATTATGTCTTGTGTTCCACTATTGGGAAAATGGTCCTTCCTATTCAGGTTGGACTAAAAATCATTCACACACTATGTCATGTATTGGAAGGTGCCATGCAATATAATTTATTGCTTAGTCAATCCTGGATTAGATATATGAAGTGTGTACCTTCCATATTACACCAAAGCATCAAATATGTGCATGAAGGTCAAGTCCATTGCATCCTCGCAGATTTAGGACCATTTAAATTTTACCATATGATTTCACATCCATATGAGTCCACATTACCATCCACTCATTTGGAAATTCAACCTAATCATCACATCAAACACAAATCATCCACCAAAAGCCTCCATTCCTTCATCACCACAACCACCATCATAGCCACAATCGTTAGCTTCCATGGGAATCCCTTTTGATCCATCAGATCCTCCCATGAGGAACCCATTAAAAGCACCAATGTCATCCTCATCACATGAACCCTCGCCACCTACTGCATCCACATCCCACTCATCCATTCCACCTCCCACACCTTCAATATCAACCATCTCCACAACACCCACCCATGTTTCTCTCATTTATAAGGAACTATCCTCTACCATACATATCCCATCATAGTATACAATTCCATATTCATCTGCCCCTCCTCCACAGGTCACAATCAATATGACTAGTCTAAGCCTTAGGAAGTATTTAGTGCAATATGTTATATTCACCCCTATCATTGAGTCAATCAAAGACTTTGGAAGACCTTGCAATGCATCGCCACTAGTAGGTACCATTGTCCCCCTTGGATCTTTTCCAAATCAAATGATTTTTTCTATGGAGGTGTTGATGCCTCTACTAACACACCTCTTATATCATAAGAGAAAGAGTTATTTCTTGTGAACATTGACTATATATCAAATATATCCTTTGCTCTGTGATACTTTTATCGCTACCATTGGCACAAAAATGGCCTAAGTCACTACGAGTAGGGTCCTCAAATACTTCTGGAACCATGTTATCAATTGTCAACAAATAAGTTAGGATTAGGATACTCCATACGTATGCCTAAAACAATTCTTGTAGATTATCTTTAGTGCCTTAATCTAGGCCTTGAGGAGGACATAGATGATAATGAGTATGTTGATCCTAGCCATACTCATTTGCTTAGCGATCATCTTCAAATCACCACATTATCAATGGATAATTTTGACTCATCTGATGAGGAGTCTAAAGATAATTTCAATGCATTATCCATTACTTTAGATAGCTCAAAGGAGGATTCCTCCCCCATTGTCCCTATCATGAATGTAGATGAGTTTTATCTTCACCTCTTCCCTAGGTAGCTCCCCATTTGGTGATAACTTCTTCCACTAGAGGATCCTGTCATCCCCATTCCACCTTGATCACACCCTATCATCCCAATTCCACCTCAACCACCTCCTATGCATTTTCACCACCATAGCATTAATCATATCCTTCCACCCGAGAATGAAGGTCATCCACCATCCATCAACATGATCTCCATTGATCTTGCCACTCCACTTTTCTATCCAGGCAAACCTTCATAATATTTACCCCTCAATCTTGAGGCTATCAATTTTGATCGTGTTGCTCTTTCGCCATTGACCTTCAAGTTTGTTCCCTTTGAGAATATGCTATAGTCATATCATTTTTCATCACAACCACCCTTAGTTATTCTCCAAGCTGAGATAGAGTGGAATGACACATCTAAATACTTTAATTTTAACTGATGATATTCAACTGATCCCCACTCCCCATCAATTAGTGGAGGGATATCACATGTTAATTGAAGAGACCATCGATATTGATATTAACACTGATCATGAACATCCTCAAATTCTTAAATTGGGGAAAGGTCTCTCAGATATAGAATGTGCCATATTCACCACTCTTCTAACAAAGTATAGATAAGTTTTTACTTGGTCATACAAAGACATGCCTGGTCTTGACCCAAACTTAGTGGTCCATAATTTGATGCTCAATCCAGTGATCAATCCTATCAAGTAGAAGCTTCAAAAATTACATCTAATGATAGCTCTAATGATTAAATATGAATTAAAAAAATTGTTGGATGCAGGCTTCATCCAACCCATCGACTATCTTGAATGGGTTTCCAACATGGTACCTATTGGGAAGTTGAATGGGGGGTTTGCATATGCACAAATTTTAGGGATCTTAAAAAAGTGATCCCTAAGGATGAATTTACACTTCCTAGCATCGATACACTCATAGAAATGACTATATGTCATGAAATGATTTCCCTTATAGATAGTTTCTCGAGCTATAATCAGATTTGAGTCAATGCTAATGATCAGCCCAAAAAAGATTTTACCACACCATGGGGGAATTTTTGTTACAAAATCAAACCTTTTGGTCTCAAAAATGTTGATGCTACTTATCAGCGAGCAATGACACACATTTTTCATGACTACTTGCATAACATTGTCAAAGACTATATCGATGATCTACTAGCAAAGTATTTATTGTGTTAATGCCCATATCAATGTTATATGTAAGGTCTTTGATTGCCTCTTGGAGCATAATGTTAAGTTGAATCCTTAGAAGTGCATTTTTGGTATAAAATTTGGAAACATTTTAGGCTTCATTATTTCTAAGAAAGGCATTGAAGTTGACCCAAACAAGGTCAAGGTAATCTTAAACATGCCTCCCCCACTAATATTAAGCAACTTCATAGCTTACAAGGGAAGATACAGGTCATCCAATGTTTCATCATGCAACTATTAGATAAATGCCAGTCATTTAATCATCTTCTATAAAATGGGGTCACTTTCCATTGGAATCAAGATTGTCAAAAGGTCTTTGAGTATATAAAACAATACTTGGTTTCTACACTAGTATTATATCCTCCTCAACCTAGTGCACCTTTTCTATTATATATCTCGACCATTGAATTTGCCTTAAGGTCTATGCTAGCCTAAAATAATGAGAGTAATAAAGAGAGGGCCATCTACTACATTAGTCGCACCTTGGTTAGTTACGAAGTCAAGTATGCTTATATTGAGAAGCTCTACTTAGCAGTGGTTTTTACCACTAAGAAACTTCATCATTACATGATCAACCAAACAACTTATGTTATCTCCAAAGAGAACCCCTTGTGGTATATGATGAGTCACACATATCATAATAGTCACACCGCAAAGTGGATCATTATTTTGATAGAGTTTGACCTTGAATTTATTGGTCAAAAATCTATCAAGGGTCAACTCATCGTTGACCATTTAGTATAATCTCCTCTTCTCGATGATAAGCCTCTTACTATCAAACTACCTGATGATGCAGTGTTTTAATTATTAGACTTGGGAGAGCCGAATGAACTAGAAAACAAAGTTGATCTCATGTTGTTCTTTGATGGTTCTAAGTGTGAACAAGGGGGTGGTACCGAAATCGTGTTTTTCACACCACAAGGGAATCTTATTCCCCTTTCATTCAAGATTGATTTATCGTGTACCAACAACAATGCAGAGTATGAAGCCCTCATTTTGGGTCTCCAACCAACTCTTGTCATGGGTATCAAGTGACTTAGCATCTTTGATCATTCTAAGCTCATCGTCAACCAAGTCAAAGGGATTTATCAATGCAAGTGCCCAGTATTAAAGAAGTACAAGATCCTTGTGGACAAATCACTTATAAAATTTGAATGGTATGACATCAAGGCTATTCCTAGTTTCTCCAACTATTTTGTAGATACAATGGATTCCTTAGGATCCCTAATTCCATAAAAATATTTTGATAATGTCACAATGAATTTATGCTAAAACTCTTAATCAATCTATACTTTTATGAGACATTCCTAGAAGAGAGCAAGATGTCCACCTGGCACAAGCATAACCATATCAAGACTGGTTCTCTCAAATACAAAATTTCTTGAAACTTGGTAATCTCCCTTCTAGATTTTCACATGCTACAAAACACACATTTAATTAAAAAGTGACTCAATATGTTTTACTAGGAGACATATTGTACCATCATACCCATGATGGTATTTTTCTTCATTGATTAGAACCCCAAGAATCTACTTGGGTCATTTATCAAGCTCATAATGGTACTTGCGGTGGCCACTTCAATGACATGGTTATCATGAAGTGCATCCTTCGAATGGGCTATTAATGATCTACCATAGAACAAGATTATTACACTTATGTCAAAAGGTGCATCAAGTGTTAACATCATGTTAATATATCACATGTACCTTCATAGTATTTAAAACCAATTCATTTATTGTGGCCTTTCTCGCAATGGAGCTTTGATTTAATTGGTAAAATTTTATCCCCATCTCCAGTCTGACACACATTCATCATATTGACAACTGAATACTTCACCAAACGGGTTGAGACTATTTTCCTTACCACTATGACATGATCGCACATCATGGAGTTTCTACTTCATAACATCATCTATCATTTTGATATTCTATCTAATATCATTTCGAATAATGGGTCACCTTTTAAAAATAAGGATGTTTAAGCTTTATGTACCAAGTATCATATCAAGCATATATTTTCAACTCCTTATTATCCATAGTGTAATGGGTAGGTTGAGCTCTCAAACAAGATTATTATCGCCATACTTAAAAAAATGGTTAATTATCATCATAAGGATTGGCATCTTCAATTGCCTCTGGCACTATGGTCTTATAGAACAAACATTCAAACACCTATAGGGATAGTCCATTTTCATTAGTTTATGGCATTGAGGCCATCATGCCCTTTGAACTTGAAATTCCCTCATTGCGCATATCACTATAATAGTTCATTGATGATGGCATAGCGTGATAGGCTCACCTTGATCAACTCACTCTCCTTGATGAGCAATACATTAATTCCATTGAACATATTAATATTTATCAAGATCACATTAAATGAGCCTATGATACAAAAGTACATATTAGAGAATTTCAAGTCGATGATCTAGTGTTAAAGGAGAACCAACAAAATTCTAACTTGCCTAGCCATTTGTGTGATAAATTTGTGACAAATTGGATAGGACCATTCATCATCACACACAAGCTAGGATCGAGAACTTATCGGTTAGCTATACTTGAGGGTGTTGAGGAACCTGAACCCCTTAATATTCTCCACCTACGAGCATTTTATGCTTAAAAAATAAAAACAATAAAATAACAAACACAAAAATATAATACAAAATTTCATACCACCACCTACAACATCCTTCATTACACAACATTGATGCATTGCATATTACCATGTATTACACTTTGTATTTGATCTTCGCTTATTCATGCATATCATATCGTCTATTCACATGTTTTGTTACATTGCATATCATATCGTCATATCATATCTTTGCTTATTCACCATATTTGCATCCATCTCATATTTTGTTCAACACTATGCATAGCATCACATTTGTATGAGGGTCACTTGTCTTGATGTAACCTATTTTATCTTGGGCATACACCCCATTTCATTGTTCATACACATTCACATTTCCCATTTTCTCATGTTGTTTAGCCACCTCTTGCTCACTCTTAAGTAGTGGTTGTAAGGTGTCTAATATGGTCTTTCGATAACTGAGCCATTCCTATTTTTTATTTTAGATTTTTTTGCATGACATCTTGATGTCTGGTGATAGGGTCTCTCTTTGGTCGTACTTTGTTTATCTCAAAATCCCAACATATTCTCACAATATTAATTATAATTTTGAACAAGGAAATTTGACACTACAAAGTAAGTCATACCTCTTAAGAAAACAATTTCCCTTGCTCCTCCTATCATGCGCATGGTCTAAAAAGTTGAGAATTGACAAAAGGACAAGCTCCCCCTCCAAAAAAAGAAAAAAATTTCCTTTTTATCCTCTACAAAAATGAGCAAAATCCCCCCAAAAGAAAATAAATAAAAATAAAAGAGCTTGAATCCCTGGAATTCTCAAATTTTGACAATCATGGAGTGATCTCCATTGGGGCTATAGATGCCAGAGTAGCAGTGGAGTAGTCTTGTGGTATCATGTATGTCACATTAGAAAAATTATTTTGTAAAGACCAATTTTAGCTTGTGGTTGAGCTAGCTTTTGATGCTTGCATACAGAGTAGTTAAGTCCAACAGCGTATAAAACTAGGAAATGAACTTCATTGTGCACACAAGAATATTGAATATCTTGGTCTTCCTAGCAGATTTTTATATTTCATATTCTTGCTTGGTTAGTATATGACTTTTGAATGGTCAAATAGGGTGTTTGAGTTCCTTTAAAGCCTTGTTGTTCCCTTGTAACTTCTTAGTACTCATCATCCACTTCTTGAATTATTCTCCATTCCATAGCTATCCTTGCTTGGCTTCCATTTCAGTGTATGCCCGTGATAAAATTGTTTAAATTTTCTTTTGTGACTATTATACAATATTTAGTGCCTACACTTAGTTTGTTATTACAACTCAAATTTATTCATTATGTTCCATTACACAAGCATACATTCACACTTTACATTATTTAGTTTTGTTACATATAATTGGTGCACCACATACATACCTATTTCTATGCATACAATATAACTCTACAATCTCATATCATCCATTCATCTAACATACATGCATCATAATATTTATAAGTCTAGCTAAACATCTATACTCATCTATCATTATATTAGTTCATCCATTTCATCCATACATATATGAACAATAAAAAACATAATAAATATAATCAAATAATCTCATACATATATCAAAATGATAAGAACATCATGTGGTACAAAAATACCTATAGACTACAATATAGTGGATCCTCGAACCTCACATAAAAAAGAAGCTAACATAAGAAGGATGATGCCTCAGGATGGACCTATACCTTTGCTCTCTCCACTACCCTCAACCTCATATTTATGAGTCTGCTTAGCTCCACTAGCCCCTGACATCTATGAAGTGCCCAATGGTACAAAACACCAAGTAATGTCATTGATGGATCCCCTGATGCCCTACTCCGTTGAATCCACTAAGACTAATATGATGATGATCATGATGGTAGCACACCACCCAACCTATACAGCTCATCCTCCAATTGTATCACATACTCTTGCTTTATCTAATAGCGGGTGTGATATATGGTCACCCTAGCCTACATATGTGCAACCTCTATTCATAGCCTGGTCACCTTATTTGTAGCCTATTTGCTTGTGGATGGCTGAGCCCACTCAGCTACCAAGGTTAATACCAAATTCTATAGAGCTTCTCATTATATCATAATTCTATCTATCTCCTCCTAAAGACTCAATATCTAGGCACATAGGGTGTCCCTCTCCTCCTCCTAGCCTTGACACTACTGCCTATATACCATCCAATGACTCTGATCTATGGCATGCATCATGCCCCTATTTATTTGTTGACCCTAAAAAATGTGTACCTACTCTCACAAAGCTGCAATATGCTCCTGTGGGTCCTCCTCTCCATCATCACCACCACTACCCCTCACAGGTACATCCATATCCTCTATATATCCCTACAATCCCCCACCTCTCGTTCCACTAGATGATGCACTCGCTATTGTAGGTGCTCCTCTATGGCACTAACCTCATCCTCCTATCTGATGATTGTTCCTCCTTAAAATTGTTGATCAATATACCAAGCATCATACTCTAATGTAGTCCTTGGATCCTTAACATTTGTGCTAGTCAGTACCTCATATGACTCCTCGCCCAATGGCTCAGGTCGTAGCCATGCCAATTGGACCTTTAAGCCCCTCCATCTATACATAACTACAACATCAAGCATACCTTGTCTCACTATGAACTGTTGGGTGACTCATGAGTAGTGTAAGTACTCATTCTCTCTCCCATGTCACCTACTTAACCATCTACTACATTGTACTCACCTCAAATGTATAATATCCTCAGTCTATGTTAGTCCTTCCCTCCATGTCCTCCATATCACATCCCCTATATGTAGTCCAATCCATGCATTTGTGTAGTGCGATAGGATACCCTAATACGAGTGAATATTACCTTGCTCTTGATCATGGTCCCATATCATAATTATGGGGACCTCATGGTCCATATCCCTATGTGCATCCTAAGGTAACCCATATGGTCTCTCCACCTGAAAGTGATCCCATCCCCAAATCTATAGAAGGAAGCTACACCCTAAGCCCAATCAACCCTGCTATCGAATATTGTATAGCTTTTTGTATAACTATACCAACAAAGTGGAATCCCACACCATAATCCTAGGCTCCTCTACCAAGTACATAATTAGGTCTAGTAGGTTCTATGGGAACTTCATACCTAATGAGTCGAGGAGAATGAATTTAGACATTAGTGACATCAACAATGCTTGTCTAGCGATCAATAAACCTATCTCAAAATTGATGTTCACTCTTACACCACCACTCTCTATATCATTGTCAATGTATCGCTAATAATCTTGGTAGACTCTCTATAGCATGACCTCTCACTCATTGATCACTGTGGTCACTATTGGATCTCCTTATATTGGGACTCAAAAAATTTGATATATGTCCTCTAACATGGTGGTGATCTCACCAGTTGGTAGGTCAAATATTTTGGTCTTACTATCCCATCTATCTATCAAGGCTATCAAGTAGACCTGATCTACATGCACCAACTCTAATTGAGCCAGGTGTTGTAACCCAAGGGCCTTAAGCCATCCCTAATCATCCTATGATAAAGCATCACACGTCATCTTGAACATGCACATAAATAAATTCCAAGATCTCACAAACTTCCATAAAACAAATAATCAAAATCCAAAATAAAAAATAAAAAATCAATCAATCAAAACCATCTTGACCAAACATGATCACAAGAAAAATCGTCTTGGCAAGATACGGTCCCAAAATCAGAATCGTCTCAACCTGAGACGGTCCCATGCGATCGTCTCAATTCAAGACAACCATATTGAACATAAATAAAAAGAAATGCAATAAATAATAAGAAGAAAATGGGAAGTAAAGAAGCAAAAATTAGAGCTAGGATCTACCCATCACCCACCTCACATGTACAATTTACTAGTACTAGCATGTTTTGTTTATCCACCCACCCACTCATTTCATTTTTAATTTTTCATTTTAAATAAAATAAAAAATTTAAAGGTATATGTCCTTACCTTCCTCACCCCCCTTCATCGCTTGTAGATGTGCTTATTGGGTCCATGGTGTTAGCCACCTTGTTCGTAGGTATCACTTAATTTCACAAAATAACTCTTCTCCTCCTCGTCTCGCTTCTCTCTCATCTCACTTCTAAAAAATGACTCATTATCCACAAAATTGGCATTTTAAAATTTTTGGCAAGGGCGACTATCCAGGATAGTCGTGCAGTGTGGTGCGATCGTCTGAGATGGTCCCATTTAAAGAAAAATTGTAAGTACCCATCTCAGGTTGAGATGGTCCCACAAAATTTAATATTTTCTCACTAAGTTGATGGTCATCCCACCTTTTATCAAGCACTGCATCACTATCATTATTTTACCTCACCTCCACTAACTCATCACTTGATGGGGTAGAAAACATAGACAAAATTTCATCTCAAATCAATTCAATAATCAAACACTCAAAAGTGGAAATTACATTCATCCAAGAATCATTGCCAAAAACTATCATACACCCTCCTTGCTGGGGCAAAAGAAAAAATATCAATCAAACAAATACTTGGTATGCCTAAAGCCTAAAGCTTGTAGACTAACAATGTCTACCTACGACTAAAAGGTTTACCAAGATCAAATAAAATCCATCGAAAGCAATAATTCAATTATGTGCATCCTTTCCATGACTGGGGCATCCCACATTAACTATTAAGACCATATTATGCTACCCCTCTTCAAGATTGTTTTTAATCAATTAACATAACTCATCATCAAGTTAACCATTTTAGATTATCTATTTTTGCTCTACATTGTGCTCATGCACAAAGCATTCCAAAATAGGCATTTGTAGACACCTAAAATGCGTTATCTCAAGGAGACTCCCAAAAAGACTCTTTTCTAACCCGTCCACTATTAGCTTTTGATGATATATATTTGAAGAACACAAGCTTATACTGAGAGGAGGGGTGAATAGTATAATGCCCACTTTTTACTTTATTTCCAAACCAATATCAATTAGTGTCCTCAATTGCAATAAACAAATATAGCAGTGTGCATTAATAACATAGATAGCAATAGTAAGAAAGTGCATAAATAATCACACATAATTGAGACACAAGATTTAATGTGGTTCCCCCAATGTGGGGTAGTCCACAAGATATTCTCCTTATAATATTTCATAAAGAAATAGGGATCCTTATCCCAATACAAATGATTACTTTGATCTGCTCAAAGCTAGGCTATCTTGATTTGCTCAGGTGGGCTCCACTGATCTACTCAACTAGGCTCTCCATTGATCTACTCAGCTAGGCTATCCAATGATATGCTTAGCTAGGCTATCCACTGATCTACTCAGCTAGGATCTCCACTGATCTAATAAACTAGGCTATCCACTGATCTACTCAGCTAGGCTATCCATTGATCTGCTCAACTAGGCTATCCACTAATCTGCTCATGTAGGCAATTGGTGTTGATGTATTTTCTATTTTTGTCCTATCTCTTTCACTGCTCATAAATCTGCCTCAATGCCTTGTCACAAGGCTCAAAAAATATTGCTCAAATGCTATCCCAAATCTATCCTCAAAGTCTTCATAAAATTCTCAAACAATAATGCACAAAAGTTGTCTCAAATCTATCCAAAAATTCTATCCCAAAAGCCTTCCCAAAGGCTCAACAAATAATGCATAAAATTTATCTCAAATATATCCAGAAATTCTGTCCCAAAAGCCTTCCCAAAGGCTCAACCAATAATGCATAAAAGTTGTCTCAAATCTATCCAAAAATTCTATCCCAAAGGCCTTCCCAAAGGCTCAACCAATGAATCTCAAGTAGCACTAAAATCTCAACCATGAATCAACGAAGGTAAGGCTCAATAATGAACTCAACAATGGATAACAAATGAATGATGACAATACTCAACAATGTGCTCAATAATGAATGACAATGTACTCTTCAATGGATGACAATAATGATCCATAATAATCTCAACAATGTATGACAAATGATCTCTCAAATGGATGACAACAATGCTCAATAATGTACTCTCAAATGGATAACAACAATGCTCAATAATGTACTCTCAAATGTATGGCAAATGAGCTCTCTAATGAAAACCTCTTCAAGCAATAACAATGAGGACTTCAACCAACCAAGGAAAATCTCCACAAGTGATAGCAATAGATTCTCAATAATATCTTCCTTATGCAATGTTAATAAGCTCTCAAGAAACAAGCACAACTCCCTCAAGCAAAGAGCTCTCAAATAGCCAACAATGATCTTCTCAAATGAAAGACAAATGTATCCACAAGTGACTAGAAAATGATCTCCTCAATGGTTTCAAATAGTGGAAATGGAATTAAAAAGTAACCAACAATATTCTTCTCAAGGCAATAGCAAAGATCTCCTCAATAATGGTAATACTCTCAATGAACTCCACTAAAGCAATCATGAAACTAAAGCATCAATTTTATCCATAAAATTGATTTTCTAATCCATCCACTATCTCTCAATAGCCAACAAACATAATAAAAAAATTTGTCTTCAACTTCAAACCCTAACTCATGTGCATGTCTTCTAACTCAAGGTAGCAATTAACTAGGTCTCAAGTTCCTAGTTTAATTTCATAATTAAATTATGCAGTAGGACATATAACAAGTTCAACACTTTTCAACCTTCTGACTCCCTAATTTCATTGACACATACAACAAGCACCTATGCTTTTATTTTTAATTCCACACCTTATAACTCCACATACAACAATAAAAAATATTTATTTCCACACCTTATATCTCCCTAATCACACACAACAATAACAAATATTTAATATAACTCCCTAAGCACATTAACACATACAAGAAGCATTTATTTCCCTAAAATCATTATGACTCCCTAGTTATCACAAAAATAATTTTAATGCACCAAAAATTTGGTAATAATAAATATTACCATGCACTGGAGATAAATACCTTTATTCAATTTTTTTTGCATTCACAACCTTTGAAATCGATAATTCCTTTGCCAAAAATCAATGCGCCTTCACATCCTTGAAATTGTCAATGCCTTGCCAAAAATCAATGTGCCTTCGCACCTTCGAAATCGTCAATGCCTTGCCAAAAATCAATGCGCATTCACACCTTCATGAGAGTCGAAATTTGTTCCTATTGCCTAGCACTGTGAGGTGCTTACCATGTGGGCATCAACCCACGTTGGGATTTAATCCCAAACACCCAGCTTATCCTGTGCTTCGAATATGAAAACCTGAATTGCCTTTCTCAACAAAATACTTTGCCCCTGATGGGATTCGAACAGCGAACCTACCTTGTGCAAAGTTTGTGCGCTGCCCACTATACTAAGGACTCATTTGTGACATCACTTTCCCATGCTGTTTACTTGACCTTTCTCTCAAATCAAAATTTATTTATCCTTCTTTCATCGCTGATCCCCTTTCGATGACTCTCTCTCATGCGCTATGTATAGTCTTCAATAAACAAAGGTTTTTCACATTTTATTTATATGCACCTCCATACTTCGAATGACATCGGTGAATATTTATTTATCTCCCCAACCTTTGAACATCGGTGGATAATATAATACAACCTTAAACCTTAGAATTATTAAATAAAAATTTAATAATTCACCTTTTAATTTTGAATTGGGATATCTCCTTCATTCTTTTGAATTTCGTCATGAAACTTTTTGCACCTAGGTTTTATTGGAAAACCTTTCCATCCATAATAATTTGGAGAAGTCTTAGCATAGTGGTTTTAATGAAAAACCCTTTACAATGGTTTTAATGAAAACACTTTCCGTTGGTTTTAATAAAAAACCCTTGTCGTTGGTTTTAATAAAAACCTTTGCCGTTGGTTTTAATAAAAAAATTTAATATAATATTTAAAAATTAAATATTATATGCCTCTTGTGCCACAAAACCCTATAAATATCCATTCTCTCCAAAATATCATAAATGATTATTACTGAAGTGCTTTTGCCATCAAAACTCAATATGATCCATGTGACATCAATGACAACACAAAATAACTCAAATTGCCAATAATCTATCCCTTTGTCATTGATGGCAACACCTCTAATGCAAATCACCACAATCACTGAAAAAGCCATTTCTAAAAATCAAAGCTGCTCCCCCTGACTTAATACTCTCTATGGAGGCTGCTCCCCCTATCTCAATTTTCTCTATGGAGGTTGCTCCCCCTATGTCAATGTTCTCTTTGAAGGCTACTCCCCCTATCTCAATGCTCTCCCCCTTACTCAAAACTCTCCCCCTTTGACATCAATGGCAAAAGGGAAACCTATGGGGCTAAAATATATGACTCTTAAGATTAGCCCCCCCACCACCTTCTCTCTTGAGGTGATTAATTTTGGGGTGGGAGTACACTTATTCCCATATTATATTATTCCTTTCCTTTTTCAACTTCCTTCCACATATTTTTGATATCCTTTTCTTGATGAGTTACTCGATCTTCTTGTCTTGAACCTGTTTGAACTTCTTGCATTGAAATTGCTTGACCTTCTTGCCTTGAACCTATTTGGAATTGGGTCCTACACCATATTGCAATATATCCAAAGTTATTGCAATTAAAACACTTGATATTGTAGCCTTTGGATGGTGCCCATATCCTGAATTATTTCTTGAAATCATTTCCATATCCATTCCTTTCATGAACCCTGTATTGTGAAGCTCTGTTTCCATAATCATTTTTACCACAACCTCTGAATTGTGCATCTCTATAATCAAAACCATACTGCTCATTTAATTTGCACTGAGAATCTCTATGACCAATCCTGTTGCATAAGAAGCAATGTCCCTGAAAAACCATACCTTCTTCCTTTGAAGTTCTTTCTAGCAAAATTAAACTTCTTTGATCCATAGACCCTGCAGTGTATAGCCCTGTGTCCAAATCCATTACAAGAAAAACAATATCCTTGAAAAGCCCTTTGTTCATACCTTGGTTCCTTATACCTTTCTTGACCATTATCCTTGTAATCATATTTTACTTATGCATTGTATCCTTGATCCTTCTTTGTGGTATCCAAATCTTCTTCCTTAACTTCTTCCTTGCTTTCTTCTTCAAGATTTTCTTTGCATTATGAAATTGATTCACCTATCTCAAAACAATATCCAAAATGGATATTTGGAGCCATAGGAGATTTGGAAATTTCTTCATATTTCTCTTCATTTGTGTCCAAAAGCAAACTGGCATCCATATCTATTGTCTCTAAAATATATGTTTCCTTCTCAGTGAAAATATCTTGACCTTTTGAGTCATGTGATGGATCAAACTTCTCAAGTATGAAACATCTCAATTCTTTTATATTCTCCTTAACCTCTTGTAGTTGCTCATGGATATCATTGAAGTCTTCTTTTAGATCAACTGAGACATCTATCTTTCTTGAAATATTCTCTTGTTTAACTTATTCTGTTTGGAGTGGAAGTTCTTCTACTTATTTTATCCCATAGAAAAACCCTTCTTCATATTCATTGTCACTAATATCATTATCTTCTTCTATAGAAAACAAACTCTCATGAATCCTTTGTCTTTGCCTATTTCCTTGGTATGTCATTTCATCTTCACTATCACTGAATCCATTGCAATATCCTGATCTGTAATCTCGTTGACCACACACAAAGAATTTTTCTCTTTCACCTTCTATTCCTAAGAATAGATGTTCTTCCTTTTGATAATCTGACTTGTCTCTATCACTGTGATCTGAGCTATCATTTGCTTCTTCAATGTATAAAGTTTTCTTTGTCTTATGAAAACTTTTCTTCTTCTCATGTTTGCTTTGCTTGTACCTATCATCTTTGTCATGCTTATGATTTCCTTCTTCTTTTCTTTTGTAACCCTATTTTTCATCATCACTATTTTCTTCATGTGGACACTTGTTTGCATAGTGACCATAATAACCACACTTGTAGCATTTGACTTTCTTCATATCCCTATAATTCCTTGAGTACTTTTTCCTTTTGATGAAGTTAGATTCCTCATCATTATCTAAATCTCTATCTATCTCTGGATATTTCCCTTTATTTTTCTCTAAAGATTTGAATGCAATTTCTTTTTTTAGAGCCTGATGCTTATCTATCCTCATCTCATAAGTTGTGAGAGTTCCTTGTAGTTCTTCCATTGTTAGCTTATTGATATTCATTATTTCTTCTATCATTGAAACCTTTGCATCATACTTCATGGGAAGTGATATCAAAACCTTTTGAGTAACATATGATTCTTTCATCTCAAATCCCAGACCTCTCATGGTGTTAGCAATCTCATCAACTCGAAGCAAGAACTTTGTAATATCTTCAGAATCTTCCATTTTCAATTCTTCAAATCCTTTTGGTAGGAACCTAAAGTTCCTAGCACAAATATTGATAAATAAATAATAAATAGACCTAAAACTAAAAGAATCGCCTTTTGTATTGTCGGGAAGTCCCTTCAATAAATTGTATTATATTTCATATTCATGGATGTCTTTCAAATGATACATTTGCACCATTCTTTATACTAACCCTAATCTTCACGTCATTTCAAGGTGTCTTTTCATAATAATTAATGTATTTAATTATTATGACTATATGACTATCTAATCCTAATAATATAATAATTAAAATAATAATTAATTATTATATTATATACTAACCTAGTATATTAATTTATTATATTGTTATTATTAATAAGGAAGGTTAGGATGTAGATCCTAACAAGCCATCCTCCTTTGAAGAGCTTTGTCCTCAAAGCTAGAAATATGCTTCTACTAAGTTCGACAATCCAAACTTTACATGCTCCATTGTACTTAATTTTGTGGTCAAGGAAAAGCGTCATATTCTCCTTGCTGCCATGGGTATCTCTAGGAGCGTGGCAAGATATAATTGTGAGATATTCAAACAACTAAAATTCTACCATGGTCAATATCCTTTTATTCATGCTTGTAGTAGATCCATTTTTTTTATTATTTCTAGTTCAGAACTTTAAAATACCATTTTTTTTTTAGCATTCCAGAATAGATTCTTGGGTTCAAACATGGCCAAATCAAGTTCTGCCCTATTTCATTTACACCTTCCAATATTTCCAATGCAATTTGGATCACCTCACTTCAAGCTATGTTCACAAAGATTTCATCTCCAAAAATTATTGCTGATCTGTAATTAATTATTAGATTCCCAAGGTTGAATACTAAACCTTCTTTTTTTTTTTACTATACTTTTGGCTGTAGGATTTTTAATGTAGTTCACAATGTACATCTTGTCATGTAGGTAACATTTCATTGCTTCTTGAGCACATTGAAAAGGGCAAGGACTTCATAGATATCCAATTTTGAAAGCATGTGGCAGATCCTGTTCTTGTTCATAATTCAATTTCATATCTCATTTGGTTATTATTTTGCCTCCTTGTTTCATTTTTAAAGGCAACTGAGCCATTCATATCTCTTGTGCACCTTTTCTATCTGGTCTATTTGGTTCAGGTAATTCACATTTATGAGATACACAATTTATATTTTTGCATTTCAAATAGTCATGTTTTTTTGCACTAATTACACTGATTTATTTGACATTTAGTAACTCTTTGAGTTCTTATTCATTTCAGGCAGCTGATTGCTGTAAGATATATTTCCCCTGATCCCAATTTAAATTATGGTTCTTGTTTCTTTATCAAAAGTATCTCTACAACATTGCTAGGGGCTTTACTAAGACAATATTTGGAGACTGATGATGGCAATCTTTTGGTGGTTCCAACAAAATTATTAATTCGTCATTTGACTTTAACCTATCTATGGAGGTGTGCCTTGCTATATAAGTTTCTCTATCCTTCTTCATATACCCATTTGTATGAGACCGATTATCAACAGTACGCATTATTGATGACCACATGTTAAATAGAGACCAGAATTTTAAAAGAATTGGAAGAGCTTCAATATTTAGAAAATTTGTTTCACATTCCACTTCTAGAAACAATTCTTGAAGATAAAAGTGTCCATGCTCTTGCCTTGATATGGTGTCAACACTTAACTAGGGAAACAAGATCTCGGTCATATAAACATGTTGTGCAATATCTTCCTGCTCGACCGTTTGAACTGATGCATCTGCCACATCTTTACCAAGACCTTATACAATGGTTAGTAGGGGAATCAGTCTTTACTTATGTGGTGCATGTTATTATGTAATATTGAACTATATGTGATTTGATCATTATTTGTTACCAGGTACATAAAAGAGTGTTGTCCCTCATGTAAAATTGTGCCTGATCAATCGGCATGGTACCCGCTATGCGGTAATCTTTGTTGCATCCCAAGTCACCACTAGATAGAGAGAAAATTGTGCTTTAGCTTGCTATCTATTGTTTTTAGTATATGGTGGTACCATTTTGTGTGTTTTTGTATATTGGTGTTGAATAACTATTTCCCTCCACAGGAAAAATGAATGTCTCCGACATGCAATGGCCTGTGGTGCTGGTATTGGAGTTTTCTTGCTGATAAGAGTATGCATGCAAATAAAAACCCTTACAAATTTGTTACATTAATTAATGCATCACCAAGATTTTGTAGTTACTGAAATAATTTTATTTTGTACTGATTAGTATAGCTTTGTATTTGCCCAAAGAACTAATATCTTGCTTCAAAGGTCTACCCGTCAGGCACCCTGGCCTTCCCCATACTTGGCTACATTTGGAGAGCAGGTAAAAAAATAATTAAGCATTGTATATTATGAACAAATATTTAGGTCCGAACTCCTTTTCTAGTAGTATTTTGGAGACCGTTGGACATCAGTTGGTATTGGAGGAGAGGAGGTGGTGGTGCTATTTTTTATAGGGCTGATTTTGAATGGGGCCATAGAAGTTCATTCGGCCTATTCATTTCCATGTGATCCCAGCAGTGGACAGAACACTTACCCCTTCTGCAACACCTCGCTGCCTATTGGGAACAAATCCAAGGATCTCGTGGAGCGTCTTACGTTGCAGGAGAAAGTTCAACAGTTGGTGAACACGACGAGTAATGTTTCCAAGCTTGGAATTCCCAAGTATGAATGATGGTCCGAGGCCTTCCACAAAATCTCCAATGTAGGTCTCAGGACTCGATTTGCTGGCAGCATTCCTAGGGCTACCAGTTTCCCCCAAGTCATTCTCACTGCCGCTTCATTCAATACTTCTCTCTCAGAAGGGATTGGTCGGGTTCGTATTCAAACATTTCAATCTATTTTATAAATTTAAATGTCAAAATGTGGCATATCTTGGGCTTCTGTTGATTGAAGTTTTCTATTTTGGGTAAAAGGCTTCGAGGCTTCTATTGGCTTTCATGACCGAGGTGGTCTGTGTCCAATTCTTAGGTTATGTCCATTAAATTTGGACGTCTGCAAGCTTGCAACAATATTATATATACCCTCCCATCCCAAGGTGCATAAATCCAATAAACATCGTTGAAACTTTAAATTTAATAAACTCAATCAGATACAGTGCCAGGTTTGGGAATATGATCCTATTATAGATACACCTAAATGAAGTGTTTATTACTGCATTTAATGATTTTAAGTAGAATGGTTTTGATGTCTTACATCTGTCCGCCACAGAGGTTCGATTCAGGAAAGGCTATTGGTTATAAGAACGACCTATGCCTGGAAATTTATAGTTCATTGAAATCAACATATAGGGTATCAATGTCTTTTCCGCATTGGTCTTCGGCCTTCAAATAGCATGCAGAGTCATTTACATAATTGTTTTTCTATTTATTTTGCAAATCCAACTTCTGATAGTTTTACAGTCACCGTTGTATCTGAATGTGTCAACTTCGAGGATGAATGAATTTTTATATCAAGTCTCTGTTCCACTAGAATCAAGTTCATTGTAGCAGCTTTTTTTTTCTTTCATTTTTTTTTGTCAAGTCTTCCTAAAGACGTCACAATCTTAAAAGATTGAAATAAGTTATTTAAAGATATTTGGTTATGCTTTTCATTTAAATTATATTTTCAATGATTCGATTGAGATTCATTGCAATCCCTCTGAACATCTAATTAAACTGAGATGAAAGGAGGTTTGTTATTCCAAAAATGGTGGTGGCCAAGGCGGAGGATGCACCGATGAAGGCAATATGCAAAATGTGTCGTCTCTAATCGATTTTTTTGAAATGTATCCTTCTTGCCAACCATGCATTATTTTTTCGTGAGAACCTAATTTTTTTCATTTTTTTATCAATGATACCAGCCTGTAATTTTTTAATCTGGTCTAATTCTAGAGAATTGCTGCCACTGAGAAGATTTTTACTTGGTCTAAATTGTTCCAAATTTGGAGGATTGCCAAGTTCTGCTGGTATTTCTTTTTCAAAGATATTATTTGTCAAATCCATTTTAACCTGTGCATTATTGCTGAAAAAAACCTCTACATTGCTGGTAATGTTTTCTTCAGGAAAGCTATCCTCGTCTTCCTCATACACTTCTAAAATTTATTTTACATTTTTTTCTTTCTCGGGAAGAGAAATGGGTACCACCTGAGATTCGTCGGCTATGGGTTCTTCCTCCACCTGGGATTCCATGGCTATGGGTTCTTCCTCCTCTACCTGAGATTCCATGGCTATGGGTTCTTCCTCCTCTACCTGAGATTCCATGGCTAGGGTCTCCTCTTGCATTTCCATTAAATATTGTATAATACGATCAGAACATTCCATTTGTTTTTTTTGTTTTTGTTCAATCATTCTTCTAATTTTTGCAATGTCATTTTTCATTTCCTTGACCAATATGGTTGGATCCATAAGGCTCTGATACCAGATGGTAGGAACCTAAAGTTCCTAGCACAAATATTGATAAATAAATAATAAATAGACCTAAAACTAAAAGAATCACCTTTTGTATTGTCGAGAAGTCCCTTCAATAAATTGTATTATATTTCATATTCATGGATGTCTTTCAAATGATACATTTGCACCATTCTTTATACTAACCCTAATATTCACGTCATTTCAAGGTATCTTTTTATAATAATTAATGTATTTAATTATTATGACTATCTAATATTAATAATATAATAATTAAAATAATAATTAATTATTATATTATATACTAACCTAGTATATTAATTTATTATATTGTTATTATTAATAAGGAAGGTTAGGATATAGATCCTAACACCTTTTCTATGAGTTTGTAGTTTTGCCAACTTTACCTTGGAATAGGTATTCCGCAACTTGGTCCACATTTCATTAACTGAATTACATACCATGACCTTTGCAAAATTTGTCTCACGAAGCCCACTTAGAATATAATTCATTGCTTTTGCATTAATCTCAACCAATTTCCTTATAGTATTATCTATCTCAGGATCACCTTCAACCTTATACTCTTTTGCAACCATCTGCCATACTTCATATTCTTGTGATATCAAACATTTCTTCATTCTCATGCTCCAAAAAGCATAATTGTTATCGTCAAACAATGGAGCCTTACTTGTAGATGATCCATTATGTGAAGTCATATGTGTTCTTGTAGAATCTGCCCTCAAGATGTTAGCCTTTTCGAAGGAACCCACTCTGATACCAATTGAAGAACATAAGCTTATACTGAGAGAGGGGGTGAACAGTATAGCGCCCACTTTTTACTTTCTTTCCAAACCAATATCAAATAGTGTCCTCAATTGTAATAACTAAATATAGCACTATGCATTAATAACATAGATAAAAATAGTAAGCAAGTGCACAAATCATAACACACAATTGAGACACAAGATTTAACGTGGTTCCCCCAATGTGGGGTGGTCCACAAGATATTCTCTTTATAATATTTCACAAAGAAATAGGGATCCTTATCCCAATACAAATGATTACTTTGATCTGATCAAAGCTAGGTTGTCCTGATATGCTCAGGTGGATTGCATTGATCTGCTCAGCTAGGCTCTCCATTGATCTACTCAACTAGGCTATCCACTGATCTGCTCAGCTAGGCTATCCACTGATCTACTTATCTAGGCTCTCCATTGATATGCTCAGCTAGGCTATCCATTGATCTGATCAGCTAGGCTATCCATTGATCTACTCAGCTAGGCTATCCACTAATCTGCTCAGCTAGGCAAATGGTGTTGATGTGTTTTATGTTTCTGTCCTATCTCTTTCACTACTCATAAATTTACCTCAATGCATTAACACAAGGCTCAAACAATATTGATCAAATGTTTTCCTAAATCTGTCCTCAAAACCTTCACAAAAGGCTCAAAAAATCATGCACAAAATCTATCTCAAATCTATCCAAAAATTCTATCCCAAAAGCCTTCCCAAAGGCTCAACCAATCATGCATAAAAGTTGTCTCAAATCTATCCAGAAATTTTGTCCCAAAAGCCTTCCCAAAGGCTCAACCAATCATGCACAAAATATGTCTCAAATATGTCCAAAAATTCTATCCCAAAGGAATTCCCAAAGGCTCAACCAATGACTCTCAAGTAGCACTCAAATATCAACCACAAATAAATGAAGGCAAGGCTCAATGATGAACTCAACAATGGATAACAAATGAATGATGACAATACTCAAAAATATGCTCAAAAATGAATGGCAATGTACTCTTCAATGGATGAAAACAATGATCCAAAATTATATCAACAATGTATGACAAATGATATCTCAAATGGATGACAACAATGCTCAATAATGTACTCTCAAATGGATAACAACAATGCTCAACAATGTACTCTCAAATGTATGGAAAATGAGCTCTCTAATGAAAACCTCTCCAAGCAATAATAATGAGAACTTCAAATAACAAAGGATAATCTCCACAAGTGATAGCAATAGGTTATCAATAATATCTTCCTCATTCGAGGTTAATAAGCTCTCAAGAAACAAGCACAACTCCCTCAAGAAAAGAGCTCTCAAATAGCCAACAATGATCTCCTCAAATGAAAGACAAATGTATCCACAAGTGACTAGAAAATGATCTCCTCAATGGTCTCAAATAGTGGCAATGGACTTAACAAGTAACCAACAATATGCTTCTCAAGGTAATAGCAAAAATCTCCTCAATAATGACAATACTCTCAATAAACTCCACTATAGCAATCATGAAACTCAAGCATCAATTTTATCCATAAAATTGATTTTCTAATCCATCCACTTCCTCTCAATATCCAAGGCACATAATCAAGCAATTTGTCTTCAACTTCAAACCCTAACTCATGTGCATGTCTTCTAACTCAAGGTAGCAATTAACTAGGTCTCAAGTTCCTAGTTTAATTTCATAATTAAATTATACACTAGGACATATAACAAGTTCAACACTTTTCAACCTTATGACTCCCTAATTTCATTAACACATACAACAAGCACCTATGCTTTTATTTTTAATTCCGCACCTTATAACTCCACATACAACAATCACAAATATTTATTTACACACCTTATATCTCCCTAATCACACACAACAATAACAAATATTTAATATAACTCCCTAAGCACATTAACACATACAACAAGCATTTATTTCCCTAAACTCCTTATGACTCCCTAGTTATCACATAAATAATTTTAATGCACCAAAACTTTGGTAATAAAAAATATTACCATGCGTTGGAGATAAATACCTTTATTCAAAATTTTTTGCCTTCACAACCTTTGAAATCGATAATTCCTTTGCCAAAAATCAATGCGCCTTCACACCTTCGAAATCGTCAATGCCTTGCCAAAAATCAATGCGCCTTCACACCTTCGAAATCGTCAATGCCTTGCCAAAAATAAATGCGCCTTCACACCTTTACGAGAGTCGAAATCTATTCCTCTCCCCTAGAACTATGAGGTGCTTACCATGTGGGCATCAGCCCATGTTGGGATTTAATCCCAAACACCCAACTTGTCCTGCGCTTCGAATCTGAAAACCCGAATTGCCTTTCTCAGCAAAATACTTTGCCCCTAGCGGGATTCGAACAACAAACCTGCCTTGTGCAAATTTCGTGCACTACCAAATACGCTAAGGAGTCCTCCGTGACATCACTTTCCCACACTGTTTACTTTACCTTGCTCTCAAATCCTTCTTTCTTCGCTGCTCCCCTTTCGACAACTCTCTCATGCGCTATGTCTTGTCTTTAATAAACAAAGGTTTTTCACCTTTTATTTATATGAACCTCCATCCTTCGAATGACGTCGATGAATATTTATTTATCTCCGCAACCTTTGCACGTTGGTGGATAATATAATACAACCTTAGACCTTAGAATTATTAAATAAAAATTTAATAATTCACCTTTTAACTTTGAATTGGGATATCTCCTTCATTCTTTTGAATTTTGTCATGAAACTTTTTGCACCTAGGTTTTATTGGAAAAACTTTTCATCCATCATAATTTGGAGAAGTCTTAGCATAGTGGTTTTAATGAAAAACCATTTCCAATGTTTTTAATGAAAACCCTTTGCCGTTGGTTTTAATAAAAAACCCTCACCGTTGGCTATAATAAAAACCTTTGTCGTTGGTTTTAATAAAAACATTTACCATTGAAAATGGAGAAGATGGAGGGAGCAGGAGTAGGAGCAGGAGCAGGTGTAGGACTAGGGATAGGTTTAGTGCATGGTGCAGGTTCTCGGTCGAGATCGGGCTCGGGGTCAGGGTTAGGTACGTCAGGGCCCGATCTCGAGCTAGCAGGACCCCCGACAGGCCTAGAGGATGGATCTGCACTTGATACATTTTGTAGCCAGGGTGGGGTCAGCATCTTGGGCCCTGGCCCCTAGGCCAGCCTTGATGCAAGCGCAGGGCTGGGGAAAAAGCCCCCTGATCTTGGATTGGGATTTGTCCCGGGTAGGCCCAAACCCTCCTATCAGTAGATCCTAGCAGGCACCAGGGCCCTATCCCGGGCCTTGGGGCTAGGTATTTCCCTCAAGGGCACTCACATTTCTATCCAGGAGGAGGTCTACTCCTCCTTGGTAGCTGGTTCCTCTGCCTCCCTGGTAGGGAAATTCTTGGGAGGGCGTCCCGACATGGAAACCGTACGTAGATGGGCGGCTACCAAATGGAAGGTTTTCGAGCACATCCAGCTGGTTGCCCTAACCAAGGGCTTCTTCATTATCAAGCTAAACAATAGTGAGGATGCCAAAAAGATCCTATCGGGTGGGCCCTAGTTTTTGGGGTGCAAGAGCCTCTTCCTTAGGCGATACGGAGCTGACTTCCACCCCAGCACCCAAAGCATCAACTTCGCCCCGGTCTGGGTTCGGCTCCTAGACCTTCCCTTCCACCTATGGCACGAAGACATCCTCAGACTCATTGCTCAGTCGATCGAGGACCTGGTGGCCTTTGACCCCGTAACCAAGGCAAGATCCCGGATGGTGCATGCCCGATTTTGCATCAACGCCAATCTCGAATCCATTCTCCCCTCCTCGATGACCATCTCTTCTGGATCCTACTTTTGGAGCCAGCCCCTGATCTACAAAAACAAACCTACTTTTTGCCCCACCTGCAGCACTCAGGGCCACCTCTCCCACCAATGCCCGGTTTCCAGAAAGGCTGAAGGCCCTCCCCCCAAACCCCCTTCTCAATCAGGTCGGGCCCCATCTCACGGGCCCCCTCACGATGGCCCCAGATCCCAGGCCTGGACCACCAAGGGGGCCCCCCCTCCTACCCCAAAGGACTCTCATGTGGACCCTGGTCTAGAGGGTGATCTTCCCTAGGTTTCCCCTTCTGCCACTCCCTCCCCTGGGTCATCTTTCGAGGCCCCGATCCCAGGTTCTCCCGCCCAGCCCACTTTGAATCCCTCCCCGTAGGGCCCTGCTTGCGCCTTGGCAAGCGAGCCGACCGGGCTCCCTTCCCCACTGGCTCCCTCTGTCGGGGCCCCCTTTCCCCCCCACTCCCGCCCTTCCTCCCTTGACCCCCTCTCGACCCTCCCAGTGATCCCTGCTGGGCTTCCTCCCTTGGAGTGTAGATCTGAGAAGTCCGATGAAGAGATCGAAGCTAGTTCTTCATCCGAGCCCGATGAAGTCAGCCCTAAGATGACCCGAAGTAGGTCTTTTGCCATAGACTTTGGCAACAAACTCAAAAGAGGGCACCCCACCCTGGGCGATCAGTGAACAAGGATCACTGAAGATGACATAGCCAATGGCTCCCAGGCAACTCTCTCTGACGTGGGGGCAAGCTTCTCCAAGACGGATGCCATCCGACCCAAACCCCTCGCTCATTCTGGGAAGGGGGGCAAGCGACCCCTCAAGGGTGTCAAATGAAGCTCATCACCTGGAATATCAGGGGCCTCAATGGGGCCCCCAAGAAAAGGATCCTCGGCCAACTCCGTAGGGATCACCATCCATCCTTCCTCCTCCTCTAGGAGACCAAAATTGATGATGCTGCTGCCCGACGTGTAGCCCAAGCTACCTGGCGCAATTACGAGTCCCTGTCTACCCCTACGGCTGGCTCGGTCGGGGGTCTACTATGCATGTGGGACCCTCGATGCTTTGAGGGAAGACTCATATCTTCATCCCCCAGAATCATCAACATGTTGGTCCATTGCGTAAAGTCAAGGCGCTCATGGATTTTGTCCAACGTCTACGCTCCTAACAGTCCCGTTGAGAAAGTGACCTTATGGAAGGAAATTAGTTCGATGAGAGAAGCCTTTGCCCCCTACCCTGGATCCTAGTTGGGGACTTCAATAGCCCCCTGTTCCTCTCTGACAAAAGTGGGGGCTCAACGGTTCAGGGCAAGAGCATGGAGGACTTTGGAGCCTTTAATACCCTCAACGAGCTCATGGACGTCAGCCTGAAAGGAGCCAGGTTCACTTGGTCCAACAGAAGAGTGGGAGAAAATCATATTCAGGTCAGACTAGATAGAGTTTTCTTGTCCAAGGAAGCCCTGCCTATGTTTGTCGATGCCACCCTGTTGGCCCTCCCCAAAATTGGGTCTGATCATAGCCCCCTCCTCCTTGAAACCGCTCATAGGCCCTCTCCCAAGAGGCCTTTTCGGTTCGAGTCCATGTGGCTACATCACCCTGACTTTCGGGCCCAGGTAGGGCGCTGGTGGGCTCCCCCAGTCCCTGGACGCCCCGCTGAACAAATCTTCCACAAGCTGAGATGCCTTAAGGACCAAATCAAGGTATGGAACAAGGAGGTGTTCGGCAATATCTTCGAAAACAAAGCGATACTCAAAGAAAAACTCGAAGACCTCGAGTCCAGATTTCAAGCAGGCTCCCAAGACCCGGGGCTCAGGGATGAGGAATGCCTTGCTCTCAGCGAGTATCATAACATTCTGGCCAGGGAGGAAACCTTTTGGAGATAGAATTCGAGAGCCCTATGGCTCCAAGATGGAGATGCAAACACTAAGTTCTTCCACATGTCGACTCTCAGGAACAGGGGCTCCAACAGAATTGCTAAGTTGGTGGGCAGCGATGGCAAAATCATCAAGGAAGAAGAGGACATCCGGGCTGAAGCCACTCGATTCTTCCAGGAGCTCCTGGGTGATAGCCCCCCCATGTCCCCAGATGCGGCTGATTCCCTTCTAGAGCATATTCCATCTTCTGTCTCAGCCACGACAAATCAGATGCTTATGCAGCCCCTGTCTGACTCTGAAATCCATGCTACCACATTTTCCATGAAGGCTGAGGCGGCCCCGGGCCCGAATGAATTCCCCCTGATTTTTCCAATCTTTCTGGGACATCGTCGGGCCGAAAGTGTGTGCTGCCATTCGGGACCTGCAGACTGCCAGATCCATCCCTAGAGGTATCAACTCCACTTTCATAGCCCTGATCCCCAAGACCCAGGCAGCCCGATCCCTCTCGAATTTTTGCCCCATTAGCTTGTGCAATGTCCTGTACAAAATCTTGACTAAATCCATGGCTTCCCGTCTTAAGGATATCCTCCCCCTGATTATTGCCCCCTGTCAGGGCAGTTTGATCAAAGGCAGATTGATCACTGATGGTGTCATTATCATGCATGAGGCCATTCACTCGGTTGTCCTATCCAAAAAGGCCTCCTTTCTACTCAAGCTGGATATGAACAAGGCCTTTGATAGAGTTGACTGGGATTTCCTGTCCAAGGTCCTCCTTAAGTTTGGGTTCCACCCTTCCTGGGTCAGGCTCATCAGCAACTGCGTGTCCTCCCCGTGGTTCTCTATCCTCATCAATGGGTCCCCTACTAGGTTCTTCCCCAGCTCCAGAGGCCTCCGCCAAGGTGACCCCCTGTCCCCGATCCTCTTCATCATCCTGGCTGAGGCCCTGGGGCGTACCATCTCGGGCACTGTGACCCGAGGTCTCATTTTAGGCATCAGGCCTGCGTCGGGCCTACCCCTTGTGTCCCACCAGCAGTTCATGGATGACACCATCCTCGCCACCTCTGCCTCAATTCCCCAAGCCAAAACTCTCAAGCATATTTTGACCCTGTACGAGGAGGCGGCCGGCCAGAAGATCAACCTTTGAAAAAGCATGATTTTCTTTATCCATACCCCCTTGGCTAGGTAGATCAGAATCGGGCAGATTCTGGGTTGCACCCCTGGTACCCTCCCCTCCTCGTATCTCGAGCTTCCCCTATTCATAGGTGCGTCCTCCAGGGCCCTATGGGGTGGGGTGATTGAGCGGATTCAGAGAAAGCTGGCCCCCTGGAAAGGTCACCTCCTTTCACAGGCTGGCAGAGCCACCCTCTTGGCGGCGGTCTTGCAAAGCATCCCGATATATTTCATGTCGGTCTTTAGAATCCTGGCCTCCATTGCAGCTCACATCGAACAAATTCAGAAATGCTTTCTCTGGTCGAGAAGTGAAGATAAGAAGAGGATTCCCCTAGTCTCCTGGCCCCTGGTCTATCGCCCCAAAGGTGAGGGAGGGATCGGGCTCAGGTGGGTGGTCCCCATGAACAAGGCTCTCTTGGCCAAACATGCCTGGAAGGTGCACACCAATACCCCTGATGAGTGGGTCAGCATAGTGCATAGAAAATACTGTCATAACCACCCCTTCCTTAGTGAAGCTCAGCCTCGAGATGGATCAGCCTTTTGGAAGTCCCTGATCTTCACCAAAGACATAATCCGGAAAGGGACCAGATGGATCCTCGAGGACGGAGCCAAGATTGACTTCTGGGAAGACAGATGGATTCATGATGAGGCCCTGACTACTGACAGAGAGCTTCTCGTCCTCAAACTAGGGCTTGCGGATAGAGGGCCCAGAGTGTCAGCCTATCTTACCCAGAACTAGGGGCGGGCTACCTGGAAACCCATCCTTGATCCCAGGCACCAGCTCCAAGCTGCCAGGCTTTAGCGCCTCCTCAAGGTGACTGTCATCCCGTCCTCTGGAGGAATCGACAGATGCATTTGGCATGGTACTCCCAATGGAGTCTTTTCTATCAAATCTGCTTACAATCTCCAAAGAGTCCCTGATGAGGCTCCCTTTCCAACCCATCAAGTGTGGGCCAAGAAGTTGATCCCCAAAATTAGCCACTTCGTTTGGGCGGCCATCCAAAACAAGATCCTGATGATCGAGAATCTGATCAAGAGGGGCTTTCAGATCTCGAATAGATGCTTCCTCTACTGTGCTACCTGGGAGTCCACTAATCACCTCTTTATCAATTGTCCCTTTTCATCCGAAGTCTTGGGCCTCATCCTTTCCCAATTCTCTATCCAGTGGGTGGCCCCCAACTCCATATCTGACCTCCTATCTCAATGGCCCAACCCCTTTGCCCATCCCTTCATCCGCTTCCTCTAGGGATCTTGCCTTCCTCATATGCTTTGGCAACTCTAGCTGGAGCACAATAGCAGAGCCTTCTCCTCCCCGACCCGCTCCCCCTAGTGGATAGCGACCAAGGCGATGACCTTTGCCCTTGAGAATTCTCGCTCCATCCCCTTGACTGAGGTGCCCCGATGACTGGGCGAGGCCACCCTCCTATCCTCCCTTAGAATTTAGCTTCCCCCCAGGCCCCCCTTGGCCCCTCCCATAGTTCTGTGACCAGGTGGACTGCCCCCCCTCTCGGATGGGTCAAACTTAACTTTGATGGAGCTTCTAAAGGAAATCCCGGGCCCTCGGGTGCGGGCGGGGTCATCCGCGATAGTCACGGGGCCCTGATCTTGGCGTACGCTGCTCCGCTTGGCATCTAGACCAACAACTTCACCGAAGCAGTAGCTCTCCTCAGCGGGCTGACTGCCCTCAAGGAGTCTGCCCCAAAAGTCATCATCGAGGGTGATTCCCAAGTTATAATCAAAGCTGCCCGTAGCCCGGGAAGGTGCTCTTGGCGTATTCACAACTCCATCCGGGAAGTCCACACCATTCTCCAAGGGCTCCCTGATCATGCCCTTTGACATGTGTATAGAGAAGGCAACAGGGCAGCCAACTTCATGGCCAACCAGGCCACCGTAGTAGAAGATTTCACTACTTGGACCACGAACTTCCCTGAAGCCCTAGCCCAAATAGTATCGCAAGACAATTCCAGCATCGATGAGGGCCCAGACGCTTAGCCCGCCCCATGTTGGGGCCCCGAAGATGCATGGCCGCGCCTCGTGCTTCCCCTGTAGCTTCCAAATCCATGGAGACCACCTCCCACGAAGGCTCCCCTTCCCCGAAAAGGCGCTGGCCCACCCAAAAATGCAGAACTCCGGTCCAGGGCCCAGGCGGGGCCCGACTCCTGCTCAAGTCACAAAGGCCCGGCCCCAGGTAGTAGCAGGGCTACTGGAAGCTCCAAGAAGGCCAAGGTGGAGGTCCCGGAGGCCACCGAAGTCAGTTTTGACTCTGACAGCAAGATGCAAAATTTGACGACCAGGGCCTTCCTTGACATTACGATTGGCTCCCAAAGTGGCTTCCTCAGCGGCCAATGCCCTGGTCGAACCCGTCGTAGGCTGGGCAATGGCCCTAATAGGGAGAGGATTTGCTCTGTCAGGTCGGGCCCCGTCCAGGCCAGGCCCGGCCACAGGGCCTCTCGGAGCGACGACGAGCAGGTTTTTGCATTTTTTGGCATTTATTGTTTTGTGGTTTTTTCCATGTTTTGGTGGTCTCAGACCAAAGTTTGTAGTGCTGGTCTCATAGCTTGTCTGTATTTTTGTAGGCACTAGGGCCCTGGGCCCCGGACTATTGCCCATGGGCACAGCCCCGATTTTTACTCACAATTGTAGCCATGGCTTCCTATGTAACTAAGGTTTTGGGATCCTTCAACAAAAAACCTGCTGTAAATATACTGTTACTTACCAAAAAAAAAAACCTTTACCATTGGTTTTAATAAAAACCATTAATATAATATTTAAAAATTAAATATTATATGCCTCTTGTGCCATAAAACCCTGTAAATATCCATGCTCTCCAAAGTATCATAAATGATTATTTATGAAGTGCTTTTGCCACCAAAACTCAATGTGATCCATGTGACATCAATGACAACACAATATAACTCAAATTGCCAACAATATTAAAGGAAATGCAATCACAAGATGTAAAATGAGCAAGCAATGATAACGATATGATAATGACACTAGAATATACAAGAAAATTATATAGGAAACTTTTGCAATAACTCAAAAATATGCCATTAATGAAAGCTCAGGAAAATAGTACAATTTAATATAATGGAGGACATGAATACTCCATAAATACATGAAGGATCTACATTGTACTCACTATACTAACTAGCTACTAATGCTACTTCCTTTGACTTTAGCTTCTATCACTCAAGGCATAAATAGGGAGATAAGTCCCTTGGCATTTCATCTACCTATGACTCATGTACATGTAGACTACATGCACATTTACATCATTGTAAATTCTAACACTTGTGCATTTATTACATTGCATAAACTACTCAAACCTTACTCTAAGGTAAAATGCTACTCTAGTTATGTACCTAAGATGGTACATTAGCATGTACCAAATAATGCAATATACTCCAACACCTCCTTGTATTACATTATTTGGGTATCGAAGACTTTAGTCTTCAATATGGATCTTCATATTTGTCTTCAATAAGGTCTTTGTATTGATTTTGAAATTTGAGCTCTTCTTTCCTACTTTCTTCATTGTACCCTTTGCCTGTATCAGAATGAATATCTTCATCTTGTTTGTTTAGCTCACTTTGATTTGGATTTAGCTTGAAAGTACTTTCTTTCATCTTCTCTTTTCTGTTACTCTTCTTTTTCCTTCTTCTTCTTCTTCTTTGTTTCTGCAATTTTGTTAATGATATATCTTCTTCTTGTTGAGTTAGTATATCATCACAATAGTATTGACTAGAATTTTTATTTTGCTTCTTGTTTTGAAATAATTCAAAAATAATCAATCATAGATATATCATAAAACATTCTTTCAAAGTAAATATAATTATATTTTGAGTATTCCACTAAACTCTAAAAAGTATTTCAAGATAACCAATTAATGTCATAAAATTTTCTTTCTTTGCTTCCTTAAGAAACATCGAGAATATTTATTTTTTACTAGTGGACAAGTATTTGCACCCATAAAAGGTATCTATTAAATTATGAGAGTAAAATTCCAACTCATGAAATAGTCCCTCATTATTGAATGCATTCCTTAATATTTCATTCACAATTATTCTAAGTAATTCTTTGAAGTGGGATTCCTTATAGCTCTCTAGTGTTTTTGAGAATGCTTTGAGAATCTTAATGTTCAATATATGCTTTTGATAAGACTTTAATCTTCCCAAATATTTAGTTAGAATACCTTTTAATTCCCAAGTATTTAGGAGAATTTTGATGGAAATTTTGTATTTCAAAACCTTTGAAGTTGTCTACCTTATGACTTCCTAGTTTAGAGTATGGGAACTAACTTGATAAAACCTTATAAAATATTAGGTTTTATAGAATCCCTTATATCTCCCAAGTAATTAGAGTATGCTATGGTCTTTATAAAGTGCTTAGCATCTATTATATTTCCTTCTAATTTGTTTTCGTAATGTTTTGAAGATAATGTTAATATAATAAACTTCTAATTCACCTTATTTCTCCCTATTGAAATATGCACTTTTCAATTTGATGAAGTTCTCTATGGTTGGATTCATTTTGTCCCTTTAATTTGTATATGAGACAAGTATAAGCAATAATTTCCAACTCTTTAAGCAATTCAATGTTTTTGCTTCCTTTATCCTTAATTTTCAATGGTTTAATTTTCTAAATTCCAATAATCTAAATTTTGATGTAGTACTCCTTATATCTCCCTAATTTGGAAATTTATAAAATGATAAAATTTTCAAAATAATAATTCTTTAATTTTTCCAAGGTATAAAACCTTATATCTCCTATTTTAATTATTTTAAAATATTATGATATTCGTATTTCAGCTAATGGACTTTTTAAAATATCGCTTAAGGATATAAACTCCTTGTTTTTGTTTGCTTTCTAATTCACTAAGGTTGGTATTTGCTTATATATCCAATGCAATAATAAATAAATTGAACCTTATATAATGCACCTTATAAATCCTTACACTTAAAGAAAGAAAATATTAAATCATGTAAAACTATACCTTCCTTGTAATGTTGTATGCTACGAGATGATTGACTTCTATTTTGACTCCTCTATCCAAGCTCTAGGTGTTGTATTTGCTGGTCTTCAATGTATGATAGTGAGCATTGAATTCTCTACATTCAATGGGCACCTTATGACAGTCTTCTCCTCCTTCAATGCACTTTGACCTCTCTATGTTGGATATTCATGCTCTTCTTGTGTAGGGCTATTAATACCTCTTGTCTCCCTTTGAAATGTATGCCAAGTGGTGTTTACATTGCCTAAGAATGTATGTCTTCTTGTTACGTGGCATTGGGAGGTTACAATATTTGGAGGCATTAATTTAGGTGGTGCAGACCTTATGTTATGCATTGGGTATTGAAACAATGATTATTGATTCCTCTTTGGCTTGAATGGAGCGTTACTCCAACCTGGGTGCTCTTCTCCCTTAGTGCAAGCATTATGTCATTGAAGATATGCAGGTGCTCTTTCTTCCTTTGTGCCAAGTGGCACAAGATTCCTTACATTGATATGGCAAGTGGAGGCTCCTCCCATTGCATGCAACCAAACTCTTCAACGTACCTTTTCTTATCAATGCTCTTCGTTCTCTTATCACCTATTCTTGTCAACTTTCTTTGCAAGTTTGTTTGGTTTCTTTTGTAACAAGCTTTCTTGATTTTTCAGCATGTGGTAGCTCATCTCTAATGTAGGTGGCTCCTATCAATGAAGGTGTCCATTCATCCAAGATTATTTCTACCGCTTGGGTAACTGATGATGTTATTCTCCTTTCTTCTTGCATTAATCTCCTTAATGTTTGCCCCAAATTATCCTTAATATTTGTTCCTTGGTGTAGGTGTCTTTCACTATGGGCATTGCTTTCGTGAGACTATGGTAATGAATTTGTTGTCTTTAGACACTTTGAATACTATGCTTTTGATCCCTTGGTTGGCTCTCTTCCCTTTGCTCTTCAACCTTGATGATACGATCGGTGACTATAATCTACTTTTTGTTTTAGTGTCTTAGGAAACTACCTTTTGTCCTTTTTCTACGTTAGACAAGACAAGTATGGTGTTGTTATGGAGTGTAAATTACTCTGCAATAATTAAGATAAAATACCTTAATTTGCATCATAATTTTTGAGATATTTTAGTCTCATTTTGAAACTTTCTTCCTTGTATTTAGTATAACAGCTTCTTCTATATTCCTTGGTGGTTATAATATTCATTTTCATGACTTCTCTTCAGTAAGATTTGCTACCGTTATTATGTGCTCAATGGTATATTTTGACACTTCAATTGAACCCTGTTTTATGCACTAACCTTCTTTACTTTAATACTTTAATGCAATTTTAATGACTTAAAAATAACTTGTATTATGCACTAATTTTTAAGCAACCTATGCTTTAGAATAATGTTTTCTTTGCTTTCAATAGAAGGTAGGATGTTGATATTTATATTTCTTTCGAAATATATCTAACTCCTATTTTTTATGTGTAGGTTTAACCCCTTATAGAAACTATCTTCATCATTTCCTTTAATACGTTAAACTTGAAACTTTGTCCTTTGCAACTTTAAAATCTAATGTGGTGCTTAATGAAACTTAATAATGAACTTAATATAAGTGTTCAAATAATGAACCTTTTGCACCAAAGTTGCTTACCTTTATGACCTCTGTAGATGATGTATTTCTTGGTGATTAGATTCACCTAAATGCTACCTTGTGCTTGATGGATTTACAACTCTTCCTTGTTGTTTAAAATAGATCTTTAACTCATCAATTTGCAACTTTAAAACTCCTCTAACTTGCTACCCAAAAATGTAGTTTTGTGGCTTTAAATATCCTTCGGGTTGCTCCCTCAAACTCTAAAAATTAATAGCTATTAATGCTGCCTAGATTGCTACCTATAACTTTGAAAGTTTTAGATTCTAACGCAACTAATTTCTCCTCTAAAATGTTATCCTAAAATATCCAAATTTGGTAGGAAACTTCCTCCAAATTGTAGCTAAAATTTTCCTTCTAGAAACCTTCAACTTTTTGTTGTAAAACTAGTAATCTCCTTTC
Organism: Wollemia nobilis; assembly: GCA_028583015.1. Classification (NCBI taxonomy): domain Eukaryota; kingdom Viridiplantae; phylum Streptophyta; class Pinopsida; order Araucariales; family Araucariaceae; genus Wollemia; species Wollemia nobilis. The sequence goes on from JAQPPZ010004166.1 coordinate 12,675,421, forward strand.
TCTAAAATAGCCTTCAATGGCAATCTATAAATATATTATATTTGGTGGCTTCTACTAACTCCTTTCCCCTTCAACCTCCTTGTCGAATTTTGACTTTGACCTTGGCCTATCTAGCGGCCTTCTTCTCAAGAATTTAAATGTCTTGAGATCTTCACTATTAACCTCCAAAATTTGGCAAACTCTTTACCAAATCATTCTCCTATTGGGCTTGTTTTTGGATGGCGATAATTATTCCAAAACCTCCTTTATAAAGGACCTCTTCTTTCTAGAAATCTACTCCAATGAGTTCTCCTAAAATATTCTCTAATGACCTTCTTCAAATATCCTTCAATGGCCTTCTCCAAAATTTGCAACTAGGCTTTCCTAGCCGACTCATTCTTTCTCCTTTCAAATCCTTCCTTGAGACCTCTTATCTTGGATCTCTAACTTTCATAGCTTCTCAAGTCTTCTTATCAATACTTAAATGAGACTTTTCATTGATCTCTAGAATATGCTGCTTATAAAATCTACAACAGGACCTTTGCTAGTCCTTCTCTATCTCCAATATTTGAAAATTAGAAGTTCTTCAATGGGACCTCTTGTGGGTCTCTTTATCTTCTTGAAATATTTTCTTCTAATCTCACTCTACAATATGCAGTCCTTAATCTTCAATTGAGATCTCCAATCTCCAATCTTCTCTTGGACTCTTTTTTGAAGTCTCTACTTCCTTCAATCTAAAGTCTATAATCTTAAGGTTTCTGTGAGGACCTCCTTCTTGGTTCTCCTTAATATTCAATATGCAATTGGCCCTTCTTTTTGGGACCTCCTCCTTCATCTGTAATCTTGAATGTGGCTTCTTTGGCATTTTTCCCTCTCTGCAATCTACAATCTACAAGTTTACAACTCTTGCAATGGGACTTTTTCCTTAAGCCTCCAAATCTTCAATCTCTAACTTGTTGCTTCAGGTTCTGGATTGATTCCAAAGAAGATATTCTTCGTAGCTCTTGTAGGAAGCTTCCCAAGTTCCTTTGAATCTCCTTTTCTTACAACAAAATATTAGAGAAACTATAATGGAAAAACTCTAAATCTTAAGATAATGAATCTTCACTAGCTAATTTATCAATCTAGTGGAATCAATGTTGAGTCCTAGTCTTCACAAGTTTTTTTGCAACTCTGTGGAAATATTCTAGCCAAATTTAATTTCAAAAATTCTAAAAATGAGATTTTTTATCTCCTCTCTATATCTCTTGTGGCTCTCCATATTTCCTATCGATCTACCATGTGCTTTGATACCATTGTTAGCTTTTGATGATATATATTAAAGGAATTGCAACCACAAGATGTAAAATGAGCAAGCAATGATAATTATATGATAATGGCACTATAATACACTGGAAAATATAAGAAACTTTTGTAATAACAAAAAAATATGCCATTAATGAAATCTCACAAAAATAGTACAATGTAATATAATGGAGGAGATGAACACTCCATAAATACATGAAAAACCTACATTGTACTCACTATACTAACTAACTACTAATGCTACTCCCTTCAACTTTAACTTCTGTCACTCAAGGCATATATATATATATATATATATATATATATATATATATATATATATATATATATATATATATATATATAGGGAGATAAGTCCCTTGGCCTTTCATCTATCCATGAATCTTCATCTACCTAACCTATGACTCATGTACATGTGGACTACATGCACATTTACATCATTGCACATTTTAACACATACATTTATTACATTGCATGAAGTAAGTACTCAAACCTTACTCTAAGGTAAACTCCTACTCTAGTTATGTACCCAAGGTGGTACATTAGCATGTACCAATAATGTAATATACTACAATGCACAATCCACCTTGGGTAACCTTAGGGATAATTCCATGATTTTCTCCACTAACATCCAAATTTTTCCATGGGACTCAATACAGTCTCATGTTTGCAACCGTATTGATCCGAGACGATTGTGTAAAACAAAAAATAAAAAATAACAGGCATTCCAACTACCTGTCAGTGTTGCACTTGACTTTGTGCTGGTGCCAATCAACCTGTAGGTAACAATTTCACCTACCAACTATAGTCATTTGATGGTAGCTAATAAGGCTAACCCTGATTTCCACCTACCTTATTTACCTCTTGCCAAGAGGCTATAAAATGGAACTCCCCCTTATACTTTTTAGATCCATGAAATTTGAAACCATTCACCACAAAGAGCTACCAAAAATAATCCGCTAGGCCCTATTTTTTTTAAAAACTAATGCTATAAGATATGAAGCTGCACTCTTATCCCTCACATGATCACTCATGCTGCTCCACTAATCTCCTGTACCCACTCATTCACTTTCACACTCAAACACCTATGATAAAAATATAGTACATTGTCCAGAAAGCCTTCAGGACTTGGTTGTACAAAAACACAATCCTACAACAATGATCGTCTTAAACTAAGATGATCTATAGATGAAACCATCTCGAACTGAGATTGTCATAGTTAGGTGATAGTTATTTTAAATTTTAATCGTATTTTAACCTAGATATTGCATGTTTGGGATATTCTAGATCAGTATTTACATTCCATGCACCATTTTCCTATTTATTTTTGTCTAAGCATAACTTGATTTGACATGGGTCCCACTTCTCGTGGACCTTGCATATGCTACTAATTCATTGTATCTTCCTCTATGTGCAGGTTACAGGATTTGAGGACAACGAAAGGCTTCGAATCTTATCTTACATGGTGGTCATAAAAAAATATACTCTCTAAGTGGTGTGCTAGCACAAGAAGATAAATATTGCACCTATTTGGTTGAGAAAGAAAAGGGGAATAACATCCTTATTTGCAATATTGTATCATTGGTGAAACCTCTCAAAGGGGATTCTTTTATAACACATTGAATATCAATGCAAGCATATAAAAAATCATTGATTCAACATTGTGTTTTATTCTATTATATGGTGTAAATTTCCATCCTTCACTCTCTATAACCTCTAGCTTGACCTTCCATGAATTTATTTGGAAATATATGGATTGATGAACTTGACTAACAAGGAGATTCTTTTATAACACATTAAATATCAATACAAGCATATAAAAATTCATTGATTCAATATTTTTTTTTATTTTGTTGTATGGTGCAAATTTCCAGCCTTCACTCTCTATACCCTCCAACTCGACCTTCCATGGATTTCTTTGGAAATATATGGATTTATGATCTTGGTGAACAAGATAATTTTTTCTACGTGGCTATGGTAATGTAGAGGAGTTAGACCCACTAGAAGGAACTCTTTTTGAATATTAAACTATACTATTAGAGTCCTCATATGAATATTGCTTAGATGATGATGAGGCCACAACTCACATATTCCTATGGAAGGATATGAGTGAAACCTATGAAACCTTATCACTTATTTCTTTGCTAGACAATCCATTTAATTTGGCACATGGGTGGTAAAGGTGCCTCCTCTCATCCTTTAAATATCCTCTATCAAATATTGTTCCTACAAGAATCAATTTTGATTAAAATGCTCAATTTTTTTTCATTCCCTACTACCTCACCATTGTATCTTGAACTCATTAGTGAGAAAAGGAATAAATTCAGTGTAATTGAGTACCAAATAGATAGAGATACAATCAAGAAAAATTGTTAATATTAATAGTTGGCTAAAAGATGAAGATAAAGCCAAACTGTTTGAAGTTTTAAGTCGACATGTAAATATATTTGTATAGGATTATAGTGATATGAAGGAGATACACCCTTATATATGTACTCATATAATATATACCACCAAAAAGAAACCTATTTTAAAACCATAAAGGAGGATAAAACTTGCTTTTAAGGACATGGTGAAAATAATTATTGAAAAATTATTGAATGCAGGTTTTAAATACCTAATATCTGATAGCCAATGGGTCTAATGAATGGTGCTTGACATAATTTTGGAAAGAAATATTTTTCTTTCCTGGATGGTTTTAGTGGTTATAATAGATATAGGTGCCACAAAAAGACCAATATAAGACTACCTTCAATTCCCATGGGGGATATTTGCTTATTGAGTCCAATCATTTGGATTATGTAATACCCCTACAAGTTTTTTGTAGGCAATTCTTAATATTTTTATATATTTCACTAATGAATCTATCGAGGTATACATGAATGATTTCATAGTATATAGAGAGACCTTTGAAGAGGATCTACATAATCTTGATTGATTTCTCACTCTATGCAAAGACCATAAATTATCGTTGAGCAATGAAAATACTTCATGATGATAGATGAAGGGATTGTTCTAGGACATCATGTCTCATCCATAAGTATAAAAGTAGATCCAAAGAAAATAGATGTCATAAATCAATTATCTTTGCTGGAGACTCAAATGCATGTTAGAAGTTTCTTAGGGTATATAGGCTATTATAGATGTTTTATTAAAAATTTTAGTAAAATTTTTACTCCACTATTCTCCATCCTTACCAAGAATAATGATTTTAAATAGACACAAGAATGTCAAGTGATACTTGAGGCCATTAAAGAAAAAATGACCTCTACACCAGTATTGAAGGAACCTAACTAGAAAATCCCATTCCATGTTCATATTGATGCTTCCAATACTGTTGTAGGTACAGTCCTTGGCCAAGAAGAAGAAAAAAATAAAAACTATTGCATTGACCTCTAGGCCCAAAATGGCCACATCCTTAGAAAAATTTTGCAAAATTTTCTAAGTCATGAAGAATATGGTTCTACCCCATGGTAGCAACGCAAAGCATGATGCTTTATCCCATGGTCAAAGCAGTCAAGTTTACACTTAGCAATTTTAAGATCATGGGCCACAACACAGTCGAATCACGAGTTGTTCGCAACATGTTCTACCCCGTATGCCATAGAATGATGTTCCAACTCATGGTAAATATTGGTAAAATATTATGGCTCCACTCTCTAAATCATGGATCACAAGATCGATGTATCTCACACAAGTTATAGTGTGTTCTATACCATGCGGCTCAGCGCAGTGCTCTAGCCCATGGTCAAAGAAGTCAAAATTTACATGTGAAAATTCCAAGGTGTGGGCCAGCATAAGGTTCTACCCCACACAGGCCAAAGCAAAGTTCTACATTGCGTGATTCAACATAATGCTCTATCCCGTGGTCAACATTGATCAAACTTGTGCATAGAGATTTCAGGGCATGGGCTATGATATGGCTAGGATGTTGTTCTACATTGTGGTTTAAAACAAAAGGAAGATAACCCAAATATTAAAATATGTGGGCCAACGTAACACTCTACCCCACGTGGTTCAGAGCACATTTATATACTGAAGTATCCTTTGCTCCAATCCATGGTCAAAGTGGTCAATTTGTGTGAATAACATTTTTAATGAGAAGGCAATGATGTGGTTCTATGTTGCTGAGCTAGCTAAATATGCATGGGCTATGACATGGTTCTACACCATTGGGTTGATGATAAATTGAAACACTAATCTTAGCCATTCATAGGAATATCGATGGTCCATTTGTTCTAATACTATCTAAAGTACATAAAAGAAAACCTGGTTAATATGACCTGGTTGATCAAAGTGATTTGGAAGGTGAAGCAACGAATATATCAAGAACAAATAAGTGAATATGGTTGTAGATCTATGGCTGGATATTGTTTACAAGAACAATGAATGATCTGGATGATGTTTTGGTGCAGTTTGGAGTCAAATGCCATGAAAGACCAACAACTTGTATAGGTTGAGTTCCATAGGAGTGTGAGATCATATGATTTCTTCTCCCTCCAAAATCAAACAAGAGATTACCACCTCAGCACCTGGATGATCTGGCGTGTCAATTCCTTGTAATGTTCTATTTTTTTTATTTTATCTTTAAATATGTAAAACTATAAATAGAGGTCAAACCCTCATTTTTTGAGGTCAACTCTAGAGTGTTTGCTTGCCCTACTATGTAAATATTTTTTGCAAATAAATAGAAGGAATATTACTTGGATGTTTGCCTCAGGTTGGTGTCTTATGTATCTTTTTGGAGATTTGAACTGTGAATGCATTTTTGCTACTACTGCTATGGTTAGTCTATTCTGTTGATATTGGATTACTAACTTAGAGCACCTTGAAATATTTCATGGTTGAATATATGCTTGGAAGGAGTTATTTTTTGTTAGTCTAAATACTGATGTAATTCTGCTATTTGGATTATTAGTATCTTAGACATTTGAAATGATTTCTTTAAGCATGTCTCTATTTCTTTAATTGATGAAGCTCATCTATTTTGAGTGTTGTTAATCATGAGTGTGGAGCACTAAAAATTGATTTGCAAGGATTTTCCTATAGATGCTTATGCTATTAGATTTATCTGGCCATTTTTTAATCATCACATTTCTAACCCTAAAACCATTTCTATACCTATCTCTTAAATATTTAATTGAGCTTAAATGAGTCAACACCCTATCAGTTGACAAGGTATACCAACATACTCTAGAGGTTGGGTTAAAGAAATATTTAATCCATCCAATGTTGGGATTTGTACTGTGACTAGTGGGTGCATGTCTAATTATAAATACTAAATATAATAGTCATAGTTTTGAGTTCTCCTTGATGTCAATTCAGATCCCAATAATTTTGGCACACCTGGTGGGACTTTGTTTACAAGAACACTAGCTAGCTCACATAGTTTCATTTTTTTTATCTTTATCGAAGGAATCAATATTTAGTGGATTGTCTTAACCTTATTAAGTGGTGTAAATAAATTCACTTGGTGACTCCTTGAATACAAGAAACCAAAAAAAAGCCATTCCAATAGCTCATATTTTTTCATGAATACGAGGTCATCTGTCAATAACAATCAAGATCCTATTATATTTTATGATATCCCTGGTATCAATATCATAAGAAATTTATCCTCATATTTTTAGTCAAGAGAGGGTCCAGCTGAGTCAACCCCTAAAATACCTCTAAGACCACCTCCAATAAGAACAGTACCAGGAAATATGGCTGGATAGCAAAATATCAATTCAAATCATCCGCTGTAGAAATACCCTAATTAGGATACATATGGTCCCATCAGACTCACCCAGATGTATTATATCACTCAAGTTGTATTCAAAGCTATACCTACTTATGATGGATCAAGTAAAAATGCTTACGAGCATTTCCAAGATATCCTAAATCTAGGAACAATCCATAACATCAAAAATAAAATATGATTATCAAAATATTAGCCCTATCTTTTAGAGGAAAAATCCTACATTGGTTCAGGACCTTAGAGGACAACAACATTACTTCTTGGGTTGCATTAGCTAAGCCTTTCATAAAGGAATTCAATGAGTCTGATGATCCATTTTCTCTCTTAAATCAATTCACATCCATGCAAAATCATCAACAAGAGTCAATTATAGATTTTAATCTAAGATTTAGTAGAACCTGGAAAAGGATTCCACATGAAGCTAGGCCAACTACCCCCCTTTATTTTATGTATTATATCAAATACCTTAGATCAAAACTTGGGTTACAAACTCAACAGTCATAAGTATACACCTTCCTCCAGATTTACAATGCAACTATGCAGGCTGAGAATATCCTCATTAATGTAGGAAGCTTACCTCCAAAAACTATGATGACCTACTATTTTGATATTCCTCCAGCCCAAATTCAGATAGCTACATATTCTTACATTGACCCCCCTCCTTTATCATCCCCACTTTCTCATATGGATCCAATTCCACCCCTAAAATTTCCTCTACATTGTTTCCATTTCCATGACTTCCATCCCAAACACCTCAAGAATCCACTGTGCTGCTTGATATTCAGAGCACTTTGAAAACACTCAATAACAAGATGAATGCAATGGAAAAAAGAGAGATAGATAAGTCTCACAAAAGGAGATATCCCTATGTTAATAGAGATCAAAACCCTGGTACCAACAATAGCGTAGGAATAAAAGTTAATGCAAATCAAGAAGATCAAGAATATTCCCTTGAAACTAGTCTTGTGAATGTATGGTGCCTTGTGTGTAATGATCCTCATGATTCAAAATTATGCATCATGTACCAACATCATGTGCACCAGGCTATGGAAAAGGTGAAGAGAAACCAAAAAGACAGAGTTAACATGATATGGTAACTAGATAAAATCATGGTTGGGCAGGATATTGATGAAGAAGAACCTATCTCTATCATGACAAGATCGTGTAAAAAGACATTGCAGGTTGATCCCCAGCAGATGGGTCAGTTTCAGGTCCCCTCTCAAAAGAAGAAAGACCTTCCCCTACAAATCAAAGATCACTTTCCTATTCCTTAAGCAACTAAAAAGAGGGACGCAGTTCCTAAAAGCTAGGTGAAAGAAGTCAATTTTCCTAAGAGATATGATAAAGATTATGACAAAGAAGGGATGAGGTCCAAAAATGAAGCACAAGAAAAGTTGATATTTCCTTCTATAACTAAAAGACAAAGGATCAAAGCTACACAACAATACAAGAGGAAATATGGTGAACCAGAAAAGAAGTATGAGAGACCCCTTTCAAAAAAATTAGAGTATAACATTGTGGAAGAAATGAAAAGAATCCCCTCCAAGGCTAGTCTCTATGATACTCTCTTCATCCCTAGTCAAATAGATCTTATTAAGGCTTGTTTGAGTAAAAATTCCCAAGAAAAGCATACTACCACCATCCTTAGCATACCTTATGGTAAAGAGAAAATATCTCCTGCTACTATGAAGAAAAAACCCCCTCCTTTTTATATATCCTTGAGAATGGAGGGTCGGATAGTCCACAATTGTATGATTGATTCAGGGGCTTCTACCATAGTCATGCCCAAAGCAATCTATGAAGTTATGTTTATGGAATATACTCGATATTGTCCCAAAGTTCTATAGTTGTATGGGACACCAGTTAAGACAATTGGAGCAATAAAATATGTACTAATGAGACTACTGTTAGTCAAAAAGTGACTAACTATAGAAAAATAGTTGATGCACCTTTTTGCATATTTTCCAAGAAGACCGAAGTGGCCCATATGCTAAAGATCAAATAAAAGCAAAACACCGCAAGAAGGAAAAAGTGTCGCGATATCGCGACATGTTGTATTTTCGCGGTCCAAAGCAAAGAGAAAGAGCAAGGAGGAAAAAGTGTCGCGATATCGCGACATGTTGCATTTTCACGAGAAAAAGCAAAGAGAAAGAGCAAGGAGGTAAAAGTGTCGCGATATCGCGACATGTTGTATTTTCATGGCTAAGAGCAACAAAAGGGAGCAAGGAGGTAAAAGTGTCGCGATATCGCGACATGTTGTATTTTCATGGCTAAGAGCAAAAAAAGGGAGCAAGGAGGTAAAAGTGTCACGATATCGCGACATGTTGTATTTTTGCGGCTAAGAGCAACAAAAGGGAGCAAGAAGGTAAAAGTGTCGCGATATCGCAACATGTTGTATTTTTGTGGCTAAGAGCAACAAAAGGGAGCAAGGAGGCAAAAGTGTTGTGATATCGCGACATCATGTATTTTCGTGGCTAAAGCAACAAAAGGGTGAAAGGAGGCAAAAGTGTCGCGATATCGCAACATGTTGTATTTTCGTGACTAAGAGCAACAAAAGGGAGCAAGGAGGCAAAAGTGTCGCGATATCGCGACATGTTGTATTTTTGCGGCTAAGAGCAACAAAAGGGAGCAAGGAGGCAAAAGTGTCGCGATATCGTGACATGTTGTATTTTTGCGGCTAAGAGCAACAAAAGGGAGCAAGGAGGCAAAAGTGTCGCGATATTGTGACATGTTGTATTTTCACGGCTAAGAGCAACAAAAGGGAGCAAGGAGGCAAAAGTGTCGCGATATCGCGACATGTTGTATTTTCGTGGCTAAGAGCAACAAAAGGAAGCAAGGAGGCAAAAGTGTCACGATATCACGACATGTTGCATTTTCACGGCTAAGAGCAACAAAAGAGAACAAAGAGGCAAAAGTGTCATGATATCGCGACATGTTGCCTTTTCACGAGAAAAAGCAAAGAGAAAGAGCAAGGAAGAGATGAATGTCACGATTTTATGACATGTCTCATTTTTGTGGCTGGAAGTGGCAGATGAGCAAACTAAGAGACGAATGTCACGATTTCGTGACATGTCTCATTTTTGCGATGAGAGGAAGCAAAAGAGAAAAGTAAGAGATGAATGTCACGATTTCGTGACATGTCTCATTTTTGCGGCTGGAAGTGGCAGAAGAGCAAAGCAAGATACGGACGTCATGATTTTGCGACATGTCTCATTTTCACGACGAGAGGTAGCAAAAGAGCAAAGAAAGAGACGAATGTCACGATTTCGTGACATGTCTCATTTTCGTAGCTGGAAGCGGTAAAAGAGCAAAACAAGAGACGAATGTCATGATTTTGCGACATGTCTCATTTTCACGGCTGGAGGTGGCAAAAGAGCAAAGCAAGGAAAGAATATCGCGATTTCGTGACACGCCAGCTGTAAAGGAATAAAATGTATTTTTGGCAATCAAAGGCATGCACTGACAACAAGAAGTGATTTCTAACATGATTATCAAAAATCTAGGATGGAGCAGGCTTGCCAGATGATTGAAAATGTGATAGGATCATCTAGAATCTAATCTACAGAGAAGATATTTAATTCATAGAAGACTTGTGTATTATTAGAAACTGTAGATGATTGCTTGTAAAATAGTAAGATGTACTTAGAAAAAGATACTCTTTTATGGTATATATAGGGGTGAGTGAATCCAAAAAAAGGTTCGGCTCTTGGACATTTACAAGCTTGATGTACATGTACTGGATTACAAGCAATAAAAGATTTCTTCCTCTGGCTTCCGAAACTTCTGTGTGCAAGTGTATGTATCTGATGTTTTAACTTTTATTCACTCTAAGTTTTATAATGTATCTGTTCTAAAATTTGGACTGTGCATGTATAAATCTTGTTTCTAGAGTTGAAAATTAAAAGATATTTACATGCTTTTAGACACACATCTAAAAGTCACACTCAGGAAATCGTGTTTTCTATAAAGAAGATATAAAGAAAACTCTGAAAGTAGTAATCTGCATCATCAATGTTTGTTGTTGTCTAATCTATACCATGAGAAAAGTTCTAGCTTAGGCTATATTTCCCTTATCTCTTATTCCCCTTTTCTCTAAAAAACTCAAAGGAACTAGCCTTCTCTGGAGACTAGATAGATGATCTCAAGCAAGATCTATCTATTCAATGTTGGCAAAGTCTAAGGCGCAACACTATTAATCGAAGGGAGATTTTGTTCCAACAGTTTTTGGCACACCCAGTGGGACCAACAATCCCACAGTATTGTATAAGTTTTGGAGTTTTACCTTAAGAGCATTTTTGTTTAAAAATCTCAAGAAAAACCACCTGGCGACTCCGTTGCAATTTAGACCATACAAGAAAGACCTTGTATAAAAACCTTCAGGTTATATAGCCATATGATAACCAGATCCCGAGCTAGAAACTCTGAAGAACCTATTGAGTTCTTTGAACTACATCTCGAAAGCCTAAAAGCACACCCTGTGCTAGCCGCACGATCAAATCCACCCGGCACCATTAGCACCTCTTTAACAACCATTGTAGGAGCATCTGCAAGCAATCCCATAGCGGTTGTAACTCATTTAGCAATCATGGCAGCTGCCCCTGCCCCAACACATCTTGTGTGGAATCAAACTGGTCCTTTGAACTTGGGAACACACCACCAAATTCCATAAGCTGCACTAAAAGCATTATCAAACTTTGACGAAATAGGCAAAATAGCAGATGAGCACTGTTTAGATGTATCATCGCTAGCATCTGTTTACAACATCACTCAAAAATATGTAATGGTCATATTTTTGATTATATCTTTGAAAGGAAAGTTGCTCTATTGGTACAGAGCGCTTCCCGCTGGATCCATTACTTCTTGGGCAGTACTGGCCGATCGTCTGGTCGATGAATTTAATATACATGTGTATCCTTTCACATTTTTGAATCAATTCACTATCATTGAGAGGCATCCACAAGAAGAAATTCAAGATTTCAACATCAGATTTACCAGAAATCATGATAGAGTACCACAAGGCCTAAAGCCCACGAAATAACAAGCTATATGCTATTATTTAAGGGCTTTTGATTCAGATATCAGTATGATAATAAGGCAATCCCGTGTAACCACTTTTCTTGAGATCTATCTAGAGGCAGCAAAGGGTGAAGTTGATCTCATCGCTACAAAAATATATCCATCAAAAAGTCTATTGCCAATTTTACCAGAGCTTTCCCAAGCATCAATTTCTAAACTGCCTGTACTCCCATCAACACAGGCCCTCCCAGCTATAGCCACACCTCCTACATTCCTTGCATTACCAGCTACACCCCTTGCATCAGCTCCCCCTAGTGATCAATACACGACCATAATTGATACAATGAAGACATTGTCAAATGAAATGGCATCCATAAAAAAGAGAGGCTGAAAGTAATTTTCTGCCAAGGAGGTTCCCTCAGGTAACGAGATATGCAGCACAATCAAGCAATAGGGGACAAGAGAGACCGAGCACGGTATATACAAATGAGACAATGGAGGCTAAGGATCCTCCCACTAATTATAAATTTTTGTGTACTACATGTAACGATCCACATGGGGAAAGTTTGTGTATGATACACCAGCATTATGTACAAAGTATAGCAGTTGAAAAGAGTAAAGAAAAAATGAAAGGCCATGTAAATATAATTAGAGAGAAGGACCACAACTTCATGATGCCTACAGTAGAACAGGTTTCAATTTTGACAAGATCAGGTAAGAAACCACTACAAGTAGACCCTAAAGAGCTTCAACCATTGAATGTTTCCCCTGCTCCCAAGGAAGTTCCCAAAGAAACTCCTAAGGGAAGTCTTCCTTAGGAAAGAAAATATCAGTTTCCAGCCAAAATTCAAGGGCAAGAAACACACAAAGAATTTATTCCTCGGGTGGAAAATGAAACCCAAGAATAGGCTAGGGAAAGGTTGAGTTTCCCCTCGCTGAAAAAAAGACAAAGAACTGAAGCTACCCAGGGATACAAAAACAAATATGAAACTTTTTCCAAAGAAAGAGAAAGGATAGTTGATTCACCTACATTTAGTATAGTAGAGGAAATGAAAAAGACTCCTTCTAAGGCAAGTATGTATGATGCTCTTCAAATCCTAGGTCAAATCGATCTCCTACAGGAATCCCTAAGAACAATGAAAAATGGAGGTGGGACTGCATCATCTTCAAAAATGGTTCTAACGAACTTGACGTCTGCCACTGGTAAGAATAGGCCACCACCCTTTTATTTCTCCCTTCAAATGGAAGGATGGGTTATCCACAACTGCATGATAGATTCAGGCGCTGCTACCACTATGATACCCAAAGCAGTATGTGATATTATGGGAATAGAGTACACTAGGAGCAGCGTAGGCATCCTACAGTTAGATGGTACTCCAATAAAAACTATAGGAGTGATAAAGGATATTCCCATACGACTGCATAAAATGCCTCAGATGACAATCATACAAGAGGTAGTAGTCGTAGACTTGGAGCCCTATTTTGGTATGTGTCTATCCAGATATTTCACAGTAAATATAGGAGGATATTTATCCTTAGATTATTCTCATTTGGAGATACCTTTCAAAGGTAGAAGGGTCAATATTTTTAATGAGAAACCATCGACGTTTCATGTAGAAAAGATTGGTGAAACTGACCGTGTAAATATGATGACTAAAGAAACAATAGAAGAAGATCTAATGGAAGAAACATTAGAAGAGCTCCAAGATGAGGACGAGTTTTCTCTACAAAATTTTAATGCCATGATAGAAACAGAAATAGGAAACTATTCTATTAAGAAACCAAAAAGAAAATTGATACCCTCCCTAGAAAAGGATGGTTTTGTGAATCAATTGTGGAAGCTTTTCTTTGATGGGGCTAGGTGCAAGAATGGAGTTGGTGCCGGAATAGTTTTGATTTCTCCCATCGGAGAGAAAAAGGTTTTGTCTTATAGGTTGACTTGGAGTTGCTCCAATAACGCAGCAGAATATGAGGCCCTATGCTTAGGGTTAAGAAAGGCTGAGAAATTGAGAATCAAACAGTTACTCATCTATGTAGATTCAGAACTTATTGTGAATCAAGTCACCAAAAAATGTATAAGTAAACAACATTATTTGAAGGCTTACAGGAACAAAGTGTGGTATCTCTTAGAGGCATTTGAGGCCCTAAATATAATGTTTATCCCTAGAGAATAGAATACCCATGCAAATTTGTTAGCTTCAATGGGAGCTAATTTTTGTCCTATAAGTAATGTTATTCAGAAGTCTAAAACTATTAGACTTATATACAGGCCTTCAGTGTCTGATAAAAATATTTTCTGGCAAGTTTTTGAAAATGATGAACAGATACTGGTTTTCTTAACCCATGAAATGAATTGCTCAGCCAACTGAGATCTGCAAGATGAAGAGGAAGAGGATATTATTTAGTTAAAAAATAATCATATTTGTAAGGGTCTCATCACCCTTGAAAGCCTGTTTGATAACAATGATAGAGCAATTGGTCGAAAAATAAAGGTCGATAAAAGAAGATACAAAGATGTAGATTTGGAGCCAGGCAAAATGATTAAGGTTGGAATCAGTTGTATAGAAGAAGGAGTTAAGCATTTTAGGTAAAAGCAAAGACCAATAAATCCAAAGATAGAATCTTTGATGAAACAAGAACTGCTAAAACTCATTCAAGCTAAAATAGTATACCCTGTTAAACACTCCACCTGGGTGGCAAACTTGGTACTAGTCAAGAATAAAAATGGAGATATCATATTGTGTGTAGATTTTAGAAATCTAAACAAAGCATCACTCAAATATCATTACCCGCTACCTCAGATTGACCAAATGCTACACACAGTTGCAGGAGTTATGCATCTCTTACGGTTAGAAGAACAAAGAGGACAATCATACAATCACAATCAGAAGCATATGGCAGATACTAAAGGATGGTTCAACAAAAAGACAACTGCCAAAAAATTTAGAGTGGGAGACTTGGTTTTGAAATGGAATGTAAAGAAAGCTAAGCCAGGTAACCATGATAAATTCGATGCTTTCTGGGAGGGACCATTTGAAATTGTTTCAGAGAAACAGTTCAATGCTTTTGAGTTAAAAGATCAATATGGATTGGTTCTTACCATCACGGTGAATGCATTTCAACTAAAGTTATATTTATTTTGAGAAAGCATAAAAGGAATTATATGTATAGTATAATATATGTATATTCAGACAATATTTGTAAATATTACCGTTTTTCGGCCTTAACAAAAAAATTTCAGTCGCAGCCAATCAGAAGTCGATATATTTTTTTGAATAGAGATACTAAGTTATAAAGGGAGTTTTGATGAGGTAATGTTCACATTTAATCTAAGTGCATTTTCTTGTGTTTTTTGTCTTTCTTTGAAAGATTATTTTTACAACTGCGTTGTTGACTCCGTTTCCCAATGGATGAAGGCCTGGTTCAAAATTTTTGCAAAAAAAAAGTCCCTCGAAATGCGCCAAGAATGTTAGTAAAAAAGTGACTAACTATAGAAAAATAGCTGATGCACCTTTTTGCATATTTTCCAAAAAGACCAAAGTGGCCCATATGCTAAAGATCAAAGAAAAAGAAAAACACCGCAAGAAGGAAAATGTGTCACGATATCGCGACATGTTGCATTTTCATGGTCCAAAGCAAAGAGAAAGAGCAAGGAGGAAAAAGTGTCGCGATATCGTGACATGTTGCATTTTCACGGGAAAAAGCAAAGAGAAAGAGCAAGGAGGTAAAAGTGTCGCGATATCGCGACATGTTGCATTTTCACGGCTAAGAGCAACAAAAGGGAGCAAGGAGATAAAAGTGTCGCGATATCGCGACATGTATTTTCACGGTTAAGAGCAACAAAAGGGAGCAAGGAGGTAAAAGTGTCATGATATCACGACATGTTGTATTTTAGTGGCTAAGAGCAACAAAAGGGAGCAAGGAGGAAAAAGTGTCGTGATATCGCGACATGTATTTTCATGGCTAAGAGCAACAAAAGGGAGCAAGGAGGCAAAAGTGTCGCGATATCGTGACATGTTGTATTTTCATGGCTAAGAGCAACAAAAGGGTGCAAGGAGGCAAAAGTGTCACGATATCGCGACATGTTGTATTTTCGCGACTAAGAGCAACAAAATGAAGCAAGGAGGTAAAAGTGTCACGATATTGTGACATGTATTTTCATAGCTAAGAGCAACAAAAGGGAGCAAGGAGGCAAAAGTGTCGCGATATCGCAACATGTTGTATTTTCACGGCTAAGAGCAACAAAAGGGTACAAGGAGGCAAAAGTGTCGTGATATCGTGACATGTTTTTTCATGACTAAGAGCAACAAAATGAAGCAAGGAGGCAAAAGTGTCACGATATCACGACATGTATTTTTGCGGCTAAGAGCAACAAAAGGGAGCAAGGAGGCAAAAGTGTCGCGATATCACGACATGTTGTATTTTCATGGCTAAGAGCAACAAAAGGGAGCAAGGAGGCAAAAGTGTCGCGATATCGCGACATGTTGCATTTTTGCGGCTAAGAGCAACAAAAGGAAGCAAGGAGGCAAAAGTGTCGCGATATCACGACATGTTGCATTTTTGTGGCTAAGAGCAACAAAAGAGAACAAAGAGCTAGAAGTGTCACGATATCGCAACATGTTGCATTTTCATGGGCAAAAGCAAAGAGAAAGAGCAAGGAAGAGATGAATGTCACGATTTCATGACATGTCTCATTTTCACGACTGGAAGTGGCAGACGAGCAAACTAAGAGATGAATGTCGCGATTTTGCGACATGTCTCATTTTCACGGCGGGAGGTAGCAAAAGAGCAAAGTAAGAGATGAATGTTGCAATTTTGTGACATGTCTCATTTTCATGGCTGGAAGCGGCAGAAGAGCAAAGCAAGAGACGGACGTCGCGATTTCGTGACATGTCTCATTTTCGTGGCGGGAGGCAGCAAAAGAGCAAAGTAAGAGACGAATGTCATGATTTCATGACATGTCTCATTTTTGTGGCTGGAAGTGGTAGAAGAGCAAAACAAGAGATGAATGTCATGATTTTGTGACATGTCTCATTTTCGTGGCTAGAGGCGGCAAAAGAGCAAAGCAAGGAAAGAATGTCGTGATTTCATGACACGCCAGCTATAAAGGAATAAAATGTATTTTTGGCAATCAAAGGCATGCACTAACACCAAGAAGTGATTTTTGACATGATTATTAGAAATCTAGGATGGAGCAGGCTTGCCAGATGATTGAAAATGTGACAGGCTCGTCTAGAATCTAATCTGCAGAGAAGATATCTAATTCATAGAAGACTTGTGTATTATTAGAAACTGTAGATGATTGCATGTAAAATAGTAAGATGTACTTAGAAAAAGATACTCTTTTAGGGTATATATAGGGGTGAGCGACTCCAAAAAAAGGGTTGGCTCTTGGAAGTTTACAAGCTTGATGTACATGTACTGGATTACAAGCAATAAAAGATTTCTTCTTCTAGCTTCCGAAACTTCTATGTGCAAGTGTATGTATCTGATGTTTTAACTTTTATTCATTCTAAGTTTTATAATGTATCTATTCTGAAATCTAGACTGTGCATGTATAAATCTTGTTTCTAGAGTTGAACATTAAAATATATTTACATACTTTTAGACGAACATCTAAAAGTCACACTCAGGAATTCGTGTTTTCTATAAAGAAGATATAAATACAACTCTGAAAGTAGTAATCTGCATCATCAATGTTTGTTGTTGTCTAATCTATACCATGAGAAAAGTTCTAGCTTAGGCTATATTTCCCTTATCTCTTGTTCCCATTTTCTCTAAAAAACTCAAAGGAACCAGCCTTCTCTAGAGACTAGACAGATGATCTCAAGCAAGATCTGTCTATTCAATGTTGGCAAAGTCTAAGGCGCAACACTATTAACCGAAGGCAGATTTTGTTCCAACAACTACATAGAGTCCCAAAAGGGACCATTGTGCAAGAAAATATGGTGGTAGACTTAGATACTTATTTTGGCATGTGCCTTTCTAGATATTTTACTACCAAGCTAGGAGGTTATATGTACTTAGATTACTCTGGCATGATAATCCCTTTCAAAGGAAAAAATAAGGATAACACCTAAAAAATTTGTGTCCTACCACATTGAGAAGATTGAAGAAGATATGTCCAACCTCACACCTCTAGCTAGTTGAAATATTTAAGGAGTTAGAGGTGTATGATGAATTTACATTCAAAGAAGATTATATTCAGTTTGGTATAGGAATGGGCACATACATCATTTCTTCAAAAATAGAGGAAAAGATCCTTGCTATATCCAATCAATCCCTGAGAGAGATAGAGACCTAGGCTATGCATTTTAATGGTGTGAGGTGTAAAAATGGAGCTAGTGCTAGTGTAGTTTTTCAGTCCCCCTTAGAGGGTGTGAAATTTTTTGTATATAGATTGAAATGGTCTTGTACCAAAAATGTTGCAGAGTATGAAGATTTATGCTTAGGATTAATACAAGTAGAAAGCATGGGGATAAAAATGCTTACATCTATGGTGACTCTGAGTTGATATTTAATTAGGTAAGGGAGAGATGCAGTAGTAAGCACCATTACCTGAGAGCCTACAGAAATAGGGTATGGGATTTGATGGAATATTTTGATACTCTGAACATTCATTTTGTACCTAAAAAATAGAACATGTTGGCTGACTCCTTGGCTATTAGAGGTGCCAATTTCAACCCTTCTTCATATATGGGATCATATAAATATAGGAGGATCAACCTAGTTTTCAGCCCTATAGTACCAGACAAACATATTTTTTTGTAGGTTTTTGAAAGTGATGACCAGATTATTGATTTCCTAGTAAGGGAGGCTTGCTTATCTAGTGTTCATGAGGAGCTTCCTAATAAGATAGATAAATAGGAGGTTATCCAATTAAAGAATAATCATATACCTAGAGGTTTGGTCACCCTAGGAAGCCTCTTTGATAATGAATATGGGAGAAAATCTAGAGTCGTGGAGATCAATAAAAAATCTATAGAGAGATCGAGATTGAGAAGGAAAAGAAGCTCAAAATTGGTATCCAATGTTATCCAAAAGAGGTAGAGGAGATCAAAACCCTGTGCTCTAAGTACCAAGACATCATGGCCTGGTCATATGAATATCTAAAGGTATATGATAAAAAAGTGATCCAACACACTATTGAGCTAGAGCCTGATGCAAAGCCTTTCAGATAGAAGTAGAGACCTGTAAATCCTAGGATTGAATCCATAATGAGAGAAGAGTTGCTCAAATTATTGAAGGCTAATATTATATACCCAATTAAGCACTCCACATGGGTGGTTAATTTGGTCCCTATTAGAAAAAGAATGGAGACATTCATCTGTGTGTAGACTTCAGGAATATCAACCAGGCATCATTAAAGGACCACTACCCTCTCCCTCAGATTGACCATATTTTATAAATATTTTTAGAGGCATAAAAGTTCTCAATGTTAGATGCTTTCTCTATATATAACTATATTTGGATAAAGTATGAGCATCAATGCAAGATAACATTTACCACCAAATGGGAAACTTTTTCTTACCACAGGATGCCTTTTGGTCTATCCAATTTAGGGGACACCTTCTAGAGAGCTATGGATTACACTTTTGGAGAGCTAATCAATAAGGTCATTCTCATCTACTTAGATGATATGACTGTGTTCTCTCATAAGAAACAAGCTCATCTAGACCACCTAGAGCAAGTATTTGAGAAATGCAGAATTTGGTATCTCTCTCAACCCAAAGAAGTCATTTTTTGTAGTCCATGAAGGGAAGTTATTAGGACATGTGGTATCTAATGAAGGGATGTCTATAGACCCAGATAGGGTAAAGTCAATTCTAGCTCTTCCCCTGCCCATGAAAAAGAAGGTATTGCAATATTTATTTGTGTAAATCAACTTTGTGAGGAAGTTCATATAAAAATTTGCTCAAATAGTAAAGCCTATTTCAGAGCTGCTAAAGAAGAATGCAGATTTCAAATGGATAGAAGTAAGGAAACAAGATTTCAAGCAATTAAACAAGCTATTACCACTGCTCCAGTCTTGGTGAACGTTGACTTCAATTAGAAGATTATTTTGTATGCTTATGGAGCTAAAGAGAGCTATGCAACTACTCTTACTCAGAAGAATGACGATGGAGAAGAACATCCTATATTTATTTGGAGTCAAACCCTTCATGAGTATTAGATCAAATACAACTTTATTGAGAGACAAGTGTTTACAGTAATGAAGTCATCAAAGAAGTTTAGACAATACTTGGATCAAAGTAAAACCCTTGTTTATGTGGTCCACCCAGATGTAAGAAGTTTTATTCTACAAGAAGAACTAGGAGACAAGAGAGTTGGATGGATTACCAAAGTCTAGGAGTATGACGTAGAGATCCATCCTACCAAACTAGTCAGAGGTAGAGCACTATGCCAAGGTTTGATAGAAAAGTAAATTGTAGAACATATGTCAGCTTGTCAGCCACTAACAACAGATCAGAATGAAGAGTTTTCATTAGAAGGTTTAGATTGGGTTGATCATATGACAAGTTATTTTCAAATGGGAATCTATCCTAAAGGTCTTAACCCATCATAGAGAAGAAGATATAGGCTTCAGGTCTTGAAATATATCCTATTACTAGAGGTATTATATAAAAAAAATATTGATGGATTCTTAAAATGCTTGAAATATGATCAAAAGAAAAAGGTCATTAAAGAATTCCACACAGGACATTTTTCATGAAGGGTCACAACTATGAAAATTATTAGGGTAGGCTATTATTGGCCTACATTTTTTTCTGACACCTTCAAGATAACAAGGATATGTGATGAATGCAAAAGGCATATAAGAAGGAATAGAAATGCATCATTCTCCTAAAACCTATTCAAGTAGAAGAGCCTTTTCAACAGTGGGAAATGGACTTCATTGGAGTGATAAACCCAAAATCCTCAGTGGGACATAAGTATATCTTGACTACCACAAATTACCTTACCATATGGGTTGAAGCCATTCCCACCAAGAAATCATATTAGGAAGTGGTAATTGAATTCATGGAAAGCTTTATCACAAGGTTTGGTATCCTTGAATCTATAGTAAGTGACAATGGTCTAGATTTTATAGGAGCTAAATATATTGAGTTTGCAAGAAAATATGGTATAAGTTAAAAAAAAATCCTCTAAATACTACCCTCAGGGGAATGGATTAGCTGAGTCAACTAACAAGAATCTTCTTAGAATTCAGAAGATATCATTGGAGGATAACAAAAGAAGTTGGCATATAATTTTAGAACAAGCTCTATGGGTAGATAATATTACTATCAAGAAATCTATCAAGACTACCCCTTATGCTTTGGTGTATGGTAAAGATGCAGTCCTATCAATTCATCTAGAGATACTAGATCTGAAGGTGGCAAAATAAGAGGAAGAATATGATTAAAATCCAACTGAAACTAGATTGATGCATCTCCTACAATTGGAAGAAAAAAAAAACCAGACATATGAAGATTTCTAGAAGCACTCGATGGACAGTATAGGATGGTTTGAAAAGAAATCCAAATTTAGAAAGTTCAAAGTGGGTGACTCTATTCTAGGGTGGAATGTAGAGAGAGCCAAACTAGGCAACCACAAAAAACTTGACTCTTTCTAGGATGGTTCTTTTAAATTTGTTGAGGTTCTTTTCAGATCCAAGATCTAGAAGAAAACATTCAGTAGCTTTTGATTAATGGATTCCATCTAGAACTCTACTTTGAGTAAGAGTTCATTTCATGTAATATATGCATATGTTTGTACTATACTTTTGTTTATTTTTTAAGTTTTATATACAAAAAAAGAAAAGGTAGTATAGTGGCTCAAAATATGTCGTTAAATAAGATTCAATATGATCAATGTTAAGAACGTGCTCTCTCCCACGATGTGCTCCATGTTGTGCCCAAAGAGAATAATATAAAGATAGTCACGGGCTACGACATGCTCCATGCCATGACCAATCAATGAATCACATGATATTTTCTACTGCTAACCACCCATATTTTGAATTGTAAAGCATGCAACAAGTAGTTTTCCACAAGCCACATTAATGGTAGAAGATGTACATACGAGATATTTAAACTCAAAATTCAATTACCATTCATTTCACAAGCAGTGTCGAACTACCAAGAAGAGCTAAGGAAGTATTGAGATGAAGCTACCAAGCAACAAAGAAGATCAAATTCATAGTGAGTTTTCTTAGAAATGGCACCAAAAGTACCTGAAGAAGCTATCCAACAGGTAAGTATTGAGCTAGAATGCTATGTGGATAATGCTAAAGCAGTTGCAGACACTAAGATGATGTGGAGAATGAGAAATAGGATCAAATGAGATATTGATGATAAATTCCAAAGGGGTTAATCGATGTTGAGCAAGGTGCAGCAATAGTATTGTCATTGTTGTCAACACAGTCAGATAGATCTGTTGATGCAGTGGACAGGAAGTTCAAAAGCTATTCAGATGCAGAAGACAGGAGTTCAAAGGTTATTCAGAGTATGTACAATGATTTTCCAAGAAGACCGAAGTGGCCCATATGCAAAAGATCAAAGAAAAAGACAAGTAAGAAAAGTGTCACGATATCGCGACACATACAACAGACAAGAAAAACTGTCACGATTTCGTGACATGTTGGAAAACAGAGAAAAAATAGGAAAAATTGTCATGATTTTGTGACTTGTTGGAAGAGAAAAAGGCAAGTGGAAAAACTATCATGATTTCGCGACATGTTGGAAGAAAAAGAGAAAGTAGGAAAAATTGTCACGATTTCGTGACATGTTGGAAGAGAGAGAAAAAGCAGGAAAAACTGTCATGATTTCATGACATGCTAGAAGAGAAAAAGGAAAGTGGAAAAATTGTCACGATTTAGCGACATGTTGGAAGAAAAAGGGAAAGCAGGAAAAAGTATCGCGAATTCGCGACAAGTTCGAAGAAAGAGAACAAGTAAGAAAACTGTTGTGATTTCACGACATGTTGGAAGAGAAAAATGCAAGTGGAAAAACTGTCACGATTTCATGACATGTTGGAAGAGAAAGAGAAAGCAGGAAAAAGCGTCATGATTTCGTGACAAGTTCGAAGAAAGAGAACAAGTAAAGTGTCACGATTTCATGACATGTCGCATTTTCGAGACTAAAATAGGAGAGAGAAAGTAAAGTATGAAAGTAGAAGTGTCGCAATTTCATGACAAAATCAGAGAAGAAGATTTCAAAAGCAGAAGTGTCATGATTTCACGACAAAAGCAAAGAAGTAAAGTATGAAAGCAGAAGTGTCACGATTTCACGACAAAAGTAGAGAAGAAGACTTCGAAGGCAGAAGTGTCGCGATTTCATGACAAAAAAAAAGAAGTAAAGTACGAAAGTAGAAGTGTCGCAATTTCATAACAAAAGCAGATAAGAAGACTTCGAAGATAGAAGTGTCATGATTTCATGAAAATAGAAAGCAAGACTTCAGAAGCAGAAGTGTCACAATTTCGTGACATGTCGCATTTTCATGACTTAAGAAGGGCAAGCAGGCAGAGTAATAGAAGTGTCATGATATCGTGATAAAATAATAGAGAAAGTGTACGGAGGTGAAAGTGTCGCGATATCGCAACATGTTGTATTTTTGCAAGCCAAATCTAAGAGAAAGAGCAAGGAGAAAAAGTGTCACGATATCGCGACATGTATTTTCACGGGCCAAAGCTAAGAGAAAGAGCAAGGAGAAAAAGTGTTGTGATATCGTGACATGTATTTTCGCGGTCCAATGCAAAGAGAAAGATCAAGGAGAAAAAGTGTCGCGATATCGCGACATGTAGCACTTCTGATACAAGGAGAAAGAGAGAGAAATAAAAAGTATCACGATATCACGTCATGTGTTTTCACGGCAACAACAACAAAAGAAGCTTCAGAGGCAAAAATGTCATGATTTTGTGACAGGTCATATGTGCGCAAGACAAGAAGAAAAACCCAACTAAAATGAGAAGTATGACAGTGAACCGACATCTCTACAACATTTACAGGGGCAGATACAGAGTGAATTCATGCAGCTAAAATATGAAGAGTGAACAAAAGTCAGTGCGACGGCTATAGGGACTGTTATCGAATGAAATCTTTGAGCGGTGGAGTTACCGAATATCTTCATGATTTGGAGCCGACTAAGACCGATGACAGTCGACTAAGATTAGGGTTTACATTTGTTATGCAAGCCGACTAAGATTAGGGTTTTCATCATGAAAATATTGTTATAAAAGGAGGGTTGTTTGGAGAATTGTGGTGTTGTTGAATAAGTCGTCGAATGCGTGTCGAAGGTGTGAAATACGATCACTGTGCATAGAGAGCAAGTCGTGTCGAATCATGCTAAGTGTGAAATTTGCAAAGAGAGCAGAGTGCGCAAAAGGGAGAAGATGATCGTTAGGTTTGACTATAGCGAAGCAGAGTGTATGAAGTGTTTGCGCAGAGTGATCAGAGTGCGTAGAGAATGCAAAGGTGAAGAAGACCAGTTAGGGTCATGCAAAAGCAAAGGTATCTTACTATCAAACTTATAGATTCAAATTGAAGTCTAGGTTGTAGCTTAGCATCAGGGGTTGGGACTCCTTTTTGTTGGTGCAGATAAATAAGGGGCTGGTGCTCCTTCTAGTTGGTGTTGGTAAATCAGGGGTTGGTGCTCCTTTCTATTGGTGCAGATAAATCAGGGGTTGGTGCTCCTTCAAGTGGGTACTGGTAAATTGATTATAAAGTTGTTTCTTTGCAAAGGCTGGATTTGGATGGTAGTCCAAGCAGTCAATTTTTGAGGAGTAGCCACATTGGTGAACCTCATTAAATCTTGTGTTGTGTGATGTTCTCTTGTGATACTTGCTTTATCTGGTTTTAAGGTTTCATTATTTCAATATTAAGAGCTGTAAATTCAAGAATATAGAGCTACATTGATTCACCCCCCCTCTTAGTGTCATTGTAAGACTAAAAATTGGTATCAGAGCTAAGTTCCTATACAAGCTTAACCGGCTAGGGTGATCTTGGAAGTAACACAATGGCATTTGAAGAAATAACATCAGAAATAGGAGTGAACTCTAAAGTATGTGGTGAAAACCCTAAGGCTGAAGTAGATCTAGAAGGTGAGTTGATCTCTACACTTGAAGAGTGGAAAATAGAGAGGAAAAAGAATAAGAAAATTTCAAAAAGGCTTGAGGATGCAAATGAAATCATAACCAGTCTGAAAGTACAGACAAAAGAATACAAGAAAATATTTGAAGATCTCGAAGTACAAATTACCATGAAAATAGATTATTGCTACAAACTAGAAGAAGAGAATGTTGGTTTACGGATGCAGCTAGAAGAGATGAATAAGAAAATTAGTTGTTATCACAAATGTGAAGAAATTTCTATGAAGCTGGATAAGATCATAAATGACCAAAGGCCTGCAAGCATCAAATTTGGTTTGGGTTTCGTTGAAGGAGAATCATCAAATGGATCAAAGGCCAAAAATGTAGAATCCATAAAGAATGAAGATAAGAAACAGGTTGATCAAGGAAAAACGTCTCATGCAAAATAAAGCAATAATGACAGGCACGAAAGGAGAATTGACAATGATGGATTCACTAATGTCACACATCAAAGAAGAAGAAGACCTATGGCTCCTACAACAACATGGAAAAGACCATCACCCAGGTTCAATTATCCCTTTTATGGTTTCTATTTTAAATGCAATGGCTATGGACATAAAATATCAGACTGCAAATATAATGTAAGACCAAGGAATTTCACCAGTAGAAATTCTTTTTCTCCTCTAATGAATTATACAGTAGAATGTTATAACTATCATAATTTTGGGCACATTGCAAGAAACTGTAGAAGTACATTTGCATAAAATAAGTTTTAAGGAAGAAAAATTCAACCAAATAGGATGAGACAAAATAGAAAACTTCCCAAAAAAACATGCACAAGCTATTGATAAGGGAAAGGCAAAATAAGAGCCCAAAACTACTATCAAAACAGAGTGGAAAGGAAAAGAGTGACTTAAGGAAGAAAAAGAATCCTTAATCGTACAAACAACATTTAAAGCATAGAACAAACATGTACCATGGATACTTGATAGTGGATGCTCCAGTCACATGACAGGTGACAAATAAAAATTTGAGAAGTTACAAAAATATGAAGGTGGTTCAGTAAAGTTTAGAAATAATGATGGAGCTAAGATAGTTTGCAAAGGTTCAGTTAAAATTAGTGACGAAAAAATTAAGTCAGAAGAAGTCTTGTTTGTGGATGGTTTGAAACATAACTTGTTGAGCGTAAGTCTGATTTGTGATAAAGTTCATGAAGTAGTTTTTATGAAGCGGGGGTTGTGAAGTCGGAAAAAAAAACCCTGGAAAATTGATAGCAAGCTGGATCAAGGACATCCGGCAACTCTGTACACGCTCTCGGAGACTTCAAGAGGAGCTTGTTTTATTGGACAGGAAGAAGAGAACTGGTTGTGGCACAAGAGACTCGGTCATATCAGTTTTGATAATCTAGTAAAAATCAGCTCAAAAAGGGCAGTGAGACATTCCCACCATCAACAAACCTGCAAACAACATTTGTGCTTCATGCCAAAAGGGGAAGCAAACTAGAGTCACATTCAAAACAAAAGAGTACTACACAAGTAAACCTTTGTAACTAATACACACTAATTTATGTGGACCCATGAGAACACAAAGCATAAATGGTGACAAATATTTTATGTTGTGCATTGATGACTATTCCAGAATGACATGGATATTTTTCTTGAAGCATAAATCAAAAGCATTTAAAATGTTCAAGATTTTCAAAAACCATGTTGAGAATGAAACAGGAAAGAAGATCAAATGTTTAAGATCAGATAGAGGAGGAGAATTCATTTTAGAGGAGTTTACAGAGTACTGTGAAAAATATGGTATTAGGAGACAGTTTTCAGCAGCCAGGACACCTCAGTAGAATGGAGTGGTAGAAAGAAAGAACATGACAGTGCAGGAAATGGCATGGACTATGTTGGCTAAAAGCAGAGTAGCAGATAGATTTTGGAAAGAAGCAGTCCATACTACGGTGTATATCCAAAATAGGTACATGTTGAGAACACATGAAAGCAAAACTCCTTATGAGTTGTGGTTCGATAAAAGGGCAACAACAAAATACCTCAAAGTTTTTGGCAGCAAGTGCTACATCAAAATAACTGAAGATAATCTTGGTAAGTTTGAAGATAGAGTGGATGAAGGTATTTTTGTTAGTTATTTGTCAAAAATCAAAGCTTACAAATACTACAACAAGAGGCTAAAGAAAATTGTGGATAGTGTCAATGTTAAATTTGATGAAGGTAGAGAACGAGTAATTAGCTATGAAACGAACTACCCAATTTATGAAGAGGTTATTGAAGGAGATGAGGAAAATGAAATGGAAAAGATACAAAAAATTGACTCAGATGATTTAAATTAAGATTCAAAAGTGAAAGAAAATAAGAAATTCAAAACAGGTAGCTGGCAAAAAAATCATCCTAGAGAGCAAATAATTGGAGACCCCAAAGTTGGTGTTTAGACAAGAAGAAGAGTAGTAAGTAACTACTCTCTATTATCCAGCATTGAGCCCAAAAATGTTGTTGATGCAAGCAAAGATGAAAGTTGGATGAAGGCAATAAATGAAGAATTAGATTAGATCGAGAAAAACAAAACTTGGGAGTTAGTACCTAGACCTGCAAATAAAAATATAATCGGGACTAAATGGATTTTTTGAAACAAATTGAATGAAGACGGACAGAGTAGTCAGAAATAAAGCAAGATTGGTATGCAAGGGTTATGCACAAGTTGAAGGCATTGAATTTGAGGAAACTTTTGCACCAGTAGCTAGACTAGAGGCAATTAGAATGTTTATGGCTTTAGCAGTCTACAAGAATTTCAAAGTTTATCAAATGGATATGAAATCAACGTTTTTGAATGGAAAACTTGAAGAAGAGGTCTATATTGAGCAACCATATGGTTTCCAACTTGGTGATGATCCCAACTTGGTTTGCAAGTTGAAGAAAGCATTATATGGCTTAAAACAGGCACCCTAAGCATGGTATGCAAGGCTAGACAATTATCTCACTCAACAAAGGTTTAAGAAATGTATGGTGGATAATAATTTGTATGTCAAAATAGAAAATGGGCATCTTATTGTTCTTTTTGTATACGTAGATGATATCATATTTGGCAACAACAAAGATGAGTCGTGTAAAGATTTAGAAAATAAGATGCAGAAAGAATTTGAAATGTCAATGATTGGTGAACTTTTGTATTTCCTTGGGTTGCAAGTTAATAAAAATAAGAATGGCATATTTATTTCTCAAGTTAAATATGTGAAAGAGATGTTAAAAAAGTTCACAATGGAGGATTGTAAGCCAGTTAGCACTCCCATGACGACAGGTTGCAATTTGAGCAAGGATGACAAATCTCCACATGTTGATCAAACCATGTATAGATCTATGATTGGAAGCTTACTTTACCTGGCAGCTACCAGACCAGATATTTTACATGCAGTATGCATGGTAGCATGATTTCAGGCTAATCCCAAGGAGACTCATGTGATAGCAGTGAAAAGGATTCTTCGGTACCTCAAGGGTACTATGGAATATGGGTTATGGTATCCGAAAGGTAAAGACTTCACCCTTATTTTGTATTTAGATGTAGATTGGGTAGGATGTGTAGATGACAGAAAGAGTACCAGGGGAGGTGCATTCTATCTTAGATATAGATTGGTCGCATGGCATAGTAAGAAACAAGAGTCAATTTATTTATCGACAACAGAGGTAGAATATATTACAACGACAACATGTTGTACGCAGGTATTGTGGATGAAACAAACCTTAAAAGATCTTGGTATTAGCTTCAGTGAGCCAATATCAGTTACATGTGATAACACCAGTGCCATTAACATCTCCAAGAATCCGGTTATGTATTCACACACAAAACACATTGCTATAAGGTATCACTTTTTGAAGGAGAAAGTTGTGGAAGGTGAGGTTAAGTTGGATTTTGTTACAACTACAGAGCAAGTAGCATATATCTTCAAAAAATCATTGCCCAAGGAAGTTTTTGAGTACCTTCGCAATAAATTGGGAGTGGTCACATTTCTCAAGAATTGACGAGCTACAGGGATCACATTCTCAGGGGGAGCATTTAAGTATTTGATTATCTTTTTGCTCATGTTCATGATTTTTGCTAAGTGTAATAAATTGTGCCTGAGAATGTTGTGCATGGACTCAGGGGGAGTCTATAGTAGACCTTTGGTATTATTGTCAAAGGGGGAGAAGAGTTATAGGAAATTGCACATGTGTTGCCAACAATTCCAAAGGGGAATATTATTGAGCAAGGTGCAACAACAATATTGTCATTGTTGTCAACACAGTCAGTTAGATCTATTGATGCAGTGGACAGGAAGTTCAAAAGCTATTCAAATGCAGAAGACAGGAGTTCAAAGGTTATTCAGAGTATGTACAGTGATTTTACAAGAAGACTAAAGTGGCCCATATGCAAAAGATCAAAGAAAAAGACAAGTAAGAAAAGTGTCGCGATATCGCGACATATACAGTAGGCAAGAAAAACTGTCATGATTTCACAACATGTTGGAAGAGAGAGAAAAAGCAAGAAAAACTATCGTGATTTTGCGACATGTTGGAAGAGAAAAAGGCAAGTGGAAAAACTGTCATGATTTCATGACATGTTGGAAGAAAAATAGAAAGCAGAAAAAACTGTCGCGATTTCGCGACATGTTGGAAGAGAGAAAAAGCAGGAAAAACTGTCGCAATTTTGTGACATGTTGGAAGATAAAAAGACAAGTGGAAAAACTATCATGATTTTGTGACATGTTGGAAGAAAAAGGTAAAGTAGGAAAAAGTGTCGCGATTTCGTGACAAGTTCAAAGAAAGAGAACAAGTAAGAAAACTGTCGCGATTTCGCGACATGTTGGAAGAGAAAAAGGCAAGTGGAAAAACTGTCGTGATTTCGTGACATGTTGGAAGAGAAAGAGAAAGCAGGAAAAAGTGTCACGATTTCGCGATAAGTTCGAAGAAAGAGAACAAGTAAGAAAAGTGTCGCAATTTGGCGACATGTTGCATTTTTGCGACTAAAACAGGAGAGAGAAAGTAAAGTACAGAAGCAAAAGTGTCACGATTTCATGATAAAAGCAGAGAAGAAGACTTCAGAAGCAGAAGTGTCATGATTTCATGACAAAAGCAAAGAAGTAAAGTACAAAAGCAGAAGTGTCACGATTTCGCGACAAAAGTAGAGAAGAAGACTTTGAAGGCAGAAGTGTCGTGATTTCACGACAAAAGCAAAGAAGTAAAGTACGGAAGCAGAAGTGTCACGATTTCATGACAAAAGTAGAGAAGAAGACTTTGAAGGTAGAAGTGTCATGATTTCATGACAAAAGAAGAAAGCAAGACTTCAGAAGCAGAAGTGTCATGATTTTGTGACATGTCACATTTTCGTGACTCAAGAAGGGCAGGTAGACAGAGTAACAGAAGTGTCACGATATAGCGACAAAAGAATAGAGAAAGCGTATGGAGGCGAAAGTGTCATGATATTGCGACATGTTGTATTTTCATGGGCCAAAGCCAAGAGAAAGAGCAAGGAGAAAAAGTGTCACGATATCGTGACATGTTGTATTTTCACAGGCCAAAGCTAATAGAAAGAGCAAGGAGAAAAAGTGTTGTGATATCGTGACATGTTGTATTTTTGCGATCCGATGCAAAGAGAAAGAGCAAGGAGAAAAAGTGTCGCGATATCATGACATGTAGCATTTTTGCGGTCCGATGCAAGGAGAAAGAGAGAGAAAGAAAAAGTGTTGTGATATCGCGACATGTTGTGTTTTCGCGGCAACAACAACAAAAGAAGCTTCAAAGGTAGAAATGTCACGATTTCGTGACATGTCGTATGTGCACAAGACAAGAAGAAGAACCCATATAAAATGAGAAGTATGACAGTGAACCGACATCTCTACAGCATTTACAGGGGCAGATATAGAGTGAATTCATGCAGCTAAAATATGAAGAGTGAACAAAAGTCAGTGCGACGGCTACAGGGACTGTTACCGAATGAAATCTTCGAGCGGTGGAGTTATCGAATATCTTCATGATTTGGAGCCAATTAAGACTGATGACAACCGACTAAGATTAGGGTTTACATGTGTTATGTAAGCTGACTAAGATTAGGGTTTTCATCATGAAAATATTATTATAAAAGGAGGGTTGTTTGGATAATTGTGGTGTTGTTGAATAAGTCATCGAATGCATGTCGAAGGTGTGAAATACGATCGCTGTGTGCAGAGAGCAAGTCATGTCAAATCATGCTAAGTGTAAAATTTGCAAAGAGAGCAGAGTGCACAAAAGGGCGAAGATGATCATTAAGTTTGACTATAGCAAAGCAGAGTGTGCGAAGTGTTTACGCAGAGTGAGCAGAGTGCATAGAGAATGCAAAGGTGAAGAAGACCAGTTAGGGTCATGCAAAAGCAAAGGTATCTTACTGTCAAACTTATAGATTCAAATTGAAGTCTAGGTTGCAGCTTGGCATCAGGGGTTGGTACTCCTTTCTGTTGGTGCAGATAAATAAGGGGTTGGTGCTCCTTCCAGTTGGTGTTGGTAAATCAGGGGTTGGTGCTCCTTTCTATTGGTGCAGATAAATCAGGGGTTGGTGCTCCTTCCAGTGGGTATTGGTAAATTGATTATAAAGTTGTTGCTTTGCAAAGGCTGGATTTGGATGGTAGTCCAAGCAATCAATTTTTGAGGAGTAGCCACATTGGTGAACCTCATTAAATCTTGTGTTGTGTGATGTTCTCTTGTGATACTGGCTTTATTTGGTTTTATGGTTTCATTATTTCAGTATTAAGAGCTGTAAATTCAAGAATATAGAGCTACACTGATTCACCCCCCCTCTTAGTGTCATTGTAAGACTAACAATTGGTATCAAAGCTAAGTTCCTATACAAGCTTAACCGGCTAGGGTGATCTTGGAAGTAACACAATGGCATTTGAAGAAGTAAAATCAAAAAAGGAAGAAGGAGTGAACTCTGAAGTATGTGGTGAAAACCCTGAGGCTGAAGTAGATCTAGAAGGTGAGTTGATCTCTACACTTGAAGAGTGGAAAATAGAGAGGAAAAAGAATAAGAAAATTTCAAAAAGGCTTGAGAAAGAGCAAGGAGAAAAAGTGTCGCGATATCGCGACATGTAGCACTTTCGATGCAAGGAGAAAGAGAGAAATAAAAAGTCTCACGATATCGCGACATGTGTTTTCGTGGCAACCGCAACAAAAGAAGCTTCAGAGGCAGAAATGTCATGATTTCGTGACAGGTCGTATGTGCGCAAGACAAGAAGAAGAACCCAACTAAAATGAGAAGTATGACAGTGAACCGACATCTCTACAGCATTTACAAGGGCAGATACAGAGTGAATTCATGCAACTAAAATATGAAGAGTGAAAAAAAGTTAGTGCGGTGGCTACAAGGACTGTTATCGAATGAAATTTTGAGCAGTGGAGTTACCGAATATCTTCATGAGTTGGAGTCGACTAAGACCGATGACAACCGACTAAGATTAGGGTTTACATTTGTTATGCAAGCTGACTAAGATTAGGGTTTTCAACATGAAAATATTATTATAAAAAGAGGGCTATTTGGAGAATTGTGGTGTTATTGAATAAGTCGTCGAATGCATGTCGAAGGTGTGAAATATGATTGCTGTGCGCAGAGAGCAAGTCGTGTCAAATCATGCTAAGTGTGAAATTTGTAAAGAGAGCAGAGTTCGCAAAAGGGAGAAGATGATCATGAAGTTCTACTATAGTGAAGCAGAGTGTGCGAAGTGTTTGCACAGAGTGAGCAGAGTGTGCAAAGAATGCAAAGGTGAAGAAGACTAGTCAGGGTCATGCAAAAGCAAAGGTATCTTACTATCAAACTTATAGATTCAAATTGAAGTCCAGGTTGCAGCTTGGCATTAGGGGTTGGTACTCCTTTCTGTTGGTGCAGATAAATAAGGGATTGGTGCTCCTTCCAGTTGGTCTTTGGTAAATTAGGGGTTGGTGCTCCTTTCTATTAGTGTAGATAAATTAGGGGTTGGTGCTCCTTCTAGTGGGTTCTGGTAAATTGATTATAAAGTTGTTGCTTTGCAAAGGCTGGATTTGGATGGTAGTCCAAGTAGTCAATTTTTGAGGAGTAGCCACATTGGTGAACCTCGTTAAATATTGTGTTGTGTGATGTTCTCTTGTGATACTTGCTTTATCTGGTTTTAAGGTTTCATTATTTTAGTATTAAGAGCTTTAAATTCAAGAATATAGAGCTACACTGATTCACCCCCCCTCTCAGTGTCATTGTAAGACTAACAATCGATGATAGTCTAAGATAGTTGAGTTATTCGCTCTATCATTTTATATATGTGATTATATGCATCCCTATCCTGAGTTGATAGCTATCATTGTAAATTTTTACGACCCTAGGATAAAAGCAGTCAAAATGGCTAAGGGAAAAACCCTATTTAGCATAACCACTAAAGCCTACCGAGATTTATTTGCCATAGGTGTAGACCCTCCTATGAGTCCTAAGCCCTTTGACCCATCAGCTCAAGGCAAGTATTACTTATTGTAGGGATGTTCTCATGATGGTGAACCTTTTAGAAAGTGGGTTTACAACCAATTTAAAACCATCAAGTCTAGGAGCACTTTGCCAAAAATCCCAATTGCTACTAAATAGTTTTCTTACCCGGAGATCTTCACTATGTTGGCCTACCTAGAGGGTTTAGATTCTAACCGATATGTAAGGGATTGGAAAATAGCCACTATTTACTACATATCCAATGAAAAATGTATAAATATTTGGTAAAATAAGAGGGTATTAAGATGATTTATTTTGATTGGTAAGCTTAACTATCTAAAAGAATGCATGAGCAACTGGTTAGTATGAAAAGAGACTCAAAAAACTCTTCATTTTGGTATTATTCAAATATAATATGGATTTTTTATAGTGTAGTAAGACACATGATGCCCTCTATTTCGACGATGGATAAGAATGATAGCGAAGACCCTATACTAGTTTACCAATGGACCAACCATTTGAGAAACACAAAGTCGTATTACAAATTTAACATGGAATTTTTAGGGCTAGCTTTGAAGGTTATGTATGGCCAATGCCCTAGGATACCACCTCTTGCTAAGAAATTGTTGCGAGTAGAAAATACCGAAGAGGGAGATTGGTAAATCCTTATGGCTTCACTGGTAAACCCTTTCTGCTGATCCATTTTGTTACCGATAGGTTGTTAGCTTTGGAATATTTGAGACAATATGACTTCATCAACATCAAATTCAGCATCGGTAAGGGAAGAAAGGGAACTGTGATTTATTATCACAACATAGATGATATAACCATGACCAAGAAGGGGTAACATGAACATATTATTCAATATTTGGAGAGACTCAATATTTTATAAATTTGACAAAGATGGAGATACAATCCTAATGAAAAGTTCATGGAAAGAAATATTGCCCTAAATGGAGAAAGGGCCCTCAAATTTGAGAAAAAATTGATGTATCATTTTTGAAAAGGCCAAAAATAACAAGGAAAGTGTTCCATTGGAATAGAATGTTAGTAAAATGGAACAACTTTCCCCATGGAGATATTTGTATGAGCAATTAGTTTACTATGATCCTAAGAAAAATAAAGACCACCAATTAAAAGATTAAATAAATGGAAGGTAAGAATGGTTGAGACAATGCTAAAATCGTGGAATGGTATCATATGAGAGTTGAAATAGGTATAAAAATGCTATATTTGGCTACCAATTAGAAACTAATATTTTTGAGCTATATGAAAAGCATATCAAAACTTAGAAGGCCAAAAATGGTAAGAATTTGGTGTTGAGCTACAAGAAATCAGGAGCAAAGGGAAAGGGAAAAAATTAGGTATCATAAGATTCCCCTTCTTTGCCATCACAAGAAGAAGTGCAATAAGCTATGGTGAATGCTCCATCAACAACCAAGGAAACCCAAAATATGTTTGAGCCTTCACATGAGTAATTGCAGCAAATACTTGGTGGGTGCTCAAATTATGAAGAAAATGCATTATTCTGGTGGCAATTTGGGTAAAGATAAAATAGGAAATATAGAAAATATCTAGGCAATTAAAAGGCCAGAGCATCTAGCATTGGGTGGAGAACCTCCTTTATAAGATACTAAGGGAAAGAAAAATAAAGATAGTTTTGTGTTCACTCTTGTAAAATTCACCACTGCAGTTGCAGCAAAGCCATCCCTAGTTACTGAAGTTGCATCACAAGAAGAATAACATGAAGGGAATACAAAGAAATATAAGCCTACAGTCCTAATTTTTTTCAAGAGAAAGGATAAGGGTTTAGTAGGGAAGGCTAAGAAAGAGGTCTACAAGAAGTAGAAAATGGATCAAAAGAAAACTACTGAACAAACCCCTATATCAGTTACAGAGCAACAGGTTCAGAAAACACAACATCAAAGTGCAGATGATATTTTTAAGCAAAATACTTTAGTAGGTGAAGGTATGATTTCTATCTCTTATTATCCCTATATTTATCCAAAAGGATCCCCCTTCCATTCTCAATAAAAATTAGAACAAAAAGCATCCTCTCTCCCTCATA
This sequence comes from Wollemia nobilis, assembly GCA_028583015.1. Classification (NCBI taxonomy): domain Eukaryota; kingdom Viridiplantae; phylum Streptophyta; class Pinopsida; order Araucariales; family Araucariaceae; genus Wollemia; species Wollemia nobilis. The sequence goes on from JAQPPZ010004166.1 coordinate 12,711,052, forward strand.
GTTCACCATCCACTTCGCTAGTCATTATTAAGTCTCAAACCAATCCATCTCCTCCACATTCATCAAAAATTCCTGTGACATCATCATCCATTCACTCACCTCCACCCTCAAAGTCATCACTATTGGTAATATTAGAAGGACAACCTCCCCCATCTCCCCCATCTTATTCCATGGTTTTAACATTCATTGCCATGTCCTTTCTAGCTATAGCTTCTTCAATAAGCATAGATTCCACTATCCTCACAATCACTCCATTTCCATCAGTGCTCGATTAATTTTTCTCTTTACTTATGGTTGCTTCCACTCCTAAAAATTACCCCATAGTAGCCTCATTTTATAAAGGAAATAAAGTTTCACAAAAATTCTAGGATTTTTGGGCTGAGAAATTGTCTAATCCATCAAAGCAAATGACTAGAATAAGAAAAACCATGATTGTTGATCCAGTGACCAAGCAAAGGACAACTAGGTCTATCACTCCTCTTGTTAGCAAACCAGAAGAAGACATGACTATATTATATTATCAATTGGAGGAGCATACAGAGGATATTTATCAGTTGCTAATGGAGGATGAATTAGTTATAGCCAAGGATCACCTTGAAACTTTTCATGTCAAGACTGACATCTACAAGGAGCAATGTGAAAAACTAGAGGAAAATATTAAGAAGCTAGAGAAAACTATTGACAATTAGAAGAAGGTGGAGAAGGCCACAAGAAATAACATTAAGAGTTGGTAGAATAAATATTAAGAGGTCATAAAGTTCAAAGACCAATCTGAAGAGCTGAATAAAAAGAATGAGGATCAAGACAAGGAAATACAATATTTGAAGCATTAGTTCCATATTGAAAAGGTTAGAGTTGTAGGTTTCTCTAAAGAAGGAGTCAAATAGGTTAGGAAGCAGATATGGTCTAAAATCCTTGAGAAATATTTAGAAATCCAACCTATAATTGACTACATGGATGATGCTAGCCATTTACTACAAGCTACCAAGGAAGATCTAGATAACTTCACTAAGGAGCTACAACCTATGGTGATACCAGTAGAGCAGATATACAAACTATCCAAGAATAGATTCAGTGAAGCTGCCAAACCTATTCCAAATAAGGCATGGAACACTTCCAAATTGGCTGCTAAAATCATAATTGACAAAAATAAGTTTTTCCAAAAGGGTTGGTTGTTACTAGATAGAATTAAGGGCAGATTGCAGGAAATTGTAGATATCCATCAAGAGATGATGTAGTATGTCTTTAAAGGACTTTGGGTTGAAAATAAGACCTTATTAATAGAAAAAGACATCTAGAATAATGTGGCCTCAATAATACAGGATGAGTTTGAAAAATATTCTTGGGAAGAGCCGATCAACCAAGAGCATGTCTCTCAAATTATCAAATATTTAACTAGGCTCAAAGATTTAATGGAGGACTTGGTGAATAGAGGTAATTTTATGTCTTATGAAGAGACATCTAAATTGGAGTATGTCCATAAACAAATCAAAAAAATGACCAATCCTATTGAGTCATCTTGGATCCAAGCACTATAAACTCTAAAACAGATGATCCAGTTGTTTGGAGCAGATCCAGAGGCCAAGGATAAAGAAGAACCCTCACAAGAAGAAGAAGAGGTCGAAGAGGACCAATAAGATGACATTGGAGAAGAAAAACAAGAAATAAATGAAGAGGAAACTCATAAAGAAGAGGAGAATCAATCAGAGAAGGTTATTGAAGATACTAAAGAAGTACAGGATGAACAAATCAAGGTGCAAGACCAGCAAGGAAATGTATAAAAATAAGTATTTTTACGATAAAGTGTGTTAAAGCATTTTTGCATCATATGCCAGCAAATGAGGCTATATTTTTATTCTTTGTAAATTTTTTTGACTCTGAAATTATCAGAGAGTAGTCATAAAGCATGAAGCTATAACAAGGAAAATGAAAATTCCATGGAGACATTTTACAAGGTAAATACTGATCTGGTTAAGGTTATAAAAAGAACATACTTTAATATAACCAGAGCAAGACTATGCTCATGAAAGGAGTTGCAAAGTTTATTGCTTCCTGCATGATTTCCATATGAACCATTACTCTCTGAGTATACTCATAAATGTATTAGAGAGTGATGGGCATATAGAAGTTATTCTACGAAACCAGGCTCGTTGAAGATGTAGTATATCCATTTTCTTCCATATTTTCTCCTCTCTCACTACATACACCCTTTTCCTTACTTCATACATATCTTCTTTTGAGAATTTCCCTCCTTTCATCTAGATCACTATGTTATTATTTCTCTTCATCAGTTTCTGACTCCTGATGCCTAATGGATAAGATTTTGAGCTCTCAGGATTTACAAGCAAAACCTCCCAGGAGGCACCAAAATGTAGGCCCAAAATGGCCACATCCTTAGAAAAATTTTGTAAAATTTTCTAAGTCATGAAGAATTTGGTTCGACCCCGTGACAGTGGTGCAGTACATGATGCTTTATTCCATGGTCAAAGTAGTCAAGTTTACACTTAGAAATTTTGAGATCATGAACCACAACATAGTGAAATTGTGAGGGGTTCACAACATGTTCTACTCTGTATGGCATAGAGTTATGTTCTAGCCCATGGTCAACATTGATCAAATATGATGGCTTCTCTCTCCAAATCATGGATCACAACACCACTGTATCTTGTGTAAGTTATAGTGTGTTATATACCGCACAACTCAATGTAGTGCTCTAGCCCATGGTCAAAGAATTCAAAGTTTACATGTAAAAATTCCAATGTGTGGGCTAGTGTAAGGTTCTACCCCACATAGGCAAGAGCAAAGTTCTACATCACATAATTCAACATAATGCTCTACCCCATAGTCAACATCGGTTAAAATTATGCATAAAAAATTTAGGGTGAGGGCTACAACATGGATAGGATGTTGTTCTACATCATGGTTAAAAAAAAAAGGAAGATGACCTAAATATTAAAATGTGTGGGCCAGCATAAAGCTCTACCCCATGCGGTTCAGAGCGTATTTATATATTGAAGCATCCTTTGCTCCAACCCATGGTCAAAGTGGTTAATTTGTGTGAATAACATTTTCAATGAGCGGGTAATGATGTGGTTCTATGTTCTAAATAAGTGTGGCCTATGACATGGTTCTTTGTAATGGGGTTGATGATAAAGTGAAGTACTAATCTCAATCGTTCATAGGGATATCGATGATCCACTTGTTCTAATGCTCTCTAAAGCATATAAAATCAAGAAATCTGGTTAATATGACTTGGTCGATCAAAGTGAACTGGAAGGTGAAGCAGCGAACATATCAAGAACCAAGAAGTGAATACGGTTGAAGATCTATAATTGGATATTTTTTACAAGAACAACAAATAGTCTGGCTGATGTTTTGGTGCAGTCTGGAGTTGAACGCCATGAAAGACTAGAAACTTGCAGAGGTTTATTTGCAGAGAAGCGTGAGATCATATGATTTATTCTCCCTCCAAAAACAAACAAGAGGCTACCACCTTAGCACCTGGCTAATCTGGCATGTTAATTCCTTGTAATGTTCTAGTTTTTCTTTTATCTTTCAAACATGTAAAACTATAAATAGAAGTTAGATCCTCATTTTTTGGGATTGGTTCTAGAGTGTTTGCTTGACCTACTGTGTAAATATTTTTTGCTAATCAATAGAAGAAATATTACTTAGATGTTTGCCTCAGGATGGTGTCTTCCGTATATTTTGGGATATTTGAACTGTGGATGCATTTCTACTTATACAACTATGGTTAGTATATTCTACTGATAGTGGATTGCTAAATTAGAGCATATTGAAATATTTTATGGTTGAATATATGCTTGGAAGGAGTTCTTTTTATATAGTCTAAATACTGATCTAATTTTTCTATTTGGATTATTAGTATCTTAGACATTTGAAATGATTTGTTGAATCATATATTTATTTCTTTAATTTATGAAGATCGTATGTTTTAAATGTTGTTAATAACAAGTGTGAGACATTGGAAATTGATTGGCAAGGGTTTTCCTGTAGATGTCCATATTATTAGCTTTATCCAACCACTATTTAATCATCACCTTTATAACCCTAAACCCATTTATATCCCTCTCTCTTAAACATTTAACTGAGCTTAAATGAGTCAACACCCTATCAGTTGATAAGGTATACCAGTCTACTCTAGAGGTGGGTTAAATTAATATTTAATCCATCAAATTTTAGGGTTTGGATTATGACCAGCGGGTGCACGCCTGATCAGAAATGCTGAAGATAATAGTCATAGTTTTTAGTTCTCCTTGATGTCAATTAATATCCCAACATGATCATATTAGCAAAAATTTAACTAGAGCTAAAAAGAATTACACTACAACTAAGAAAGAATTTTTGGCAGGTCTATGTCATCAATAAATTTTACCATTATATTACAAAGTATTCTATATATGTACATACTCACCACTTTGCAATTAAGTATTTAATAAATAAACCTATGGTAAGTGGATGAGTGGTTCAATGGCTATTACTATTACAAGAGTTTGACATTACTATTGTAGATAAAATTGGTAAGGCTAATTTAGTCATCGACTTTATGTCAAGACTAAACACTAAAAGTGAAATGATGAACACTTGTTCATAATATCTGTACAATCACCTTGGTTTGTGGATATTTTCAACTATTTGGTAACTAAAAATATTCCTTCTCATCTTACCACTAATTAAAGACACCAATTATTTTTAAAAAATTTATTCCAATGGATTTGTAGTGAATTCTCACTACACTCGACAATAACAACTTGGCTTATTTTGTAAAAAGTTGCTTTTGTGGGAAGCGAGCTACCTAAAATCTGGATGAAATCTAAGGTAAGACCAGATGTGCATAAAAAAATCCTCCAAGGAAGAATTTTGGTAAAGGTGACTCTAAGAGTCTGGTGATAAGATCCCCAAAGTCAACGTTGATAGCAAAGTGAGAAACTAAACTTTTGGTAAGAACCCACAATAGTACCATTCTTAGAATAGTTAGAACTATAAAGGAAAATGACTTTGACACACACATATATTTTAAAATAACTTATAATCATAGGCTAGTGGTGACAACCAAAACATCGAGCAAGAGAAAAGTTAAATTTGACTAAAAGGAATGCCAACCAGTCCAAAAAGAGTATAGAGGGATGACCACTAAAACCCAAACTAGCTATTGGTATCACCTAGGCTATGATATTTTAGGAGGTTAAATTTATTCAATGGTATCCTACCCTTGATCCGTCTCATGGAGGGTCATTGGTCCCCCATACCCCCAAGTCAAGGTTATGATCCTAAGCCCTGCATATTGTGCTAAGGTATCCAATCTTCCCATGTGTACGATTATCCTATAAATAAGGATAACATTCAAGGTATCAGTCTAGGGATTGCCAAGGAACAACTATAGGCCTAATAGCATTAATTATAGGATATCTATACATCTATTCACTATATATTTCTAGCATGTAAAACAAGGTCTCATCTCTAGAATAACCCTGTCCCTATAGCATTAATGACTCTAGATCTGGAAACCTCAATATTACACATAATTAATGCAAAATAAATCAAGTGGGATTTTTGAAATGGGTATTTTGAACTTTGAGAGGGAAAATTTCTTGATTTTATCTATAAATATTCATATTTTATGCATTGTAGGTAGGGAAAATAAAGTACTTCCTCACACCTAATATCTATCCTAAGAGAAGTTTTTCTCTCATTTTTTTTTCTTTAATGATCTAGACTTGAACCCTGAGTTATTTTGTGTACAAGCCCTTTTATTATAACACGTGTTTTGATGTATTATTAACATATATATATGAGATCTATGAATATTTTATTTTTCTCTATTCATCATATAGGTGTGCAAGCTTGCATGGGAACCTCATGACTAGTTTGTGTCCCTTATTTATTTGTAATGTCCCTATTTTTCGTAATGTGCTTTGTACATAAGTGTGGTGTGGAGATTTGAGTTTGATGGGTGTTTTGGCCTAGGTATGGTGTAGAAGTGTTTTGTGTGGAGTTAGATTAATAAAAGAATAAAAGAAAATACTAAAATAATAAAGGAGAGATATAAGGGTAATGTGACTTTATTATTAAAATAATAAAATAATAAAAGTGCCACCTCAACGGCAAATTAGAAGAATATCTATATAAGGAGGAGTAGGGGGCTCATTTGAGATGTGTTGGATTAATTATTTCTCTTCCACTTTGTGTATTTGGCTGAAAAGCTAATACCATTTTCTCTTGAGGACGAAACCCTACGAGAGAACAACTCTTGTGGACGAAAACCTACAGGAGCTAATCCCTGAGGACGGAAACCCTCTTGGATCGGAGACTAAGGATGAAACCCCTTAAGTCTCATTAGCAATTTGGCAGCATTGTGAGCATATCTTGCCCTAGGGAGGCAGACGTCCCTGTTTTGAGCATCATTGGCAGTATTGGCAGCATATCAAGATCCACGTCCCACTCCTAGAATCTGATTTCAGCATTACAAGGTGGACGTTGCATCTTTGAGAGGCGGTTTCAGTGTTTAGAGGAAGAAATAAGGTTGACGTCAGGTTTGAGGACCCATTGGCAGACTTTATGAGGCTGACGTCCTCATTCTAAGGGGAGTTCTTCAGAATTTGGAGATCAGAATCAGCAATCTTGCACTCCTAGACTCCAACGTTCCCTTTCTGGTAGCAGATCAGCAGAGTTTAGATGTTAAATTCATCATTGTGGTGATTCTAGACCCCAACGTCCCATCTCGGGGCATTTTCTTCAGCAGTAGCAATCTGATTTGGTGTGTTGTGAGTTGTTTCATGTGATTACTCTCAGAATTGTTTATGTAATTGTCTTTGCATCTCAGATTTAATGCAAAATTGTGTTGGTGGTGTTTTCTGGCAAAGTCTTGAGTAATTTTGTAATTCTAAATTATAGATCAGAATTTATATTTTAAATAGATGTTATTTTATTTGGGAGAAATATTGCAATATTGCTAGGGTTTGGTAATTTTTCAGAATTAGGTCATTACAGTGGTATCAGAGCCTTGATCTTGCCAGCCTGTGGATTGATTCAGTATTTTTCAGAGACTTGGAAGTTAGGGTTTGGTTGCCGTTTTCAAATCTAGGGTTTCCAGTTTCTGGGTATTGGTGATTTGAATACCCATTTGGTTGATTTGGGCTTTAAGAGTTATGGGTATTGTTGATTCAGAGTTGATTCACCAGATCTAGCAATTCTGGGTTTTTGAGAAAAAATTTCTGAAGAATTTCTGCAAAACTAGCAATATTATATCAGATCGTAGTAGCTGAACGTCCCAGTTTTAGCTAGTCTATGTGGGTGTCTAGAGCCATATTCTGACCAGACCCAACAAAGTTTGATTATTTTGGAAAGTTTTGTTGAAATCAGCGTTTAAGAGCTGATACACCTGTTTGCAACCAGAACAGAATTTGCAGCGTTTGGCTGGATTTATCAGTGTTTGTAATGTATATTGTTGTGTCAGTCCCTTTTTGCAGCGATTGAAACTGTTTAACAAACCTGGACAATGTTTATAACAGTGGACAGAGTTAGTTAGCAGTGTTCAGCTGGGTTTATAGTGTTGCAGTTAACAGTGTTTGTTTGCAGTGAAGCGGTGTGTGGAAAATCAACAGTGTTAGCGGTGTGAGCAGTGGGGATTATTAGTTTGCAGTGACTGTATTTAGCAACAGAATTTGTGCAACAGTGTTGGGACTGCTTTTGCAATTGTAGGGCAGTGTGGCCAAAAGTTTCTGCAGTGATTGGTAGTAATTTTGCAGCGTTTGCAGTCATTAGCAGAATCAATTAGCAGGTCATTTTCAACCTCCAGTTCATCAAAAGTGAATCTTCTCATAGAGAAATGGAAAAGAGAGATAAAGAGGAGTGTTTAAGAAAGCTGGCTTCACTCAAGCATACAGGTTCTTTGTCAGCATACATCAAAGAATATGAGGAAATTGCAGTAAAAGTGCAAGATGTTTCACCCATGAGGGTGACATTTCTCTTTGTAGATGGGTTGAGGGAACCGTTGAAAAGGTTGGTAAGAACATTTACACTATCATCACTTCAAGAAGCGATTAAAAGAGCATTGTTGATTGAGCATACACTCCATCCTACACCTCCTTCGGAATCTAGAAGGTCTCCACCTAGATCAAGTGTTGGGGAGACTTCTAAATCCTCCAGCAAGAGCAAAAATCAGTTGAGAAAAGAGCAACGCTGTTTCACATGTCAAGAGCCTTGGAGTCTTGAACATGTATGTGGGAATAATAAAGAAGGTATGAAATTTGAAGATTATGATGATATCATGGTTACAGAAATGGTAGGTGATGGAAATTGTTTGTTTAGGGCCATTGTTTTCGGAATTTGTTTGCAAAAGAGTGAACCATTTCCAAATGATAGCACTTTGATAAATCTAGCTAATGATTTGAGAGAAAAGGTTGCAAATGAATTCTTAAAAAGAAGAGCAGAAACGGAATGGTTTATAGAAAGTGATTTTGATGTGTATGTTCAGAATATTAGACAGCCATATGTATGGGGTGGAGAACCTGAAATACTTATGGCCACACATGTCATTCAAATGCCCATAACAGTTTACTTATATGATGAAAAATGTGATAAACTTTCAGCCATTGCAAAATATGGGCAAGAGTATGAACAGAAAAATATTGTTAGAGTTTTGTATGATGGAAGTAGACATTATGATGTTTTGTCTTTGCCACATGCAGTTGAATCATTTGCAAACACTTGTAAAAAAAATGTGCAATCAAATAAAAAAGATAAAACAGAAAATGTTGCACCACTACATAAGGATTTGTGTGTGATGGGTGCCATGGGGGTCACTAGTGTGGAGGACTCAGTAATGCATAGCATTGATTTGGTTCATAAGCTTTGTGTTGAAGATGCAACAGGTAAAGAGGACGTTGTTTTGCAAAGGGATGATGATGTTACATATGGCGAAACCATTTCATCAATTTCAGATTTAGGAAAAAGTGCTTTATCTCAAGAGGTATGCAAAAATGAGATGAGCTTTGGAGGAGAAGTTGAAACAAATGAGGTAAATTCTGACTTATATGGTGACAATGTATCAACTTCATCTAGCGCTACCATTCATGTGGACAATGAAAATGATACCAGTAAGGATAGACAAGAAATGGTTAGAAACAGGTATGAAACAAATTTCCATTTGACTAAAACCAGTTCATCTACTTGTCACAACATTAATAGGGAAGAAGATGAAGTTCTATCATCACATGAATCAGAAAATTGTAATTCTAATTTCCAAAGTTTAATTCCTTTGGAGGAAAGTAAGCAAGTCTGTTATGAAGGGGACTTCAAGGGGGAAAGCATGAACAGTTTTGAATTGGGGCAGCGGTATGAAAAGGAATCAAAAGAGCTGTTACTCCAACAATATGAGCAACATAACACAGGTATTATGGACTGTTTACATAGTGTGAACAGTAACAAACAGTTGGGAAGTGATATTGTGCGTGTTGAAAACATATTGGGAGCTCCAAAGCAAGATTTAAGGGCTGCATATGGAAATGTACTTACTGTTGTTCCTAGATATCTCAATATGGACATAAATAAGACTGTTTTCACAGTTTTAAGGACTGATTTGTTGGCTAATGGATATTCAATATTTGGACAGCCATATTCTTCACCTTTTGACACTTATGGTAAGGGTAATTCAGTGGCAGCAGCGAACAGTGTGTTGGCTACAGAATTTTATGATGTATGGGATGAGTATACTCCTACGTTGATAGCTGTTCCTACTGTTGCAATTAAGGGGACTGAATTAAAAACAGAGTTTGATGTGATTGATAACCATGTTAAATCAAAAGTGATATGGACTACAGGGATTGCAGCATACATGAGGTTGGATAAGCAAAACAGAAAACAATTTTGGTTCACAACATTCACTATTTGGTTGGCACTATGTCATCATAGTAAATCTTTGATGAGATTAGTTTGGGATCCCGGAATCAGTGTTGATTATGGCTTTGATTTACATATATATTCGATTGCTTGAGGACAAGCAATCTTGGGAGGGGATGTATTGTAATGTCCCTATTTTTCGTAATGTGCTTTGTACATAAGTGTGGTGTGGAGATTTGAGTTTGATGGGTGTTTTGGCCTAGGTATGGTGTAGAAGTGTTTTGTGTGGAGTTAGATTAATAAAAGAATAAAAGAAAATACTAAAATAATAAAGGAGAGATATAAGGGTAATGTGACTTTATTATTAAAATAATAAAATAATAAAATAATAAAAGTGCCACCTCAACGGCAAATTAGAAGAATATCTATATAAGGAGGAGTAGGGGGCTCATTTGAGATGTGTTGGATTAATTATTTCTCTTCCACTTTGTGTATTTGGCTGAAAAGCTAATACCATTTTCTCTTGAGGACGAAACCCTACGAGAGAACAACTCTTGTGGACGAAAACCTACAGGAGCTAATCCCTGAGGACGGAAACCCTCTTGGATCAGAGACTAAGGACGAAACCCCTTAAGTCTCATTAGCAATTTGGCAGCATTGTGAGCATATCTTGCCCTAGGGAGGCAGACGTCCCTGTTTTGAGCATCATTGGCAGTATTGGCAGCATATCAAGATCCACGTCCCACTCCTAGAATCTGATTTCAGCATTACAGGGTGGACGTTGCATCTTTGAGAGGCGGTTTCAGTGTTTAGAGGAAGAAATAAGGTTGACGTCAGGTTTGAGGACCCATTGGCAGACTTTATGAGGCTGACGTCCTCATTCTAAGGGGAGTTCTTCAGAATTTGGAGATCAGAATCAGCAATCTTGCACTCCTAGACTCCAACGTTCCCTTTTTGGTAGCAGATCAGCAGAGTTTAGATGTTAAATTCATCATTGTGGTGATTCTAGACCCCAACGTCCCATCTGGGGCATTTTCTTCAGCAGTAGCAATCTGATTTGGTGTTTTGTGAGTTGTTTCATGTGATTACTCTCAGAATTGTTTATGTAATTGTCTTTGCATCTCAGATTTAATGCAAAATTGTGTTGTTGGTGTTTTCTGGCAAAGTCTTGAGTAATTTTGTAATTCTAAATTATAGATCAGAATTTATATTTTAAATAGATGTTATTTTATTTGGGAGAAATATTGCAATATTGCTAGGGTTTGGTAATTTTTCAGAATTAGGTCATTACATTATTCACACTTCATAAGAAAGAATTTTTGTGTTGTAATGAGACATGTTCACCTTCTTGGAATAGGTGGCTCATGTGTTCATTAATACCATCACTACAAAAATGAATCTACTCTTGGTGCATTACCACCCCTTAGTCTAGGCTAGTTAGGTTTAAATTGCTTTCATTATTGTATTTCTCTCTAACCCTTTTCTCATACAAACCTAGTAGTCTAGGTCAGAGTAGAAAAGAGTGTGTGAGGAAGACATCTAGACAAGGAGTTAGCCTTAGTAAAAAATTCTAGAGGTTTTTCCCATAGTCATGTCCCACACTCTTTAGACTTCCTAGACTATATGCTCCATGTGAGGTGAGGACATCGAATGCACTAAAATATTGCAGTGGGTGGTCACTATGCTAGAGTAAGGGCTAAAGTCACATTTGGTCCCCAATAGTATTTTTGCATACCCAGTGGGATGAATCACATCAAAAGGAACTTAGTCCAAGACTTCAATGAAGGTTTGAGTTTGCCACTTCTTGAAGCATTTCAAATATTCACCTAGAGACTCCACTCAGACAAACATCCAAAAGCAACCACTTTTGAAGGATATCAAGTTGATATTACAATGAAGATATTAATTTATCTATCTCCTAGATCAAATACAATATTCACCTAGTGACTTTGCTAAAAATGACCTGGAAGATCATGAAAAAACCTACCACTAGATCGGTATGCCTAAACATGATCACTTCCTACCTCATGAGTTTTTCAACATGAAGCAAAAGGAACCCCTTATGACCTTTAGTGCCATCATATGTATGGGATGGAATTCCAACAACAACACTTAAAATTGTGCCACATTACACTGGTGTAGGTCTTTCAATCCCATGAATGCATTTGCAAGAGATGGTCTAATTATATAAATTATGTAATATCATAAAGTAGAATGTAGATCTGAGGTTGCTCAAGGCATAATTTAAAGGGAAATCCCATGAGTGATATAACTCTCTTTCTCTACACTCAATTTTTGAATGGGACTAGCTTGTTACCTTGTTCATGGATAGGTTTAGAGAAAGAGAGCAGTTGGTTCTAGCTATCCAGTTTGTCACTTGCCAACCTTGTCCTACTCAAAAACTTGCTTCTTTTGACCAGATTGTAATAATCTAGGATGAGGAATTAGAGTACATGGAGGCAGAGGGAGCAACATCCAATAGGCTATAGAGCCAAACTGATAACTAGATGGGCCAATGGATAGTAGAGATAGTGGAGTCTTGTAACACCCCTACTTGGAAAAAATATTTATGGAGAATAAAACTATGTATTGATATGATTAATTAATGATATTCTTTAATCTTTGATGTCTATATGAGTATATTCTTTTAGGCATAGAATATGGTACTACTGATGCATTTATGGATGCAGGATCAGGTACGTCTCTCTGATGGGAATATATCTATAAACCACCTATAGTGATAGATATATTAGGAAAATGATGATGATGAATTGGTCATCGGTAACATAGAGTAACATGGAAAATTACTCTTCACATAAATGCATATCATATTTTATTTTTCATATCCGCACCATTGGGTTGGGATGTTACTTGTACAATGAGCCTCCTAAACAGGGTTGGCGATAGCATTTGGATTATCTTAAAAAAATACCTCCCTCTTGAGGATAAAACAATGGTGTAGGATATTGATATGATGCCATGCTTGTTTATGTTTTGCATTATGGATAATAATATCTATGTTTGATTAGTAAATTTGTATATTTTTTCCTATTATTTGAGTGGTAGCTTATTACCTTAGTAATTCAAGCATAATTTGAACTTACCATAATAATTATATGCCACCATGGAATAGGAATGGTTGCTATTTATGTCTCTTTAGTGTGATTGGTGATCAAGTTGCCATTGAGGTTAAGGTACTTTAGTTTTGATAAATTCTAGAATAAAACTGCCAATTTAGGATAGTTGTAATGCTACTTGATGTTTAGTGTGCATCTCATGCAACAACGCGACCCTTCCTTTTACTCTCATGGAAGTCTAGGTGAATGGGTGGTTGGATATCATAGGAGGATGATAGTAGAAGCAATTGCAAGAAAGGAGGTGTGGAGTTGAGCAAGGGAGTCATTAGGAAGTAAAATTTTAGGTGCTTCTATTACTTTGGTTGAAACCTTTTTTTCTTTGTCTATAGTTGGGTGTGTTGCACTTTGGTTTTTATGTTTGTTTCCTTCTAGATACCTTCCAACCTATTTTTATGTGTTAGTTTGGCATACTCTTATTTTGCACTCTATTCACTGTTCTCATGGTGGGTTCTTGGCTTGTGTGAGGTGTATGGGAGTGTCACCTTAGTTACCCTTATGTTGTACTTTGGTTTTTGTTCTATCACTAGTTACTTTGTGTTAGCATCCCTTTTGTTGCTTGTTGCTTCATGTTAGCTTACCTATGTCACTACCCGAGTGTGTGACATCGACTAGTTTTGAGCCTTTGTTTTTCCTCTGGTTTAAAACCTCCTTTTGCCTTGGTGTCATGTGCCTTTATTTTATGTGCTTGGGCATAGATCTCTAAGGTTGTTTGGTTTCATTATATCTAGCTTGGAAGACTTTGGTTGACTTGTTTGTTGACATTATTTTCCCTTCATGCAGATAAATGTTTAGGGTTTGATTAAATATTTATATTATTGCTTTGATAAGCTTTAATATTGTTTATTTTATGATTTGATTAAAGCTTTATGTTGTTTCTTTGGTAATATTTAATATGGTTTATCTTATGATTTGATTAAAGATTTATGTTATTACTTTGGAAATATTTAATAGAGTTTATTTATGATTTAATTAAAGCTATTTGGAAATATTTAATATAGTTTATTCTATGATTTGATTAAAGCTTTATGTTATTGCTTTGGTGAGCTTTAATATAGTTTGATTAAAGCTTTAAGTATAATGCTTTGGTAGGCTTAAAATATAGAATTATTCTATGTTTTAATTAAAGCTTATGTTAATGGATGGAATGCTTTCATAAAGCTTTAGTAGAATGGTAGAGGAGTTCTATGTTTAATTAAGCTTTACATCATTAACTGAATGCCCTTGCTAAGTTGAAAAGAGTATAGATTAGTTCTATGTTTTAAGAAAGCTTATGCATGCTTTATTGGAAAGCTCTTGTTTAAACTTATGTGGGTTGGTTTATGATTGTATTTATGGGTAATGAAAGCTATAAAGGGGTAGATGTTATAAGCTTTGTGTAGGCTTTGTTTTTAAGTAAGAAGCTTTACTTGTATGTTGGTTTTGAAAGAGAAAAAAAAATAATAATTCTTGAGACTTTTGTAAGTTAAAGGATTATTATTAAGAGAAGTATGGGATTCTATTTGGTTGAATGTTTTGCTTATGCATTGGTTTTGAAAGAGAAAATAAAATAATAATTCTTGAGACTTTTGTAAGTTAAAGGATTATTATTAAGAGAAGTATGGGATTCTCTTTGGTTGAATGTTTTACTTGTGCATTGGTTTTGAAAGAGAAAATAAAATAATAATTCTTGAGACTTTTGTAAGTTAAAGGATTATTATTATAAAGAGAAGTATGGGATTCTCTTGTGTGGATTGTATTGCATGTATAATAATTCTTGAGACCTTGGTGAGTTAAAGAATTATTATCTAGAGAAGTATGGGATTCTCCTTGGTTGGTTGTTTATATTTTATGCATGGTCTTTTGCATATTGGTTTTGGCATGATCCAATTGCATTGCATTTAGAGTTGTTCTTATCCCTAAGTAAATCTCTCATGTTGTGGGTGGTTTGACCATCAAAGAAGTTGTGGAGACTTGATTGGTAGGGGATCCTAGATAGTTGTTTTCTTAAAATCTCTTCAAAAGTAATGTTGATGTAAATAAGCAAAGACTTGCATTTTCTTGAATGATTTGTAAAAACTTGATTATTATTATAAAGAAGGATTATGTTGTTTCCTTTGTGTCATGAGCCATGAAGTATTTGGTTAAGTAATCTTATGTCTTTAGTTAGCTTGAAGTTTGCTTTGATTAAGGAATTAGATTAATGGTTAATCTCTTTAGCTCCTTTATCTAAAATGATGGAATGTTTCCTTGAAGCCTTTTTTATAAGCATTGGAAATAAGTAATGTGGTTTAATTCTATCATGGTTTAGGTAGATTTTGCTTAATTCTTTATATCAATGCATGGATGTGGCTTTTTGTTAAGAGGAACTCTTAGATTATATCTTCTAGCATTTCTTTTGATGGTTTATATCATGCTTCTTATTATTGAAATGTTTATCTAACCTTGGGGTGGGTTAGAATGTTCCTCTAAGTAAGCCATAAAGCCCAATCTTGGGATGAGTTGCATGAAGGCAATAACTAGGTAGAAATGAGTCCTAGAAGGGGTTGCATGAATGCAATAGCTAGGAACTCATAAACCTAGAAAAAGTTATGAGAAGACAATAGCCAAGGTACTTGTGAACCATTGTACCTTGAACATGTAGGTTTGGGTATGTCCCATCTAAATATTGGGAAAACCATTCACAAGATAGTAGTGGTGATCCCTCAATCATGTAGGATCAAGTGATCATGTTAGTTATTATTGAAGTGGAAATGACCTTAGTTAGCCCATGAAGGTATGGTAACTAAGCACCAAGGCTCTACATTATTCAACCTACCTAAATGGGTTTAGAGTCAAGATAGGGAATGAGCATCCCCATTTAAGCATGTAGGTCTTAAAGGATAATCCCTATGCCATGGTCATAAGGTCCTATGCCAAGGAGGGTATGGGAAAGGTGGGAGGACCACTTTATGTGTCCTTCTAAATGTGTAGGTTTAGTAAGGTAAATCCCCAAAAAATATGGGAGTTGGCCACTCCTATCCATTAAGTGTCATCTATAATGACTTGGAACTCAAATGTGGTGAAGCCTTGTATACTGAGTTAAACAAATTAGGGGTGTTCCCCTTGTGAGCCTTTGTTTGTAAGTGCTCTTTAAAAAAATGTAGGTTTGGGTTGTTATAATTGGTATCAGAGCTCTAGGTCATAGGGCTAGAAGCTTTTATGGAGTGTACTTAGGTTGAGCCTTGACTTGATGTGTGACTTTGGGATAGATACCTTGCAAGAAGGCAAGGGTGACCCTAGAATGGGAGTAGTGTATGTTAGTTCATGAGTAGAATGAAACTAATAGAACATAAGTGCAATTATGGAGAATTGTAACTTACCTAGATTTTTTTTGTGAATAGGAAATGGCACTTATTCAAAAAGGAAGTTTGTTAAAGAAAACCAAAATAGTTACACCATAGGGTAATATTGTACAAAATATAGGATAAACTTTAGACCCTAGTAAGAAGACTAGGAAGACAACTTCTAGTAAGGGCCTTGAAATGATAGTGAATCCCAACCAGAATGTTGGAGGGCCATCCAAATATAAAGAGGATAGATATTTCCTCCATGGTAAAACTACTCTAAGAGAATTTGGAACATCAACAAAAGTTAATAGGTTCCTTGGTCAATATGGAGGCCAACACCTGAAGTAGTGAAGGTTGACATAAAGAAAAACCTATCTAAAGAGGTCAAGAGGGCAAAGCCCGAATAGAGGTTGAGCTTGCAAGAGACCTTAAGAATGTTAAGGTAACCAAATTTAATGGAAAAATAGGAGGAGATGTGGTTGAGTCATGGCTAAAAGAGTTAGAAACCTTCTTCTCCATGAAAAATTACTCATCAGAGACTAAGACTACATGGGCCACCATTCATCTCCTAGAAGCAGCCCTAGAATGGTGGGACACATACAACTTAGGTAGATAAATCCAAGCCATGGATCTCAAATGGGAAGAGTTCATTGAGGCTTTTAAGAAAAGGTTTCTTACAGACCAATTTTATATTGAGAAATTTGAAGAGTTCTCTACCCTTCAGCAAGGGTCACTATCCATAGAAGTATATTTTTAGAAATATGTGAAACTTCTAAAATATATCCTAGAATATGAGAACAATGAACATCTTAAAGTGCATAAGTTTATTCTAGGGATAGACCCTAAGATAAGGATGGTGATTAATCTACTCAAACCAAAAAATTTGCAAGAGGTATATGACCTAGCTAGGCAGGAAGAAACCAATATTCAAACCAAAAGGACTTTCTTCAATTATTTAGGGATGATAACAAATGAAAGGCAAGATCTGAGGAAAAGAAAGAGTGTAGGATTCATGAAATGGGATAAGGATAAAAATAAAAGAAATAAAATAATCCAAAGTTCAATAATAGGAACAATGGAAACTCAGGGTAAAACAAGAAGAAATTTCATAAGAAATATAGATCCAATCCCAATCCCCTAAAATAGCATGAGTCAACACAAAAATAAGAGATAGGGAAAGGATGCAAGAGAGATCCTAGGCACCTAAGGTAGGATGCTACATCTATGGGGGTCCTCACTATGCCAAGAAGTGCCCTCAAAGAGTAGAGTCAAGCCATAGAGCAGAGGAGCCATCACACCAAATTTATGTTGCTACTAGAAATTAGGACTTGGATGGTCAAGCAACATTGATGTTGTTAAATGGTAAGTTGTTTACTAGAGATGTAAAAGTTTTGATAGATAGTGGAGCCACATATAGCTTTATTTCCACTAGTATTATCGGGGATATGCCAGAAAGACCTAGATTTTTGGCACAAGGATGGAAAGTCGAGTATGGTTCTGGGAAAACCTACTCAGTGGATCAATGTTTACCTATAATAGAGATAACTCTACCTAAAGGGTCTACTATATGGCACTTGTATGTGGCACCCCTTCATGCCTTTGACATTATCCTAGGGATGGATTGGTTGAAGGCTCATGGAGCCTTAATCAATTTTCAAGATAGGTGGATGGATTACACCGATAAGGATAAGAGGAGAGTAAGAGTTCAAAGTGGGTGAGGTTCTTTTCAACCCCACTTACTTTTAACTATGCAGTTAAAGAAAGCCATCAAAAGAGGCAACTTGCTCTACGTAGTAAAGTTCAATGGTGAGACTAGAGAAAAAGGAGATGAAGAAGTTTTTAAGAAGCATCCAATTCTTCATGAGTTTCGAGATGTATTTCCTGAAGACCTTCTAGGTCTACCCCCTTGAAGGGAATTTGATTTCACTATTGAGTTAATACTAAGAGCTGAACCCATTTCTAGGACACCTTACAGAATGACTCCAATTGAGTTGCAGGAACTAAAAGTTCAACTTCAAGACATGTTGGAAAAGGGTCTGATCAGACCAAGTGTGTCACCTTGGGGTGCTCTAATGCTATTTGTGAAAAAGAAGGATGGTTCCTTGAGGTTATGCATAGATTATAGAATGTTGAATAAGGCAACCATTAAAAATAAGTATCCCCTACCATGGATAGATGATCTCTTTGATCAATTAAAGGGTGCTACCATATTTTCAAAAATAGATCTGATATTGGGTTATCATCAACTTAGAATCAAGGAAGAAGATACCCATAATATAACCTTTAAAACTTGATACGAGCACTATGAATTCATAGTGCTACCATTTGGGTTAACGAATGCACCGACTACCTTCATGAATATAATGAATAGTGTGTTCAAAAAGTATCTAGACTAGTTCATCTTGGTATTCTTAGATGATATACTAATTTATTCTTGAACTAAGGAAGAGCATGACCAACATCTCAGATTAGTATTGGAAGTGCTAAGGAAGAATCAACTCTATGGGAAACTCTCCAAGTGTGAGTTCTATACTCTACAAGTACAGTATTTGGGGCACATTATCTCAGTAGAAGGTATTGTTGTGGACCCAAAGAAGATCAAGGCTATACTAAATTGGCCTTCACCTACAAATGTGATAGAAGTCAGGAGCTTCATGGGACTCATAGGCTATTATAGATGTTTTGTGAGAAATTATTCTAAGATTGCCTATCCAATCACCAACCTTAAGAAAAAGGGAAAAGAATTCAAATGGATGGATAAGTGTGAGGTTGCATTTGAGACTCTAAAAAATAAGTTGATAATGACACCAATTCTAAAGATTTTGGATCCTCTTAGAAAGTTCACCATGTGTACAGATGCTTCTCTAGAAGGTTTGGGTGGAGTTTTATCTCAGGAAGAAACTACAATGGCATACGAGTCTAGAAAACTCAAGAAGCATGAGGTAAACTATGCCACTCATGATCTAGAATTGGTAGTAGTTGTGCATGCCCTAAAGGTTTGGAGACACTATTTGTTGGGTAGACCTTTTGAGCTAAGGATAGACCATCAAAGTTTGAGGTATATTTTTACCCAACCTATGTTGAATGCAAGATAGAGAAGATGGGTAGAGTTCTTAGCAAAATATGATTTTGGCATTGAATATATCAAAGGGAAGGAAAATAAGGTTGTATATACCTTGAGTAGGAGAAGGCACATAACCACCTTAACCCAGAGCCATATAGATTTGATGGATAGAGTCAAGGAGATGTAGCTACAAGACCCATATTACCTAGAAATTTGAGAGAAAATAGAAGGAACTCCTAAAGAAAGCAAGGGTTTCAACATAAAATATGGGCTTTTATGCTTTAAGGATCGGGTAGTCATACCCAAAATGGGTGACCTGAGGAGATTGATCATGCAAGAGGCACATAATTCTCCCTATTTCGCTCATCCAAGAGGGTAAAAAATGAGAGAAAATATGAAAAAGACCTTCTATTGGGTTGGGATGAAGCAAGATATTACCGAATTCATATCAAGATGTTTAGAATACTAGAAAGTGAAGGTAGAACATCGTCACCCAATTAGAAAATTGTACCCACATGAGATACCTATGCAAAAATGGTAGGTAATATCTATGGAATTTATTATGGGATTACCTAAGAATAGGTTCCAACATGATGCTATCTTGGTAGTGGTTGATAAATTGACCAAGGTTGCACACTTCATACTAGGAAACATCAAGGATGATGCACCAATGGTGGCACATAAGTTTTCCAAAGAAATTTTTAGATTACATGGGTTTCCTGAGGTAATCATATCTAACAAAGATTCTAGATTCACATCAGAATTTTGGTAGGCTCTACATCATGTAGTGGGCACTAAGCTAAACATTAGTTCTACATATCACCCTAAAATAGATGGTCAGACCAAGAGGGTAAACCAAGTTTTGGAAGACATGTTGTGCATGTATTACATGGATCAAAAGTCAAAATGGGAAGACTTCTTGCATCTCATGGAGTTTGCATATAATAATGGATACCATGCATCATTAGGGATGGCCCCCTTTGAAGCCTTGTATGGAAGAAGATGCAAAAACCCTCTATCATGGGATAATCTAGAGGATCAAGTGATGATTAGACCAGATACTATTCGAGAGATGGAGGAACAACTCAAAGTGATTCGGCTTAGGCTCAAGGAAGTGATTGATCATCAAAAGAGCTATGCAGATCTAAAAATATCACCAAGAGAATTATCTATAGGAGATAGAGTCTTCTTAAGGGTTAGACCCATGAAAAGTGCCATCAAGTCAACAAAGTTGGATCCTCACTATGTTGGGCCCTTTGAGATCATTGGGAAGATTAGCCTAGTAGCCTATAGGCTCACTTTGCCACCCAACCTATCAAATATCCATGACACTTTCCACATATCCCTACTTAGGAAGTATGTTGCTGATCCTACTCATGTGTGGAATATTTCTAAATTGTAGATGATAGATCCCGTAGCCATTGAGGTGCATCCAGTTAATATTCTAGGGTTTCATTCCAAGGTGCTAAGGAAATGAACCCTAGATCAATGTAAGGTCCAGTGGGACCAATATTCTAAGAAGTGTGCTACATGGGAAAATGTTGATGAGATGAGACAACAATTTCCAATTTTATTTGAATAAATTTATGTATGCTAATTTTTGTAGGAAACATAGAGGACTTGTTCGGGGGAACCCCCAAAAATTTTTTTGTTGATTAATGACATACTTTACTCTTTGATGTCTATATGAGTACATTATTTTGGGCATAGAATATGGTACTGTTGATGCATTTGTGGATGCAGGATTAGGTACCTCTCTTTGGTGGGAATATATGGGTAAACCACCTACAATGAGAGATATGTTGGGGAAGTGATGATGATGACTTGGTCATTGGTAGCTTAGAGTAACATGGAAAATTACTCTTCACATAAATGCATATCATATTATTTGTTTTCATATCCGCACCATTGGGTCGGGATGTTGCTTGTACAACGAGCCTCCTCAATAGGGTTGGTGATAGCATTTGGACTATCTTAAAAAAAAGACCTCCCTCCTGAGGATAAAACAATGGTGTAGGATATTGATATGATGTCATGCTTGTTTATGTTTTGCATTATGGATAATAATGGCTATGTTTGATTAGTAAATTTGTATATTTTTCTATTACTTGAGTGGTAGCTTATTACCTTAGTAAATCAAGTATAATGTGAAGTACCCATAATAATTATATGTCACCATGGAATGGTAAGGTTTGTTATTTATGTATCTTTTGTGTGATTGGTGATCGAGCCACCTTGGAGGTTAATATGCTTTGGTTTTGTTAAAGGCTAGAATGAAACTGCCAACTCACAAGTTTAGGATGGCGTTCAACACTTCTTGATGTTTGGTGTGCATCCCATGCAATGTTTCGGCCCTTAATTTTAATCTCATGGAAGGTTGGGTGATTGGGTTATTGGAGATCAGAGGAGGATGCTTTGAGAAGCAGCGACAAGAAAGGAGACATGGAGTCAAGTAGTGGAGTCTTTCGAAAATAAATTTTTAGGTGCTTCTTTTGATTTGGTTGAAATATTATTTTCTCTACCTATTTTTGGGTATGTTGTGCTTTGGTTTTTATGTTTGTTTCCTTCTAGATATCTTCCACTTTATTTTTATGTGTTAGTTTGGCATCCTCTTCTTTTGTGCTCTATTCATTGTTATCATGGTAGTTGCTTAGCCTATGTGAGGCATAGGGTAGTGTCACCTTGGTTTACCTTCTATTGTACCTTGATTTTTGTTCTATAATTGGTTGGTCATGTTAGCACCCCTTTTGTCATTGGTTGCTTAATGTTAGCTTACCTTCGTCATTGGCCGAGTGAGTGATGTCAACCAGTTTTGAACCTTTGTTTTTTCTCTCGTTTAGAAATTGCCTTTCACCTCAGTTTTATGTAACCTTATTTTATGTGCTTGGGCATAGATATATAAGGTTGTTGGGTGTTTTTATCTCCATATTAGAAGCCTTTGGTTTCCCTATTTGTTGATGTTCTTTTCCTTTTGTGCAAACATTAATTTTTAGGGTTTGATTAAAGCTTTACGTTATTGCTTTAGTAATTTTAGTATAGTTTATTTTATGATTTGATTAAAGATTTATGTTATTGCTTTGGTAAGCTTTAATATAGTTTATTTTATGATTTGATTAAAGCTTTATGTTATTGCTTTGGTGAGCTTTAATATAGTTTGATTAAAGCTTTAAGTATAATGCTTTGGTAGGCTTAAAATATAGAATTGTTCTATGTTTTAATTAAAGCTTATGTTAATGGATGGAATACTTTTCTAAAGATTTAGTAGAATGGTAGAGTATTTATATGCTTATTTAATCTTTACATCCTTAAATGAATGCCCTTGCTAAGTTGAAAAGAGTATAGATTAGTTCCATGTTTTAAGAAAGCTCATGCATGTGTTAGTCTTACAATGGCACTGAGAGGGGGGGGGGTGAATCAGTGTAGATCTTTAAACTTAACTTCACAATTCTTAACACTGTAGCAATTAACACTTATTACTAGATACAACAAGTATAACAAAAGAACATCACACAACACAATATTTAACGAGGTTCACCAATGTGGCTACTCCTCAAAAATTGATTTCTTGGACTACCATCCAAATCCAGCCTTTGCAAAGCACCAACTTCACAATTAATTTACCAGCACACACTGTAAGGAGCACCAACCCCTAATTTATCTGTACTAATAGAAAGGAGCACCAACCCCTGATTTACCAGCACCAACTAGAAGGAGCACCAACCCATGATTTACCAGCACCAACTGGAAGGAGCACCAACCCCTAATGCCAAGCACCAACCTGGACTTCAATTTGAATCTATAGGTTTAACAGTAAGATACCTTTGCTTTTGCAATACCCTAATTGGTCTTCTTCACCTCTGCGTTCTCTACACACTCTGCTCTCTCTGCACCATCACTTTGCACACTCTGCTTCTTTACAGTCAAACTTCATGACCGTCTTCTCCCTTTTGCGCACTCTGCTCTCTTTGCGGATTTCACACTTAGCATCATTTGACACGACTTGCTCTCTACGCACTACGACTGTATTTCACACACTTTCGACATTTTTTTCAAATCTCCAAACAACCCTCCTTTTATAATAGAATTTTTGTGATGAAAACCCTAATCTTAGTCGATTGTAAACCCTAATCTTAGTCGGATTTCATGACAACTGTAAACCCTAATTTTAGTCGGTTGTCATCGATATTCGTCGACTTCAACTCAACCATGAAGATACAATATGTCGCGATATCGCAAAGATACACTTTCGCTTTCTCTCTCTTTCTCCTTGCTTTGGCCCTCGAAAATACATGTCGTGATATCACGACACTTTTTCTTTCTCTCTTTCTCTTTGCATCGGACCACGAAAATGCTACATGTCATAATATCGTGACACTTTTTCTCCTTGCTCTTTCTCTTTGCATCGAACCGCAAAAATACAACATGTCGCGATATCGCGACACTTTTTCTCCTTGCTCTTTCTCTTAGCATCGGACCACAAAAATACATGTCGTGATATCATGACACTTTCACCTCCGTACGCTTTCTCTATTATTTTATCTTGATATCGCGACACTTCTGCTTCCATAGAATTCAACTTTGCTTTTGTCATGAATTCATGACACTTCTGCCTTCGAAGTCTTCTTCTCTGCTTTTGTTGCAAAATCGTGACACTTCTGCTTTCGTACTTTACTTCTTTGCTTTTGTCACGAAATTGTGACACTTTCGCATTTGAAGTCTTCTTCTCTGCTTTTGTCGCAAAATCGTGACACTTCTGCTTTCAAAGTCTTGCTTTCTACTTTTGTCACGAAATCGCGACACTTCTGCTTTCAAAGTCTTGCTTTCTACTTTTGTCACGAAATCGCGACAGTTCTGCTTCCGTACGCTTCCTCTCTTTCTTTTGTCGTGAAAATGTGACATGTCGCGAAATCATGACACTTTTCGAACTTACTTTCTCTCTCCTATTTTAGTCGCGAAAATGCGACATGTCGCAAAATCGTGACACTTTTCCAACTTACTTTTTCTCTCCTGTTTTAGTCGCGAAAATGCGACATGTCTTGAAATTGCGACACTTTTCTTACTTGTTCTCTTTCTTTGAACTTGTCGCGAAATCGTTACACTTTTTCCTTCTTTCTCTTTCTCTTCCAACATGTCATGAAATCGTGATAGTTTTTCCACTTGCCTTTTTCTCTTCCAACATGTCGTGAAATCTCGACAGTTTTCTTACTTGTTCTATTTCTTCGAACTTGTCGTGAAATCGTGACACTTTTTCCTGCTTTCTCTTTTTCTTCCAACATGTCATGAAATCATGACAGTTTTTCCACTTGCCTTTTTCTCTTCCAACATGTCACGAAATCACGACAGTTTTTCCTACTTTTTCTCTCTCTTCCAACATGTCGTGAAATCATGACAGTTTTTCCTACTTTTTCTCTCTCTTCCAACATGTCGTGAAATCGCAATAGTTTTTCCTACTGTATATGTCGCGATATCACGACACTTTTCTTACTTGTCTTTTTCTTTGATCTTTTGCATATGGGCCACTTCGGTCTTCTTGGAAAATCATTGTACATACTCTAAATAACCTTTGAACTCCTATCTTCTACATTTGAATAGCTTTTGAACTTCTTGTCCACTGCATCAATAGATCTATCTGATTGTGTTGACAATAATGACAATATTGTTGTTGCACCTTGCTCAACAATCTCCCCCTTTGGAATTGTTGGAAACACATGCAATTTCCTGTAACTCTTCTCTCCCTTTGACAATAATACCAAAGGGCTACTGCAGACTCTCCCTGAGTCCATGCACAACATTCTCAGGCACAATTTATTACACTTAGCAAAAATCATAAACATGAGCAAAAAGATAATCAAATACTTAAATGCTCCCCCTGAGAATGTGATCCCTGAAGCTAGTCAATTTTTGGGAAGTGTGACCACTCCCAATTTATTGTGAAGGTACTCAAAAACTTCCTTGGGCAATGGTTTTGTGAAGATATCTACTACTTGCTTTGTAGTTGGAACAAAATCCAACTTAACCTCACCTTTCACAACTTTCTCCTTCAAAAAGTGATACCGGATAACAATGTGTTTTGTGCGTGAATGCATAACCAGATTCTTGGAGATGTTAATGGCACTGGTGTTATCACACTTAACTGATATTGGTTCACTGAAGTTAATACCAAGATCTTTCAAGGTTTGTTTCATCCATAATACCTGCGTACAACATGTTGTCGTTGCAATATATTTTGCCTCTGCTGTAGATAAGGAAAATGACTCTTGTTTCTTATTGTGCCATGCAACCAACCTATCTCCAAGATAGAATGCACCTCCACTGGTACTCTTTCTGTCATCGACACATCCTGCCCAATCTGCATCTAAATATGAAATAAGGGTGAAGTATTTACCTTTCGGATACCATAACCCATATTCCATAGTACCCTTGAGGTACCGAAAAATCCTTTTCACTGTTGTCACATGAGTCTCCTTGGGATTAGCCTGAAATTGTGCTACCATGCATACTGCCTACAAAATATCTGGTCTGGTAGCTATCAGGTACAGTAAGCTTCCAATCATAGATTTGTACATGGTTTGATCAATAGGTGGAGATTTTTCATCCTTGCTCAACTTGCAACCTTTCTTAAACCTTTGTTGAGTGAGATAGTTGTCTAGCCTTGCATACCATGCTCGGGGTGCTTGTTTTAAGCCATATAATGCTTTCTTCAACTTGCAAACCAAGTTGGGATAATCACCAAGTTGGAAACGATCGGGTTGCTAAATATAAACCTCTTCTTTAAATTTCCCATTCAAAAATGCTGATTTCACATCCATTTGATAAACTTTGAAATTCTTGTAGACTGCTAAAGCCAGAAATATTCTAATTGCCTCTAGTCTAGCTACTGGTGCAAAAGTTTCCTCAAAGTCAATGCCTTCAACTTGTGCATAACCCTTACATACCAATCTTGCTTTATTTCTGACCACCTGTCCATATTCATTCAATTTGTTTCGAAAAATCCATTTAGTCCTGATTATATTGTTCTTTGTAGGTCTAGGTACTAACTCCCAAGTTTCATTTTTGTTGATCTGATCTAATTCTTCATTTATTGCCTTCATCCAACTTTCATCTTTTCTTGCATCAACAACATTTTTGGGCTCAATGCTGGATAATAGAGAGTAGTTACTTACGACTCTTCTTCTTGTCTGAACACCAACTTTGGGGTCTCCAATTATTTGCTCTCTAGGATGATTTTTCTGCCAGCTGCCTGTTTTGAATTTGTTATTTTCTTCCACTTCTGAATTACAATTTAAATCATCTGAGTCAATTTTTTGTATCTTTTCCATTTTGTTTTCCTCATCTCCTTCAATAACCTCTTCATACATTGGGTAGTTATAGCTAATTACTCGTTCTCTACCTTCATCAAATTTAACATCGGAACTGTCCATAATTTTATTTAGCCTCTTTTTGTAGCATTTGTAAGCTTTGCTTTTTGATGAATAACCAACAAAAATACCTTCATCCGCTCTATCTTCAAACTTACCAAGATTATCTTCAGTTCTTTTGATGTAGCACTTGCTGCCAAAAACTTTGAGGTATTTTGTTGTTGCCCTTTTACCGAACCACAACTCATAAGGAGTTTTTCTTTCATGTGTTCTTAGCATGTACCTATTTTGGATATACATCGTAGTATGGACTGCTTCTTTCCAAAATATTTCTGCTACTCTGCTTTCATCCAACATAGTTCGTGCCATTTCCTGCACTGTCCTATTCTTTCTTTCTACCACTCCATTCTATTGAGGTGTCCTGGCTACTGAAAACTGTCTCCTAATACCGTATTTTTCACAGTACTCTGTAAAATATGAAATGAATTCTTCTTCTCTATCTGATCTTAAACATTTGATCCTCTTTCCTGTTTCATTCTCAACATGGTTTTTGAAAATCTTGAACATTTTAAAAGCTTCTGATTTGTGCTTCAATAAAAATATCCATGTCATTCTGGAATAGTCATCAATGCACAACATAAAATATTTATCACCATTTATGCTTTGTGTTCTCATGGGTCCACATAAATCAGTGTGTATTAGTTCCAAAGGTTTTCTTGTGTAGTACTCTTTTGTTTTGAATGTGACTCTAGTTTGCTTCCCCTTTTGGCATGAAGCACAAATACTGTTTGCAAGTTTGCTTATGGTGGGAATTTCTCTCACTACCCTTTTTGAGCTAATTTTTACTAGATTATCAAAACTGATATGACTAAGTCTCTTGTGCCACAACCAAATTTCTTCTTCCTATCCAATAAAACAAGCTCCTTTTGAAGTCTCTGAGAGCGTGTACAGGTTTCCAGATGTCCTTGATCCAGTTGCTATCAATTTTCCATTGTTCATTTTTCTGACTTCACAACCCTACTTCATAAAAACTACTTCATGACCTTTATCACAAATTTGACTTACGCTCAACAAGTTATGTTTCAAACCATCCACAAACAAGACTTTTTCTGACTTAATTTTTTTGTCACTAATTTTAATTGAACCTTTGCCAACTATCTTAGCTCCATCATTATTTCCAAACTTTACTGAACCACCTTCATATTTGTGTAACTTCTCAAATTTCTGTTTGTCACCTGTCATATGACTGGAGCATCCACTATCAAGTATCCATGGTACTTTTTTATTCTATGCTTTAAATGTTGTTTGTACGATTAAGGATTCCTTTTCTTCCTTAAGTCGCTCTTTCCCTTTCCACTCCGTTTTGATAGTAGTTTTGGGTTTTGTTTTACCTTTCCCTTATCAATAGCTTGTGCAGGTTTTTCGAGAAGTTTTCTATTTTGTCTCATCCTATTTGGTTGAAATTTTCTTCCCTGAAACTGATTTGATGCAAATGTACTTCTACAGTTTCTTGCAATGTGCCCAAAATTATGATAGTTATAACATTCTACTTCTAATTCATCAGAGGAGAAAAAACATTTCTACTGGTGAAATTCCTTGGTCTTACATTATATTTGCAGTTTGAGATTTTATGTCCATAGCCATTGCATTTAAAACAAAAACTAGAAAAGGGATAATTGAACCTAGGTGATGGTCTTTGCCATGTTGTCGTAGGAGCCATAGGTCTTCTTCTTCTTTGATGTGTGACATTGGTGAATCCATCATTGTCAATTCTCCTTTCGTGCTTGGCATTATTGCTTTCTTTTGCATGAGACATTTTTCCTTGATCAACTTGTTTCTTATCTTCATTCTTTATGGATTCTACATTTCTGGCCTTTGATCCATTTGATGATTCTCCTTCGACAAAACCCAGACCAAATTTGATGCCTGCAGGCCTTTGGTCATTTATAATCTTATCCAGCTTCATAGAACTTTCTTCACGTTTGTGATAACAACTAATTTTCTTATTCATCTCTTCTAGCTGCATTCATAAACCAACATTCTCTTCTTCTAGTTTGTAGCAATAATCTATTTTCATGGTAATTTGTACTTCGAGATCTTTAGATATTTTCTTGTATTCTTCTGTCTGTAATTTTAGACTGGTTATGATTTCGTTTGCATCCTCAAGCCTTTTTGAAAATTTCTTATTCTTTTTCCTCTTTATTTTCCACTCTTCAAGTGCAAAGATCAACTCACCTTCTAGATCTACTTCAGCCTCAGGGTTTTCACCACAAACTTCAGAGTTCACTCCTTCTTCCTTTTCTGATGTTACTTCTTCAAATGCCATTGTGTTACTTCCAATATCACCCTAGATGGTTAAGCTTGTACATGAACTTAGCTTTGATACCAATTATTAGTCTTACAATGGCATTGATAGGGGGGGTGAATTAGTGTAGATCTTTAAACTTAACTTTATAGTTCTTAATACTATAGCAATTAACACTTATTACTAGATATAGCAAGTATAAAAAAAGAGCATCACACAACACAAGATTTAACGAGGTTCACCAATGTGGCTACTCCTCAAAAATTGACTGCTTGGACTACCATCCAAATCCAGCCTTTGTAAAGCACCAACTTTACAATCAATTTGCCAGCACACACTGGAAGGAGCACCAACCCCTAATTTATCTGTACTAATAGAAAGGAGCACCAACCCCTGATTTACCAGCACCAACTGGAAGGAGCACCAACCCTTGATTTACCAGCACTAACTGGAAGGAACACCAACCACTAATGCCAAGCACCAACCTGGACTTCAATTTGAATCTATAGGTTTAACAGTAAGATACCTTTGCTTTTGCAAGACCCTGAATGGTCTTCTTCACCTCTGTGTTCTCTGCGCACTTTACTCTCTCTACACCATCACTTTGCACACTCTGCTTTTTTACAGTCAAACTTCACGATCGTCTTCTCCCTTTTGCACAGTCTGCTCTCTTTGTGAATTTTGCACTTAGCATCATTCGACACGACTTGCTCTCTGCGCACTACAACCGTATTTCGCACACGTTTGACATTTTTTTCAAATCTCCAAACAACCCTCCTTTTATAACATAATATTTATGATGAAAACCCTAATCTTAGTCGACTTTCATGACAACTGTAAACCCTAATTTTAGTCGGCTATCATCGGTATTCTTTGGCTTCAACTCAACTGCGAAGATACAACATGTTGCGATATCACGACACTTTTGCTTTCTCTCTCTTTCTCCTTGCTTTGGCCCCCGAAAATACATGTCACGATATCGCGATACTTTTTCTTTCTCTCTCTTTCTCTTTGCATTGGACCACGAAAAAGCTACATGTGATATCATGACACTTTTTCTCCTTGCTCTTTCTCTTTGCATCGGACCACGAAAATACATGTCACAATATCGCGACACTTTCACCTTCGTACGCTTTCTCTATTCTTTTGTCGTGATATCGCGACACTTCTGCTTCCATAGACTTTGACTTTGCTTTTGTCACGAAATCGTGACACTTTTGCCTTCAAAGTCTTCTTCTCTGCTTTTGTCACGAAATCGTGACACTTCTACTTTCGTACTTTACTTCTTTGCTTTTGTCGCAAAATTGTGACACTTCTGCCTTCAAAGTCTTCTTCTCTGCTTTTATCACAAAATCGTGACACTTCTGCTTCCATAATTTACTTCTTTGCTTTTGTCGTGAAATCGTGACACTTTTGCTTTCGAAGTCTTGTTTTCTGCTTTTGTCACGAAATCATGACAGTTCTGCTTCGTACGCTTCCTCTCTTTCTTTTGTCATGAAAATATGACATGTCATGAAATCATGATACTTTTCCAACTTACTTTCTCTCTCCTGTTTTAGTCACGAAAATGCGACATGTCACGAAATTGCGACACTTTTCCAACTTACTTTCTCTCTCCTATTTTAGTCGCAAAAATGCGACATGTCGTGAAATCGTGACACTTTTCTTACTTGTTCTCTTTCTTCGAACTTGTCGCGAAATCGTGACACTTTTTCCTGCTTTCTCTTTCTCTTCCAACATGTCGCGAAATCGTGACAGTTTTTCCACTTGCCTTTTTCTCTTCCAACATGTCACGAAATCGCGACAGTTTTCTTACTTGTTCTCTTTCTTCAAACTTATCATGAAATCGTGACACTTTTTCCTGCTTTCTCTTTTTCTTCCAACATGTTGCAAAATTGTGACAAATTTTCCACTTGCATTTTTCTCTTCCAACATGTCACAAAATCATGACAGTTTTTCTTGCTTTTTCTCTCTCTTCCAACATGTCGCGAAATCGCGACAATTTTTCCTACTTTTTCTCTCTCTTCTAACATGTCACAAAATCACGATAGTTTTTCTTGCCTACTGTATATGTCACGATATCGTGACACTTTTCTTACTTGTCTTTTTATTTGATATTTTGCATATGGGCCACTTCGGTCTTCTTGGAAAATCAGTGTACATACTCTGAATAACCTTTGAACTCCTGTCTTCTGCATCTGAATAGCTTTTTAACTTCCTGTCCACTACATCAACAGATCTATCTGACTGTGTTGACAACAATGACAATACTATTGTTGCACCTTGCTCAACAAAGCATGCTTTGTTGGAAAAATATTTTTTAAAACTTATATGGATTGGTTTATGATTGTGTTTTCAATTAATGAAAGCTATAAAGGGGTAGATGTTATAATATTTGCACTAGTTTTGAATTTAAGTAATAATATTTACTTGTATGTTTGTTTTTTAAAGAGAAAAAAGAAATAATAATTCTTGAGACTTTTATAAGTTAAAGGCTTATTATTAAGAGAAGTATGGTATTCCGTTTGGTTGAAATATTTTACTTATATATTGGTTTTTGAAATAGAAAGAAAAATAATAATTCTTGAGGCTTTTGAAAGTTAAAGGATTAATATTAATAGAAGTATGGTATTCTCTTTGGTTGAATGTTTTACTTGTTCGTTGGTTTTGAAAGAGAAAATAAAATAAAAATTCTTGAGACTTTTGTAAGTTAAAGGATTATTATTATAAAGAGAAGTATGGGATTCTCCTATGTGGATTGTATTGTATTTATAATAATTGTTGAGATCTCAATGAGTTAAAGAATTATTATCTAGAGAAGTATGGGATTCTCCTTGGATGGTTGCTTATATTTTATGCATGGTCTTTTGCATATTGGTTTTGGCATGATCCAGTTGCATTGCATTTAGTGATGTTCTGATACCTAAGTAAATATCTCATATTATGGGTGGTTTGACCATCAAAGATGTTGTAGAGACCTGATTGGTAGGGGATAACAGATAGATATTTTCTTAAAATATATTCAAAAGTAATGTGGATGTAAATAAGCAAAGACTTGCATTTGCTTGAATGATTTGTAAAAACTTGATTACTATTATAAATAAGGATTATGTTGTTTCCTTTGTGTCATGAGCCACAAAGTAACTGGTTAAGTAATATTATGTCTTTAGCTAACTTGGAGTTTGATTTGATTAAGTTCCTTTATCTAAAATAATGGAATGTTTCCTCAAATTATTTTTGATATGTATTATAAATAACTGATGTTGTATAATTCTATCATGGTTTATATAGCTGCTACTTAATTCCTTATATCAATGTATTTATGTGGATTTTGGTTAAGAGGAATTCTTATATTATATATTCTAGAATTTATTTTGATGGTTTATATCATGATACTTATTATTGAAATGTTTATCTAACATTGGGTTGGGATAAAATGTTTCTCTAAGTAAGCCATAAAGCCTAATCCTTGGATGAGTTGCACGAAGGTAATAACTAGGTAGAAATGAGTCCTAGAAGGGGTTACACAAATGCAATAGATATGAACTAATTAACCTATAAAAGTTATGAGAATATAGTGGTTGGGGTACTTGTGAACAATTGTACCTTGAACATGTAGGTTTGGGTATATCCCATATAAATATTATGAAAATCATTCACAAGATAATAGTGGTGATCCCTCAATTGTGTAGGATCAGGTGATCATGTCAATTATCGTCAAAGTGGAAATGACCTTAGCTAGCCCACTAAGATGTGGTAACTATGAACCAAGGCTTTATCTTGTTCAACCTACCTAAATGACTTTAGATTCAAGATAGAGAATGAGCATCTCCATTTAAGCGTGTAGGTATTAAGGGATAATCTCTACACCATGGTCATATGGTCTTATTCTAAGGAGGGTATGGGAAAGGTTGGTAGACCACTTTATGTGTCCTCATAAACATGTAGGTTTATTAATGCAAACCCTAGAAAACATGGAATTTGGTCATTCCTGTCCATTGAGTATCATCTTCAGTGAATTGGAACTTAAATATGGTGATGAATTGTATACTGAGTTAAACAAATTAGGGATGTTCCCCTTGTGAGCCTTTGTTTGTAAGTTTTTTTTTTTTTTAAATTGGGTTGGTAGTTTTGGTTTGTTATAGTTGGTATTAGAGCTCTAGGTTGTAGGGCTAAAAGCTTCTATGGAGTGTACTTAGGTTGAGCCTTGATGTGCAACTTTGGGATAGATACCCTAAGAGAAGGCAAGGGTGACCCTAGAATAGGAGTAGCATATGTTAGTTCATGAGTATAATGAAACTAATAGAATATAAGTGTAATTGTGGATAATTATAACTTATCTAGCTCTTTTTTATGCATAGGAAATGACACTTGTTCAAAAAGGAACACCACAAGGTAATATTGTACAAAATATAAGATGAACAGTAGACTCTAGTAAGAAGAATAGGAAGACAAAAATATTTGGTAATGGACCTAAGATGGTAGTGAACCCCAACAGGAATGTTGGAGAGCCATCAAAATATGATAGGGGGACTAACGATACTTCCTCCATTGTAAAACTACTCTGAGAATATTTGGAACAACAACAAAATTTAATAGATTCCTTGGTCAATAGGGAGGCCAGTACCAAAAGCAAAGAAGGTCAACAAGAAGAAAATATTATCTAAAGAAGCCAAGAGGGTAGAGCCTGAATAGAGGCTAAAATTACAAGAGGCCTTAAGAATGTTAAGGGAACCAAATTTAATGGAAAAATAGGAGGAGATGTGGCTGAGTCATGGCTAAAGGATCTAGAAAACTTCTTCTCCATGAAAAATTACTCATCAGAGACTAAGACTGCATGGGCTATCATTCACTTTCTAGAAGCAGCCCTAGAATTGGTGGGACACATATAGCTCAGGTAGACAAATCCAAGCCATGGATCTCAAATGGAAATATTTTCTTGATGCTTTTAAAGAAAAGTTGTTTTACATACCAGTTTTATATTAAGAAATTTGAAGAGTTCTCTACTGTTCGACAAGGGTCACTATCCATAGAAATATATTTTCATAAATATGTGAAAATTCTAAAATATATCCTAGAATATGAGAATAATGAAGGTCTTAAAGTGCATAAGTTTATTCTAGGGATAGACCATAAGATAAGGATGGTGATTAATCCACTCAAGAAAAAAACTTTGCAAGAGGCATATGACCTAGCTAGGCAAGAAGAAACCAATATTCAAATAAAAATGACTTTCTTCAACTATTCATGGATGACAACAAATGAAAGGCAAGAGCTGAGGAAAAGAAAAAGTGTAGGATTCATGAAATGGGATAAGGATCAAAATAAAATAAATAAAATCAATCCAAAGTTCAATAATAGGAACAATGGAAACTTTGGGTAAAATAAGAATTTTTATAAGATGGATCCAATCATAATCTCCCAAAACAACATGAGTCAACATAAAAAGAAGATATAATGGAAAGGACACATGAGAGATCCCAAGAACCTAATGTAGGATGCTACATCTATGGGAATCTTCACTATGCTAGGATGTGCCCTTATAGAGCAAATTCAAGGCACATAATAGATGAGTCATCACACCAAATTTATGTCACTATTGGAAATTAGGACTTGGATGGTCAAGCAACATCGATGTTGTTAAATGGTAATTTTTTTACTAGAGATGTAATATTTTTGATAAATAGTGGAGTGTAACAACCTAAAAATACCAACCAAATAGTTTTTGAACAGTAATTCCAACATGAAGGATATCAAGGGAAAACACCCTTGCTTTATTCATTCCAACATTCAAGGCTTCGATATGTTTGAGTTCCAACTCACTGTAGAAAATAATTAGTGGATAGGAGATGCCATATCCCATGATTCCTAGGGTTCACATTACTAAAAATACATGTTTAGAAGGATACCATAAGTGGTCCCCCCACCTTTCCTACACCCTCTTCAGTTTAGGACCATTTGACCATGGCATAGGGATTATCCTTTAAGGCCCATAAAACTTAAATGGGGATGTCATTTCCCTAACTAGACTCTAGCTACTCCTAGATAGATTACTTGAAATAGAGCCTTGGTACTTAGTTGCCATACCTCCATAGACTAACTAAGGTTATTGCCACTTGGATAACAACTAACATGATCTTTGGATCCTACATGATCAGGGAGTCACCATTATTGTCTTGGAAATATGTTTTCTCATACATTGATCCTCCTCATTCAATGTGTGACTAATCACAAGTACCCTAGCTATTGTATACATACAAGACCTTCTAGGTTCAAGCGATACTAGCTATTGCATCCTCGCAATTCCTTTTAGGACTCTTGCCCCATCTGGCTATTGCATCCATGCAACTTATTTCAAGTTTGGATTTCATGGTTTACAAGAGGAAAGTCTATCCACACTATGGATATAAAACAACCACAATAATATTTATCATAAAATTAAACCAAGCATTAAATATTGCAATACTCATCTCAAATGAAAAGCACAAAATTATATTCCTCTTAACCATAAAACCATCTATGCACAAGCTTGAATCTCAAAGCTTTCCATTAATATTTAAGCAAAAGCATGACAACTTATATCTCTAACAAATGCATAGAAATTGGTTAATGGAACAATACCAATTATATGAAAATGTCAAACAAAAACCAAGATATGCAACCCTAAGTTACCTATAATCAAAATAATATTACATTGTACAATAACCAAATATTCAATGTTTCTAAAACAATACAAGCTCTTGAATTTTCACAACCTCAAACTTTCAAGCTCTACAAAGCCATATCCAAAGGTTCTTGATCCAACTACAAGTCAACAACCTCTTCACAATGGGAAAACCACCATAGACTTTAGGAGGTATACTTAGGGATTAGAACAACTCTCTCATGCAATGCAACTTAACACATGCTATAATCAAATATTTCAAGCAATAATGCATCATCATATAAGCAACTACAAGAAGAGAATCCTACTTATTTTCCAATGATTTCTTAAACTATCAACAATATCAAGAAATAAATAGATGCTTTCCTTTTAATAATAAAAAGCACTAAGAGATTCTAAAACTTCTCTTAAGATGATTGTTTTACTACTCAAGTCTAAATAATCCATAGTCTTTCTTTTCAGCATACAAATCATTAAATAAGAGAATCACATACTTCTCTTAAGATGATTCTTTTACTACTCAAGTCTAAAGAATCCAAATATTTTGTTTTCAACACACAAAGCATTAAACAAGAGAATACCATACTTTTATTAAGATGATTATTTTACTACTCAAGTCCAAAAAATCCAAAGATTGTCTTTGCAATGCACAAAGCATTAAAAAAGAGAATCTCATACTTCTCTTAAGATGATTTTTTACTACTTAAGTCTAAAGAATCCAAAGATTTTCTTTGCAACATTCAAAGTATTAAGAAAATTAAATAAAAACTCCTTATGCCATACTAAAAGAGGATCACAAGTCACTTGCATAATAAAACTCTAATATTACTTCAATAAAAAATAAACTAGAGTCATCATATAAAGTGCTTAACAATACAAGGAAACAAAAATCAAGGTTAAAGCCAACCAAGGTGCACAACAACATAACAAAGGCCACAAACCATAAGGTGCACAAAGCAAAACAAATGCCTTAAGCCATGAAAACCAAGGTGCACAACAACATAGCAAAGGCCTTATGCCACATAAAACAAGGGCATACAAAAACCACATACAACAAGATGCATAATATCAAAGTAAAGGCCATAATCCATGCAACCCAAGGTACACAACAACCATGTAAAACAAGGTACACAATAACAAAGTAAAGGCCATAAACCTTACAACCCAAGGCATACATTAACCATGTAAAATAAGACGTACAACAACAAAGCAACTCAAAAAGGGATAAAATAAAGTTGAGCATAAGCTAAAATCAAACCTTATGCAAGCACCTAAATAAAAATAATAGTCATCCAAAGGTGACGTGAAACTCATAGACATTAGCCAACAAAGCAAGAGCGCTCGAAACCACAATGCAACATAGTGCAAGCCACAAGCAAGGGAATATGAGAGCAATCAAATAAAACAATGTGACTACAAATTTAAACCTTAACCAATATCAATAATCAAAATACAGTGCGTGCAAAATCCTAATCTATGTACTTGAAAGGCTTCACCTAGATGATGCATAGGCATTAAGGAACACCATTCTACTGACCTATGATTTAGTCAGCTTGAGGTAAGAGGGTGCACATAGCCAACCAACACTCAAGGCTCTCCAATGAGATGCCTTCCATAATCAAAGTAGCAAGCAAAGCAACAAGACAGAGTAAGGAAAGAGGAAATAAAAAGCATCAAAGAAACACCTACCCATACAATGTAATCTACTCACACCTACATCCAATAAAGGAGGGGAAAGTAAGCACAAAGTAATCAAAGCATTAACCAAAATATAGCATTCCAAGATAAAGTGTAAGCAAATCTTCTTGATTAAGAGCTCAATTTATTTCTTTGGTCTACGTAGCACTTGATTTATCCTCCTACTCCTTCCTTTGATTCACCAACCAAACTACCACCTTGCTCCCCCCATCCACCATCTTAAGGAGTGAGGGAGAGAAATGGCATGCCTTGATGCATGAGTGTTACAAATAATGTCCAAGAATATGTCCTCCCAAGCACCACTTGATTCTCATCAAGAGCCACTCACTCTTTCTCACGTAGGAAGGTGGGTCTTAATTAGGTTCATTAAAACAAGAGCTCGTGATTAATTAAATCCAACCTTAGAATATAATCTTTAATTCAATATTCTTGGCTAAAATTTAGATTTAATTATATAGCTCCAAGATTAATAGCAATTTCAACTTTAAACTAAAGTAATTCAACCCAAATAAAATAATATGCACAAGCAAGCATCAATACACTCTCACCATACTCTACACCATTATTTTATCCTTAAGTTAAACAACCTATTTTTAGATAGACAAAGCTATCACCACCCTAATTTTAAGGAGGCTCATTGTAAGCAACTTTTGGGTACAATGGTGCGAGATATGGCATTTAAGCAAATAAGATATGCATCTACATGAAGGGTAATTATCCATGTTACCCCGAGTTGCTTATGAACCAGTTATCATCATAATTTTCCTAGGTATATCTCTCTTATAAGTGGTTTACCCATATGGTCCCACTAAGGAGAGCACCTGGTATTGCATCCACAAACACATCAACAATACCATACTCTAAATTTCCAAAATATTTCATCCTATGAATTGATAAAATAGTCTATACCATTAAATATTCACATTAATACATAGTTCAAAGCACATAAAGAGTTCTATCCAAATAGGGATGTTACATACTAACCCCCTTAGACTAAACACAGTCCTTTGTGCTTCTTGCAAAAGAAGCATACATTATTTATTTAAAAATATAAGGAAATTATTGTCTCATAACTTCAGTATTTTTCCATGTATCATAATTTTTAAAATATTGGTCCCATTGGGCCTTACATTGATCTAGGGTTTGTTTTCTCGGCTTATTGGAATGGAACCATTCTAATATTAACTGGTTGCACCTCAATGGCTATGAATTTTGTCATCTGCAAATTAGAAACATTACACACATGAGTAGGATCAGTAACATACTTCCTAAGCAAGGATATATAGAAAATATCATGGATCTTTGATAGGTTGGGTGGCAAAGTGAGCCTATAGGCTACTAGGATGAACTTACCAATGATCTCAAAGGGCTTAACATAAAAAGGATTCAACTTAGTTGACTTGATAGCACTTTTTATGGGTTTTACCCTTAATAATACTTTGTATCCTATAGAGAATTATCTTGGTAATATTTTCATATCAACAAAGCTCTTTTGGTAATCGATCGCTACCTTGAGCCTAAGTCAAATTGCCTTAAGTTGTTCCTCTATCTCTTGAACAAGATTCAGTCTGATCATCAGCTGATCCTTTAGATTATTTCATGATATAGATTTTCTACATCTCTCACCATACAAGGCTTGAAACGAGGACATATCCAAGGATGCTTGGAACCCATTGTTGTATGCAAATTTAACAAGATACAAAAAGCCTTTTCATTTAGAATTTTGGTCCATGCAATACATGCATAGCATATCTTCCAAAATTTGGTTAACCCTCTCAATCTAACCATTCTATTTTGGGATGGTATGTAGAACTAATATTCAGCTTAGTTCCTACTGCACACTAAAGAGATTGCTTAAATTCATATGTAAACCTAGAGTCCCTATCTAATATGATCACCTTAGGAAAACCATGTAACCAAAAATTTTCTTTGGTAAACTTATTTGACACTATTGATGCATCATTCTTGATATTCCTTGGTATAAAGTGTGCAAACTTGGTCAATTTATCAACCACTACCAAGATAACATCATGATGGAACCTATTCCTTGGTAATTCCACAATAAAATACATAGGGATAACTTATCATTTTTGCATAGGAATCTCATGTGGGTACAAATTTCCAATTGGATGATGATGTACCTTCATATTTTGGTATTCTAAACATCTTGCAATAAATTCAGTGATATCCCACTTCATTTTGGGCCTATAAAAGGTATTTTTTCATATTTTATCTCATTTGTGATCCTCTCAAATGAGCGGAGTAGGGAGATTTATGTGCATATTACATAATTATTCTCCTCAAGTCACCTGAGTTGGATATAACTACTTGATATTTAAAGTATAAAAGCTCATATTTTAGGTTAAAATACCTACCATCTTTAGGATTTCTTTCTATTCTAGCCTATATTTCTAAGCAAAATGGGTCATGTAGTTGCATTTCCTTAAGCCTATCCATGAAATCAATATGGCTCTGAGTTAAGGCAATTATATGCCTTATCCTACCCAAGGCATCCACAACATTATTCTCTTATCCTTTGATATACTCAATACTAAATTAATATTCTACTAAGAATTCTACCCACCTTCTCTATCTTGCATTTAGCATAGGTTGAATGAAAATGTACCTCAAAATTTGATGGTCTATTCTTAGCTCGAATGACCCATTCAACATGTAATGCTCTCAAGGCTTTAGGGCATGCATGACCATTGCCAATTCCAAGTCATGGGTGGTATAATTTACCTCATGCTTCTTGTGTTTTCTATATTCATAGGCCATTATGGCTTCTTCTTGAGATAAAACTCCACTCAAATATTCTAAAGAAGCATCTATACATACAGTAAATTTCCCAAGAGGATCTAGAATATTGAGGATTAGTGTTATTTTCAATTTGGTTTTTAGAGTATAAAATGCGGTCTCACACCTATCTGTCCATCTAAACTCTTTCTCTTTTCTTTAAAATTTGTGATTGAATAGGCATTTTTAGAGTAATATCACACAAACTATCTATAATATCATGTGAGTCCCATGAAACTCCTAACTTTAGTCACATTTTTAGGTGGAGGCCAATTCAAAATAGCCTCAATCTTCTTTGGGTCCATAGCAATTTCCTTTTTTGAGATAATGTGCCCCAAGTATTGAACTTGTGGAGTATAAAACTCACACTTGGACAATTTACCATAGAGATGATTTTTCCTTGGGACTTCCAACAACATCCTTAGATGTTGGTCATGTTCCTCCTTATAATGAGAATAAATCAAAATATCATCGAAGAATACTAATACAAACTGGTCTAGATATATCCTGAACATGCTATTCATAAAATTTATAAAAGTTGGTGTATTTGTCAGTCCAAATGATAGCAATGTGAACTCGTAGTGCCCATATCTAGTCTTAAAGGATGTATTTGGGGTATCATATTATTGAATTATAAATTGGTGATACCCTAACCTTAGATACATTTTTTAAAATATGGTAGCTCCTCTCAGTTGATCAAATAGATCCTCTATCTGAAGTATAGGATATTTGTTCTTAATGAATACCTTGTTCAACATTCGATAATCTATACACAACCTTAAGTATCCATCCTTATTTTTCATAAATAAAATTGAGGCACCCCAAGGTGGCACAATTAGTTTGATTAGCCCTTTATATAGTAAGTCTTGAAGCTAGACCCTTAGCTCCTGCATCTTGATTGAAGTCATTCTGTAAGGTGTCCTAGAAATGGATTCAGCTCCAGGCATCAACTCAATAGTGAAACCAAATTACCTTTTAGGAGGTAAAACTAGAAGGTTTTCAAGGAATACATCCCAAAACTCAAAGAATTGGATTCTTCTTAAAACCCTTTTCATCCCTTTTCTCTCTAGTCTTACCATTGATATTCACTATGTAAAGAATATTACCTCTTTTGATGGCATTCTTTAAATGCATAGCTAAAAGCAAGTGGGATCAAAAAGTTCCTTGACTACTTTGGAAACTTACTCTACTTTTGTCTTTATTAGTGAATTCCATCCATATATCTTGAAATTTTATTAAGGTACATGAGCCTTCAACCAATCTATCTCTAGGATGATGTCAAAATCATGGAGTGCCACATACAAGTACCATATAGTGGACCCTTCAGGTAGATTTATCTTAGCCATAGGAAAGCATTGATCCATTGAGTAGGTTTACCTAGAACCATAATCGACTTTCCACCCTTGTGCCAAATATATAGGTCTTTTTAACATATCTCCAATGATATTAGAGGAAATAAAACTATCTATAGCCCCACTATCTATTAAAACCTTTACATTTTTATCAAAGAGCTTACCATTTAGAACCATTGGTATTGCTTGACCATCCATGTCCTACTTTCTTGTAGCTACATAAATATAGTGTGATGACTGCTCTACTCAATGACTAGGCTCTGCTCTTTGTGGGCACTTCTTGGCATACTAAGGATCCCCACAAATATAGCATTCTATCCTAGGTACTTGGGATCTTTCTTGTTTTCTTTCCCCAACCTCTTCTTTTTGTACTAAATCATTCTATTTTGGAGGATTTGGGTTAGTACTGTCCTTATTATGGAATTTCTTCTTGTTTATATTGTTCTTATTATTGAATTTAGGATTACCATTGATCCTTTTCCCATATCATGAATCCTTCGCTCTTTATTTTCCTTAGTTTTTTCTTTTCAGACTTGGTTGCTCCTGAATAATTTAAGAACATCCTTTTTATTTGAATATTGGCTTCTTTCTACCTAGCTAGGTCATAAGCCCTTTATAGGGCTTTTGGCTTAATACCTTTGAAAATACACCTCTATTTAAAATGTTCCTTGTTGAAGAGTAGAAAATTCTTCAAACTTATCAATATAAAATTGTTAAGTAAGAAATATTTTTGTCAAAGCCTATACAAACTTATTCCATTTAATATCTACAACTTATATTTTCTTAGCTGAGCTAAAGGTGTCCCACCATTCTAAGGTTACATACAATAAATGAAGGGTAGCCCATGCAGTATGAGTCTCAGAAGAGTAGTTCTTTCATGGAAAAGAATATCTCTAGTTACTTAAGCCAAGATTCGGCTACATCACCTCCTTCCTTCCCTTTAAATTTTGTTACCTTAACATTCTTAAGGTCTTTTGCTAGCTCACCCTTAATACGGGCTCTACCCTCTTGGTTTCCTTGAAATGGATTTATGTCATGCTGACCTATCCCATCTCTAGAATTGGCCTCTCTACTAACCAAAGTATCAATCATTTTTTGTTGCTACTCCAATTTTTCCTGAAGAAACTTAACCATGGAGGAGAGATCTTATATTCTTCCATTAGATTTCAAAGTGTATTTGATATTTTGGTCAATATTTTATCTTGTCTTGGATCTCTCACTAGGGGTTGTTATTTTTTGAGTTTTGTTACCAAGACCCCTAGCTTTCCCAGACTTTGATTATGCACCTCCTCCTAGTGCAATTGATTTAGTTTTCTTTGCTAAAATTTCTTTTTGAATAGGCACCATTCCCTATTCATACAAATGAGTTGGGTAAGCTAAAATCCCCACAATTGTGCTTACATTATGTTAGCTTCATACTACTCTATTGACTAACATACATCATCACTTCTCAACTAAAAGAATTTTAGTGTCACTCTTGCCTTCATGCAATATGTCAAACCTAAAGTGGCACATCAAGTTAAGGCTCAATCCAATAGACTCCACAAAAACTTCTAGTCCTATGACTGAGATATTTGATACTAACTATAACAACTTAAAACTACCGAACCAAAATATTTTAAAGAGCACTTCTAACATGAAGGCTTTCAAGGGAAAAAACCCTTGCTTTATTTATTCAAGCATTCAAGACTTCAACAAGTTTAAGTTTCAGGTCATTGTAGATGACACTCAATGGATAAGAGAGTCTAGATATTGTGATTCCTAGGGTTCACCTTAATAAACATACAAGTTTAGAAGGACACCATAAGTGGTCCCCCCATCTTTCCAACACCCCCTTCAATTTGACCATGACATAGAGATTATCCTTTAAGGCCCATAAAACTTAAAGAGGGATATCATTTCCCTAACCTGACTCTAGATCCTCCTAGATAGGTTACTCGACGTAGAGCCTTAGTTCTTAGTTACCATGTCTGTATGGGCTAAATAATGTTATTACCACTTTGACAACAACTAACATGATCTCCAAATCCTACATGATCAAGGAGTCACCACTGTTGTCTTGTGAATAGGTTTTCTCACACACCCAATCATACTTTTTTAAGGTGTGGCTACTCATAAGTAACCTAGCTATTGTATACACATAACTCCTTCTAGGTTCAATATATCCTAGCTATTGCATCCTCACAACTCCTTATAGGACTCTTGTCTACCTAGATATTGCATCCACACAACTCATACTAGGTTTGGATTTCATGGTTTATAAGAGGAAAGTCTACCCACCCTAGGGATAAAAATATCTACAATGATATTTATCATATAATTAAATCAAGCATGAAACATTGCAATATTCATCTCAAATGAAAAGCACAAAATTAGATTCCTCTTAACCATAAAACCATCTATGCACAAGCTTGAATCTCAAATATTTCCATTAATATTTA
The DNA here is from genome assembly GCA_028583015.1 of Wollemia nobilis. Lineage (NCBI taxonomy): Eukaryota > Viridiplantae > Streptophyta > Pinopsida > Araucariales > Araucariaceae > Wollemia > Wollemia nobilis. The sequence continues at coordinate 12,755,033 of JAQPPZ010004166.1, forward strand.
AGCAAAAGCATGACAACTTATATCTCTAACATAAGCATGAATAGCAACTGGTTAATGGAAAAATACCAATTATATCAATATATCAAATAGAAATCAATATATGCAACCCCAAGTTGCCATTAATCAAAATAATCTTACATTGTACAATAACCAAATATTCAATGTTTCTAAAAAAATACAAGCTCTTGAGTTTCCATAACCTCAAAATTTTAAGCTGTACAAAGCCATATCCAAAGGTTCTTGATCCAACCATAATTCAACAACCTCTTCATGATGGGAAAATTACTATAGATTTTAGGAGGTATACTTATGGATTAGAACAAATCTCTCATGCAATACAACTTAACACATGCTATAATCAAATATTTCAAGCAACAATGCATTATGACATAAGCAACTACAATAATAGAACCCTACTTCTTTTCCATTGATATCTTAAATTATCACCAATCTCAAGAAACAAATATATATTTTACTTTTAATAACATAAAGCACTAACTAAGGGAATCCTAAAATTCTCTTAAGATGATTCTTTTACTACTCAAGTCTAAAGAATCCAAAGCTTTTCTTTTCAACATACAAAGCATTAAACAAGAAAATCCCATACTTCTCTTAAGATGATTCTTTTACTACTCAAGTCTAAAGAATCTAAAGCTTTTCTTTTTGTAGACACCAAAATATATCCACTTGTCATCCATCCATAGTTTCCTGCCACATTTACCCATTATTTTTATATATTTAAATAATATTTTATATATTTTATTTATATATATTTAATAAATAAATGTATATTTATATGAATTAATCCCATCCATCCATCATGATTTAATACCAACCATTCATCCACCTTAATCCATGCCACATACCTAGATTTAATCTCCACCCTCCATCATGTTTTAATCTTGACCACACAAATTGTATCGTTGAAACCCTAAACGTGCCCTAGGAGAGATTATAAAGAGGAGTTATTTTGATGAGTCAAACCCTAATCTTCCTGAATCCCCTAAGTTTCAAGAGTTTCAAGCTCTAAGTTTTCAAAATATACAAGTCCGTAAGCATCCATGCATCCTCATCTTTGCTCTCGCATGTGATTGCTTCCATACCCATCGTCATCCACCTCGCACGAACTAGATCTACCTTTGCAGACTCTGTTCCAATCCCTTGAGCATATTTGGGCATCCCCTATTCATGTTCGAGCACCTATGGGTACCTTTTGCCATCATTGAGCACCTTTGGGCACCTTCCCTCCATCACTGAGCACCTATGGGTGCCTCATACCATCATCGAGCACCTGCAGGTACCATCACCAAGCACCTGCAAGCATTCACATTCCTAGTTCTGCATTCCAACAATCCCTTGGGTGTCACTAGGGCATCGATGCACCAAATCCTGCAACAACGATGAAGAAAAAATATCAACGAATTAATGAGACAAGGTAATTTATTTATTATGCTTATTTTTTATTATTTAGATTTGTTTATAGCTTCATTTCTATAACTCGGGTTAGTAATTTTCTTATTGAGGGTCTCACATAGTGGATCCCTCATAGATATTATTGAATTTCTATTATTGTTTGTTATTTGCAGGTTTAGAGATCAAATTTATTGGAATCTGTTGAAGCATTTGAGTGGTCCAACCTATGGATATCTGAAGCCCACTCACCTTACTATTGAGATCAAGTTGAGCATGAAGACACCACCCTTGTTTGTTAGCTAGGGTTTCGAAGAACCCTAGCATATTGAAATCATTGTATTGGATAATAAAGCATTGTAAACCCCCATTTGGGTTACACTTGGTTGTAATATCAGAGATCCACCTGGCAATAAGAATAAAAGTTTATTTATGTGCAATCATTTGTATTTATTCTACTTTATTTTTTCATTTATTTAAGTATATTTTTTGGTGTTGTTCGATTTCGCATCTACACTTTTCAACACAAAAAACATTAAACAAGATAATCCCATACTTTTCTTAAGATGCTTCTCTTACAACTCAAGTCCAAATAATCCAAAGATTTTCTTTGCAACACACAAAGCATTAAAAAAGAGAATCTCATACTTCTCTTAAGATGATTCTTTTACTACTCAAGTCTAAAGAATCCAAAGCTTTTCTTTGCAACATACAAAGCATTAAACAACTTAAATAAAAACTCCTTGTTCCATACTAAAAGAGGATCATAAGTCACTTGCACAACAAAACCCTAATATTACTTCAATAAAAAATAAACTAGAGTCATCATATAAAGTGCTTAACAATACAAGGAAACCAAAATCAAGGTTAAAGGCTAACAAGATGCACAACAACGTAACAAAGGCCATGAACCATAAGGTGCATAAATAAAAACAAAGTCCTTAAGCCATGAAAACCAAGGTGCACAACAACATAGCAAAGGACTTAATCCACATAAAACAAAGGCACACAACAACAATGTAAAATAAAATGCACAATAGCAAATAAAATACCACAAACCATGCAACTCAAGCACACATCAACCACGTAAAACAAGGCACACAATAGCAAAGAAACTCAGCAAGGGATATTAGAAAGTTGAGCACAAGATAAAATCAAACCTTAGGCAAGTGTCTAAATAAAAATAATAGTCATCCAAAGGTTATGTGATGCTCATCGACATCAACCAACCCAGCAAGAGTGCTTGAAACCACAATGCAAGACACAAGCAATGGAATACGAGAGAAATAAAATAAAATAATGTTACCAAAGATTTAAATCTTGGCCAATATCAATAATCAAACACAACATGTAAAAAATCCTAATCTACATCCTTGAAACGCTTTATCAAGGTGATGCATAGGTATTAAGGAACACCATCTGCCTAACCTATTATTTAACTAGCTTGAGGGAAGAGGGTGTGCACAACCAACTAGCACTCAAGACTCTCCAATGAGGTGTCCTCCATAAGAAAAGTAGCAAGCAAAGCAACAAGACAAAGCAAGAAAAGAGGAAAGTGAAAGTAGTAAAGAAACACCCACCCATACAGTGCACTCTACTCACACCTACAAGTATCAAAGAAAGGAAAAGGAAATACAAAGTAATCAAAGCATTAACCAGAACATAACATGCTAATGTAAAGTGCAAGCAAATCCACCTTATTAAGATCTCACTTTCTATCTTTGGTCTACGTAGCACTCAATCCATCCTCTTACTCCTTCCTTTGATTCACCAACCAAACTACCATCTTGCTCTCCCCATCCACCATATTAAGGAGTGAGGGAGAGAAACAACATTCCTTGGTGCATGAATGAAACAAATATCACCCAAGAATATGTCCTCCCAAGTGCCACCTGATTCTCATCAAGAGCCATACACTCTTTCTCACATAGCAAGGTGGCTATTAATTAGGTTTATTAATAAAAGAGCTAGTGATTAATTTAAATTCAACCTTAGAATTTAATATTTAATTTAATATTCCAGACTAAACTTTAGATTTAATTATATAGCTCCAACATTAATAGAAATTTCAACCTGAAACTAAAGTAATTCAGCCCAAATAAAATAATATGCACAAGCAAGCATCAATACACTCTCACCATACTCTACACCATTGTTTTATCCTTAAGTTAAGCAACCTATTTTAAGATAGACAAAGCTATCACCACTCTACTTTTAATGAGGCTCATTGCAAGCAACTTCCTAGTCCAATGGTGCGAGATGTAGAATTTAAGTAAACAAGATATGTATCTACATGAAGGGTAATTTTTCATATTACCCTGAGTTGTTGATGAACCAATCATCACCATCATTTCCATAAGTATATCTCTCTTGTAGGTGGTTTATCCATATGGTCCCACCAAGGAGAGCACCTGGTCTTGCATCCACAAACACATCAGTAGTACCATACTCCAAGTTTCCAAAAGAGTGCATCATATGAATTGATAAAAGAGTCTATGCCATTAAATCTTCACATTAATACATAGTTTAAATCACATAAAGAGTTCTATCCAAAAAGGGGTGTCACATGGAGCTATAGATAGCTTTATTTCCACTAGTATTATCAATTATATATCAAAAAGACCTAGATTTTTGGCACAAGGATGGATAGTTGAGTATGGTTCTAGCCAAATCTACTCAGTGGATCAATGTTTAACTACAACAAAAATAACTCTACTTGAAGGGTCTACTATATGGCACTTATATGTGGCACGCATTCACATCTTTGACATTATCCTAGGGATGGATTGGTTGAAGGCTCATGGATCCTTAATAAATTTTCAAGATAGGTGTATGGATTACACCTTTAAGGATAAGAGGAGAGTAAGAGTTCATAGTGGGTGAGGTTCATTTTGACCCCATTTACTTTTAACTATGCAGTTAAAGGACATCAAAAGAGGCAGCTTGCTCTACATAGTGAAGTTCAATGACGAGACTAGAGAAAAATGATATGAAGAAGGTTTTAAGAAGCATCCAATTATTCATGAGTTTTGAGATGTATTTATTTAAGACTTTGTACATCTACTCCTTGAAGGGAATTTGATTTCACTATTGAGTTAATGCTAGGAGCTAAACCTATTTATAGGACACCTTATAGAATGACTCCAATTGAGTTGCAAGAACTAAAGGTATAACTTTAGGACATGTTGGAAAAGGGTCTAATTAGACCAAGTGTGTCACCTTTGGGTGCTCTAGTGCTAATTGTGAAAAAAATATGGTTCCTTAAGGTTATGCATAGATAATAATGCCGAATAAGGTATCCATTAAAAATAAGTATCCCCTACCATGGATAGATGATCTCTTTGACCAATTAAAGGGTGTTACCATATCTTCAAAATTAGATCCGAGATCAAGTTACCATCAAATTATAATCAAGTAAAAATATACTATTAATATGACCTTTTAAACTTGATATAGGCATTATGAATTCATGGTGCTATCATTTGGGTTAACGAATACACCGATTGCCTTCATGAATCTAATGTTTAAGGTGTTCAGAAAGTATCTAGACCGGTTTATATTTGTATTCTTAGATGATATACTAATATATTCTCAAACTAAGGAAGAGCATGACCAACATCTCATATTAGTGTTCAAAGTGCTAAGGAAGAATAAATTCTATGGGAAACTCTCCAAGTATGAATTCTATACTTTGCAAGTACAGTATTTGGGACACATTATCTCAGTAGAAGATATTGACGTGGATCCAAAGAAGATTGAGACTATATTAAATTGGCCTTCACCTAAAAATGTGATAGAAGTTAGGAGCTTCATGGGACTCATAGGCTATTATAGATATTTTGTGAAACAATTATTCTAAGATTTCCTATCCAATCACCAACCTTCAAAAAAAGAAAAAAGAGTTCAAATATATGGATAAGTGTGAGGCCGCATTTGAGACTCTAAAAAATAAGTTGACAAAAACACCAATTCTATATATTTTGGATCCTGTTAGAAAGTTTATCATGTGTACAAATTCTTCTCTAGAAGGTTTGTATGGAGTTTTTTCTCAAGAAGAAACTATAGTGGCATACGAGTCTAGAAAATTCAAGAAGCATGAGGTAAACTATACCACTTATGATCTAGAATGGTAGCAGTTGTGCATACCCTAAAGGTCTGGAGACACTATTTTTTAGGTAGACCTTTTGAGATAAGAACAGACCATCAAAGTCTTAGGTATATTTTTACACAACCTATGTTGAATGCAAGATAGAGAAGATAGATAGAGTTCTTAGAAGAATATGATTTTGGTATTGAATACATCAAAGGGAAGAAAAATAAGGTTGTGGATGCCTTGAGTAAGAGAAGAAAAATAACCACCTTAAACCAAAGCCATATATATTTTATGGATAGAGTTAATATGTGGCTATAAGACCCATATTGTCTAGAATTTTGAGAGAAAAAAAGAAGAAAATACTAAAGAAAGAAAGGGTTTCAACATAAAATATGGGCTTTTATGCTTTAAGGATTGGGTAGTCATACCCAAAATGGGTGACCTGAGGAGATTGATCATGCAAGAAGTACATAATTCTCCCTATTTTTCTCATCTAGAAGGATATACCTTTTATTGATCTTGGATGAAGCAAGATATTACCAAATTCATATCAAGATGTTTGGAATGAAAGAAAGTGAAGGTAGAACATCATCACATAGCTGGAAAATTGTACCCACATGAGATACCTATGCAAAAATGGTAGGTAATCTCTATGGACTTTATTGTGGGATTACCTAATAATAGGTTCCAACATGATGCTATATTGGTAGTGGTTGATAAATTGGCCAAGGTTGCACACTTCATACCAGGAAACATCAAGGATGATGCACCAATGGTGGACTATAAGTTTGCTAAAGAAGTTTTCATATTACATGGATTTCCTAAGGTAATAATATCTTATAGAGATTTTAGATTCATGTTAGAACTTTGGTAGGCTCTACATCATGCAATGGGTACTAAGCTAAACATTAGTTTTGTATATCACCTCAAAATAGATGGTCATATCAAGAGGATAAACCAAGTTTTGGAGGACATTTTGTGCATGCATTGCATGGATGAGAAGTCAAAATGGGAAGACTTATTGCATATCATGGAGTTTGCATATAATAATGGATATCATGCATCATTACAAATGGTCCCCTTTGAATCCTTGTATGGTAGATGTAAAACCCATCTATTATGGGACAATTTGAAGGATAGGGATATGATCAGACCGAACACTATTTGAGGGATGGAGGAACAACTTAGAGTGATTCGGTTTAGGCTCAAGGAAGTGGTCAATTGTCAAAATAGCTATGCAGATTTGAAAATATCACCAAGAGAAGTCTTTATAGGAGATAAAGTCTTCTTAAGAGTTAGACCCATGAAAATTTCCATAAAGTCCACAAAGTTGTATCTTCGCTATGTTGGGCCCTTTAAGATCATTAGGAAGATTAGCCCAGTATTCTATAGGCTCGCTTTGCTCTCCAACCTATCAAAATTCTATGATGGTTTCCACATATCCATGCTTAGGAAGTATGTTGTTGATCCTACTCATGTGTGGAATGTTTCTAAATTGTAGATGATAGATCTTGTAGCTATTGAGGTGTGGTATGTTAATATTCTAGGGTTCCATTCCAAGGTACTAAGAAAATGAATCCTATATCAGTGTAAGGTCCAATGGGACCTATATTCTAAGAAGTATGCTATATGGGAAAATGTTGATGAGATGAGACAACAATTTCTATTTTTTTTTGAATAAATTTATGTATTCTACTTTTTGTAGGAAACACAGAGGATTATGTTTAGTCCAAGGGAGGAGTATGTAACACCCCTACTTGGAAAAACTCTTTATGGACAATAAAACTATGTGTTGATATGATTAATTAATGGTATGCTTTACTATTTGATGTCTATATGATTACATTATTTTCGACATCGAATATGGTACTATTGATGCATTTGTGGATGCAAGATTAGGTACCTCTCTCTAGTGGGAATATATGGGTAAACCACCTACAATGAGAGATATGTTGGGGAAGTGATGATGATGACTTGGTCATTGATAACTTAGAGTAATATGGAAAATTAATCTTCACATAAATGCATATCATACTGTTTGTTTTCATATCCGAACCATTGGGTTGAGACTTTTCTTGCACAATGAGCCTCCTCAATAGGGTTGTCGATAGCATTTGGACTATTTTAAAAAAAATACCTCCTTCTTGAGGATAAAAAAATGGTGTAGGATTTTATATGAAGCCATGTTTATTTGTGTTTTAAATTATGGATAATAATGGCTATGTTTGATTAGTAAATTTGTATATTTTTTTCCTATTACTTGAGTGGTAGCTTATTACCTTAGTAATTTAGGTATAATGTGAAGTTCTCATAATAATTAAATGCCATCAAGGAATGGTAATGGTTGTTATTTATGTATCTAGTTTGGGATTGGTGATTGAGCTGCCTTGAAGGTTAAGGCACTTTGGTTTTGTTAAATGCTAGAATAAAACTGCCAACTCACCAATTTAGGGTGGTGTGTAATACTCCTTGATATTCAATGTGCATCCCATGCAATGTTGTGGTCCTTCAATTTAATCTCATGGAAGGCTGGGTGAATGGATTTTTGGAGATCGAAGGAGGATGGTAGTAGAAGCAGTGGTAAGACAAGAGGCGCGGATTCAAGTAGTGGAGTCTTTGGGAAGTAAATTTTCAGGTGCTTCTATTACTTTGGTTGAAACCTTATTTTATTTACCTATTTTTGGATGTGTTGCACTTTGGTTTTTACGTTCATCTCCTTCTAGATACCTTCCACCCTATTTTGATGTGTTAGATTAGAATCCTCTTCTTTTGTGCCTTGTTTGTTATTATGGTAGTTGCTTAGCCTATGTGAGGTGTAGGGTAGCATCACCTTGGTTTCCCTTATGTTGTGCCTTGGTTTTTGTTCTATCACTAGTTTCTTTGTGTTAGCACCCCTTATGTCATTGGTTGCTTTGTGTTATATTACCTCCATCACTATCCAAGTGAGTGATGTCAACTATTTTTGAACCTTTGTTTTTCCTTTAGTTTAGAAACTACCTTTCATCCTTGTGTTGTGCACCTTCATTTTCTTTTCTTGGGCATAGATATCTAAGGTTGTTGGGTGTCGTTCTCTCCAACTTGGAGGCCTTTGGTTGCCCTGATTGTTGACATTATTTTCCTTTTGTACGGATGTTAATTTTTAGGATTTGATTAAAGCTTTATGGTATTGCTTTGGTAATTTTTAATATAGTTTATTATATGATTTGATTAAAGCTTTATGTTATTGCTTTGGTAAGCTTTAATATAGTTTATTTTATGATTTGATTAAAGCTTTATGTTATTGCTTTGGTAAGCTTTAATAAATTTTATTTTATGATTTTATTAAAGCTTTACAATATTTCTTTGGTGAGCTTTAATATAGTTTGATTAAAGCTTTAAGTATAATGTTTAGATAGGCTTAAAATATAGAATTGTTCTATGTTTTAATTAAAGCTTATGTTAATGGATGGAATGCTATTGTAAAGCTTTAGTAGAATTGTAGATTAAATCTATGTTTATTTAAGCTTTACATCCTTAACTAAATGCCCTTGCTAAGTTGAAAAGAGTATAGATTAGTTCCATGTTTTAAGAAAGCTCATGCGTGCTTTGTTGGAAAACTCTTGTTTAAAACTTATGTGGGTTGGTTTATGATTATCTTTATGGGTAATGAAAGCTATAAAGGGGTAGATGTTATAAGCTTTGTGCAGGCTTTGTATTTAAGTAAGAATATTTACTTATATGTTGGTTTTTGAAAGAGAAAAAATAAATAATAATTCTTGAGACTTTTGTAAGTTAAAGTATTATTATTAAGAGAAGTATGGGATTCTATTTGGTTGAATGTTTTACTTGTGTGTTGGTTTTTGAAAGAGAAAAAGAAATAATAATTCCTGAGAATTTTTTAAGTTAAAGGATTATTATTAAGAGAAGTATGGGATTCTCTTTGGTTGAATGTTTTACTTGTGCATTGGTTTTGAAAGAGAAAATAAAATAATAATTCTTGACACTTTTGTAAGTTAAAGGATTATTATTATAAAAAGAAGTATGGTATTCTCTTGTGTGGATTGTATTGCATCTATAATAATTCTTGAGACCTTGGTGAATTAAATAATTATTATCTAGAGAAGTATGGGATTCTCCTTGGATGGTTGTTTATATTCTATGCATGGTATTTTGCATATTATTTTGATAGGATCCAGTTGCATTGCATTTAGAGCTATTATGATCCCTAATTATATCTCTCATTTTGTGGGTGGTTTGACCATCAAAGAAGTTGTGGAGACCTAATTGGTATGGGATCCTAGATAGATGTTTTCTTAAAATCTCTCCAAAAGTAATGTGGATGTAAATAAGCAAAGACTTGCATTTACTTGAATAATTTATAAAAACTTGATTACTATTATAAAGAAGGATTATGTTGTTTCCTTTGTGTCATGAGCCACGAAGTAATTGGTTAAGTAATATTATATCTTTAGCTAGATTAGATTTTTCTTTAATTAAGGAATTATATTAATGTTTAATTTTTTTAGTTCCTTTATCTAAAATGATGGAATGTTTTCTTGAAGCCTTTTTGATAAGCATTGGAAATAAGTGATGTGGTTTAATTCTATCATGTTTTCGATAGATTTTGCATAATTCCTTGTATCAATGTATAGATGTGACTTTTTTTAAAGAGGAACTCTTAGATTATATCTTCTAGCATTTCTTTTGATGATTTATATCATGCTTCTTATTATAAAAATGTTTATATAGCCTTGGGTTGGGATATAATATTCTAAGTAAGCCATAAAGCTTAATCCTAGGATGAGTTGAAGGAAATAACTAGGTAGAAATGAGTCCTAGAAGGAGTTGCATGAATGCAATAGATAAGAACTCATAAACCTAGAAAAATATTGTGAGAAGACAATAGCTAGGGTACTTGTGAACCGTTTTATCTTGAATGTGTAGCTTCGGGTATGTTCCATCTAAATATTGAAAAAACCATTCACAAGATAGTAGTGATGATCCCTTAATCATGTAGAATTAGGTGATCATGTAAATTGTCATAAAAGTGGCAATGACCCTAATTAGCCCATGAAGAAGTTTTAACTAAGCACCACGGCTCTATACTATTCAACCTATCTAAATGGATTTAGAGTCAATATAGGGAATGAGTGTCCCCCTTTAAGTGTGTAGTTAATAAAGGATAATCCCTACGTCATGGTCATAAGGTCCTATGATAAGGATGATATGGTAAATGAGGGGGTACCACTTTATGTGGCATTCCAAATGTATAGGTTTAGTAAGGTAAACCCCATAAAACACAATAGTTGACCACTCCTATCCATTAAGTGTCATTTGCAGCAACTTGGAACTCAAATGTGGTGAAGACTTGTATATTGATTTAAATAAATTAGGGGTGCACCCCTTGTGAGCCTTTGTTTATATGTGATATTTTAAAAAATAAATTGGGTTGGTAGTTTTGGGTTGTTACAAGTACACTCCTTCTAAAGTGCTTATGTAAAAAAACATGAGCACTTCACCAAGCCAAAATAAAACGTCATTCCCATATAGGAATATGAAAAAGGTAAATGATCTAAGTTGGAGGTGGAAGAAGAATGACAATGGGACCAAGTGCAAAAGAGTTAGCACTGGTACCAACCTATCCATACCAGAGAAATCATTCATCCTTGGTACCAAACTACCTGTAGCAAGGGGGTTACATAGGAGCCCTAGTTCTTTAAGGGTAAAAGTGTTTTACCCCTAAAACTAGAAGAAGAGGAAGAAATAATGTTGTCCTAGCAAAATTGAGGGATTTATTGACTCCATACCCAATGGATAGAGGCCACCCACAACCAGTATATATATGTAAGGCAAGTACTATAATTTAAGAGTAGCCCTAATTTTGAGAAGCAGTTGAAATAAGAAGACTACCCAAATTCCCTCTTGATTACCACCTCTAATTTTTACTCTTAGCACAATGGATAGGGTGGTAATTTATCTATGTTCCTCATCTTAATTAGGATGAATATCATCTATGAGTCACTATAAATGTAGTGAATTCTCGCTACACTCAAGAGGAGCAATGCCTTGGCTAATTTTGTAAAAGGTGGCTTTGGTGGGAAGAAAGCTACTTGTAATCTAGATGAAATTCAAGGAAATATGAGATGTATGTAAAGTAAATATTCAAGGAATAATTTGGGTAAAGGTGAGCCCAAGATTCTAGTGATAGGATCCCTCGAGTCAAAACTGACAATAAAGTGATAAACTAGAGTTTCAATAAGAACACAATGTAATACAATTATTAGAACATTTAGAACCAAAAAGGAAAATAACTTGGGCACACCCTCCAAATTTAACATATCTAATAATTATGGGTTGGTGGTAAAAACTAGAATATTGAGCAAGAGCAAACTTAAATTTAGTTGCAAGGAATGCCAATCGGACCTAGAAAGCACATAAAGGGGTGATCACCAAAACCTAGACTAGCTACTGGTAGCACCTAAGATCTGATATTTTAGGAGGTCAAATTTTCCCTACGGGCTTCCACCCCTAAGTCCCCACATGGAGGTTCATTGAACCCCATAACCCAAAGCCAATATTATGGTCCCATGCCTTGTACATTGTGTTGACGTATCCAGTCTTCTCGGGTGTACAATTCTCCTCCTACAAAAAGGATAGCATTTAAGGCATCAACCTAGGGATTGTAAAGGAATGACCATAGACGTAATAGTATTAATAGTAGGATATCTCTACATCTATTCATTGTAGTTTTACAACATGGGTAATAAGGTCTCATCTCTAGAGTAACCCAACCCATGCAACATTAATAAATTTATATCTATAGACCTCATAATTACATGCAATTAATGCAAAAGATCTTAAGCATGATTTTTGAAATAAGGATTTTGAATTTTGGGAGGGAAAATTTATTTATATTGTCTATAAATATTCATCTTTTCTACATTGTAGGAAATAAAAATGAAGTACTTCCTCGTGCCTAGTATCTGATCCAAGAGATATTTTTCTTCCATTTCTCTTGTGTAGTGACCTAGAATCAAACCCTAAGTCATTTTGTGTATAGGCCCCTTCGAGCTCTTTCATTGTAACACATGTAATTCATTGGATTATCAACATATATATATATATATATATATATATATATGAGAGTTGTGTTTATTTTCATTTTTCCCTGTTCTTAATATGTGTAAGTTTGCATGGGAACCTTGTGACTAGTGTTTGTCCCTTCTTTATATAGGCTTCATAAGAAAGAGTTATTGTGCTGCAATAAGATATGTTAACATTCTTGGTATGGGTGGCTAATATTTTTATTAATCCCATCATTTAATTTCTCTTGTTGCATCACCACCCCTTAGTCTAGGCTAGTTAGGTTGTAACTTTTTTATTTACTATATTTATCTATAACCCTTTTCCCACACAAACCCAATAGTATAAGATATAATAGGATAGAGTGTGCTAAGAAGACATTCAAAAAAGCATATGAACTTGGTATAAAATCCTAGAGGTTATCCTCAAATTCATTTCCAATGCTCCTTGGACTTCCTGGATTGTACACTCTATGCAAGGCACAAGCACTAGATGCACCTAGAAACCATAGTAAGTGGTCACTGTGTCAGAGCATGGACTGGAGTCAAATCTAATGCCTAATAGGATTCAAGGGTTATTAATCAAATGTGTGCCTGATCATGTTTTATGAAGGTGTGTAAGGTAAGAAGAAATCTATGACATCCTTTGGGCATGTCATGATGAACCTTTTAGAAGATACTAAACAAAGAGATTTGCACAAAATATTCTAGGACTTGGATATTACTAGCCTTCACTTCAAAAGGATGTAAAGAAGTATGTGTCCCACTATGATCAATATCAATGAATGGAGAAACCCACCACACAAATTGAAATACCCCTTCAACCTAAGGTGGTTCTAGAAAAATGGGGGATTTTATTGGACCTTTTGATCTACCATCTCAAGGAAAGCAATCCATCCTAGTGTATAGGATCATGTAACAAAATGGGATGGAGTAACTACTCTCCAATATGCTCATGAGTAAAAAGTGGTTGATTTCTTATATAATTATAAAATTTAGCACTTTATTTCTCCTTGCACCATTGTGTTCGATCAAGGACCCCAGTTTGTGTTAAGGATCATTCAAGAATTTAAGAAATTTTACCAAGTGAAACATAAAAAGTCCTCACCATATCATCCTCAGGTTAATGCTCAAGTAGAAGTTACTTATAGGGAATTAGAAAACATCTTAACAAAAATAATAGCTCTACATAGAAAAAATTAGGCCAACAAATTACTAGAAATTTTTTGCGCTTATGTCACTTGGAAATAAACCACTAGATTTACCCCATATAAGTCAGTTTATTATAAGAAAGCTATTTTTCCCATTGAATTTGAATTATAAAAACTTGTACTAAATTTGATGTTAGTATTGAGTTGTAGGTACAACAAGATAATATTTTGTAGCTTAATAAGCTTGATGAGTTAGGAATGGATTCTATTCATCAAACAAAAATCATTTAGTAGTAATGAAATACATGGCATGATAAGCATATCAAGAGTAAAACATACCAAGATATTGGGCACTACTATTTGATTCATGGTATCTTGACTTCAAAGGTAAGCTTCATACACAATGGCTAGGTCCATATAATATTGATCAAGTTTTTATAACGATGTTGTGCAACCACTACCTATTGATGGATCAAGGAAAAAAATGGTGGTAAATGGACATAATTTGAAGTCATATCATAAAACAATGCCCAAGGAAGAAATTTCTACTTATTTACTCTCACAATCTGATACGTACAATATGGGAGAGACCTCATTGTTAGAAATTTAGCAATACTATCTCATAGGATTCAATCACAAAATTATCATCAATATTCAATCACATATCAAATGAACATGAATATCATATAAGTCACATTAAAATATTTATTGATAATAAAACTCAAGAAATGCATAAAGCAAAGCTTATTCGAGTTACAAATTACATAGCTTTATCTCAATATAAAGATACATAAGACTTTTTACATTACATGACTCTTGGATTTTGCTCTCCTCAAACTCATAGGAGAACTTGACTCTTCATATTTTTTTCTTACATAATAAGTCCCACATATTATATAAAGACAAAGTATATCATGATTGAATATAACTCCCTACTTCTAAACTAGATATATCACACTCATAACTCTTCACTTCATAACTATACACCTCACACACTTAAATACATGACATATTTTTTATACATAAAATTAAACACACACTCTAATCTAAATATTTATAATGAGACCATAATAGCATCCCCATATATTACATTATTTGGTATGGTCTTTTGCTAAACACAAATTGCCTTGAAACATCTTATATTTGTTTCATCCAAGTGCTTTTGTAAAGATGTTTACAAGTTGATATTCAGTAGGAACATATTTTATTTTAATATGGTGATCCAAAATATAATCTCGGATGAAGTGGCATTGATATTCTTCGTGTTTTATTTGTTCATGAATCACTAAAATTTTTATTAATTTCTAAAGTCTTTGATTATCATAGTTTAGTATTGCAGGAGTTCTTTTGATTTCCATATATGATAGAATGTATTGTAACCAGAGTGCCTCACATATAGCATCTCTTGCTACATAATATTATACTTGTGTTCATGAGAGAGCCATTATATATTATTTCTTACTATGCCATGAAATAGATATTGATCCGAAATACATAGCATGATTTTGATTTTCTATCATCTACTAATCTTGCATAGTATGAATCTAAATATCTCTCTAAGTAGAAATTATCATTTCTCTTGTATTCTAGACCATATCTTGTACATTAATGACATATTTTAGTATTATTTTTTTTGTATTTCCAATTAATTTATTGGATCTTACATGAATCTAGAAAGATAATTTATAGCAAAAACAATGTTTGGTCTAGTATTTGTTAAATATAGAAGATTTTTGATTAGTTGCATATACATAGTAGTAGAACCTTGTGGTGACTCATCATATCTTGATAATTGTAATCCTTTTTCCAATAGAGGATATTTGGGTTTGAATTTTATCATTTTGTATTTTTCAAGCATTGATTTTACATACTTTGTTTGAGTCATTGTGATGTTTTCTTTTTGACAATTTTCTAGACCAAGACATTAGTGTAGAAGTCCTAGATTTTTCATTTCAAATTCCTTTGCCAAATCATGTTTTACACTATATATTAGTGTTTTTGAACTTACTATGATTAGTATATCATCAAAATATACTATAAAAAATATTTTCTCAGATCCAACCCTTTTATATAAAAATTTGAATCAGATGCAATCCTTTTGAAATTGTGTTGTAGTATGTGTTCATTGATCTTGATATACCATACTTTAGGATCTTGTTTTAAACCATACATTTATATTTTTAATTTACAAAGATGTTGTTCCTTTCCCTTGACAAAAAATCCTTCTAGTTAAGTAATTTAAACTTTCTCTTCAAGACATCCATTATGAAATATATTTTTAACATTAATTTGATATAGTTTCAAACCAAATTGTGCTACTAATGCACAACTTGTATGAATAGTAGTAATTTTTGTTACTAGAATCAGATTCTAGGGTCCTCACCACTAGACCATGGGACTAGGGTACAAATGGTGTCTAAAAGGTGGTTGAATGTACATAGATCAGAGGAGAACACTTAACTAGGGCACAAATGTGAAGAACACAAGATTGTACTGAGAGGGGGGGTGAAAAATATAGCGCCCAATTTTTACTATCTTTCCAAACCAATATGAATTAGTGTCCTTAATTGCAATAACAAAATATAGCAGTGTGCATTAATGACATAGATAGCAATAGTAAGCAAGAGCACAAATCATCACACACAATTGAGACACAAGATTTAATGTGGTTCCCCCAATGTGGGGTAGTCCACAAGATAATATCCTTATAATATTTCACAAATAAATAGGGATCCTTATCCCAATACAAATGATTACTTTGATCTAATCAAATATAGGCTATCCATTGATTTGCTAAGCTAGGAAATCCACTAATATGCTCAGCTAGGCAATCCACTGATTTGCTCAGCTAGGCACTCCACTGATCTACTCAGCTAGGCACTCCATTGATCTGCTCAGCTAGGCAATCCTGATCTGCTCAGGTAGGCAATCCACTGATCTACTCAGCTAGGCACTACATTGATCTACTCAGCTAGGCACTCCACTAATTTTCTCAGCTAGGCAATCTTGATCTGCTCAGGTAGGGTATCCACTGATCTATTTTAGCAAGCTCACCAAGAACCTACTCAAAATCTGCTCCAGAAAGCTCACCAAGAACTTGCTCAAATATGCTCCAGCAAGCTCCCAAGAACTTGCTCAAATCTACTCAACAAGCTCACCAAGAACTTGCTCAAATCTAATTTAGCAAGATCACCAAGAACTTTCTCAAAATATGCTCAGCAAGATCACAAAGAACGTGCTCAAATATGCTCCAAATCTATCCACAAATCTATCCCAAATTCCTTCTCAAAGGCTCAATCAATCATGCACAAAATTTGCCTCAAATATGTCCAAAAATCTATCCCAAAAGCCTTCTCAAAGGCTCAATCAATCATGCTCAAGCAACACTCAAATCTCATTCACAAATCTATGAAGGCAAGGCTTAATGATGAACTCAAAAATGAATGGAAATGCACTCTTCAATGGATGACAACAATGATCCACAATGATATCAACTCAAATAAATCTCAACTCAACTCAAATCAAATCAATCTCAACTCAGCTCAATATTATAGAAGCATAAAGATAATTGTTAGAGACTCAATATGTTCTATTCACAAACTCAATTTTTTTCTCAACTAAAAATCAACTCAAATCAGAATATAGAAGTTTGTTTCATGGAACTTGAACAACCACTTCACACAATCACTTGACTAGGCTCAATCAACTCAACTCAACCAATCACCTTAAGGAACATTTTTTTTCTCACAAACCCTAGTTCAAGCATGAATCAATCAACTCAAAATGTTTCCAACAATACTCAACAATAACTCTCACATAACAATGATACTCATGTTCTTCTCAAGTTCAAGTTCTTTGCATAACCAATGGGCTTCAACAATAATGCTTATAAAACAAGGTTTAATCTCAACTCTCAAACCAGAAATCCTTGAAGCATTAAACCAATAAATTTTGAAAAGGAAACCACAATCAATCCTTTTCTCTCCAATGATATCTCATAAATCAACCACCATAAAAAATCAATAGAGAATATTGATCATACCTTTTTTATGTCTTATTAGTTGTCCACTAAATCCGCCACACTCAACAAACTTTCTTTTTCAACTTTCAATAAGGGTTAGAGATCTTGATTAATAACATAAAAATAATATCCAAATAACACCTTATTACTCCTACTCAATAAAATACACCATGTCCCCTCATGAAATAATTAATCCCCTTTGAAAAAGAATAAAGCAACATTCACTTTTGAACCCCTTAAAAAAAACAAAAATATCTCTTTGCACACACCTTATTTCTCCATCTAAGAAATTTAATCAAATAGCCCTCGAAATAAGCTTTCCAACGATATATAATATGATATACTTCCAAAAAGAAATCATCAGAAATCTTTCTTTTTCCTAAAGTGCATCACAACCCTTATTTCTCTTAGGGCAACTTTAGAAAAATAAAATATTAAAAAATATTAACTCACCTTTGTCCTTGACAGGATTCGATCCCTCGATACCTCCTTGCTTAGTGCCTTAACCGCGACCAAGCCACCATTTATCCACACATCCTCATGTGTTCAAAGGGGCACGAATCAAAATGCGTACCTTAATATTCTGTGCCCTTCGAAAACTTAAAAGTGCTTCGAGCATTTCAACACAGCAAGCATCCCTAACGAGACTCGATCATAGGACCTCCTAATTCATACACAACACACAAACCACTAGGCCAAAGGTGCCTATGCACTTGGTTATCCTCCATGAATGTTTCTTCAATAGACCCAAAATTTCGTAAACCTTTCACAAGCCTTTTTCGCACATGCTTCAAATTCAACACACAGGCTCTTTTTGCTTTCCAACAATCGCATTAATTCCTTAGAGAAAGCTTAAGGATTAATAAACCTTAGGCATATTTTTATATATTTTTCTCCATCATATTAGACAATGTCGACGGATTACTTTTATTTTTAATTTTAAAATTAAAATTTAAATTTTAAATAATTTAAAATTTAAACTAAATATTTAAAATTAAATATCTCCATCATCGGGGCACATTTTTCGATGAAACAAAAATCCAAATTGGGTTTTAATAAAAACCCATTTCAAATATACCATCTATGGTTTTAAATAAAACCTTTTATTTTGCCTACCTTTGTTTTCACAAAAACCCTATATAGATCCATGCTCTCCAAAATATCATAAATGATTATTTATGAAGTGCTTTTGCCACCAAAACTCAATGTGATCCATGTGACATCAACATCAATGAAAACATAAATAACTCAAATTTCTAACAATATCCCCCTTTGTCATTGATGGCAACACCTCTAATGCAAATCACTGCAATCACTGCAAAAACCATCTATGAGAATCAAAGTTGCTCTCCCTGACTCAATACTCTCTATGGAGGTTGCTTCCCCTAACTCAATTATCTCTTTGGAGGATGCTCCCTCTAACTCAATGCTCTCCCCCTTACTCTAATCTCTCCCCCTTTGACATCAATGGCAAAAGGGACACCTATGGGGCTAAAATATACGACTCTTAAGCTTAGCCCCCTCACCACCTTCTCTCTTGAGGTGATTAATTTTGGGGTGGGAGTATTTTTACTCCCATATTGCATTGTTCATTTCCTCTGTCAACTTCCTTCCATATTTTTCTGATATCCTTTTCTTGATGAGTTACTTGATATTCTTGTCTTGAACCTGTTTGACCTTCTTACCTTGAACTTGTTTGGAATTGAGTCCTACATAATTTTGCAATATGTCCAAAGTTATTGCAATTAAAACACTTGATATTGTAGCCTTTGGATTGTGCCTATATCCTAAATTCTTTCTTGAAATAATTTCCATATCCATTCCTTTCCTAAACACTGTATTGTGAAGTTCTGTTTTCATAATCATTATGACCATGACTTTTGAATTGTGTAGCTCTAAAACCAAAACCATGTTGCTCATTTTCTTTGCACTGAGAAGCTCTATGACCAATCCTATTGCATAAGAAGCAATGTCCCTGAAAACCATACCTTCTTCATTTGAAGTTACTTCTAGCAAAATCAAACTTCTTTGATCCATAGACCCTGTAGTGTACAGCCATGTGTCCAAATCCATTACAAGAAAAACAATGTCCTTGAAAATCCCTTTGTTCATGCCTTGGTTCCTCATACTTTTCTTGACCATTATCCTTGTGATCATATTTGACTTGTGCATTGTATCCTTGAACCTTATTTGTAGTATCTAAATCCTCTTCCTTAATTTCTTCCTTGCTTTCCTTTTCAAGAATTTATTTTCCTCTTGAACTTGATTCACCTATCTCAAAACAACATCCAAACTGGATGTTTGGAGCCATAGGAACTTTAGAACTTTCTTCATAAATATTAGGTGCTTCCTTGCTTTCATATTTTAGAAATTCCTTTCCTTTTGAGTGTGATTCCCCAAACCTAAAATATGAGACCTTTGGTGCTTTGGAACCTTCCTCTTCTTTCTCTTCATTTGTGTCAAATAGAAAATTGGCATCCATCTTTATTGTATTTGAAATACATGTTTCCTTCTTAGTGAAAATATCTTGACATTTTGAGTCATGTGATGGATCAAACTTCTCAAGTATGGAACATCTCACTTATTTTAGATTCTCCTTAACATCTTGTAGTTGCTCATGGATATCATTGAAGTCTTCCTTTAGATCAATTGATACTTTTGTCTTTCTTACAATATTCTATTATTTAACTTCTTATGTTTGAAGTGAATGTTCTTCTTCTACTTCTTTTATCCCATAGAAAAATCCTTCTTCATCTTCACTGTCACTAAGATCATTATAATCTTCTATAGCAAAGAAAATCTCATGATTTCTTTGACCATGCCTGTTTCCTTGATGTGTCATCTCATCTTCACTATCACTGAAACCATTGCAATATCCTGATCTGTGATCTCTTTGACCACACACAAAGCACTGTTCTATTTCACCTTCTATTCCTAGGAATAGATGTTCTTCCTTTTCATCATTTGACTTGTCTCTATCACTGTGATCTGAGCTATCACTTGCTTCTTCAATGTAGAAAGTTTTCTTTGTCTTACAAAAACTTTTCTTCTTCTCATACATGCTTTGCTTGTATCTGTCATCTTTGTCATGCTTATGCTTTCCATCTTCTTTTCTTTTGTGACCCTATTTTTCATCATCATTATTTTCTTCATGTGGACACTTGTTTGCATAGTGACCAAAATCACCACACTTGTAGCATTTGACTTTCTTCATATCCCTGTAATTTCTTAAGTCCTTTTTCCTTTTGATGAAGTTAGCTTTCTCATAATTATATGAATCTCTATGTCTCTGGATATTTCCATTTCTTTGAAGCCTTGAATGCAATTTATTTCATTGGAACCTGATGCTTACTTATCCTCATCTCATAAGTTGTAAGAGTTCCTTATAGTTCTTCCTTTGTTAGCTTGTTGGCATCCATTATTTCTTCTATTGCTAAAACCTTTGCATCATACTTCATGGGAAGTGGTCTCAAAACCTTTTGAGTAACATCTGATTCTTTCATCTCAAATCCTAGACCTCTCATGGTGTTAGTATTCTCATCAACTCAAAGTAAAAACTTTGTAATATCTTCAGAGTCTTCCATTTTCAATTCCTCAAATATTTTTCTAAGAGTTTGTATTTTTGCCAACTTTACCTTGGAATCTCCTTCATAGGTATTCCGCAACTTGGTCCACATTTCATTAGTTGAATTACATACCATGACATTTGAAAAATTTGTCTCACGTAGCCCACTCAAAATATAATTCATTGTCCTTGCATTGATATCAACCAATTTTCTAATAGTATTATCTGCCTCAGGATCACCTTCAACCTTATACTCTTTTGCAACCATCTTCCATACCTCATATACTTGTGATATCAAGTAGTTCTTCATTCTCATGCTCCAAAAATCATAATTGTTACCATAAAAAACTAGAGCCTTACTTGTAGATGATCCATTCTGTGAAGCCATATGTGTTCTTATAGAATCCACCCTCAAGATGTTAGCCTTTTCGAAGGAACCCACCCTAATACCAATTGAAGAACATAAGCTTATCCTGAAAGGGGGGGTGAACAGTATAGCACCCACTTTTTACTTTCTTTTCAAACCAATATCAATTAGTGTCCTTAATTGCAATGACCAAATATAGCAGTGTGCATTAATAACATAGATAGCAATAGTAAGCAAGAGCACAAATCACCACACAAAATTGAGACACAAGATTTAACGTGGTTCCCCCAATGTGGGGTAGTCCACAAGATAATATCCTGATAATATTTCATAAAGAAATAGGGATCCTTATCCCAATACATATAATTACTTTGATCTGCTTAAAACTAGGCTATCCACTGATCTACTCAGGTGGGCAATCCATTGATCTACTCAGCTAGGCAATCCACTGATCTGCTCAGTTAGGCACTCCACTGATCTACTCAGCTAGGCAATATTTATCTGCTCAGGTAGGCAATCCACTGATTTGCTCAGCTAGGCACTCCACTGATTTTCTCAATTAGGCACTCCACTAATCTTCTCAACTAGACAATCCTGATCTACTCAAGTAGGCTATCCATTGATCTATTTTAGCAAGCTCACCAAGAACATGCTCAAAATCTACTCCAGCAAACTCACCAATAACTTGCTCAAATCTGCTCCAGCAAGCTCACCAAGAACTTGGTCAAATTTTCTCAGCAAGCTCACCAATAACTTGCTCAAATCTACTTTAGCAAGCTCACCAAGAACTTTCTCAAACTCTTCTTAGAAAGCTCACAAATAAATTGCTCAAATCTACTCCAAATCTATCCACAAATCTATCCCAAAATCCTTCTCAAAGGCTCAATCAATCATGCACAAAAGTTGCCTCAAATATATCCAGAAATATGTTCCAAAAGCCTTCTCAAAGGATCAATCAATCATGCTCAAGTAGCACTCAAATCTTATTTACAAATATATGAAGGCAAGGCTCAATGATGAACTCAACAATGAATGGCAATGCACTCTTCAATGGATGACAACAATGATCCACAATGATCTCAACTCAAATCAATCTCAACTCAACTCAAATCAAATCAATCTCAACTCAACTCAATATTATAGAAGCATAAATAGAATTTTTAGAGACTCAATATGTTCTATTCACAAACTCAATTTCTTTCTTAACTCAAACTCAACTCAAATCAGAATATAGAAGTTTTTTTCATGGAACTTGAACAACCAATTCATAAAATCACTTGACTAGGCTCAATCAACTCAACTCAACCAATAACCTTAAGGAATAAATTTTTCTCACAAACCCTAGTTCAAGCATGAATCAATCAACTCAAAATATTTCCAACAATACTCAACAATAACTCTCACATAACAATGATACTCATGTTCTTCTCAAGTTAAAGTTCTTTGCATAACCAATGTGTTTCAACAACAATGCTTGTAAACCAAGGTTTTGTTGAGCAAGGTGTTGCAAGAAGTTTGTCATTGTTGTCAACACAGGCAGTTAGATCCAATGATGCAGTGGATAGACAGTTCAGGAGCCATTCAGATGTAGAGAACAGAAATTCAAAGGATAGTCGGATTATGTAAAGTGCAATTCCAGGAAAACAAGAGTGACCCGGTTTCAAAAATTCGAAGAAAAAGACAAGTTAGAAAAGCGTCGCGATATCGCGACATGTTTTTTCGGGAGAGAGAAACGAAAATGTCACGATTTCACGACGAAAGTGAGGAGAGAGAAAGCGCAGCCGAAAATGTCATGATTTCACGACGAAAGTGAGGAGAGAGAAAGCACAGCCGAAAATGTCATGATTTCATGACGAAAATGAGGAGAGAGAAGGCGCAAGGCAAACTGTCACGATTTCGTGACATCTTGGAGGCCAAGAAGCTAAGTCGAAAGCGTAGCGATTTCGCTACATGTTGAAATTTTGCTGGCCGAAGCAAGGAGAAAGCGTTAAGTTGAAAAGTTGTAGCGATTTCGCTACATGTTGAATTTTTGCTGGCTGAAGTGTTAAGTGAAAAGTTGTAGCGATTTCGCTACGAGTCAAAAGTGCACAAAACAAAGGTGTAGCGATTTCGCTACGAGTTGAAAAAGCACAACACAAAGGTGTAGCGATTTTGCTACGAGTTGAAAAAGCACAACACGAAGGTGTAGCGATTTCGCTACCAGTCAAAAACACAGAACTCAAAGATGTAGCGATTATGCTACAAGTCGAAAGCACAAGGCACAAAGTTGTAGCGATTTCGCTACTGCATGAAGCAAGAAATGTACGGAAGCCGAAAGTGTCACGATTTCATGACAAAGATGAGGATGACGTCAACAAAATTGAAAGTGTCACGATTTCAGGCTGCAAGAAAAGCCTCTGGAAGCCGAAAGCGTCACGATTTCATGACAAAGCTGAGGATGACGTCAGCAAAAGCTGAAAGTGTCACGATTTCATGACAAGGTGCAAGAAAAGCCGTTGGAAGCCGAAAGCGTCATGATTTCATGACAAGGATGAGGATGACGTCAGCAAAAGTTTGAAGTGTCACGATTTCATGACAAGAACGATGGCAAAGCTATCAAAGGCCAAAAGGGTCATGATTTCATGACAACAAGGACAAGAAGGCGTACGACTACAAAAGGTGTCGCGATTTCGTGACATGTTATTATTTCATGGCAATAAGCTATAGGGAGGTGACAAAGGTGGCAGAGAGGTTTGAGGCCGACAAAGTTAAATCTGGGCCGACGGATTTTAGGGTTTTGCTATCGACAATTTCTAGGGTTTTGCAGTCGACATTCTTAGGGTTACAGTCGACGGATTTTAGGGTTTGGCAGCCGACATTTCTAGGGTTTCTCAGTCGACGTTCTTTAGGGTTTGTTCCTGAGATTTCTTCTATATAAGGAGGGCTTCTTCGAGTTTGAAAGATTGCAGCGTGAAGATTGAGTGCGAATGCGAGCAGAGTGATTACGCAAGTGAAATTCATGTCGAGCAGAGTGTGAAGTCGTAGTTAGAGTTGAAGCGAAGTGTGCATATCGTGATTGTGTGAATTAAGAGCGCAATGTGCAGAGGTGGAGTTATGAGTGCGAAGTGATAGCGGCCAGACAACAGAAGTGGATGATCATCCGATTGCTGCAGAGAGTGCGAAGAAGTTCACAGAAGTGTCGGACAGTGCGAAGCATGTTGTGCAGAAGTAGCAGACTGTAGAGAAACAGCAGACTGTAAGAAATAATATGAGAATTTTATTCTATAATTTTCTTAATCATTTTTAACTTCCAAGTTGCAGCTTGGCATAAGGGGTTGGTGCCTCTTTCCAGTAGGTGCTGGTAAATTAGGAGTTGGTGCTCCATTCTATTTGAAAGAGATAAAGCAAAGGGGTTGGTGCTCCTTCCAGTTGGTGTTGGTAAAAGATTTTGTAAAGTTGTAGCTTTGCATTGATTGGATTTGGATGGTAGTCCAAGTAGTCATTTTGAGGAGTAGCCACATTGGTGAACCTCGTTAATTTGTTGTGTTGTGTGTCATGCTTTCTTGTTGCATTTGATATTTCGTTTATCAGTTTTAAATAGTTGTTGGATTTAAAACTATATATATTAGAAATTTTAAAGATCACAGCTGATTCACCCCCTCTCAGTGTCACTGTGATTACAACAATTGGTATCGAGCCAGGTACCTGAACAGGCTCAATCAGCTAGGGTGATCCCAGTAAGTGACATTATGGCAGGTGGTGAAGGTTTCTCCTCAAACAAGGCACCACTATTTGATGGAACAAATTATGCTTTCTGGAAGATCAGAATGCAAACATATCTCCGAGCTTTGGGATTTGACATCTGGAATGCAGTAGTCAATGGTTACACAGCTCACACTCTTTGCTCCAACCGACGACATCGGTAAAAAGGAGTTTGAAAATGATTCTAAAGCTAAAAATGCCATCATGTGTGGATTAGTGGACGAGTGAGTTGGTCAAAATCATAAAGCTGTGTTTCAGACAAAAGATGTGTGGGACAAAGCTGGAGAATATTCATGAGGGAGATGACAAGATCAAGGAAGCTAAGGCTGCAAACTCATCGAGCTCAATTCGAATCACTAAAAATGACCAACGATGAGAACATAGAAGCCTTCATGCAAAGGGTAAATGGAATCACTAATTCAATGAGAGGTCTCGACGAAGAGTTGGATGATGCTACTATTGTGAAAAAGGTTTTAAGGTCGCTTCCTCACAGGTTTGATTCTAAAGTCTCTGCCATAGAAGAAGCTAAAGACTTAAATCATTTCAGTATGGATGAGATGCATGGTTCCTTGACGGCTTATGAAATGAGAATAGGAAAGTCTAATCCTACAGACAGAGAAGCAGCATTTAAAGCCCAAAAAGGTAAAGACACAAAACAAGAGTACGAAGAAGAAGAAATTTCAGATGAAATGGAAGCAAATTTTGTCGAGAAAGTTGAGAAAGGGCAAAGGAAAGTACAAAGGAAAACTACCTTTTAAATGTTTCAACTGTGGGGGAATTGGACACTTTGCAACCAAATGTCCTCTCAATGAGAAGGACAAAGGTGAGGAAACTTCACATCAAGAAAAAGGTGAATGGAGAAAGAAATCTAACTTCAGAAAAGGCAATTTCAAAAAGAAAAGCTTTATATCCAAGGAATGCATATTCCTCGAGAAGACGACTCTAGTGAGGATTACGAAGAAGGAACAGGTGAAGCTCTATTCATGGCATTTGAAGTCAAAAATTTTGAAAAGGCAGAAATCTCAGAGAAGGAAGAAGGTATGAACTCTATCTTGATTGTTGAAAAAACTGAGGCTGAAGTTGATCTAGAAGGTGAACTAGTTTCTGCTCTTATAGAATGGAAATCTGAGAAGAGAAAAAATAAAAAGCTATCAAGGAAGCTTGAGGATGCAAATGACATTATAACAAGTTTAAAAATACGAGACGAGAAGAGTACAAGAAAATGTCCGAAGATCTTGAAGTTCGGGTGACCATGAAGATAGATTGCTTCTTGTAAAGCTGGAAGAAGAAAATGTTGGTCTTCGAATACGAGATACAAGAAGTTGGATCAAAAAATTAGCTGCTATTACAAACATGAAGAAAGTTTGATGAAGGCTGGACAAAATTTTAAGCGATCAAAGACCCGCAGGTATCAAATTTGGTCTAGGCTTTGTTGAAGGAGAATCATTAGCCAGAGATGTTGAAAGGAGTGAAGACAAGAAGCAGTGCATTGAAAGAACAACTAATCGAGGCAAAAGAAAGAAATGATGCCGGGCACGAAAAGAGGATTGACAATGATGGTTTTACCAAGGTCACACATCAAAAGAAAAGAAAATCTATGACTCCTGCAACAAACTGGCAAAGACCATCTTTCAGGTTCAATCATTACTTTTATGGTTTCTATTTCAAATGTAATGCTTATGGACATAAAATTGTTGACTGCAAGTATAATGTAGGACCAAGAAGTTTCACTAGTAGAAATGCTTTTGCTCCTTTAATAAGTTATGCAGTAGAATGCTTCAATTGTCACAACTTTGGGCATATTGCTAGAAAGCTGTCATAGTACCTCTATTTCAAATCAAATTCAAAAAAGAAGAGTTCAACCATATAGGGCAAAACAAAGTAGAAATCATTCAGAAAGATATGTGCAAGAGTCTGAAAATGGGAAATCCAAGCTAGAATCCAATACCACGGTCAAAACAGAATGGAAACAGAAAGAACAACTCAGAGAAGAAAAGGAATCTCTAATAGTACGGACAACTTTCAAGGCTCAAAATAAATGTGTTCCATGGATTCTTGACAGTGGTTGCTCAAGTCATATGACAGGTGATAAACAGAAGTTTGAAAAACTACAGAAATATGAGGGTGGCTCTGTAAAGTTCGGAAACAATGATGGAGCCAAGATAATCGGAAAAGGATCTATCAAAATTAGTGATGGGAAAATTAAGTCAGAAGAAGTTCTATTTGTGGATGGTCTGAAACACAATATGTTAAGTGTGAGTCAAATCTGTGATAAAGGACATGAAGTAGTCTTCAAGAAGCGGGGTTGTGAAGTCAGAAAAATAAACAGCGGGAAATTAATAGCAACCGGCTCAAGGACGTATGGCAACCTGTACACACTCTCAGAATCTTCAGAAGGTATGTGCTTCATTGGACAAGAAGAAGAGAACTGGCTGTGGCACAAGAGGCTTGGACACATAAGTTTCGACAACTTAGTGAAAATCAGCTCAAAACAAGCAGTGAGAGATATTCCAACCATTAGAAAACCTTCAAATATTATCTGTGCCTCATGTCAGAAGGGAAAGCAAACCAGAGTTTCATTCAAAACAAAAGAGTACCACACTAGCAAGCCTCTGGAACTTATACATACAGACTTATGTGGACCCATGAGAACACAAAGCATAAATGGAGACAAATATTTTATGTTATGTATCGATGATTATTCCAGAATGACCTGGATATTTTTCTTAAAAGACAAAACAGAAGCTTTTCAAATGTTCAAATCCTTCAAACATCTAGTTGAGAATGAAACAGGAAAAAGGATTAAATGTTTACGATCAGATAGAGGAGGAGAATTCATTTCAAATGAATTTTTAGAATACTGTGAAAATCATGGCATCAGGAGACAATATTCAGCAGCTAGAACTCCCAGTAGAATGGTGTAGTAGAAAGAAAGAACAGAACTATTCAGGAAATGGCACGCACTATCCTTGGCAGAAAATAAAATAACGAGACAGATTATGGAAAGAAGCGGTTCACACAGCAGTATACCTCCAAAACAGATATATGTTAAGGACTCATGAAAGCAAAACTCCTTATGAGTTGTGGTTTGGTAGAAAAGCAACGACAAAACATCTCAAAGTATTTGGCTGTAAGTGTTATATCAGAAATACTGATGACAATCTCGGGAAATTTGAAGATAGAGGCGAGATGAAGGTGTCTTTGTTGGATATTCTCCAAAAAGTAAAGCTTACAAATGCTACAACAAGAGACTCAAGAAAATTGTGGATAGTGCGGATGTTAAATTTGATGAAGGTAGAACACGGTTAACGACTTTGAGGAAAACTACCCAATCTATGAAGATGTTTTTGAAGGAGATGAGGTAAATGAAGAAGGAAACAAACCTACAATTGATTCGATTGACTTAATCGATGACTCAGAAGCACAAGAAAATAAGAAATTTAAAGCGCGCAGTTGGCAGAAAAATCATCCAACGAGATCAAATAATTGGGGATCCCACGGACGGTGTTCAAACAAGAAGGAAAGTAATAAGTAATTACTCTCTTTTATCAAGCATTGAGCCCAAAAACATAGATGAAGCCAGACAAAGATGATAGGCTGGATGAAAGCAATAAATGAAGAGTTAGATCAGATTGAAAAGAATAGAACTTGGGAAGCTGGTACCTAGACACTGCAAATAAGAATGTAATCGGCACCAAATGGATATTTCGAAACAAATTAAATGAAGACGGTCGGGGTCATTAGAAACAAAGCAAGACTGGTTTGCAAAGGCTATGCACGAGTCGAAGGCATTGATTTTGAAGAGACTTTCGCACCGGTGGCCGGACTAGAAGCTATTAGAATGTTTTTGGCACTAGCAGTTCACAAGAACTTCAGAGTTTATCAGATGGATGTAAAATCTGCCTTCCTAAATGGGAAACTTGAAGAAGAGGTCTATATTGAACAACCAGATGGCTTTCAAATTAGTGAAGATCCTAACCTTGTCTGCAAATTAAAGA
The DNA here is from genome assembly GCA_028583015.1 of Wollemia nobilis. Classification (NCBI taxonomy): domain Eukaryota; kingdom Viridiplantae; phylum Streptophyta; class Pinopsida; order Araucariales; family Araucariaceae; genus Wollemia; species Wollemia nobilis. The sequence goes on from JAQPPZ010004166.1 coordinate 12,784,440, forward strand.
AAGCACTGTATGGATTAAAACAAGCACCACGGGCATGGTATGCAAGGCTAGATAATTATCTCTCTCAACAGGGATTCAAGAAAGGTTTAGTGGACAATAATCTGTATGTAAAAATAGAAGGTGGGCATCTCATTGTTCTAGTTGTCTATGTAGATGATATCATATTTGGCGAGCAACAAAGATGAATCTTGTAAAGACTTAGCAAATAAGATGCGAGAATGAATTTGAAATGTCTATGATTGGTGAAGCTGTCTTACTTTCTTGGGCTACAAGTTAATCAAAATGAGAAAGGCATATTCATTTCCCAAATCAAATATGTGAAAGAAATGCTAAAAAGGTTCACTATGGAGGACTGTAAGCCAGTCAGCACTCCCATGACAACAGGCTGCAAATTGAGTAAAGAAGACAAATCTCCACCTGTAGACCAAACCATGTACGGATCTATGATTGGAAGTCTACTATATTTAACAGCCACTAGACACGATATTCTGCAGGCGGTTTGCATGGTAGCTAGATTTCGAGGCCGAGTCCCAAAGAGACTCATGTGACGACGAGTTAAAAGGATTTTTCGGTATCTCAAGGGCACCATGGAGTATGGGTTGTGGTACCCAAAAGGCAAAGACTTCACTCTTATATCATATTCGAGATGCAGATTGGGCTGGATGTGTTGATGACAGAAAGAGTACCGGTGGAGGAGCATTCTATTTGGGGGACAGATTGGTTGCATGGCACGGTAAGAAGCAAGAGTCGGTTTCTTTATCTACAGGTGAGGCGAGAATATATTGCAGCGAGCAACATGTTGCACACAAGTCTTGTGGATGAAACAAACTTTGAAAGATCTAGGTATTAATTTTAGTGAACCAATATCAGTAAAGTGTGATAACACCAGTGCAATCAACATCTCTAAGAATCCAGTAATGCACTCACGGACAAAGCACATTGCTATAAGGTATCATTTCTTGAAGGAGAAAGTTGCGGAAGGAGAAGTTAAATTGGACTATGTCCCAACTACAGAACAAGTAGCAGATATTTTTACAAAACCTTTGCCCAAGGAAGTATTTGAGTACCTTCGAAGCAAATTAGGAGTAGTCACACTTCCTAAGAAGTGACTAGCTACTGGGATCACTTTCTCGGGGGGAGCATTTGAGTATTTGACTATTCTTTTGCTCATAATCATAATTTGTGCCAGATGCAACAAATTGTGCACGAGAAGTGTGAGGATGGACTCGGGGGAGTCTGCGGCAGCCCTTTGGTATTATTGACAAAGGGGGAGAAGAGTTACGAGGGAATGTATACAGGTGTTGCCAACAATTCCAAAGGGGAGATTGTTGAGCAAGGTGTTGCAAGAAGTTTGTCATTGTTGTCAACACGGGCAGTTAGATCCAATGATGCGGTGGATAGACGGTTCGGGAGCCATTCGGATGCGAGAGAACAGAAATTCAAAGGATAGTCAGATTATGTAAAGTGCAATTCCAGGAAAACAAGAGTGACCCAGTTTCAAAAATTCGAAGAAAAAGACAAGTTAGAAAACTGTCGCGATATCGCGACATGTTTTCTGTCGCGATTTCATGACAAGTCGAAGGAGAGAGAAAGCACAGCCGAAAATGTCACGATTTCATGACGAAAGTGAGGAGAGAGAAAGCGCAGCCGAAAATGTCATGATTTCATGACGAAAGTGAGGAGAGAGAAAGCACAGCCAAAAATGTCATGATTTCATGACGAAAATGAGGAGAGAGAAGGCGCAAGGCAAACTATCACGATTTCGTGACATGCTGGAGGCCAAGAAGCTAAGTCGAAAAGCTGTAGCGATTTCGCTACATGTTGAAATTTCGCGAAGCAAGGAGAAAGCGTTAAGTTGAAAAGTTGTAGCGATTTCGCTACATGTTGAATTTTCGCTGGCCGAAGCAAGGAGAAAGTGTTAAGTGAAAAGTTGTAGCGATTTCGCTACGAGTCAAAAGTGCACAAAACAAAGGTGTAGCGATTTCGCTACGAGTTGAAAAAGCACAACACAAAGGTGTAGCGATTTTGCTACGAGTTGAAAAAGCACAACACGAAGGTGTAGCGATTTCGCTACCAGTCAAAAGCACAGAACTCAAAGATGTAGCGATTATGCTACAAGTCAAAAGCACAAGGCACAAAGTTGTAGCGATTTTGCTACTACATGAAGCAAGAAATGTACGAAAGTCGAAAGCGTCACGATTTCATGACAAAGATGAGGATGACATCAACAAAATTGAAAGTGTCACGATTTCACGACAGGCTGCAAGAAAAGCCTCTGGAAGCCGAAAGCGTCATGATTTCATGACAAAGGATGAGGATGACGTCAGCAAAGCTGAAAGTGTCACGATTTCACGACAGGGTGCAAGAAAAGCCGTTGGAAGCCGAAAGCGTCATGATTTCATGACAAGAATGAGGATGACGTCAGCAAAAGTTTGAAGTGTCACGATTTCATGACAAGAACGATGGCAAAGCTATCAAAGGCCAAAATGGTCACGATTTCATGACAGCAAGGACAAGAAGGCGTACGGCTACAAAAGGTGTCGCGATATCGTGACATGTTATTATTTCACGGCAATAAGCTACAGGGAGGTGACAAAGGTGGCAGAGAGGTTTGAGGCCGACAAAGTTAAATCTGGGCCGATGAATTTTAGGGTTTTTCTGTCGACAATTTCTAGGGTTTTGCAGTCGACATTCTTAGGGTTACAACCGACGGATTTTAGGGTTTGGCAGTCGACATTTCTAGGGTTTCTCAGTCGACGTTCTTTAGGGTTTGTTCCTGAGATTTCTTCTATATAAGGAGGGCTTCTTCGAGTTTGAAAGATTGGCGTGAAGATTGAGTGCGAATGCGAGCAGAGTGATTGCGCAAGTGAAATTCGTGTCGAGCAGAGTGCGAAGTCGCAGTTAGAGTTGAAGCGAAGTGTGCATATCGTGATTGTGTAAATTAAGAGCGCATTGTGCAGAGGTGGAGTTATGAGTGCGAAGTGATAGCGGCCAGACAACAGAAGTGGACGATCATCCGATTGCTATAGAGAGTGCGAAGAAGTTCATAGAAGTGTCGGACAGTGCGAAGCATGTTGTGCAGAAGTAGCAGACTGCAGAGAAACAGCAGACTGTAAGAAATAACATGAGAATTTTATTCTGTAATTTTCTTAATCATTTTTAACTTCCAAGTTGTAGCTTGGCATAAGGGGTTGGTGCCTCTTTCCAGTAGGTCTTTGGTAAATTAGGAGTTGGTGCTCCATTCTATTTGAAACAGATAAAGCAAAGGGGTTGGTGCTCCTTCCAGGTTGGTCCCTGGTAAAAGATTTTGTAAAGTTGTAGCTTTGCATTGACTGGATTTGGATGGTAGTCCAAGCAGTCATTTTGAGGAGTAGCCACATTGGTGAACCTCGTTAATTTGTTGTGTTGTGTGTCATGCTTTCTTGCTGCATTTGATATTTCGTTTATCAGTTTTAAATAGTTCTTTGGATTTAAAACTATATATATTAGAAATTTTAAAGATCACACTGATTCACCCCCCTCTCAGTGTCACTATGATTACAACAGGTTTAATCTCAACTCTCAAACCAAAAATCCTTGAAGCATTAAACCAATAACTTTAAAAAAGGAAACTACAATCAATCCTTTTCTCTTCAATGATATTTCAAAAATTAACGACCATAAACAATCAATGGAGAATATTGCTCATACATTTTTGATGCCTTATTAGTTGTCCACTAAATCTGCCACACTCAACAAACTTTCTTTTTCAACTTTCAATAAGGGTTAGAGATCTTGATTAATAACACAACAATAATATCCAAATAACACCTTATTACTCCTACTCAATAAAATACACCATGTCCCCTCATGAAATAATTAATCCCCTTTGAAAAAGAACAAAGCAACCTTCACTTTTGAACCCCTTTACAAAATTAGAAATATCTATTTATACACAGCTTATTTCTTCCTCTAAGCAAGTTAATCAAATAGCCCTTGAAATAAGCTTTCCAATGATATATAATATGATATACTTCCAAAAATAAAATCACCAAAAATATCTCTTTTTCCTAAAGTGCATCACAACCCTTATTTCTCCTAGGGCAACTTTAGAAAAATAAAATATTAAAAAATATTAACTTGCCTTTGTCCTTGACCAGATTCGATCCCTCGATGCCTCCTTGCTCAGTGCCTTAATCATGGCCAAGCCACCGTTGGGCCACATGCCCTCATGTGTTCAAAGAGGCACGAATCAAAATAAGTACCTTAATCTACGCCCTTCGAAAACTTAAAAGCACTTCAAGCGTTTCAACACAGCAAGCATCCTTGGTAAGACTCGATCGCAGGACCTCCTACTTCATGCAAAGTGTACGAACCACTATGCCAAAGGTTCCTATGTGCTTGGTTATCCTACGTGAACGTTTCTTCAACATACCCAAAATTTTGTAAACCTTTTACAAGTCTTTTTTGCACACGCTTCAAATTCAACACAGTCTCTTTTTGCTTTCCAACAATCGCATTAATTCTCGAGAGCAAGCTTAAGGATTAATAAACCTTAGGCATCCTTTTATATAGTTTTCTCCCTCATATTTGACGACGTCGACGGATTACTTTTATTTCTAATTTTAAAATTTAAATTTAAATTTTAAATAATTTAAAATTTAAAATAAATATTTAAAATTAAATATCTCTACCACCGGGGTACCTTTTTTGATGAAACAAAAATCCAACTTGGGTTTTAAGAAAAAACCATTTCAAATCTACCATCCATGATTTTAAATAAAACCTTTTATTTTGCCTGCCTTGGTTTTCACAAAAACCCTGTATATATCCATGCTCTCCAAAATATCATAAATTATTATTTATGAAGTACTTTTGCCACCAAAACTCAATGTGATCCATGTGACATCATTGACAACATAAAATAACTCAAATTGCCAACAAAATGGTGGCTAAAATTTGAATGATTGTACATGGCATCCATCAGAGTAACAACCCAGAGGGGTGTTTTTTTTGCTTCCCACCATCTACCTGGTAGATTTTTGAGGTTTTCTCTTATCCATTTCTATTACAAAAACTCAAAACTTTAGAAACAAATGTGTTATGTGCATATGTCATGTAAGCATTGACTTGCATTGTAGATGGAGATGATCTGCACTACAAGATTTCAAACCTTTAGTTACAACCATTATTTGCAATTCATATTTAGTTGTAGCCTTTGAAACAAGTGATCCATTCTATTTTATCCATACCTTTAGGTTTTAATATTTATTTTAATATCTTTGAGGGGGCAAAATCTTGATAAAATGAAAGTGCCTTTGAAGTTTTGCTCACTTGATAAATGATAAATCTCAATATGTTTTTACTGTCATCTTTGAGACATTATTATATGGTATTGCTTACTATAGTGAGATTCAAATCTGAGAAATGAAACCAAAGCAAATACTTACTATGAGACCGGAATCATTAGGAGGGGCACCTCTAGTTTAAATCCAATCTATTAAATGGGCTTTTACATTAACAAGTTTCTCTCCTAGCTAGGTTCATGCACTTTTAGGTTTTAGTTTTGACTGGTAACTTGCTAGATCTAATTCGTATAAATTCAAAGTATGAGCACAAATTTTTGACCAAGGAGAGAAGAGAGAAAGGAAACAACCCATAAGATTTTATAATCAAACATAAATATTTTTTCCCTTCATATTTTAATAACAAAAGAAAGTTGGCAAAACTATACATTTTACTCTTCTTTTTAGTGGTTTATGAAAAATAATGTCAAAAACAAAAATATAAATCCTAGTAGAAAGGAATTAAGTTAGAAAAAGAGATAAAATAATAGGGGAGAGAAGTCATGGATGGGTGGCATGGTGGATGAAATGATAGATCTAGTGGAAGATATCACTATATTCCTTGGAAAATATTTTTTGATAACCAAGTAGAATTCGGAGGGGGTATCTGCTCATAATATTTTTCATGTACTAGTAAAAAATCAAAGAGGAAGCCTTTGGAGGGATAGTTTATAGCTTTTATAGAGACCTCTTATCAAAAGTAATTAATCTCACCCGTGTTTTCTGTTAGGAATAATAATGTAGATCAGCATTTTTGCCCACACTTATTAGTGGGTAATCATCCTAGCTTGGGCAGTTTTTTGATAGGGAGTGTACTCGATTAGGTGGTTGTTTCTTTTAACTTTAATTCCTACCCTAGTAACATGATGAAAAAGGTTTTACCTTACCCTAAGGATATGTGCTTTTTGGATGGTGATATAGGCTTTATGGCAGTGCAATATTGGGAGGTTTTTCTAAGAGAAGTTCTCAAGAGTTGGTTGGTGGGGAGTATGGAGTTATTTTTGGTATATGATTCTTGGAATATATTATGGAGAGAGGGAAGATGATAGGTGTGTGTAAGGAGGTGAATTCTATAGTTATTGATAACATATCCTACTCAAAGAAAAGAAAAAAAAGTGTGTTAAGCTCAAAGAGGGGAGAGTAAATTTGGTTTTAGGTGAAGACATACTACTAGATAGAGTTCTAGATATGGAAGGCAAAACACTAACTGGGAGGTTCTATGGTAGACTATAATCAAGAAAATTGGTTTCTTAGTGGTTATAGAGGGAGTGGAGCCTTGTAATAGGATAAACTTCTAGTTTTCATGTTTTGGTCCAAGGTTGGCTAGCCTTTTCCTTTAGATCAACGGAGGATTTAGGAAGAATATTGTAGAGAAGTTGGTATTAGGGTTCTTATGCATTATATTTAAAATTATGGTACCCTTATTTCAATATGAGAAGGGAGTCTAAATTGATTCAACCTATCTCATTTAATCTACCATGATTGCCCTTGGAGTTGTGGACTTCTAGGATTTTGAAAGAAATTGGTAATTGTTTAGGGACATGTTTGGATTTGGATTTTGAGTGGTTCCTCTAATTCCATTACTAGGATTATGGTGAATTTATATCTATGGGAGGGTCTTCTAGAGTCAATATAATTGGATATTAGAAAATAGAATTATGTTCAAATTATTGAAAACACAAGCTTATACTGAGAGGGGGGGGTGAATAGTATAAGACCTCTTTTTACTTTTTCCTTTATACTTCAAAATAGTAAAGCAATATCAAAGAAATGCACAATATCATCCACAAAGTGACACCAATTTTAACGTGGTTCACCCAGAATGGCTGGGCTACGTCCACAAAAATTTTCTCTAAAAGTTATCTCAAAGTTATTTGGGAATCCTTCCCAATTACAATGTTTATGAGCCTCGGCCCAAAGGAGATACCTTCCCCCAATAAAAATTTATGAGCCTCTACTCAAAGGACATACCTTCCCCCAATAAAAATTTATGAGCCTTTGCTCAAAGGAGATACCTTCCCCTCTGCTCTGGAAATGATCCCTCAGAAGATCAACTGCCTCTACCTCTTGCCAGCATGTGGAAATCCTTTCCATCGAAGACCTCCTATCCTTAATGCTTAGCCTAAGAGACCTCTGCCTTCTATGATCACATCCACAGCAGCTCAGAAACCTGTACCAAACATAGTCAGTTGGTCTAGTACAAGTCTTCCTCTGTCTGTCAAATCTGTCCAACTCTTGAACAAATCAATCCTCTACATACAAGCCTTCTCAAAGACTTGCCAAATGTCCTCAGGTTCTTCTCATAGAACCAATGCAACTCTGTCCTCAAGTCCTCTGCTAGGACCTGTCAAAATCAGCATACACGTCCTCTGCTAGGACCTGTCCAAATCAGCTCACAAGTCCTCACTAGAACCTGTCCAAATCAGCTCACAAGTCCTCCAAAAGAACCTGTTAAAAATCAGCAAGCTCACCAAGAAAAACTTGCTTAGCATGAACCCACAAAGAGAATTGTTAGAGACCCAATGTGATTCATCAATCTCATAGAAGCATAAAGAGAATTGTTAGACTCAATATGTTCTATACTTAACTCCCAATCTCAAATCTCATAGAAGCATAAAGAGAATTGTTAGAGACTCAATATGTTCTATACTTAACTCCCAATCTCAATCTCAACTCAACTCAACCTCAACTCAATCTCAGAAGAATAAGATAGAATGAAGTTTGCATTTATCAAGAACATGAAACACAACCCAACAATTGCCAACCATGCAAGATATCATATAACAATGATACTCATGTTCTTTCCACAACCAAATAACTTTTCTCAACCAATCAATCTTTCACAACCAAATACTCTTTCACAACCAAATAGGGATTCAACAACAATGCTTATCAATAAGGCTTAATCAAACAACACCATTCAACTCAACGTCAACCTTGAAGCATTCAACCAATCATCACAAGAAAAGGAAACAAGTAGAAATCATTTTCCCTCCAAAGATATTTGAACAAAACAGCCACCAACACAATGTCACCAAATGCAAAGAATAACTTGCTCAAATCAACTCAATGGAGTAAGCCCAATATCATGAATCAAGCAAAGCAATAACTTGATCAAACAACCTCTATGGAAGCAACTCAACCATCAAACTCAAAACTGCCAACCAAGGGTTCCACCAACTCAATGCAAGTAGCTAGACTCACAAATATAAACCCTAGTGCACAAAGCTTCCACTATCTCAAACCAGAAATTATGCATTCACCAAAAACTCTCCTTAAGGATAACAATGCATAAGTAGTCTTCAACAAACCAGAAAATAGGATTTACACCTAGCCAAAGGATACCTAGTAGAATACCTTTTCACTCCAACCTTATTTCAAAAAAGATACACCAATCATACTCATAAGAAGAATGTGCCCATGCCTTATTGGAGTAGAAGATAATTGAACCTTCAAGCTTATAAATTGCTATCCAAGAAACTTTGAATTTCATGGCATAAATATATTTTAATAAAAACGTGTGTTACTCTAGCAAATCACCCCCACGAGACTCGAAACGGTGACCTCTGCCAATGTAGCACCCAACAGCAGCCTTCGCTGCCACTAGCCCACGTGGGCTACGAAGTTCACAAGTGAACTTCCCTCCACTTGACCCTCGAAAAAACTCTCGAAGACTTTTCAACCGCACATGCTTCTAAGTCTTCCTTCGATCGCAGCGAATACAGAGCACAACCACCGCAAATTGCATTCGAGGAATTTTGAATTCATTAGCCTTCCAACCTTAGGAGTTGGAGAATAAATAGTCTCTTTGAAGACACCTTGACGTCGGCAGAAATAAAGACCATTTTGAAATTAATCAAAAGTCTTTTCAAAAAGGGTTTAAAAACCCTTAAATAATTTTAATAAATTAAGAATAAAAAAAGGTTTAAAAACCTTTAAGTATTTTTAATAAATTAAAAATAATTTCTCCCTTAATTAGTTAAATAATTAATTAAATAAAACCTTGAAGGGTTTTTGTTGTGGTTGATCCACAACACACCCCAAAATTGGGGACCCACCTTTTGGCAGGCTTGCAGAGAAGAATCTCGGTGACCCAGATGCTAAAATTGAAGAAAAGAGAAAAAATGCATAAGTGTTGAAAGTGTCGCGAAATCGCGACATGTCGCGAAATCGCGACTTGTCGCGCCATCGCTGCCGGAAACAGGAAAGTGTCACGAAATCGTGACATGTAGCTCCATCGCTGCCGAAAAGGAGAAAGAAAAGAAAAATTGAAAGTTGTCGCGAAATCGTGACATATCGCTGGAAAAGAGTGAAAGGGTGTAGCGAAATCGTGACATGTCGCTGAGAAGAAAAGAAAAGGTGTCGCGAAATCGTGACATGCCGCTGGAAAAGAATGAAAATGGTCACGATTTCGCGACGTGTTTTGCCGAAGCGTACGGATGATGAAAAGTGTCACGATTTCGCGACGTGTTTTGGCAAAGTGTACGGAAGCGAAAAAACGTCGCGATATCGCGACAGGAAACAGCGAAGGGACTCGAAGCGGAAAGGCGTCGCGATTTCGTGATCGATTGCAGCTAAAGTGTACGGACGAAGAAATGGTCACGATTTCGCGACGTAAAGTTGCCGAAGAGGTCCGAAGGAACACCAACGGAGGGGCGGAAAGTTGCCGAAGAGGTCCGAAGGGGAAGCGGTAGCGATATCGCGACAGCTTGTTGAAAGAAGGCAAGAGAGTGATAATGGTCACGATTTCGTGACTTAAGGTTGCCAAAGAGGTCCGAAGGGGAAGCGGTAGCGATATCGCGACAGCTTGTTGAAAGAAGGCAAGAGAGTGATAATGGTCACGATTTCGCGACTTAAGGTTGCCAAAGAGGTCCGAAGGGGAAGCGGTAGCGATATCGCGATAGTTTGCGGCGAGAGAGCCCGAAGGTGAAAAACGTCGCGATATCGCGACAGAAAGCGACATAAAGGTCCGAAGGCAAAAGCGGTAGCGATATCGCGACAGTTTGCGGCGAGAGAGCCCGAAGGTGAAAAACGTCGCGATATCACGACAGAAAGCGACATAAAGGTCCGAAGGCAAAAGCGGTAGCGATATCGTGATAGTTTGCGGCAAGAAGGTCCGAAGGCAAAAGTGGTAGCGATTTCGCTACAGTTTGTGGAAGGAAGGCTCAAAATAGAAAACGGTAGCGATTTCGCTACGGTTTGTGGAAGGAAGGCTCAGAATAGAAGCGGTAGTGATATCGCTACAAGTAGCTGTCGAGGGCGCACGGGCGAGGAAGGCGTCGCGATATCGCGACATGTCATGATTTCGCGACATGTCGCGATTTCGCGACATGTCGCGTTTTCGCGGCTAAGAAGGTGAACAGGCCGCTTGCAATTTTTGTCATGATTTGCACAGGAAAACGTTACAGAAGGCACAGAAAACGTAGGACACGTGGCGTACAGGTGTCGAAATTGCAGGAACGTTACATGCAATGGAAGATTTTGCACGTTTGGGCATCCAGCATGAATTGAAAGTAAGGAAAAAGCAGGAATTTGAAAGGTCACTTGCAGGAAGGTGAAACGAAGCGACAAAGGGAATCGAAGAGCCATTTCAGTTAGTATAAAATCAAAAGCGCAGATTGAAAGAAGAGGGGGTTGGAAATTGCTGCTTGCAGAGTTGCAGAGACAAAGGCTTTATGCCATTCTGGGCCTGCACTTGGGCAATTTCCTTCTTTTTGTTCTAGAACATTTATGCCTGGAACAATCTGTAAATGTAATTGATACATCATTTAATACGAAATACAGAGTATTGGCATCTCATTGATGAGAAAGAAGGAGTCATTTTGTGCATGCATGATTTAATGTTTTATCATTCATTCCAGATTTCTAAGGCTTTTAGGTGAAGTTTAATGCAAGTGTGCTTGGTTGCTTCATGCGAATGCCTAAATCTGGAATTACAGTAGAAACCCTAGAAACCAACACCTAATTTATTTGGATTGTGCGAATTTGCGGGTTCATTAGGTTAGGTTGCATGCATAAAACCTCAATATCTTCGGTTTCATCGAGTTGATGACAACATTCTGACTGTAGTTAGTTTTATTTCCATTTACTTTGTTTTATTTTTTCAAACCCTTACTTTATTTCATGCAGTTTAATTACTGTATTTGAATAAGCAACTAAAAATCCATCAGAACTGAAGATTAGAATAGGTTTGTTCACTTTGAGTCCACTAGAAATTCAAATTAAATAAACCATCAGTGCCCCTTGTTAACATCCACTTGCAAACCCTAAGACATTCCTGGCATTTCATTTGAACAACATCATTTAAACATAACAGGAACCTTGGAGAAAGTTATTTTCTTTGCAAGCAGAGGATTTTGGGACTCAGATCCTACCGGAGAGTGTGCTTTCACAACTGGGTGAAAACACCACTCAACAGATTGGCGCTAGAAGGAGGGCATGAAAAGGGTTTATTTTATCATGATTTTAGATGCTATGGGTTTTTAATTGTTTAAGAGCTTTACATTGCTAAAAATTTCAAGTCCATTTTATTAGCATATACGGCCTCTAACACCACTCAACGGATTGGTGCTAGGAGGGACGTACGGGTTTATTTTTAGTGTAATATAATTTTAAATTTTTGTATGCATTAGTCCTCTAACATTCAGTGGATTGTAAAAAGGACGGTCTGAATTTATTTACCTGTTCTATTTTAAGCAATTCAGGTATGTTTGTATATTTTTCTGATTGTTCATACAGAATTAAAGTGATTTGATTTAATTTTTCAGAATTTTGGTCTCATGCAATTACTTTTCATTTGATTTTAATGAATACATCTCTTAGTTGATGCTAACTTGATTTCTGTTTTATATTGCAGGTTGAATATTCAACAGATTTGGTTCTGAAATTACATTTTACAGTTTCACTAATGGCAACATTTGAGGAACAAATGGTATCCCTAAGAGCTGAAATAACATCTCTAAGAGAGAGAATGGTATTAATAATGGAGGATTATTATGAGGGTTTACATGTGATACCCTATCATATTCCTACAATGTTATTGATTTTTTACGATGTTTTAATCAAGAGGTGCCACTAGGATACTTGCAAAAAGTGCATGTTTACAAGGATGCATTATGTAAATTCCATATTTTTTATGAGGAGGTGGCTTGTAAGTTATTTGCATACATTTTGGATGATAGACCATTCTTTTGGTATAGCCAACTACCCATGGAGGTTAGGACTTCTTGGATACAACTAGAAGCAGCCTACCTTAATCATTTTGGTAATCAGGCTGACTTAGAAATATTGAAAAATCAGTTTACCTCCATATGTAAAGAGTCTAATGAATCCTTGAGTCAATTCAATGAAAGATTTCGTGAATTGCACTCCCAAATGTGGGAAAATTTTAACACATTGGAAGAAGAAGCCATGGAAGTATACCTAGGAGCCATACACCCCACACTTGCTTCACTCATTGAGGAAAAACTGAGTGGTTTGTCCCTAGAGAGAATCCATGAGATCTTAGAAGAGATAGAACGACAAGGTCTTGAAGAAGAAAAGGCACAACATATTCACATGAGAGATTGTTCTTTTGATGCCAACCTACACCAACCATCAAACATAGCACCCTCCACTCCAATGATATCTAAGGTAAATGATCAAGGGGATGAATTTGAATACCCAAATTTTATGACCACCTTGGATGTAGTCCAAGAGGAGGTGCAAATTGCTAAGACAACATCCACTAGTGAGGATCATGTAGAGATACATGATTATCTAGATGAAGGGGTTCTAAATTCAACAATGTTTGATATATGTGAATGGATGGAACCCACCATAGAATTGAATGAAGTGGTTGAAAGAGAAATGGAAAGAAAATCAATAAATAAATTTGAAGATATGATAGAATTTCACCACTTGTTCTTGGAAGATACTATTGATGAAATGTGTAAAATTAAAGATCAAGAAATTCTTCACCCTCCAAATTATGATAATGAATCATGGGTTACTAATTTGGACAATGATAGCCTTATAAATTTGAATTCAAGAAATAACCCACTTTTGGAAATAATTGAACCATCTAAGGAAGGTGAAGATGAATTTGATGAGAAACACATTGATGAATTGGAAGATGTTGAAGAAATAGTTGAACGTCACCACTTGATTTTGAAAGATGATTATTATGATGCTTGGAAGAAGTGGGAAGACTTCACTCTTTCCAAAGCTACTAATGAAACTTTTGTGCCAATTGATATACAGGACAACATAATTGCCTACTCAAAGGAAGATATTACAACTCCTGTACAATTTGAGGATGTTTTGGAAGAGGGTTTCAAATCTCATCAAATTTTGGAAGATTATAATGATCCTATTGCCAAGGACAAAGAAAGAAAAGAATCGATGAATGAATCAAAAGATCATGTCACAAATATCATGGAGTTTCATCCCACGGATTTGGATGACGATTTTTACAATGGTTGGGGAAGGTATGGTAATGCATTCTTTTCTCACATCCCTATAGATGAAACTCATATTTCACTTGATATGCAGGATGTTGAACCTTCTACATCATACGAAGACCTCATATTCACAAGATTTGAAAAGGGGACAAAATATAAATTCATTGAAAGTGTGGATGCAAGTTTGCATGATGATTTTGGGGATTCAAATGAAGAGATGCCATGGATAGTGAACAAAGAATTAGAACCAAATGATAAAGAGATGGATCAATTGGAAGCAACTCAAATAAGTGATCATCAAAGCAGATTACTTGACATACACTTTGACCAAGAGTGTTTGAGGATTGAAAAGGATGACCATATTTTGAATTTAAATAATTTGAATGATGAAATGTCACTAAAGGTAAATGAAAAACAAGGTATAATTTTTAATCACACCTTTAAGAACATGGTTTTAATGAATGGAAAAGAAGTTGATGCACTTGAATTGTTAAATAAAATTCATCAACAATTACTAATTGAATCTAGGATAAAAACTTTTAATGATCCTAATTTAGTAAATATCTTAGATGCTTGTAAATTGTTACACAAATTTGATTGGCCTACAAATTTGGAAAATGATTTGGCTTTGAAATTTGTAGAAATAGGCTCCTACTTACAAAATTGCATATTTGAAAAGGATAGCCTAATTCTAAATCAAGGAGGGAATTATGAAGTTCACATTTTAAAGAATAGACATGATAAAATTGAAAATCATTTATTGTCTAATCATTCTAGTAATTTGATGCTCACCTATGGGAGTATTATTGGAACTAAATCAAATTGGTATGGTGAGCATGGCAAGTGGAAATTTGTTGCATTGTTTGGTCTGATCTTAGATTCCCACAACATTTGGCATGCATATTATGTCATATTTTTGTTGAAATGTTCTAATCATGTGTGGGATCCAGGAAAGTGATAAGCTAAGCTTTGCATCATCTTGTATTATAGTGTACATTTGTATATAAATTTTGGTTTTTGGTTTTTGGTTTGTGTTTTCAAATTTTCATTTTTGGGATTGCAGTTTGGTTTTGGATTGAATAAGTAATTTAAAGATGTGTGTTTATTTGACATGTTTTGTTTGTCTATTAAAAAAAAAAAAAAATGATGATGAAAAAGTTGCCTTGAGATGCTAACTTATGTTCTAGATCGGGAGAATATGAAACATTGGAATTGTCTTGTAAAAGCTCCACAAGTAACACAAACAGTTTAATAATATTGTTTGATTTTGTGATGCATGAAAGAGTCAGTTTTGCATGACAAATCATTTTCATTTGCAATTCAAGAGATAATGCATTCATGTTCCATCTCACTTTGCAATACATGCCATCTTAGTTGCAAATGCATTTCAAATACAAATCATTAAAGTGTGTCAAATCCTCTTAGGGTTGTGTTATAACATATATATAAGTAAATCCTAAGGTTGGAAACTGAGTCTTGAGATATCTAGAACCAAGCACGTCTCATACATTAAAAAGGATCTTGAGCAAAATGATCAAAACCTAACTTGGAAGGAAAGGTTGGGCGAAAGAAGTATTTCATGTCTATCCTATTTATGCAACATGATCCTTAAAACAGTGGTTTTGACCACTTCCATAGAGCTTAAAGCCTAAAATCAGAGTAGTAAGGATAGGGTTAAATCCTCATCGAACTTAGGTTGAGGATCCAATTCCCCAAAGCTTTGATTTGACCTACATGGAGTAGTAAGGATAGGGCATAAATTCTCATCTCGCTTAGGTTGAGAATCTGATTCCCCAAAGCTCTTATGTCTCATTTCATAATAAATCTTGGATTGTAAGGATCGTACTATTTGTCCTCTGCAAAGGATGGGTAGTCATCCCCAAGGTCTAAGCAACAAAATTAATATTTTTTCATCTAAAGTTTGGATTGTAAGGATCGTACTACATGTCCCTAGCCAGGATGGGTAGTCATCCCCAAGGTCCAAGAAGTAAAAAAAAAAAATAAATTTTTCCCATCTCATATTTATATTGGATTGTAAGGATCGTACTACTTGTCCTCTGCAAAGGATGGGTAGTCATCCCCAAGGTCCAAAGAAATGAAGATAAGTTTTGGATTGTGGGGTTAGATATGCCCATGCATGGCATCATGTCTTGCCTAAAAAACAAGACCACTGATTGTCTAGAGGGTTAGACTAGCATGACCATTTCTTCCATAATTGGTTTAATTATTTTGCTTAAAGTGAGGTAATGAACTCTAAATCAGAATAGTAAGGATAGGGTTAAACTCTCATCTCGGTTGGTTGGGAGTCTGATTCCCCAAAGTTCTGATTTCACATTCACTTGCACATGGGTTCTAGATAGTAGGGACTCATAACCAACTTTGGGATACAATAAGGTAATGAATTAGTGGATCCTAAGAGGGTTTGGCAATCTTGAATGCTTGTACATGATAATAGAAGAATGACCATGCCTTTTATGAAAGCAAAAAATCTCCTAGCACATTCATTAGGGTACACAAATCATTCACCATCCCACATATGCATTCATGCAAAACTGATAATGGAGTGTGGATCAATTTCAAATGATAGGAAAAGAAATTCATTGCACACACTGAGCTAATACTTGATGATTCTGATGATTCATGTACTTCTGATCTTTGGGCATTTGTTATATTGCTTATGTGCTAACATATGTTTGCGAGTTTGTGATATGTTTCAGGTTGGGTTCTTACTAAAATGCTCAAGAGCATTTGACAGTAGAGTCGCCATTTGTTGTGGTTGATCCACAACACACCCCAAAATTGGGGACCCACCTTTTTGCAGGCTTGCAGAGAAGAATCTCGGTGACCCAGATGCTAAAATTGAAGAAAAGAGAAAAAATGCATAAGTGTTGAAAGTGTCGCGAAATCGTGACTTGTCGCGCCATCGCTGCCGGAAACAGGAAAGTGTCACGAAATCGTGACATGTAGCTCCATCGCTGCCGAAAAGGAGAAAGAAAAGAAAAATTGAAAGTTGTCACGAAATCGCGACATATCGCTGGAAAAGAGTGAAAGGGTGTAGCGAAATCGCGACATGTCGCTGAGAAGAAAAGAAAAGGTGTCGCGAAATCGCGACATGCCGCTGGAAAAGAATGAAAATGGTCACGATTTCGCGACGTGTTTTGTCGAAGCGTACGGATGATGAAAAGTGTCACGATTTCGTGACGTGTTTTGGCAAAGTGTACGAAAGCGGAAAAACGTCGCGATATCGCGACAGGAAACAGCGAAGGGACTCGAAGCGGAAAGGCGTCGCGATTTCGCGACCGATTGCAGCTAAAGTGTACGGACGAAGAAATGGTCACGATTTCGCGACGTGTGAAAGGTGAAGGGAGGAAGGGAAAGCGCATTTCATGACGTAAAGTTGCGAAGAGGTCCAAAGCAGTAGCGATATCGCGACAGTTTGTTGAAAGAAGGCAAGAGAGTGATAATGGTCGCGATTTCGCGACGTAAAGTTGCCAAAGAGGTCCGAAGGGGAAGCGGTAGCGATATCGCGACAGTTTGTTGAAAGAAGGCAAGAGAGTGATAATGGTCACGATTTCACGACGTAAAGTTGCCAAAGAGGTCCGAAGGGGAAGCGGTAGCGATATCGCGACAGTTTGCGAGAGAGAGCCCGAAGGTGAAAAACGTCGCGATATCGCGACAGAAAGCGACATAAAGGTCCGAAGGCAAAAGCGGTAGCGATATCGCGACAGTTTGCGATGAGAGAGCCCGAAGGTGAAAAACGTCGCGATATCGCGACAGAAAGCGACATAAAGGTCCGAAGGCAAAAGCGGTAGCGATATCGCGACAGTTTGCGGCAAGAAGGTCCGAAGGCAAAAGTGGTAGCGATTTCGCTACAGTTTGTGGAAGGAAGGCTCAAAATAGAAAACGGTAGCGATTTCGCTATAGTTTGTGGAAGGAAGGCTCAGAATAGAAGCGGTAGCGATATCGCTACAAGTAGCTGCCGAGGGCGCACGGGCGAGGAAGGCGTCGCGATATCGCGACATGTCATGATTTCGCGACATGTCGCATTTTCGCGGCTAAGAAGGTGAACAGGCCGCTTGCAGTTTTTGTCATGATTTGCATAGGAAAACGTTACAGAAGGCACAAAAAACGTAGGACACGTGGCGTACAGGTGTCGGAATTGCAGGAACGTTACATGCAATGGAAGATTTCGCACGTTTGGGCATCCAGCATGAATTGAAAGTAAGGAAAAAGCGAGAATTTGAAAGGTCACTTGTAGGAAGGTGAAACGAAGCGACAAAGGGAATCGAAGAGCCATTTCAGTTAGTATAAAATCAAAAGCGCAGATTGAAAGAAGAGGGGGTTGGAAATTGCTGCTTGCAGAGTTGCAGAGACAAAGGCTTTATGCCATTCTGGGCCTGCACTTGGGCAATTTCCTTCTTTTTGTTCTAGAACATTTATGCCTGGAACAATCTGTAAATGTAATTGATACATCATTTAATACAGAAATACAGAGTATTGGCATCTCATTGATGAGAAAGAAGGAGTCATTTTGTGCATGCATGATTTAATGTTTTATCATTCATTCCAGATTTCTAAGGCTTTTAGGTGAAGTTTAATGCAAGTGTGCTTGGTTGCTTCATGCGAATGCCTAAATCTGGAATTACAGTAGAAACCCTAGAAACCAGCACCTAATTTATTTGGATTGTGCGAATTTGCAGGTTCATTAGGTTAGGTTGCATGCATAAAACCTCAATATCTTCGGTTTCATCGAGTTGATGACAGCATTCTGACTGTAGTTAGTTTTATTTCCATTTACTTTGTTTTATTTTTCAAACCCTTACTTTATTTCATGCAGTTTAATTACTGTATTTGAATAAGCAACTAAAAATCCATCAGAACTGAAGATTAGAATAGGTTTGTTCACTTTGAGTCCACTAGAAATTCAAATTAAATAAACCATCAGTGCCCCTTGTTAACATCCACTTGCAAACCCTAAGACATTCCTGGCATTTCATTTGAACAACATCATTTAAACATAACAAGAACCTTGGAGAAAGTTATTTTCTTTGCAAGCAGAGGATTTTGGGACTCAGATCCTACCGGAGAGTGTGCTTTCACAACTGGGTGAAAACACCACTCAACAGTTTTAAATAATAATTAAATAAATAATAAAAAGAACCTCCATTGGTTTTAATAAAAACCATATCCAATGGAATCTCTCCGGATTCTCTTAAAAATATTCTCTTGGAATCTTCCACCTTTGAAGCCAATACATCCTATTAACATTAATGCCATTTACTTTTGACATCAATGACAACTCATAGACAAGAAGCTAGGATCTCAAACCCAAAATTGCCAACAATCTCCCCCTTTGTCATTGATGGCAAACCATGCTTCTCAATAACACAAAAACTCAACATAAACAACTCCCCCTGTCTTGAGGCTCTCCCCCTTACTCAAATCTCTCCCCCTTTGTCATCAATGGCAAGGGTCACCTTTGGGGCTCGGGACTAAGAATGAGCCTCTTAGCTTAGTCCCTCCCCCACCTCCCGATGAGGTGATTAATTCTTGGGTGGGAGTAAAACTCCCATTAGGCACTGATCATCATCAGTGTCTATAAATTCCTTGCTGGACCTTCTCTTGAACTCTTTGTCCATATTCTTGTTCCTGTCACTGTTCTTGTTCTTTTTCTCATCCCTGTTCTTGTCCATGCCTTGATCCTTGGACCTGATCATGCCACTCATTCTCGTTCTCGTATTCTAGAATTTCAGCTCTACACTGTCTGATTATGTGACCTTCATTGTTGCAATTGAAACACTTGATGATGTTGTTTATCTGAGGTAAACCTGATATTTGAATCCACCAGTTTTGAACAAAACTGTTCTGACCAACCCTGTTCTAGCCAAACCTATTCTGACCAAACCTGTTTTGACCAAACTTGTTTTGGCCAAACCTATTTTGACCAAACCTGTTCTTATTATTTGCCTTGCAATAAACTGCCTTGTGCCCAAACTGTTGACAAGAGTAGCAATACCCTTGAAAGTAACTAGCACTTCTAAAACTGTCATTTACCTCCTTCACTTGAGCCATGCAATGTGAAGCCATGTGACCAAACCTATGACAAGCAAAAAATCTGCCTTGAAACTTTTCTTTAATTGACCTCTTAGG
Source organism: Wollemia nobilis (assembly GCA_028583015.1). Classification (NCBI taxonomy): domain Eukaryota; kingdom Viridiplantae; phylum Streptophyta; class Pinopsida; order Araucariales; family Araucariaceae; genus Wollemia; species Wollemia nobilis. Next base: position 12,804,355 of record JAQPPZ010004166.1, read on the forward strand.
TTCTGAAAACTTCTTCTTCTCATTTTGAATTCTGTTTTCTATTTATGTGCATCTATCATTCAAGGACTCATTTTCTGAAATACTTTCCTCATCAGAACTCTCTTCCTTTTGGAGTCTCTTACTAGACTCTCCAACTTGTTCCTTGTGTGGCTTAACAAAACCAAGGCCTGTTTTATCTGTTGTCTTTCTTTGACCTTTGATGAGTGACTTAACCTTTTTGGAGCTATCTTGAAACCCGTAAAGCTTATCCTTGTACTCTTTAGTTTCCTCTTTCAAAGAAGCCATCTATTCTAACTCACTATACTCAAGAACCTTAGACTCTAACTCATCCTTGAGTTCTTGTGTCTTAGCCATAGAGAAGTCATGACATTCTATAAGATCATTTCTCTCCATACAACATTCATCTAACTTATCCTTGAGTCTAGAATTCTTCTTTCTTTCCTTTTTCAAAGCACTAAGAGCACTAATAAGTTCACCTTCAAGATCTACTTCACCTTCCTCTATATCTTCCTCTATTTGTTTGCTTTTTGAATCATCAAAGCCTTTTTCAGATTTCTTATCACTAGAGGTGCTACCCTTTTCAAAAACCATACATTCATCTTCCTTATAGTTTTTTGAAGCATCCTCATACATACTAGAAACCAAATCATTATTTGTGCAATCATCCTCAAGGTGACCAAAATTTCCACATCTAAGAAATTTCATGATACTGAATCTATGTTTCGGTTCTTCCTCTTTTTCTGATATGAACAACATCTCATTTTCATTATCACTTGAAGAACTTTCACTATCACTACTAGAACACTTACTTGCTTTGTCTAGGTAGAAACTCTTCTTGTGCTTGTGAGAATACCTCTTTCCTTGATTGTTGTGCTCATCTTTGTTTTTCCTATGATGCTTGTGCTTTTCAGAATCCTTGCTCTTAGAATCTTGTTTATCTTCATCACTTTCATTCTTGGGAACAAGTACAGTCAGAAGCATAATGACCAAAATTTCCACAATTGAAACATCTTATATTTTTCATACTTTTGTGCTTTCTAGAGAACTTGCATTTCTTGCTGTAATATGCCTCTTCATCACTAGAAGACTCATCACTATCTTGAAGTTGTTTACCCTTGGAATTCTTGGTAGCCTTGAAAGCTGCCTCTTTCTTGACATCAACCTTCACTTGAGTTCTCAACTCAAATGCTGCAAGTATACTATGGAGCTCATCCTTTTTCAACTTATCCAAATCTTTAGATTCCTTAATAGCAGAAATCTTTTCACTAAATCTATTAGGAAGAGATATTAAAATCTTATCACAAACATCATTTTCAGCAAGCTCAAGACCTAAGTCTTTCATGGAGTTAACAACCTCATCCATACGAAGCATGTAGTCACTAATATTTTCATCATCATTCATCTTGAGTTGTTCAAACATACCTTTGAAGTGTCTAAACTTGGCATTTCTAACATTTGTATCACCTGTATGAACCACCTTCAACTGTTTCCACATTTCACTAGCTATCTTGCAGTGAATCACTTTGGTGAGATCTGCTTTCTGTAAGCCTTTCAGGATTGCATTCATTGCTTTTGAATTGCTATGATGTAGGAGCCTTTCTTCTTTAGTATTAGGACCATGTTCAGGAATAGTGTACTCATCTTCAATCACTTCCTAAATCTTATTCCCAAGTGCCATTATATGAACCTTCATCCTTGCACTCCAAAGACCAAAATTTGACCCATCAAGAATAGGTGCTGCATTGCCACTTGAATAATCCATTGTGTTCTTTACTGGCTTTTCCTTAAAGCTGTTAAACTTTTCAAAGGCACCTGCTCCAATACCAATTGAAGAACACAAGCTTATACTGAGAGGGGGGGTGAACAATATAAGACCTCTTTTTACTTTTTCCTTTATACTTCAAAATAGTAAAGCAATATACCCAAAGCAATGCATAATATCATCCACAAAGTGACACCAATTTTAACGTGGTTCACCCAGAATGGCTGGGCTACATCCACAAAACTTTTCTCTAAAATTTATCTCAAAGTTCTTTGGGAATCCTTCCCAATTACAATGTTTATGAGCCTCAGCCCAAAGGAGATACCTTCCCCCAATAAGAATTTATGAGCCTCTGCTCAAAGGAGATACCTTCCCCCAATCAAAATTATTAGCCTCTGCTCAAAGGAGATACCTTCCCCTCTGCTCTGGAAATAATCCCTTAGAAGATCAACTGCCTCTACCTCTTGCTAGCACATGGAACTCATTTCCACTGAAGACCTCCTATCCTCAATGCTTAGCCTAAGAGACCTCTGCCTTCTATGATCACGTCCATAGCAGCTCAGCAACCTGTACCAAACACAGTCAGTCAGTCTAGTACAAGTCTTCCTCTGTCTGTCAGATCTGTCCAACTCTTGAACAAATCAATCCTCTACATACAAGCCTTCTAAAAGACTTGTCAACTATCCTTAGGTTCTTCTCATAGAACCAATGCAACTTTGTCCTCAAGTCCTTTGCTAGGACCTGTCAAAATCAGCATACACGTCCTCTGCTAGGACCTTTCCAAATCAGCTTACAAGTCCTCACTAGAACCTGTCCAAATCAGCTCACAAGTCCTCCAAAAGAACCTGTTAAAAATCAGCAAGCTCACCAAGAAAAACTTGCTTAGCATGAACCCACAAAGAGAATTGTTAGAGACCCAATGTGATTCATCAATCTCATAGAAGCATAAAGAGAATTGTTAGAGACTCAATATGTTCTATACTTAACTCCCAATCTCAAATCTCATAGAAGCATAAAGAGAATTGTTAGAGACTCAATATGTTCTATACTTAACTCCCAATCTCAACCTCAACTCAATCTCAAAAGAATAATATAGAATGAAGTTTGCATTTATCAAGAACATGAAACACAACCCAACAATTGCCAACCATGCAAGATCTAATATAACAATAATACTCATGTTATTTCCACAACCAAATAACTTTTCTCAACCAATCAATATTTCACAACCAAATACTCTTTCACAACCAAATAGGGCTTCAACAACAATGCTTATCAACAAGGCTTAATCAAACAACACCATTAAACTCAACATCAACCTTGAAGCATTCAACCAATCATCACAAGAAAAGGAAACAAGTAGAAATACTTTTCCCTCCAAAGATATTTGAACAAAACAACCACCAACACAATATCACCAAATGCAAAGAATAACTTGTTCAAATCAACTCAATGGAGTAAGCCCAATATTATGAATCAAATAAAGCAATAACTTGATCAAACAACCTCTATGGAAGCAACTCAACCATCAAACTAAAAACAGCGAAACAAGGGTTCCACCAACTCAATGCAAGTAGCTAGAATCACAAATATAAACCCTAGTGCACAAATCTTCCACTATCTCAAACCAAAAATTATGCATTCACCAAAAACTCTCCTTAAGGATAACAATGCATAAGTAGTCTTCAAAAAACCGGAAAATAGGATTTACACCTAGCCAAAGGATACCTAGTAGAATACCTTTTCACTCCAACCTTATTTCAGAAAACATACACCAATCATACTCATAAGAAGAATGTGCCCATACCTTATTGGAGTAGAAGATAATTGAACCTTCAAGCTTATAAATCGCTGTCCAAGAAACTTCGAATTTCACGGCATAAAGATGTTTTAATAAAAATGTGTGTTACTCTAGCAAAGCACCCCCGTGAGACTCGAAACGATGACCTCCGCCAATGCAGTTCCCAACAGCAGCCTTCGCTACCACTAGCCCATGCGGGCTACGAAGTTCACAAGTGAACTTCCCTCCACTTCATCCTCGAAAAAACTCTCAAAGACTTTTCAACCGCACGTGCTTCTAAGTCTTCCTTCGATCACAGCGAATACAGAGCACAACCACTGCAAATTACATTCGGGGAATTTTGAATTCATTAGCCTTCCAACCTTAGTATTTGGAGAATAAATAGTCTCTTCGAAGACACCTTGACATCAGCGAAAATAAAGACCATTTCGAAATTAATCAAAAGTCTTTTCAAAAAGGGTTTAAAAACCCTTAAATAATTTTAATAAATTAAGAATAAAAAAAAGGTTTAAAAACCTTTAAGTATTTTTAATAAATTAAAAATAATTTCTCCCTTAATTAATTAAATAAAACCTTGAAGGGTTTTAAATAATAATTAAATAAATAATAAAGAGAACCTCCATTGGTTTTAATAAAAACCATATCCAATGGAATCTCTCCGGATTCTCTTAAAAATATTCTCTTGGAATATTCCACCTTTGAAGCCAACACATCCTCTTAACATTAATGCCATTTCCTTTTGACATCAATGACAACTCATAGACAAGAAGCTAGGATCTCAAACCCAAAATTGCCAACAATTATTGGCTTTGTGAAGATACTTTTTTTTTGCTCATGATTTCCTGTTTATGGCCATCCGATAGAAGAATGTGGATTAAAATTCATAATAAGGGATGGAAGAAAACCATTTAATGAGAACCACAACCCTATGGTGAGAGTGGATGGTATGGTCAATAATGTGGAGCGATGCTTGAGTAGCTAGAAATTTGGGGCACAAAACTCCTAGAAAAGATGTGCCTTTTCCAAATGATCACGTCAGTGGAGTTGGTAGGGATGCATTTTTTTGTTAGAATAAGGGTATGTTTGTACCTAAACAAATATGGGTGGGAGGTCTTTACCCTATGATGAAGGAGGCACCTTTACCACATAACAGTACTCTTAGCTTTGTTAATCATTCTTATGATTTGAGAAAAACTCCTAGGGAGGATTCATATACCCCCTATAGTCCACAAATTTGGAAGGAGGAAAACATAAGATTCTCTCAAAATAAATTGGAACCAGGCTTGTAACACCCCTCCTCAACAAAAATTTTGTAGACAATGGACTATGTATTGATATATTAATGTAATGACATATTTTTTTGTCAATATGATTTAGTAATAGAATGATTGTTTTATTTAAGCATGGGGCATGGTAATAGAATGGATGTAGGATCAGGTACTTTCTCCTTGGAGGGGCTATGGGTAGACCACCTACCATGAGGTATACCTAGGGATATGATGATGATGATTCATTCATAGACAACTTAGGGTAAACATGGAAAATTTACCTTCATATAGATGCATATCATTTTATTGTTTTCATATTTGCACCATTGGACCAGGATATTGCTTGCAATGAGCCTCCTCAATGAATTTGGTGATAGCTTAGACTATCATAAAAAGGGTCACCTACTTGGGGATAAAACATTGGTGTAGAATATTGTGGATGTGATGCCTTGTTTGACTAAGTTGCTTTATGGATAAAATTGTTATGTTTTGATTAAACAATTTAATTACTCTTGTTTTTACTTAGATTGGTAACTTAATTTAAGTGTTATTAATCAAGCATTATATGTTTTTTATTTATATATATTTATATATGACATAGATTTGTTTTATTTACAAGCATCAAACTTTAGATTATCGGTGTGCTTGGTTTAATGGCATGTTATAATTCTAGCCATCTTTGGGAGATGAAGGGACATATTCAATTTGTTCATGAGTGTAACAAGAAATTTCTCATGGAGTGTAATGCTCTTTGAGTGTTTGAGAAGTACTTATTGCATGTATGTTATGCTCCTCTTTAAATCCAAGTGATGGAGGGCATGAAAAAAGGTAACGGGCACCTGAGGAAGTAGTGGAGACATAGGTGGAGAAGAGGTGCAAGTAGCAACATTGGAGGAAGATTGGTGGAGGTAAACAAACCTACAACATAGGTGCTTCGTTTATGTTTTCTCTATCATGTTTTAATTGCTATACTATTATGAACATTTTCCTTTTATTGTTTCTTTGTATCTCTATCTTTACTGGATGTGCTTTAGTTTATTGGTTGTTTGCCTAGAGGGTGTTTCTCTAGTTGTTTCACCTATGGTCTATTTTACGTGTTAGTTTGAGAGGTTCTCTCCCATTTTATGTTTGTTTGCATGAGGATAATATTACTCTTTATGTAGGGCAGTGGCGATGCATTTTGAAAACCCTAAGTTTTGTTGGGGTTGATCTCATGCACTTCCTTTGAGATAAGCATCCAATGTTTTATCCCCTCTATAGCTTGTGTGTTGTTCTTTAATATTTGTGTGTATTAGTATTGGTGGGCTAAGTATGGTTGATTTTGTTGTGTTTTGAATTGGTTGTTTGTGGTTTGTCGCATGTTTTCCTTAAGCTTATCCTTGTATCTTTTGGTGTTTAGCTTTATAGTTTTTCAATGTGTTGAGTGAACCCTGTAGCGTGTGTAGAGTTGCACTTGTTTTGGAACCGAGGGTTTTTTGGTTGTGTAGAAATCCTAATTATCTTTTTTGGGTCTTCACCACCTTATTTTCCTTTGTATGGATGTGCGTTGCATGGTTGTATCTTTTGTGCATCTTATTTTTGCATGAAAGTATGTTCGTGTCTTAGGGAGGCATTTGTTGGTCATATTATTTTATTAACGTTTTTTTATGGTGGTTGGAACTTGCTTGGTTTAGTGTGTTAGCTTAATTTTTTAGGCTCACTTGCTTCTATATTAAAAAGAAACTTTATCTTTGGTTATTTTATTTTTGGATTGGAAAGAAAAGAAACAAAAGGGTTAAGAGGTAACTCTTTAGGTTTCAATTTTGTAGATGATTATGAATGAGAAACTTGAAGCAAGGGTAATAAAGTACTTTATAAGTGTTTTTTTATTGTATTATAGTTAATATTAAAGATGCTATGAGGATCATGTTTTTATTAAAGCCTTTGATGTGAGTAAATTTTAGAGGTGTACTTATTTTGTAAGCTTTAATATAATTGTATTAGAGTACTTTGATCTTTGTTGTTAAAAAGAGAAAATAATTATAATGATTCTTGAGATCTATGTGGATTAAGGTATCATTATAAAGAGAAGTATGGGCTTCTCCTGAATTTATTTGAGTGTTGTGTTTTGTTTTTAGAAAAGATAAAATATTTATAATTATTCCTAAGATCTATGTGGATTAAGGGATCATTATAAAGAGAAGTATGGGCTTCTCTTGTATTGTTTTGAATGTGTGTTTTGTTGTTGGAAAGAGAAAGTATTTATAATGATTTCTTGAGATCTATGTGGGTTAAGGGATCATTATAAAGATAAGTATGAGCTTCTCTTGGATTGCTATGGATTGATGTAACTTTGATGACTAAAAGAATGCTTGTTTCTTTATATAGAGAGGAAGGTTTCTCCTCTTCTAGTTTGCCTATGTGCATGGTTGTTGCATATTAGAGTAAGGCATGAGCTAAGTTGCATTGAATTTTGATTTGTTTTGATCCCTAAGTAAAATTCATAATTGGTGGGTGGTATTCCATCAAAGAAACTTCTAGACTTAGATGGCAGAGGACCCTGGAAGATGGTTGTGAGCTCTTCAAAATGTTATTATTGTAATTAAGAAAATACTTGTTTTGCTTGAAATAATTGTAATCTTGACTCTTGTTTCCAAGGATGGCATGACACTTCCTTATGCAATGAATGAAGAACACAAGCTTATACTGAGAGGGGGGTGAACAGTATAAGACTTAACCAATTAATAATTTTAACTTTAGATAGCAGTGGCATCAACACAACATTAATCAAGACAGAAAGCATCACACATTGAAGACCCATTTTTAACGTGGTTCACCCAAAATGGTTGGGCTACATCCACAAAAACTTTTCTCTAAAAGTTATCTCAAAGTTCTTTGGGAATCCTTCCCAATTACAATGTTTATGAGCCTCGGCCCAAAGGAGATACCTTCCCCCAATCAGAATTTATGAGCCTCTGCTCAAAGGAGATACCTTCCCCTCTGCTCTGGAAATGATCCCTCAGAAGATCAACTGCCTCTACCTCTTGCCAGCACGTGGAACTCCTTTCCACCGAAGACCTCCTGTCCTCAATGCTTAGCCTAAGAGACCTCTGCCTTCTATGATCACGTCCACAGCAGCTCAACAACCAAATCTATCCTTAGGTTCTTCTCAAAGAACCAGTGCACCTCTGTCCTCATACAATAGCACTTCACATTTGTCTTTGCCCTTTGTGCTCTTTACGCCCTCTGCTCTCTCTCGCAATCACAGTGGCACTTAGAACAATTCACCATGACTCTTTGCTCATTCTGCACACTTCGACATCATCTCGCCACTTCTGCACTCTCTACGCTCTTTCGGTTGCATTTCACACACTTCACACATCAACAACACATTCATTCACACTTCAACTCTCCAAACAGCCCTCCTTTTATAACAAAATTTTCATGATGAAAACTTTAATCTTAGTCGGTTGTTATAACAAATGCAAACCCTAATCTTCGTCGGCTACAAGCCCTAATCTTCGTCGGCTAAAATTTGACTTTGTCAGCTTCACTACCTCTGTAACTCTTCTGTAGCTTCTGCCATGAAAATACAACATGTCACGATATACACCTTACACTTTCTTTTTGCTTTCCTGTCACGAAATCGTGACACTTCGCTCTTTCTCGACTTCAACTAAGCTCATGTCGCGAAATCGTGACACTTCTCTTTGTCACTCACTTTGCTTTTACGCGGAACATGTCACGAAATCGTGACGCTTTCGCCTTTGAGCTCTTCCTCCTTGAATTTGTCATGAAATCATGACGCTTCTTCTTCCATGCTCTTTCATTTTGCTTCTGTCACGAAATCATGACTCTTCTCCTATTGAAGACCTACTTTCTATTTTTGTCATGAAATCGTGACACTTTCTCCAACCGTATGCTGCCATCTCAATCTGTCATGAAATCGTGACACTTTCTGCATCCGTAAGCTTTCTCTTCAACATGTCATGAAATCATGACATTTCTTACTTCAAAACCTTTCCTTTGCTGCATGTCACGAAATCATGACAATTCTTACTTGGAACATTTTCATCTGCAACATGTCACAAAATCGTGACAGTTCTCACTTCGAACTTTGTAGCATGTCACGAAATCGTGACACTTTTCGTGTTACTTTCTCTCTCTTTGAACTTGTCATGAAATCATGACAATTCACACTACGGACTCTCTCTTCTGCATTATGTCACGAAATCGTGACACTTTTTCTTTCGAACTCTCTCTCCTGCAACATGTCACGAAATCATGACACTTTTTCATCCGTACAACCTTCCTTGCAATATGTCACGAAATCATGACATTTTTGACTCCGTACATTCTCTCTCCTCTTTGAGTCACGAAACTGCGACATGTCGCGATATCGTGACACTTTTCTAACTTGCTTTCTCTCTCCTGCTTAAGTCACGAAAATGCGACATGTCGCGATATCGTGACACTTTTCTAAAATGCTTTCTCTCTCCTGCTTAAGTCGCGAAAATGCGACATGTCGCGATATCGCGACACTTTTCCAACTTACTTTCTTTCGAACATGTCAGCTTGGGGTTTGCAAAAGACCTTTGAAACTGTCATGTCGTAACCTTCATCAAAACAAATTATTTGACATCAAATCAAATTCCTTCAAAAGCTTCTTGACATCAATGACAACTTATTCACTTGAGCAAATGCAATGTACCCAAAGTACCCAAAATTGCCAACAATCTCCCCCTTTGTCATTGATGGCAAACCTTTACTGAAAACACTTCTCAAGAGCCAAAACTGAAACCAACTGTGCTAACAACTGACAAACTGTGCCCACAACTGAGAATCTTCCTTTGAAGTTTTGCTCCCCCTGACTTGAAGCTTTCCTCTTCACTTTGAAGCTCTCCCCCTTACTCATATCTCTCCCCCTTTGTCATCAATGGCAAAGGGTCACCTTTGGGGCTCGGGACTAAGAATGAGCCTCTTAGCTTGGTCCCTCCCCCACCTCCTGATGAGGTGATTAATTCTGGGGTGGGAGTACAACTCCCAATTTCTCCCTTAGATACTCAAACGTATCTCTTGGAAGAGGTTTGGTGAAGATATCTGCAATCTGCTCTTTAGTAGACACATACTCTAGCTTGACCTGCTTGTCTTGCACTTTCTCCCTTAGAAAGTGATACTTGATGGAAATATGCTTTGTCCTTGAGTGCATTACCGGATTTTTGGAAATACTTATGGCACTTGTATTATCACAAAATATGGAGATGGGTTGTTCATGCTTGACTTTGAAATCCTCCAAGGTGGTTTTCATCCATAAAACCTGTGTACACCCAACCACTGTTGCTATGTATTCAGCCTCTACTGTAGATAAGGAAACTGAAGGTTGTTTCTTACTTAGCCAAGAAACCAAACTCTTTCCCAGAAAGAATGCTCCACCACTAGTGCTTTTCCTGTCATCAATACTGCCTGCCCAATCTGCATCTGTATAAGCCGTGAGGGTGAAATCATCACCTTTGGGATACCAAAGCCCAAAGTCCATAGTGCCCTTCAGATATCTGAATATCCTCTTAACTGCTATAACATGAGAATATTTTGGAGCTGCCTGAAATCTTGCTACTAACCCAACTGCCTGCATGATATCTGGTCTGGTAGCTGTAACATATAATAAACTGCCAATCATTGATCTGTACAACCTTTGATCTGCCACTGGAGATTCATCATCTTTACTCATCTTGCACCCTGTAATCATTGGAGTACATACTGGTTTGCTGTCCATCATCCCAAATTTCTTCAACATTTCTTTGATATACTTTCCTTGAGAGAGAAATACACCATCTTTTGATTGAGCAATCTGAAGACCTAAAAAGAATGACAGCTCTCCAATCATAGACATCTCAAATTCCTTATGCATGGTGTTAGCAAAATCTTTGCACATCTGAGTATTATTTCCCCCAAAAATAATATCATCAACATAGACAACCATAATCAACATATCATCATCTTCATTCTTAATATACAAATTGCTATCTGCCACGCCTTTCCTGAAGCCTTGCTCATGAAGATAACTGTCAAGTCTTGAGTACCAAGCCCTCGGTGCTTGCTTTAACCCATACAAGGCCTTTTTTAGTTTACACACATAGTCTGACTGTTCTGAGAGAGACACTCCTTCTGGCTGTTCTATGTAGACTTCTTCTACCAACACCCCATTTAGAAAAGCTGACTTTACATCCATTTGATATACCTTGAATGATTTGAAGCTTGAAAGGGCCAAAAACATTCGATAGCTTCAAGACGAGCAACAGGAGCAAACGTCTCTTCGAAATCAACACCTTCTACTTGAGCATAACCTTTGCGAGACTAACCTAGCTTTGTTTCTACAAATTTTTCCATCCTCATTGAGTTTATTTCTGAATATCCATTTTGTGCCAATGACATTCTTGTCCTTAGGTCTTGGAACCAAATCCCAAGTTTCACTTTTCTCTATTTGATTTAGCTCTTCATCCATTGCTTTTACCCAAAACTTATCTGCACATGCTTCACTGAAATATTTTGGCTCAATCTGAGATAATAATGAAACATTTGTAGAATCATGTGAAGGAATGACTCTTCTTCTTGTTTTCCTGCTATTTGGATCACCAATGATCAAATATTTGGGATGATGTTTCTGAACATATCGTGAAGGAGTTTTGGGAAGCAGTTGTTGTCTTTCCTCTTCTTCATCTGAAACCTCTCTGAATTCTTCTTGACAAATTTCATCACTGAGTTCCTTGACTGGTTCTCTTATCCCTGTCTTTTCATCAACTGTTACATTTATGCTCTCTACAACTGTATGAGTTCTTTTGTTGAAGCATCTGTAGGCCTTGCTTCTGCTGGAATATCCAAGAAAGATTCCCTCATCACACCTAGGATCAAACTTACCCAAATTCTGATCTTCCCTTCTGATGAAGCACTTACTCCCAAACACTTTGAAGTATTTTACTGTAGCTGGTCTTCCTTTCCACAACTCATAAGGAGTTTTATGATGATTGACTCTAAGTTGGGCCCTGGTGATAATGTAGACTGCTGTACTGACTGCCTCTTTCCAAAAGCCATCTGAAAGTTTTGACTCATTTAACATAGCTCTAGCCATATTTTCAATAGTTCTGTTTTTCCTTTCAACTACTCCATTTTGTTGAGGAGTTCTTGCTGCTGAATATTCTCTTTTGATTCCTTGTTGCTCACAGTATTCCACAAATTCATTTGAAGTGAACTCTCCTCCTCTATCCGATCTTAAGCATTTGATTCTCTTTTCAGTCTCATTTTCAATCATTTCTTTGAAAGCTTTAAATTTTTCAAAAGCTTCAGATTTTTCTTTGAGAAAAGTAACCCAAGTCATTCTAGAATAATCATCTATAAACAACATGAAGTAGCTTTCTCCCTGAATGCTCTGAGTTCTGGTAGGGCCACATAAATCGGTATGAATAAGATCCAATGGTTTTGAAGAAGTATACCCTTTTGATTTGAAACTGGTTCTGGTCTGTTTTCCATGTTGACAAGGACCGCAAACGATGTTATGGGGCCTTTTTATTTTGGGCAAGTCTCTAACTGCTTCCTTGTTACTAATATTGACAAGATTATCAAAGCTCAAATGCCCCAATATTTTATGCCATAACCAACTCTCATCTTCTTGAGTTAGAAAACACTTTTCCTTTTTTATCTCACTTAGCATGTAAAGATTGTTTGGAGTCCTTGTAGCACTCGCAATGAGTTTTCCATTTTTTTCTTTACTTATCTCACATCTATCTGAAAAGAAAGATACTATGTGCCCTTGATCACAAAGTTGACTCACACTTAGAAGATTATGTCTTAGGCCTTCTACATAAAGCACATTTTTTGTTTTGGATTTCCCATCCAAACTAAGAGTCCCTTTACCACAGATTTTAGCTGACCTGTTATCTCCAAAACTGATCTGTTCCTCTGTTTGTTTCTTTTAAGACCAAAAACTTTTCCTTTTCACCAGTCATATGTTTTGAACAACCACTATCAAGATACCATTTTTCTACTTTGTCTTGAGCATGAAAAGCAGTTTGAACTATCATTGACTTAGATTTGATCTCATTTCTCTTTTTAGTGAACTCAAGGCTAGATCTATCCAAACCGCACATCCTTGCTATATGCCCAAAATTCTTGCACTTGTAACACATGACATTTTTATTCATAAGAGGTGCAAAAGAGTTAACATTTTCCTTACTATGGCTATTCAAAGACTTATTGCAATGCATAGCTTTGTGACCAAATTTCTTGCAAGAAAAACAATAGCCATGGAAAGTATTATGTAACCTGTTTTGATGCCTTGGATGATTGTTCTTCTTGTGACCAACTGGAATCCACCGCTCTTCAGGATGAAGATTGATCTTGCTCGAAGACCCTATTTCATGAATGGTGATACCATCCTTCTTTTGCTTTTCACATGGAGTATTCTGTCTGAGAGCCAACTGTTCCAACTTCACTCTAAGAGACATAACCTCTTCTTCTAGTTTCTCGCAATCAGCTTCCTTTCCTTTTAGAGCCTCTGTCAGATCCTGTTCAACCTTCTTCCCTTCTTCAGCTAGAATTTTGAAGTCTATAACACTTTGAGACAATTCTGATCTTGCTATCTCTTCTTCCTGACATTGATGCTTGAGAACAAAATTCTCTTCCCTAAATTTCTCAAGCTTTCTCAAAGCCAAGAAGAATTCACCTTTGAGATCGAACTCAACCTCTTCATCTCTTTCTGAATCTGTATGTTCCTCTGATAGATCCTTCTCCAAGCTGTTAGGCTCTTTCTGGAGAGACCCGCTCTGATACCAATTGAAGAACACAAGCTTATACTGAGAGGGGGGTGAACAGTATAAGACTTAACCAATTAATAATTTTAACTTTAGATAGCAATGGCATCAACACAACATTAATCAAGACAGAAAGCATCACACATTGAAGACCCATTTTTAACGTGGTTCACCCAAAATGGTTGGGCTACATCCACAAAAACTTTTCTCTAAAAGTTATCTCAAAGTTCTTTGGGAATCCTTCCCAATTACAATGTTTATGAGCCTCGGCCCAAAGGAGATACCTTCCCCCAATCAAAATTTATGAGCCTCTGCTCAAAGGAGATACCTTCCCCTCTGCTCTAGAAATGATCCCTCAGAAGATCAACTGCCTCTACCTCTTGCCAACACGTGGAACTCCTTTCCATCGAAGACCTCCTATCCTCAATGCTTAGCCTAAGAGACCTCTGCCTTCTATGATCACGTCCACAGTAGCTCAGCAACCAAATCTATCCTTAGGTTCTTCTCAAAGAACCAGTGCACCTCTATCCTCATACAATAGCACTCTGCATTCATCTTTGCCCTTTGTGCTCTCTACGCCTCTCGCACTCTCTATGCAATCACACGCACTTAGAACAATTTGCCTACTCTTCGCTCACTCTCACACTTTGACATCATCTCCCACTTCGCACTCTTGCTCTTTCCTCATCTCGCACACTTCGACACTCACACAACACATTCATTCACACTTCAACTCTCCAAACAACCCTCCTTTTATAACAAAATTTTCATGATGAAAACTTTAATCTTAGTCGACTGTTATAACAAATGCAAACCCTAATCTTCGTCGGCTAAAATTTGACTTTTTTTGCCTTCTCGTAACTCTTCTGTAGCTTCTACCATGAAAATACAACATGTCACGATATCGTGACACCTTTGCATCCTTACACTCTCTTCTTGGCTTACCAAAATGTCACGAAATCATGACACTTTCTGCACTTTCTCTACTTCAACTAAAGAACATGTCACGAAATCGTGACACTTTTCTTTTGCATCAACTTTGCTTTTGTCGTGAAAACGAAACATGTCATCGAAATCATCACGCTTTCACCTTTGAGCTCTTCCTCCTTGAATTTGTCATGAAATCATGACGCTTCTTCTTCCATGCTCTTTCATTTTGCTTCTGTCACGAAATCATGACTCTTCTCCTATTGAAGACCTACTTTCTATTTCTATCATGAAATCGTGACACTTTCTCCAACCGTATGCTGCCATCTCAATCTGTCATAAAATCATGACACTTTCTACATCCGTAAGCTTTCTCTTCAACCTGTCATGAAATCATGACATTTCTTACTTCGAAACCTTTCCTTTGCTGCATGTCACGAAATCATGACAGTTCTTACTTGGAACATTTTCATCTGTAGCATGTCACAAAATCGTGACGGTTCTCACTTTGAACTCTGTAGCATGTCGCAAAATCATGACACTTTTCGTGTTACTTTCTCTCTCTTCGAACTTGTCACGAAATCGTGACAATTCACACTATGGACTCTCTCTTCTGCATTATGTCACGAAATCATGACACTTTTTCTTTCGGACTCTCTCTCCTGCAACATGTCACGAAATCGTGACACTTTTTCGTCCGTACAACCTTCCTTGCAATATGTCACGAAATCGTGACATTTTTGACTCCGTACATTCTCTCTCCTCTTTGAGTCGCAAAACTGTGACATGTCGCGATATCGCGACACTTTTCTAACTTGCTTTCTCTCTCCTGCTTAAGTCGCGAAAATGCGACATGTCGCGATATCGTGACACTTTTCTAAAATGCTTTCTCTCTCCTGCTTAAGTCGCGAAAATGCGACATGTCGCGATATCGCGACACTTTTCCAACTTACTTTCTTTCGAACCTGTCAGCTTGGGGTTTGCAAAAGACCTTTGAAACTGTCATGCCGTAACCTTCATCAAAACAAATTATTTGACATCAAATCAAATTCCTTCAAAAGCTTCTTGACATCAATGACAACTTATTCACTTGAGCAAATGCAATGTACCCAAAGTACCCAAAATTGCCAACAATGAAAAGATACTTAAATCTTGTTGAATGATGTATCTTTAAGTTTGGTTATGTGGGTTCTTGTGTTGATTAAGATAATATTTAATGTTGTTTATGTTGTCTAATGTTAACTTGGAGCTAAACTCCTAAGTAATTTCTGGATATTGTTGTTAATGTTTTCTTTAACAGATTGAAATATATGCTTATGTTAGATGAGTTATCTTTCTATTGCATAAATTATTAAGGAAATTTTTTGTGATCCAATTTTTTATAAGAGCATAGTATAGTTTATCATTATGAGGAAATTCTTTATGCTTCTACATATATGCTTTTGTTTATATTTATGATGTGTTTATTTATCCTTGGGATGGGTAGTCTTTCCTCTTGATAACCATAAAAAATCAATCTTGGAAGTATTTGAGTGTATGCAATAGCCAGGTATCCAATATTCCTAGGAGTTATGATAATGCAATAGCTAGGATCTCATAAACCTGGAAGGAGTTGTGCATATACAATAGCCAAGGGTACTTGTGAGTAGTCACACCTTGATCGAGTAGGATCTAGTATGGGGGAAACCTATTCACAAGACAACAACGGTGGCTCCTTGACCGTGTAGGATCAAGAGGCCATGTTAGTTGTCATCGAAGTGGAAATAACCTTAGGTAGCCCATGAAGGTATGGTAACTAAGCACCAAGGCTCTATGTTGATTAACCTATCTAGGAGGAGCTAGAGCTAGGTTAGGGAATTTATGTTCCCCTTTAAGTGTTATGGGACTTAAAGAGTAATACCTACATTATGGTCACATGGTCCTATATCGATTAGGGTATAGGAAAGGTGGGGGGATCACTTATGGAATCCTCCTAAACATGCAGGTTTAGTAAGGTGAAACCTAGAAGATATGGGAGTTGGCCTCTCCTATTTTCTGAGTGTTGTCTATAGTGACTTGGAAACTAAAATATGGTGAAGCCTTGTATGTTGAAATAAATTAATAACGGTTTTTCCCTTGAGGGCCGATTTTTTGTAAGTGCTCTTAAAAAAAAAATGGGTTGGTATATTTTGGGTTATTACAAGTTTGGAAGACTTCCATAAGCTCCCCATTAGTCACCCTTCTATCATTCCTAAAATATCTTCAATGGAAAGGTATACATCTCTCCTTTATTCCCTTATAGAAGGTGAGTTTTTTAAGGGGTCTAGTAGATATTTTATTAGATCACAAAAATAAATAGTTTTTCTTAAGGAGTCAATAGTTGGAGGAGAGATTGGAATGGATGTACGTACCAATCTTGTTTTGGGGAGAAAATCTAATATACAACTAGCCAAGGACAAATATTTAAGGGAGGTTAAGAGTGGGAAACACAAATATATAGTTGGGGCACTTAGAGCATACATACACCAAAAATGGTTAATTAAATGTTAACTTTTTCTCATAATATCTAATATTTAGGCAGTGATTCAAAAAAGGTGCCCTACGTAGGTTAGTGCAATTACAAAAACTAGATATTTTGATGCTTCAAGAGACTATGGGTGTAGGTTCAAAATTTGAAAGCTTTCTTCAAACCTTATTAAAAGAGTGGGATATTCTCTCTTTGGATTATGAGGGTAGAGTTGGTGTTTTGGTTTTGGTATGGAAGAAGAGGGATTTTAGGCTTATCAATTCCTTTTTTTAACCTTTGGGATTGGAGTTGAGATTTACTCACTAGAGCAGGGAAAATCCTTCATGGTGACCAATATATATGGGTCTTATTAGAACACAATATAATTTGGGGATGCACTCTTAGAAAATGAATTTTTGAAGAAGGGGAATATAAAAGTAGGGGGATACTTAAACTTTACTTTGAATACATATGAGATATGGAGGATTGCAAAAAGAAGTGATTCAAAGGCTGGTTATTTCACACATAAATTTGAAGAGGTTGATCTTGTAGATGTGGAGCCTATCAAAATTGTTGCTACTTGGTATAATAATAGGGTGGGAGAGGATTACATTGCAAAAATATTGGAAATTATTTTTGTCTTTGGTTTCCTTATGATAGATGGTGAGCAAATCAGATCTTGGGTGGACACTAGAGGTAAATCAAATCATTTTCCAATCCTTTTGCAAGTAGGAAATATGGAGAGGAAATCTTCTAGCCCTTTCAATTTTAATCCAACCTGGTTGAAGGATGAGGAGTTCTAGGCACTGGTTAAATAAAAATTGAGCTCTTATGATGTGAATTTGGGTAGCTTCGCATGTTTTCAATTTACTAGCGGTTTGAGAAAAATTAAAGCAACAACCTCCAAGTGGGCATTCAACAAGTCTAGATAGTAGTTGAAGGAACTTAATATATTAGAGAGGTAGATTACTAACTTTTATGAGGCAATGAATGAGGGTGTTTTCTCATAGGAGTCAAAATAAGTCATCAAAATTCTTGAAGAGAAAAAAGTAATATTTTGCTAGCTCAAGAGGCACAATGGAGGCTTAAAAGTAGAGTTATCTGGTTGGACTTAGGGGATGAAAATATAAAATTATTTCATAATTATGCCAAATATAGGAGAAACATAAACACCATTTGGGAGATTCCCAATGGTGATGGGTCAAATGCTAGGTCTTTTAAAGATATTGCAACTCTTGGTATTAAGGACTTTAAAAATTTGTTCAAAGAACTTGAGAGAGCAAATTTGGATAAGATACTTAAACTTACCTCTTGCTTCCCTAGCTTTGTTTTTTATGATACCAATGAGATGATTCTAGAAGGAATTTACAAATATGAATTGAAAAAAGTCCTTACTTCTCTTCAAAATAATAAAAGCCCTAGGTTAGATGGATGGGGTGTTGAGTTCTTTTTGGGGTTCTTTGAGATGTTTGGGGATGATTTACTCAGGGTGGTGGAAGAAACAAAAGCTGTTGGAAAGATCCCTATGGACATTAATTCGACCTTTATTGATTTGATTCCTAAGAAGGACAATCCTGATTCTTTTGATGATTTTAGACCTATATTATCGTGCAACTACCTTTACAATATTATTACCAAAATCATTGCTTAAATGATAAAACGAGTGTTCTCTGATTCTATTTCTAGTGAGTAATTTGGGTTTATTAATGGTAGGAAGATCCATGATGTTGTAGGGGTGGCATAATAAGGCATACACTCTATAAAAATGAAGAGGCTTCCTACTATTGTTGTAAATTTTGATCTTTTCAAAGCATATGATAGAGTTTGTTGGCTGTAATTGAGGATCATGCTTCTCCATATTGGGTTAAATCTTCAAGTGGTTAATTGGATTATGGTTTGTGTGAATTTCATGTACTTTGTTGTTTTCATAAATGGATCTTCCTCTAGCTTATTTTCCTCTTCACATGGTCTCAAATAGGGTTGTCCTTTATCTTCAATTTTATTTTTTTTAGCTACAGAAGGCATGAGTAGGGATATCAAGGAAGCTAGTAGAACAAGGTTTATTAGGGATCAAAGTGGGTTTATCACTCTCTTTAATACATATTTTATTTATGGATGTTGTTTTATGATGGATCTCTCAGGGATGTTAACAAGTTTAATGATATCTTAATTGTTTGACCTTCGATATGGAAGTAGATATGGAGAAATATATCATGTACTATTTTGGTCTTGTAACTAAGGATAAAAACCATTTTCAAAGGATACTTTATTTTTCAAATCTTGAGCTATAGAGAGGGATTAAATATTTGAGTTTCTTGTTGAAGCCTAATGACTATGGTATTAGGGACTATGATTAGCTAGTGGAAAAGATTGAGAAAATAATATCTTTGTGGTGCAATAGGTGGCTATATATTGGGGACAAATTGACACTTGTAAAATCTATTTTGGAGGCTATTTATATCTATTGGCATGGGTTGGTTTTCATACCTACTGGGTGTGGGGAAAAAAATATTTTAAATTTCTTTGGACTAGAAAAATAGATAAAATTGGCATAGTGTTAGACAAATGGAAAATTTTAGCAAAAAAAAAGGAAAAGGGTGGTTGGGGGTTAAAGAACATACACTTTTTTGGTAAATCCTTGGCTACTAGGAGTTTATAGCAACTTATTACTCAAGATAATATTTGAAGAAATACAATTATGATCAAAATATATAGAACCATTTTCAATGGTGGAGTGGATAAGGAAACTTGATAAGTCTATCAGCAAGGTGTCCATATTTTGAAAAGAGGTTGTCCAAGATTTTCCACTCATAGGTAATTATCTTGCTTGGAAAGTTAGTAATGGTGCTAAGGTGAGAATTTAGGTTGATCCCTAAGTTGAAATCAATAATTATTAAAGACTTCCTAAGGATATTATAATACATTTGTAACATGCTAGTTTTTTAACTCTCTCAGGTGGAAGACCATGATTCATATTTCTTGTGGAAGCAAGGATGGAAGAGTGCTCAACAACTTGGTCTTATGAGAAGGAAAGGTGACTTATGGATAGATTATGTTAGGGTACTCATCACACATCATGTTAGGATTAGACTAGATGAGGAGGATGAATTAGTTTGGACAAAAAAACCTATAAAGGGAGATTATATTGCTAAGATGGGTTATAAAGCTATGTTTGCTAATGATAGGCATGGGGAACACGTATGGTGGTGGAAACCTATTTGGAAGGTCAGGAAAACTTTAAAAACCAAAACTATTTTGTGGTTGGCTCTTAATAATAGTTTTTTAAATTAGGATGTATTAATGAAGAGGGGGTTTCATGGTCCTAGGAGTTGTGCTCTCTATCATGTAGAGCTAGAAGCTATCAACCACTTATTGGTTGGCTATGCTTATACTAAGTTAGTGTTTAAGGAGCTAGAGATGATAATTGGGTGTAAAGGTTGTTGGCAAGGGGACACATTGGAAGATTTTATGAAGAAGTGATTTGGAAAGGGAAATCTAAAGACCTTCAAAGCTCTCTCCTTTGTGGTGGCATGGGGAGTGTGGTTAGCTAGAAATGATGATATTTTTCATAATACTCATATTCCTACTTTTCAAGTGGCTACTAGGATATTTTATTTGCTTGATGGACTTCTAAAAATGAGCCTTAAAAAATGCTCAAGACTAAACATGGATTGGGTAAATCTCTAGTTTTTGGTAAATATATTGATATATTAGATTGGGTAAAGGTAGGGCTTCTGAAACTAGATTGTAAGTACCAATGATGATTGGTTGTATCCATTGTGTAGGTAGGACTCTTAGTATTCAAAATTATTTGGGTGGGAAGGCCTGAAATCAAAATTCTGGAACTCAGACCAGCCTTGGAAGCGGTCATCCTAGCGGGGATCCTGAGGATGGCAAAGTATACAATGTTATTCCTATCACCCCTATTGGAATTTGGGGTGATGAACCTCTCAAAAAAGGAGATCCTCATGGCCCCCCCTCCTGAGGGACCCAGTTCTGATAAAGTATTCTTTGCTAAAGCTTTGAGTGGAGGGTAACAATGCTTGGTTGATTCTTCTTCCAAGATAGAAGATATTGGGACAAAAGTTAAAGTTCTCGATAATCTGATTCAAAATTATTTTTCTTTGGAATATTTCAACCTATTTGGTAAACTGATTGGAGGATATCCTAATCTCGAAATCATCCAAAGGTGGACTCACTCCAAGTGGAAAATGGTTGGGTACATGGAAATTTTTGGCCTGTCTCGAGGTTTCTTTGGTATTCATCTGAGTAATTATGATGATGCTAGTAGAATCCTTACTGGAGGACCTCGATTTTTGTGGCACCACAACCTTTTTTTTGCAAATGGGATGTTGATTTTGACCCTGAGACTCAAAGTATTAACTTTTCTCCTATTTGGGTTTGGCTTCCTAATCTTCCATGGTAGTTTTGGCACCAAGATATCCTCTCTACCATTGCCAAGACTATTGGCACTCTAGTAGCTATTGATCATGTAACCCTAGCTAGGACCAGGATGGCTGTTGCTAGAATATGTGTTAATGCAAATCTTGACTCTGAGCTTCCAAATTTTATGGATCTAGAGTATAGTTCTTACTATCATAAGTAGGCCATTGAATATAAAATAAACTAACCTTTTATTTAGAATGTTGCACCCAAGGACACCTTCAGATTCAATGCCCTTCGTTGAAGGGTATAGTTGTGGAAGAACTTGTCAAGAAGTCTAAAGACACCATATGAAATGTTCAAGGCTAGAAGAAATCAAGGCCAGACATTCTAAACCATAACTCCCAAGGGTGGAAGACCGTAGGCCCAAAAAAAAGATTGAGGTCATCTAAGCAAGGACATCCTCCTACAAATAAAGGAGTTGTTATTCATGAACCTAAGGATAAGCAAGCTCCTCTAGCTCCTATGCAATCAGAAGATAGGGGAAATTATATTGTTACATCTCCATCCCCTTCTCTAGAAACCAGTGATGAGGTATGTCCTATTACTGATAGCCCCAATAAATTTTTAGTTCTTGCTGACCCAAATCTGTTTGAGCAAGAGAATCAACAAATTATCCAAAATTTAGAACTCCAACTTCCTCAGAACCTTGATTCTCCTGCAAATTTTGGGCCTTCCATTCCTCCTCCTGAGACTTTTAGTCCCACAAAAATTTCAAATCTTATGTCTTCCAGCCCTGTAGTTGAACAAATAGTTCCTCAAAAGTTTAGTCCCAAACACACTCGTAGTTCCATGAAATCCCCAATTGATTGTGGGAGTGATAAAAAATGAGGAAGACCTTCTGCAAGTGATCATTGGAAAAACAAATTCAGGATGACATTGCCAATGGCATCCAAAAAACTTTGTTTCCCCCAGTTAGTGCTCAAACCCGTGATGAACCAAAAAGTACCAAACCTCCCCAAACCAATGGTAAGGGAGGCAGGAAATCCTCCAAAGTTTCCAAATGAAGATCCTCTCATGGAATGTGAGAGGTCTTAATGGGTTAACTAAACAAAGGGTGGTTAGCTCATTAAGAAGATAACTAAGACCTACAATTTTCATTATGCAAGAAACCAAACTTGATCAACATAATTCTACCTTTGTTGCAAAGAAAATATGGAGTAAAGGAGAATTTACCTTTAGTCAAGCAAGAGGCTCATCAGGTGGTCTCATATGTTTATGGGATCCAAGAAATATAGAAGGAAAATTGATTCAATCCATTGAAATAACATTAAGTGTTATGTTCCAAGATAGAGACACCAATTTCTCATGGATTCTATCCAACATCTATGTGCCAAAATCTTCATCTGACAGAGCTCATTTTTAGGATATCCTTAGTAGTCTCAATGAATCCTTCAACAAAATTCCCTAGATTGTTGTAGGGGATTTCAATTCTCCTCTTTATCCTTTGAAAAAGTTTGGAGGTTCTAGGTTCCCAAAAAAGTAGGGAACATTTCCTTGAATTTATCAATGTTAATAATATCATGGATGTAAATCTTAAGAATGCCAAATATACTTGGAGTAATAGAATATTAGGAGACTAGCTAATTCAAGTTAAATTGGATAGATTTTTCCTATCTCAAGAAGCGGTTCAAGTTTTTGGAGATGCTAACCTCCAATATCTGCCCAAGGTTGGATCTGACCATTGTCCCCTCCTCTTGGATGTTGTAAAAGATAGTCCTTTTAGAAGGCCTTTTAGATTTGAGGCAATGTGGATTCAACATCCTGACCTCAGGCACATAATTGCACAATGGTGGCAACAGGTTGGCCAAGGATGCCCTTATTTTTGTCTTACCCAAAAATTAAAGCATGTTAAAGCAAATCTTAAAATATGGAACAAAGAGGTTTTTGGGAACTTGTTTGAAATTAAGCAATCTATTGAAGATAGACTCCTCTCTATTGAAAACAAATTTTAGGATGGATGGTGTGATGAGAAAATATGTTATGAGGAAAGAAGCATCTTAGAAAAATATCATAATATCTTGGCTTGTGAAGAAACCTTTTGGGAATAGAAATCCAGAGCTCTATGGCTCAAATAAGTGGATTCCAATACTAAGTTCTTTCATGCTTCCACTTTGAGAAATAGAATCAAAGAGCTTGCTAAATATGATGGATCCACTACCACTGACATTCTAGAAATTAGAAAGGAATTTGTTTCTTATTTTACCAACCTTATCGGTGAAAGCAAGTTACCCTCCGACCTCACCTTGAACTCTATGCTTTATCACATTCCTTAGTTGGTCTCAAAATATGCCAATTCTAAACTCTTGGCCCCTTTTTTTGATGAGGAGATTTATCAAGCCCTATTTTCTATGCATCCTGATAAGGCCCCTAGCCCGGATGGTTTCCCTCCTCAATTTTTTCAAAATTTCTAGGATATAGTTGGTCCTGACGTTTTTTCTTCATTCAGGGAATTTCAGACTTCAAAATCTATTCCTCGAGGCTTCAATTCGACCTTCATTGCTCTCATTCCTAAAAACTCAACTGCCAAATCCATGACTGACTTTAGGCCTATAAGTTTGTGTAATGTGGTTTACAAGATCCTCACTAAGGCCATTGCATCTAGAATGAGGGATATCCTCCCCACCATCATTGACTCTAGCCAAGGAAGCTCTATTCAAGGGAGGTCCATTCTTGATGGAGTCATTACCATTCACGAAGCCCTCCACTCTATTTAGCATGCCAAAAAATATGCCTTCGTGCTAAAGCTGGATATGAACAAGGCCTACGATAGACTCAATTGGGATTTTCTTGTTGCCATCCTTCTCAAATTTGGGTTCCATCCTGAATGGGTTGAGTTAATCAAAGGGTGTATTTCCATGTCATGGTTTTCTATGCTTGTTAATGGATCTACTACAAGCTATTTTTTGAGTAGCAGGGGCATTCATCAAGGAGATCCTATTTCCCCTTGGTTTTTTATTATGGCTGCTGAAGCATTAGGTAGAACTATTAAGGGTTCGATTCTTTTCCCTTTTTCTCCACAATTACTCACCTCGCCTAGTATTTTTACCCAACTTACATACTAATCCCAAATCTCACAAACCATACCAGACACCAGAGTCCACCCAGCAACCCCAAAGCAACCTGTAGCCTTAACCTCATCTCAGGCATAAAAGTTGCTTCACACACTAGACCATTTCTCATCAGCAATTTATGGATGACACTATTATTTCTACAGTTGCATCTATTTTTGAGGCCATGGTTATCAAACATATCTTACTTTTGTATGAAGATGCTGCTGGGCAGAAAATAAATTTTCACAAAAGCAAGATTTATTTTTTTAATACTCCTATTCAAAGGTAGATCAAGATATCTCGCATCCTTGAGTGCCCAGTCTCATCCTTTCCTGCTACGTATTTGGGTCTCCCTCTATTTACAGGTCATCCCAATGCTTCAATGTGGAATAATGTTATTGAAAGATTGCAAAAGAAATTAGCTAGCTGGAAAGGGAATCTCCTATCTCAAGCTGGTAAGGTCACCCTTACACAAGCTTCTCTTCAAAGCATTCCCATTTATTTCATGTCTATTTTCAAAGTCCCTGCAGGATTTTATCATAAGATTGAACAAATCCAAAAGAACTTCTTATGGTCTGGGTCTAAAAACAAACATCGTTTCCACCTTGTTGCATGGGATAAAGTTTGTCAGCCAAAACATTCTGGAGGGCTTGGCCTTAGGAGAATCCACCTTCTGAATTTTGCCCTTTTAGCTAAGCATGCCTGCTAATTTATCTCGGATGTGAAGTCTGATTGGACACTCATTGTCAGCCATAAATACTTACAGGGCACAAATTTCCTCAATGTTGTAATCCCTTCCAGAGGATCCTTCTTTTGGAAATCGATTTTGCAAGCTAGATTCCTAGTGGAAAGAGGTCTCAGATGGAGATTAGGTGATGGTCAAAAAATTGATTTCTGGCATGATAAATGGCTTTTAGGAGAACCTCTAATTCACAATCCTCATTTTGGCATCCTAAAGGGTTATACGGATATCTTTTTTGGTCAAAAAGTGTCCAATTTCATTATTTCTCAGCATAATAGAAAGTGTTGGAAGATTATCAATAGTCCTACCCATCCTGGTGAGTCTAGAGAGTTGTAATTTCTTCTCAAATCCTTATTCATTCCTTCAAGGATTCCACAAGATCAAATATTCTGGGAATTCACTGATTTTGGAGAATTTTCTATCAAATCGGCTTACCAACTTCTTTTAACTCATGATGAGCCACTTATCCCTTTTAATATCTTATGGCCAAAATACCTGATTCCCAAAATTACCATTTTTGCTTGGGTGTCTATTCAGGAAAATATTCTTACTATTGAAAACCTTCTCAAAAGAGGCCTTTTCATCCCTAACAGGTGTTTTCTTTGCTTGTCTGATTGGGAATCCCCCCATCACCTCTTTCTTGCTTGTCCTTTCTCTTCTACCATCCTCAACAATATTTTTGATTTCTTCCACATCCTTTGGGTTGAACCTTGCTCCATTGTTGACCTTTTCACCCAATGGCCGAATCCTTTTTGTAACCTCTGTCTCAAGGTGTTGTGGCAATTTTGTCTCCATCATTATTGTTGGAAAGTTTGGCTTGAAAGAAATAGGAGAGCTTTTTCTAATATTTTTCTAAGCTCAGATAGTGTCCTAAATAAAATTCTCTCCTTTGCTACATAAAATGCCTCCCTCTATCCTCTTTCATCCAATCCTGCTTCTCGATTCGAGGCTTCCTTGAGTCTGTCTCTCAATTTTCCTATTGTGGATAGCCATTTAACTCCTTCACCTATCAGAAGTTAGTCCAAATGGATTCCCCCTCCTTTAGGATGGTCCAAGCTAAATTTTTATGGTGCTACCAAGGGAAACCCAGGAATTTCTAGAGCTAGGGGTATCCTTAGAGATTGCAATGGCAGGGTCATCCTTGCTTTTGCTAAATGTTTGGGAAATCAAACAAATCAGATTGCTGAAGCTAGAGCCTTGTGGCATGGCATGGTCTTGGCTAAATATTACTCTGATAAGCTCATAGTTGAAGGTGATTCTTTGACTATCATTAATTATTTAAAAAATTCAAAAATTCCCTCTTGGAGAATAAGGAATTGTATTGATGAAGCAAGAACTATTAGTCAAACCTTCCAAGAAATATTCTTTCAGCACACCTTTAGAGAATGTAACAAGGCAGCTGACAAATTGGCAAATATTGGCGTCTACTCCACTAATTTGATGACATGGACCAATAGTCTTCCATAGGGGTTGGAGGTAGTCATGGAGCAAGACATTTTATCTTCAAGTGAGACCAATGTTGACGTGGAGCAAGTCAGTTTCCCTTCAAATAGGACAAATTTTCATTGACTATGCTCCTATTTTCATTGATTCCCATGCAACCTTGGTTCATGGGTTAACCATTTTTCTTGGTTTTGACAACCTTATTTCCCGATCCACTACCTTTCAAGGCTTTCCTTTTTATGAATTTTATTCATTCATTATTTTTGCTGTCCTTTTTTTCCATGCAAGCGTCCACTTGTTCGCCTTCCGCTCCCTCCTTTCCTCCATGGTTTTTTTACCCATATGCCTTTGCATTGTTTTGTCCCCCATTCCCTACTATTTCCCTCCACCCTCCCCTGTACTCCATTCATGTTTACCATTTCCCTCGTGCTTTGCCCCCGTGTTTGATTTTCTAGTTTGTTTTCTCATCCTGGAAGCTTTTGGTTTGGATTCCCACATGCTTCAATTTCATTATTTTGCTTGCTTTTTCTATCATGAGCTCCTCAGGTCGTGCATTTCTTCCCATCCTCAATTCACTTGGCACCTTCATCGAGAAGTTAGTTGGGTTGTTTCCATTTTAAAGCTCTGGGTTGTTTATTTTTACTCTAACCTTGTTCCTGTTCATATCCATACCTACTTATTCCGAGCTCATACCCAAATCTTCTCCCCTATTGCTACCATGATATTCGTTGAGCCTTATTCTATTGACATGGAATCTATTGTTAAGTCCATCCTTTCTAGTAGAGGATTTCTTCCTTTTTTCTAGATATTTAAAGGGGAAAATCCTGAGATTACTACGGCTTTCTTGAGTACATGGGATAATGGTAGAGTCACTATTCGCAACAGGGTGTATGACATTGATATCAAGATTTTGGTTGAGATCACTGGTCAGCAAGCCAAGGGTAGATCTATTCATAGAGAGAAACACAACTGGGATGTGGAGCTTAAAGATATTAAGGACAAGGAGTTGTGTAGAAAATCTCAGGTTGGAATTCATCGTGAGGAGCTCCCCTTTCCTTGGGGTAGTGTGTTAAAGCCTATCATGGAGTTCATCACTATTGACGACCCTGATAAGGCTCTTTGTAGTTTTCATTTTGTATTTTTCAACCATTTTTGGGAGGTGAACCTAGTCAATATCCCTCAATTTTTGTTCAACTCCATTAGTTATACCATTGACCATAGTCAAAGGAAGAATGGCTCTGAGTTGCCTACTCACCAAGGCCTCTTTAATGTTTTGTTTAATCACTGGTTAATCCACTATCCCCAAGGTGTCATCTTATCCCCTGATCATAAGGCCAAGCCTAGTCCCATAAATCCTAGCTCATCTCAGACCACTCCTCAATCCTCGGGTACCCCTGTGCTTTCTACTAAAAAATTAAAGGTGATTGAAAATGTCCGTAGGCTGAGAAAGAGACCCAAAAGTGAATCCCCTGAGCCTGAGCCTAAGACAAGATGCATTCGCTCCTCTGTCTGTCTAAATAATTTGACCCAAAAGAAGGAATCACTAGTCATTGAGTTAGAGGATGATGAGAAGGATGCCCTTGATCAATACTTGCAACAGTTTATCATTAAATCAGTCTCTAACTGTCTATCACAATTGAATGATTTTTGCAATGCCCTAAATTTATTTTTCTTTAGGAAGGCCTTTTTTGAGGACTCTGTTAAAACTTTGGTTAAAATCCCTGCTCAAGCTCAGACTAAGAACACCAAGGATGTCAAGGCCGTTGTTGCTCCTATGGATGATCATAGTGAGAACATGAAGATGTTGAATGATGAGCTTCAAGAGGTTGGAGCTGAACTAGATGATGTAGCCCAAGATGCCTAAGGACATCCTTCTGCATTGTTTGGACTGTTACTTCATCATTATTTCTTGAAGCATCCTTTTGGTTGTGTTTTTCTTAAGGTTATCCTTTGTTTTTGCTTGGGCTATGGGCTAGTTTTCAAGAACAACCTCTGCTGCTTCATAGTTTTGGAGGGTTGAGCCCTATGTTTTCTTGTTCTGGATGTTTGGTTGTTATAGTCTATCCGTAATCAGGTTTTGGGTCCCTGATAAAACCTGTTTTAATGCAAAAAAAATTAACCAATAAAAAAAATACTGAACATGGATGTCTACATTAATAAATTTTTTCCTTGGGATTATTTTGATGGGGCCTGTCAAGGTTTTCTAACTTTGTGTTGGGTAGTGGGAATTATCTCTTTTTAGGATTGACACTTCTTAAATTTCAAGGTGTGCTTAGGTACAAGAACTAATAATTTTGTTGAATTAATTGCATTGATGTTGCTCTTGAAATCTATAGTTGATCACAATGTTCACTAGCTTCAAGTGATGGGGGATTCACTAGTGGTCATCAATTGGATGAAGGATCTATATAGAATGGAGAACTTTCCATTGTGGCCTATCTTTGAAAAAGTAAATCTTTTAGTGAGATTCTTCAATCCATAAACTACAAATATGTTTATAGAGAATTGAATTATCTTGTGGTAAAAAAAGGATTGTAGATGGCACAAGGGCAATGGAAGCAGATTGAAGTCAAGGATGGTTTGACTATCCAAGAGGATAATATTTCCATATTTGATCCTTAAATTAAAAGAAAAAAACACAAATACTATGGTGGTATTTTATTTTTTTTTAATTTCCCTAGGAAGGACTATTGTTGGTACAAGGGTGAAGGGTCCAGAATAATGAAAGTAAAATGTGTGTACATACAAACCATGAAAATCAAAGAAGATAAAGTGTGGATGCTTCATCTTCATGTGGTATTTCATTCATTAGCTTTGCCCTCCAATTCCATTTTTTTCTAACGCGCAAACGACGGTGTCAGAGAAAATCATGGAAGGCTGACGCACTTCCACTTCCATTTTTCCTGTAATGGAATTTTGTTTTAAGTGGAAATTTTATCCAGTTACAAAATCACCATCACAGTTAGGGTTTTTATTAGAAAACCCTCTCTTGCAAAGAAATAGAAATTTCTCCAAGGTTCCTTTTACTTAATGTGTGCTTGTAATCTTGTGAAGATGTATCAAATAAGTGCTAGGAATACCTTAGTGATTTGCAAGTAATTGTTAACAAGGGGCTTGTGTTGGTATTATTTTATTGCTATCCTAGTGATTGTTCATGAAACTTAAAAGAAAATAAAAATGTGATTGGCCCTCATATGACCACAATGTAAAGCCTTAGTTCATTTTATCTTGGAGTGTTTTAGGTATATTTTATCTTCTTTTGGTTAAGAAGATTTTAAACAAGTTTTATCTTCTTTAAACCTTGCTTTGAGCATGAAACAAAAGATTAAAATCTATCTCTAAATGTGAATCGAAATGATGAGTTGGATTACTTTTATGTTGCTTTCTGAAAAGTTAAGCATGAAAGAAAATAATGAAATGACTAGCTCTAAAATGTAGAAACCTTGATGTGATAAATAAATTACCCTCTTTAATAAATTAGAACTTTCATAAAGAGAAGTTAATTTATTACTTAAAAATAATAGCCTTTGGAATGCCATATAAATCACTCCCCTTTAATGAAATTGTGATTTTCATAAAGGAAAGTTAATTTATTGCTTGCAAAATGAAATGCAAAGCTTAAAATCTGATTTGCCTTCAAAATGTGAAATTATGTCAAATTTCGAAATTATAAAATTTCTGATAAAACAACTTTAAATAATTTTTATAATTTCGAAATGGCTTCAAAATGGACTCGAAACTATTCTAAATAGAACGTTAAAGCTTATTCTCCACACTCATGCAATTATTTTTGGATTTTTATTTTTATTTCTCTAACCCTGTTTTCTCATTTTTTTAAAACTTCGGCAATTAAAATATAAATCGAAAAAAATAAAAATCCATAAATAATTGCACGAGTGTGGAGAATAATATTTAATGCTCTATTTAGAATAGTTTTGAGTCTATTTTTAAGCAATTTCAAAATTATAAAAATTATTTAAAGTTGTTTTATCAGAAATTTT
Source organism: Wollemia nobilis (assembly GCA_028583015.1). Classification (NCBI taxonomy): domain Eukaryota; kingdom Viridiplantae; phylum Streptophyta; class Pinopsida; order Araucariales; family Araucariaceae; genus Wollemia; species Wollemia nobilis. The sequence goes on from JAQPPZ010004166.1 coordinate 12,835,063, forward strand.
ATAATTTTGGAATTGGACATAATTTCATATTTTGAAGGTAAATCAGATTTCAAGCTTTGTATTTCAGTTTGCAAGCAATGAATTAAATTTTCTTTATGAAAATCACAATTTCATTAAAGGGGAGTGATTTATATGGCATTCCAAAGGCCAATATTTTAAAGTAATAATTAACTTCTCTTTATGAAAATTCTAATTTCATTAAAGAGGGTAATTTATTTATCACATCAAGGTTTCTACATTTTAGAGCTAGTCATTCCATTATTTTCTTTCATGCAAAGTTACACAAAGCAACATAAAAGGAATCCAACTCATCATTTCTAGTTCACATTTAGAGATAAATTTTAATCTTTTGTTTCATGCTTAAAGCAAGGTTTAAAGAAGATAAAACTTGTTTAAAATATGCTTTAACCAAAAGAAGATAAAATCTACCTAAAAAACTCCAATATAAAAGGAACTAAGGCTTTACATTGTGGTCATATGAAGGCAAATCACATTTTTATTTTATTTTAAGTTTCATGAACAATCACTAGTATAGCAATAAAATAATACCAACACAAACCCCTTATTACTTGCAAATCACTAAGGTATTCCTAGAACTCATTTGATACATCTTCACAATATTACAAGCACACATTAAGTAAAAGGAACCTTGGAGAAATTTCTATTTCTTTGCAAGAGGGTTTTCTAATCAAAACCCTGATTGTGATGGTGATTTTGTAATTGGACAAAATTTCCACTCAACAAAATTGGCACTAGAAGGAGGGCATGAATTGGTGTTTATTGATTTAATGCTTTTGAATTGTTCATGCAGTGAATAATGTGATTGTGTCTAACCTTGAGAGCTATGAATTGATAAATGTTTCATGTCCTATTGAATATTATCTTTGGCCTCCTTTAGCACTCAATAGAATTGGTGCTAGAAGGAGGGCCCTTCATTTCATAGCTTTGTGATTTATTTTCTTAATATCATTTTCATATAACAATACTTTTAGCTGCAGAAGCCTTTTGTTTTCTGACAGCTAATGTGTAAAGTTTTGTTTCCATTATGCTTTATTGCAAGAATTTTATTTTGTAGGTTTTTGTATTTCTTTTGTTTATTGTTTGAGTTGTTGTGAGTTGTGAGAGGTCTTAGAGAAAAAGTGTCTTCCCAAGCTATACCAACCTATGTTTATTGCTACTAGGTCTAAAACCACTAGGGAAACCATCTTTCAAAGCCTTTTTCCTAATTATAGGAAATTAAGGAACAGAACTCAAGAGGTTGAAATCCCACCTAGTGTACTTGCTCTAGAGTTACCTTTGGTGTCAAGTACATCTAGTGTATCTACACCTATTGTCTCTATTACTATGGGTACACCAAGTGTATCTGTGCTCATTACCTCTACTATTTCTACTACTCCTGTAGGGCCACCTCCTTGAATATCATGGCCCAACCACCAGTAGCTCCATGGTATGGAGTATATAATATTCCCCTGAACATATCCAGGGATGTTCATGAGATACTCAAAAACATTGAGAAATCCTTACCCAATTTTAAACATGATGGTATTAGTACAATCGAAGAGCATATTCAGGCTTGCAAGGATGTTTTAATTAGACTACAAGTAGATCATGAAGATGTCACTTGTAGACTCTTTTCTATGAGTCTGGATCAAATATCTTATGAATGGTATATCAGTTTACCCGTTGGATCCATTACTTCTTGGGTTCAACTTGAAAATTCTTTTGTCAATCAATTTAGATCACCTTTGGATCCCACTATCATTTACCATCAATTTGTGATTTCCAAAAAAGCACCTAAAGAGCTGATTAGAATGTTTAATCAGAGGTTTCAAAAACTTTATTCTAGATTGACTCACAATTTTAACATAGATGTTGCCTTTGCTTTGCAAATATACTTTGGGGAATTAGACCCCATGAATACCATGTTTTCTAGGAGAAATCCTCAAGTTACTACTTTAGCCCAAGCCTACACTGAAGCCATGGTCATAGAACAACAAATGATATCCCAAGGTGTTGGGATGCCCCAACTGCCTATGGTAGAATAGTTTGGTCCTTATAGTCAGTTTCCTATAATTAATCAAGTCATGGCACCTTAAATTCAAATGATGAATACCCTACCATACCATCAATCTTATCCATTAATGTCCACTTATCCATACATTCCCACTTATCCAAATACATCCATTCCATCTACCACACCATTGCTCTTAGATAATTATATGGCTACACAAGGAGTCACTATGACCAATGCTTAGGCTTTGGCAGTACTTCCTATGCCCACACCACTTTAGAGTGTGAACCCTTTTTTGAGCTAAAATATTCAAAATCAATCCTTGATTCCAAGTCAAGATACTTCTAGTATTGGAAATCCTTTTGGACCTAGTTCCATAATGCCTAAATTAAGAACATGTGCTTATACTGAGAGAGGGGGGGTGAACAGTATACAATAATTTTTTTTTCTTTTTAATCCAAATAACAACATCAGCAGTATTAAAGTAGTAAACATCACATAAAGCATAACACACATGAGAGACATGATTTTACGTGGTTCACCCAATGCGGGCTACTCCACGGAGAAAATATTTCTTATAAATTTTTGTCAAATAAATTCTCTTGGGAATTATTCCCTATAATTTTTATGAACCTCTATCCAAAGGAGAAACCAATCCCCTAAATCAAGTTCATGGATCTCTATCCACAGGAGAAATCCTTCTCCTCTGCTTTGGCTAGTGATCCTCTAGAAGACTACTACCTCCACTACATTGGCTTGTGGATCTCTCTCCACTGAAGACTCTTGTCCCCACTCAGAAGACTTATCCTCACTCTCCTGGATAATGGATATCTATCCACTAGAGACTACTATCCTCTCTACTCTATCATATCCAAATCTCTATCTCAAATCTGTACTAAACATAGTCCTTCGGTCTAGCACAAATCTGCTTAATATTTATCTCTAGTCTAGCACAAATATGTCCTCAAATATACAACAAAATATATACTTAAATCTACTCAAAAAGTCCACATAGAACTTGCTTAAATCTACTCAACAAGTCCACACAGAACTTGCTTAAATCTTCTCAACAATTCCACACAGAACTTACTTAAATATGTTTAACAAGTCCACATAGAACTTGCTCAAATATGCTCAACAAGTCCATGCAGAACTTGTCCAATCTACTCAACAAGTCCACACAGAACTTGCTTAAATCTTCTCAACAAGTCCACACAGAACTTGCTCAAATATGCTCAACAAGTCCACACAAAACTTGTCCAATCTCATAGAAACATAAAGAGAATTGTTAGAGACTCAATATGTTCTATACTAATCACAATGCTCAATTACTTTCTCAACTCAATTCAGAATATATAATAGTTTGTTTTATGGAACTTGAACAATCACTTCACACTCTCACTTGACTAGGTTCAATCAACTCTACTCAACCAATCACTCAATGAAATAATCCTCTCTCTCAAACCCTAGTCCAAGATTATAAACACCAACTCAAAATTTTTCCAACAATGCTCAACAACAAATCTCACATAACAATGATACTCATGATATTTGCAAACCCTTGTTCAAGTTCTTCACTAAATAACTCACTTCAACAACAATTCTTATAAAACAAGGTTTAACAACAATTATTTATTCCAAAAAACCTTGAAGCATTAACTCAACACACTCAATAGGAAAACCCTAATCAAGTCCTTTTCACTCCAAACTTATTTTCTAGAAAACCAATCAATCAATTCAACTATGGAATAATGTGCTCATACCTTTTTCTTGATGATGAAAGGATCTCATAAATCTATCACAACCAAAAACACTTCTATACCAAGCTCAAAGAGGTTAGAAGATAAATCTTTCACACAATGTAATGTAAAACTCAATTACACCTTATCACTCCATCTTAATAGCAATATTTGACAATAATGTCTTCACAAAAATTTCCTTTTCAAAACACACCTTCAATTTATTAATTTCACAAAATTTATATTCCAACTTAATTTCTATCTCCTAAGGTAACATAATATTTACCTTAATAAAGCACCTATTTACCACTTAGGTAAAGAAATTAATGTCACCTTATAACTCCCTAACCTTTGCACAATTAATAAAATTCCACAAACACCTTTAAAACCTTCTTACAATCATAAAATATCACAAATATTCCCTTATGCCTCCTAAACCTTAGTATTATGCAAAAATTAAAATTTAAATCATAAAAACCTTTGGTGAACCCCCTTCCACGTTTTTCAAGGTTTTGACCCTGTGCCTTCTCCGTCGGTTGATGCCTTAACTGTGGCTTCCTAATCGTGTGAGCTAAGTGCTCCACGTGCTTAGCTTAAGACCTAAGGTAGCTTAAGCCTCTTCACAAAAGCTTCAAAGCCTTTGGCATTCTCCTACATCTAGCACCAAGCTAGACTACAAGCGCTTCTCCCTTTGCTTTGTTCCTCGCTTTAACACCATGTGCTACCTCGATCACGATGCACTACCCTAATTACAGTGCACTGACCTACTTTGGAAATACACCACTCACAAATTTTGAAGGCTCCAAATTTTTTGTTGTATATTAATTCGCATTGCTCTCTTCCCTAAGGTTTATCTTAGGGTTTAAATACCCTTCATTTGCTTTACATACAACGTCAGCGGATGATTCGACTTGATGATGTCGGCTTGTATACTTTATAATTTATAATTAATTTAAATTAAAAATAATTTAAATATTATAAATTTAATTTATAAACTTTAGACTTTAATAAAAAATTAAAGCCCTCTAAGTTAATATCAAATTGTCATTTGCACTTCACTAGGTTGATGAAAAATAATTTTGCCACCTTGGTTTTAACCCTAATTTTGCTATCACAATATTAGAGAACTATCATTATGGTTTTAATAAAAAAATATTTTAATGTGCCACCATGGTTTTAACAAAAACCCTTATAAAAATATGTTTGGACAACTTTTCTCCATCTCTTTGCATTACTTCCTAGTATTAATGATGATGTACTCTATGGTATTAATGACAACTTCATGTGTTCACTTTGGCATAAATGATAAATTTTTACCTTGACATCAATAACAACTAAATGAGCTCAAAATATCCAACACTAAGACAAAATAATCTAACTTTGAAGTTGAGAAATTAAAGAAAATGTGTCTCAAGTTGAGTAATGGTATGGTCCACATGAAAAAGCACAATTCTCAAACTCTTCATTCTCATCAAAATTTCAATAATCAGAGGAGGTCATGGAATAATAAGCCTAACAATGGGGTGTACCTAACCTTGTAGTCAACCAAGTTGACACTTTTGCAAGACCTATTATATCCGATTCCATTATCAATATTTTGGATTTAGATTGGGAAAATGGATGTAGGTTGCATAACACCAAGGACCATAGTGAGGAGTGTCCAAAAATTTCTAGATACACAAACTACTTGCAAGCTCAAGTCAATGACTTAGAGTTAGTGCCAATTGAGGGTCCACCTTATCTTTCTAAGGGGAATAAAGCTACTTTATTAGCTAAAATAGTTCACTATCAATAAAGTGTGGAAGAAGAAGAGGATAAAGAAATCTTAGGAGAAGATGATGATGAAATCATAGAAGAGGAAGTCCAAGATGTTAGGCAGTTTAGGAAAGGAAACCATGGTTATTACACAAGAAGTAAATCTAAGACCCACAAAACTTCCTCCACTCCACCAAACAATCTCTTTCTTCCTCTTGATACCAAAGTTGATAACAATCCTCCTCCCCCACCTGCTATTGAGTCATCCAAAGCTACACAGAAGGTGCAAAATTTTAAGAAGCCTGCCTATGACATAGTTGAAGACCTTAAAATGACTATAAATCTAGTGTCTATTTCTTAGAGGCTACTAGATTGCCAGGTCATAAGGAATCCTTGATAAAGGTATTATACCGACCAAGCCAAACCCATGAGGTCAACGGTGGTGAGTCTCACTTGGTTTTACGAAAGGAGAAACGAGAAGTGCCTCCTTTTCTTTTGATAATTAGGATTGCAGGCAAAAACTTACATAATTTTTTAGTGGACTCAGGTGCCTCGGGCAATATCATGCCCCTTGATATTTGCCAAAGGCTAGGTTTAAAGCCAATTCCTTCAAAGAGCAAGGTGATACAATTGGAAAAAACTATAGTAGACATGGTAGAAACACTTTATGATGTCTTTATTCAAATTAATTTAGATACCAAGATTCAACATCATGTTGATATTCTTGTGGTAAATATTCCTGCTAAGTATGACATGGTGTTGGATAAGGATTGGAGTAAGAACTTGAATGGTTACGTCGTTACTAATTCTTCCCACATGTGGCTATCTTGGAGGGGATTAGAAAACCAAATTTGGGTGGATAGCAAGCCAAGACTTAAGGAAATGATTAATGAGTATGATAGGCCCAATGATATCCAATTTACAGAATTTGATTTAGGGGTCTATAACTTTGATATAGAGGAGTCTACCAAAGAACCTCAAAAAGAAACCTTTCTTGTAGCCCTTCTAAAAAGGATAATCTGGTTTGGATTCTCATGTTTGATGGATCCAAATCAAGAAGGTGTTGGAGCTGGTATCAAACTTACATGTCCGAGAATCAAGCCTTTGCTTTCTACTTATAGATTACATTTTCCATGCACCAACAATGTGGCATAATATGAAGCACTTATTTTTAGACTACAACTAGCTCTGAGTAAGAAAGTCAAGTGTCTCAAGGTCTTAGGAGACTCTAAGTTAGTTGTTAAACAGGTCAAATATCAATATGCATTTCGTGATAAAATATTGAGCCATTATAGAACTAGAGTTAGGGATTTAATAGACGAACTTGATGCTTTTAACATTTTTCTTATATCTAGAAAAGGTAATCAGATGGCCGATTCTTTAGCTGTTGCAGCAGGTATGCTCAAACTGGTTGACAATAAAAAATGTAAAAAGTTTTTGATTGAACTGGTTTCTTATCCTTCAATACCAGATAACATTACAAATCTGTAGGTATTTGAGAGTGATAAGCACATTTTTAATTTTATTACTAACTATGGTATTTTAGAAAATAAAGTGATAGATGAAGACCAGAGGTGGTAAGAAGAAACATATCAGGATAGTCAAATAGCTTAGAAAATGAATAAGATACCGAAAGGGATTATTTCACTCAAAAAATTATTTGATATTGGATATCAAGAAAAAGAGGTAAAAAGGTACCACTCCCTAAAGAAGCATGTGACAAAATGACATGTTTTCAGAATAGATAATACAACCCACAAATTAAACATAACTGGGGAAAATGAAATGAAGCTATATAGTGATTATCCTTGGCTAAGTGTAATAATATGGTGGAGTGTGAAACAATAGAATATTATGCCAAAGCTTCATTGTAATGAATCACATGAAGAGGCATTTCTTGGGATTTTGAAGGATGAAATCATTTTGGTAAATTGATTAAGGCTAACTTCTAACATGCTCAAATTCAAGTGTTACATAGAGGTTTGCAAAGTTATCTATAAAAGAAGAATACAAGCAATGCAAATATTGATCAAATCAGTCACCAAGTTTAGATAAACTCCACCAAGGCTATAGATACCTCACTGGCATTGGGGCTCTATCTAGAAAAAATATTTATATATATATATATATATATATATATATATATATATATATAAGCATTGAAAAGCTTGATCAAATCATTCACCAAGTTTGGATAAAATCCACTAAGGTTATGGACACTTGAATAGCAGTGGGACTCTATCTGAATAAATTATGCTCAAAAGAGACTGTAAAATAATATTCAAAAACAAGGTTTATGAGTAGCATTTCATAGCCTAAAGGTAAACCAAATAATGGAATTTGGATGATCCCAAGGATGCAAATTGAACCACATTGCACACACCATGCGGAAGAAAATAATCCATTTGTTCTCATATGAAGCTATTGACCTTGCTTTCCTTGGATGTCGCTAAATGGTGTATATTTTTCTAACCTTTGGTTCATTAATTTCAAAATTGGGTTCTTCACAAAAAATACTTAAAAGCATTTCCCAACAGAGTCACCATTTATTGTGACTACATTACAACTAGCCCCAAATTTGGGGACCCACCTTTATTTTTGTTGTTTTGAGGGTTTTGGGTGTTCTTTGAGTGTCGATCTCCATGGGTCCCTACCCATGGACTGGGTTGTCCTTGAGTGTGTCCAAGGTCATGTTTTCATTGGTATTTTCTTTTATTTATTTTTTTAATTTTTAGAGTTTTTGGTGAGTATCTTTTAATGTCGTTTAGGAGTTTTTGGGTTTTGGTTAGGTTTATAGTGTTTATTTTATTTGTTAATTTCTATGTTGGGTTGAGTTTAATATTTGAGCTTTAATGCTAAATATCTTAAAAGATACCAACTCCATCATTAGAAATAATTTTAATTCAAATAAAAGAGAAAAAAATAAAAAAATGAATAAAAAGTTATATATATATATATAAAATAAAAATAAAAAATAAACATATATATATATATATATATATATATGATAAAATAAAACAAAACTTATAGATGTATTTATATATCTATGGGCTAAATAAAGCCCTCACGGGCCATTCCACTTTATTAAAGTTATTTTCTTTTGGATTAAAGGTTTAATATGATATATTTGTATGTATCGCAGGTGAATAAAGACTATCAAGGAATTCAAGGCAGAATTTGATAACGATGATGTGGAAACCAACACACCTAACGCATGATAGTGGATCCAAGAGCAGATGGTCTCACATGCCAACCCAAATCAGGACTTTAGACACGTAGTTGATGTGTATGGCGAAGGGTATGGAGCTAGAATGAAGCCAGATCGTGGTAGGGAGATGGTGACAAGGATTATGTTGTCATCCTATTCGATGTGGCATCGATGATGGACAGAGGGCCTCATCACCAGAAAATAAATGAATGCAATAGTGATAGTGTTGGATGTGGTAAACGTAGACAATAATGCAAACCTTTGACATGAATTGTTTCAGAGGTTCACTCATCCATATTGCGTCAAACAAAGCGAATGACATGGTGGACGATGATAAGACAACCATTATCAATTTGCACAAAGGTACATTTATGGCAATATAAAGGAAATAAATCACACATCACAACTGAATTAAACCAGTAGAACCCTTGTTAATAATTACTTGCAAATCACTGGGTTGTTTCTAACACTTGTTATTCTTGATTATTTTACTTTCAAATACACATGTGCAATGCTTATATAGCAAAACCTTGGAGAAGTTATTTTTATTTTTAACTTCTTTGCAAAGAGAGGATTTTTAGATTAATACCCTGACTATGGTGGGAATTTTCCAATTGGGCAAAATATCCATTTAACAGGTACTTCCATTTGTTCGAGAGGATAAGATTTCCATCTTTTATCCTTAAAATAAAAAATTATGGTGGTATTTTGTTTTTGTTTACTTGCCTAGGGAAGGACTACTGTTGGCATAGGGGTGAAGAGTACTTTTATATTGGATCCAATAATTGGTGGTATTTCTCTTTCTTTTCCTTGCCTTGAGAGAGTTTTTTTAAGATATTTCCTTTGTGCTACTTTATTTAAAAAGTATTCTATGTTGTTTGTGGCTTTTTTGGGGGTTCTAGAGTTGTTTTTCTTTTTTTATGGGGTATTTGCTACTGCACTTGATTTCTTTGTATGCAATGGGTAACTATATTATGTAATATTCTATTTCTCTTAATACAAATGATGAATTTTTTTGAGGAAAAAAATAGTCATTTTTTTATAGGTGCAAATGTATCTTCATACTCAATTCCTTTTATTTGAGTATAACCTTTTGTAACTTGTAATACCTTATATTTGTCAAGATAATCATCTACATTTTATTTTATCTTGTCAACCCATTTACATCCTACTATTTTTTCCTTTTGTTAGATCAACTAAATCCCATATTTTATTCTTCATCAGTGTTGCATATTCTAAATCCATGGCTAGTTTCCATTCAAGTTGTCTTATGGCATCTTGTGTAGTTGTAGGTTTTGTAATTGAACTCATAAGCCCCATATTTTTTCTTTTAATATAATTTTGAGGTCTTGTAGTGGTAATATCTAGTAGTTTTACTATATTTGAATCCTTAAGTGTATCTATATACCATTTTGCCTCTTTTCTTTGTGGTGAAGTTATAAATTATGAGTCTTCAATTGGTTCATTAAATATTTTTTATTCTCATTATTCATCTGAAGATTCTTCTTATGAAAACTCTAAGATATGACTTGTATTGGACTTTAATAATTCAATATGGATTTTTTCATCTTCATAAAAAACCACATCTCTACTAACATAGATTTTATTTTGTAGAAAGGCTTAAAGAGTGTATATCTAAAACTATTGCAACATGATAATCAAATTTGAAAGAAAGAACGTGTATGAAACCAAATAAACAAGAAAGGATACTTCCTTTGTATTAATAAATGGTGAAACTTAGTTACATATTCGTCCCTCTTAGGGATACCAAATTTGATATAATGTTTACAAGTGTTGTAGCCCCTAAATGGGGGTGATATACTCTAAGGGCTCTTTAGGTCTCCACCAACTTTGCATGAGGGCTTACTAGGATGCCTCCTTCTCCATTTTCAAGAGGAATGATGTTGAATAGTGCTTTGAATCTTGGAAGGATTTGTCACCTGCGTACAAGAAACAACAAAATACATCAAAAGCATATGAAGCCTCTCATGATGAGGCTATTGACCAAGAAAAGCAAGAAATGAATTAAAATGTAAAGAAAACATGAAATGTGTAAATATGCTTAAGACATTGATAAATCAGCATAAAGCATGGCTTTAAACATGTATAGAGTCTAATATTGCATATAATATGAAGTATTAAGCATAAAATAAGCTAATCTATGAAAGCTTATGAAAGAAAGCATGTATGACATAAATGAAGGTAAAGCTACCTATGATGCTACTAATTAACCATAGAAATACCTGCAATATGATTGATCTATGCTAGATTAACCTACATACATGTTAAGAAAAGTGAATCTACAACTAAAACAAAGAAATGAGGGCATCAAACCCTAGCCACGGGTGCTCAAATCATTCAACTCTGTTAGCCGTAGTTGATAGCCACAACTAAGCTTATGGGTCACTATTGACAATAGTGGCCATGGGAAAAGTATCTTTTCTCTTAAGACCAGGGCTAGGAATACTTAAATCCTTCATGTAATTGATGGTCAAGGGTTGCCTTCATGTCTAGACACAGATTTATAGTTGATTTCACTTGAATTCACGTTGGATCGGTGTGGAATGATGAGGTTTGCTTCTCAATCCTTTGGAAGCTCCATTGTTGCAAAGGTAGGTGTCAAACTAGAATTGGACAACATCTCCTTAGTCTTCAAATGTTGCAATTAGCTCTCCAATTCAGTAGGGCTTTGCTACAATGCAATTTGGATCCTATTGGCCTCTTTGAGGGGTCTATAAATAGACTCCCCAATCCTAATATTGGCTTCTCAAGGAAGCCAAGATCAATAAATGCCAATCTGGGGTAGTTGGATGGAACCTTTTGGAGGATTCATAGTCCATAACCACTTGAATTGGTTGTAAATTCTATTGGAACAAGCAATTTGACTCGGCTCGAGATGTCGAGATAGTTACAGGGCTAGCTACTATTGCTCAGCGTGGCTAGGATCCTAGCCACTATTAATAGGCATGACCATGATCTTAGCCGTTATTGACAGTCATGGCTAGGATCTTAGTTGCTAATGTCATCAATGGCTAAGGCTGAATAGGACTAGGCTGCCCTAAATGAGTGATTAGAATCACTGCTTTACCTTGGAAAGGTCCAAGATCATTCATATGGCCTGCAAAGGTGTCCATATGAGTAGTGGTAGGGTACCTAGGAATAGATATTTGAGGATATATTATTATATTGTATAAGGGTTGGCATGGGCCACACATAACCCAAGGTTGATTGTATTAAGTAGAATAAGAATATGGATATATAAAGAAGAGATATTTTTCATTGTAAGGATTCATATCATTGAAGAAGAATTTTATGTAATCGTCGTGCCCATGAAGTGGCCTATCATCTTGGGAGATCTTGTGGAGTTATTCCTTAAGGATTATTATTGGTGTTTCCCTACCTTAAGGGTATTATCTATCTCTTTCATTTGTGGATTGTTATTGTGGATAATGTATTGTGGATGAATGATTTGATATTTCTGCATATTGGTGAATGGTTCATGTTTAATAATACAAGTTTTGCAACAAGTGGTATCAGAGCAATGATTTTGGCAAAGTGGGGATTTTTGTGTGAAACCCTAGAATTAGGGAAAAAAATTTTTGGGGAAAAAATGTCTCATCTTTCAGGAGCCATATCTCTATGCAAGTTTATCTGATTCAAGCGATTCTTGGATCAGATTGTGCAGAATTTGAAGAGCTTTAAAATGAGTGGTCATATGAAGGAATCCGAGTAGTATTGATGGAAATACGACCTTTTGAATTTAGTCATCCAAAACAAGGATAGTGACAAATTTCGTAGATTTTTTTGGAAAAATGTCTCATCTTTCAGAAGCCATATCTTTGCGACAGTTAATCCGATTGAGGTGATTCTTGGATTATATTGTGTAGCATTTTAAGAGCTTTAAAATGAGTAGTCATATGAAGGAATCCAAGTAGTATTGAGGGAGATACAACCTTATGAATTCAGCCATCTGGAACAAGGGTGGTGACGAATTTTCAAGTTGCGAATTTTTCAAAAGACAATTTGTTTAGTTCGGGTAAGCAAATCAGTTGCACTTTATTTTGTTTGGAAGAAAAATTGCAGATGTAGTTGTCTATGGGATTTTTAGCTTCAACTTTGTGGGAAGATATTTTTTTTCCATAAAACCCTAGTTTGCATTAGGGCATGATATTTATTATAAAAAACCCTAGTTGCATTAGGGCATGCACAATGGCACTCCAAAGTTTTTCTGGAGAAGATGATATTGATGCTATGGAATGGTGGAAAAAGTTTTTCTATCAACATCATAATAATACTTATTGGAAATCCTTCCTTAATTTATCTCTTCAAGGGAAAGCTTTGTCTTGGTGGATAATTTTTTATCAAGAAACAAATAATGAATACACTTTGGAGGAAGTGAAGCATGCATTCTTGAGTAAATGGGACCCATATTATGTAGATCGCCTAATGGATTTGATCGACGACTATGAAAAAGAAATAAAATTACTCAAGAAGAAAGAGGAAAAGGTCAGGGAAGATAAAAAAGATGCCAGTATGCAGATAGAGGAAACCATACCTTTGGTGGAAGATAAATTAGAAAATGGACAAAGGAATTTGTTTAAATCTAAAAAGTCTATTTTGCAGGTTCATGGAAGCATTCAAAAGGAACAGGTTATTATTTCCATTGACCCTGGTAGCAGATATAATTTTATTAATATTGGTTTGGCTAAGAAGTTGCAAGTCAAGCAAAAAAAATTAAGGACATACAGCTAGAGGGTGAGAATGTTTAGATTTTTGAAGATTTGAAGATCACCATGGATAAATATGTTTTACATTCAGATTTCTATGCTATTGAGATGGATGATGAGGATATTGTTCTTGGTTATCCTTGGTTAGATTCTTTGGGTACTGTTAAAATTAATGTGCAAAAGAAGTTTATGAAGTTATGGTACAAAAAAAAGAAGATAACATTATAGGATATTTCTCAGCTTGAGGAGCAAAGATACAAGGAAAATCAAGAAGTGGTTGTAGAAGAACAAATTGAAGAACATGAAATAGAATCCAAGAAGGCGATAGCAACAACAGAGTCCATGAAAGAAGTAGTAGTAACTAATTCAGTGGAAATAACATTGCAGGATATTTCTCAGCTTGAGGAGCAAGGATACAAGGAAAATCAAGAAGTGGTTGTAGAAGAACAAATTGAAGAACATGAAACAAAATCCAAGAATGCGATAGCAGCAACAGAGTCCAAGGAATATTTGATAGAAGAGCACAAGGACACACCAAACAAAGATAACATGAAAGAACAAGGTGTAGAAGAATTTAAAACAATGAAGCCAAAGGTTGAAAAGTCAAATAAGGTAGAACATCAAGTAAAGGTTGCACCATATCACCATCCACACCACCATGAGCGGAAACAATATTTGAGGCATGGTTCAAGGCCACAATATTATGGTTCTACATGTAATCAGAAGGGCACCAACTATGGCAGTGTTTGGCAAAGAAAGCATAGTGATCATGGTTTTTAGCATGGTTCATCAGCATCAAGGAACAAGTGGACCCATCATTCAAGTTATCAAAATACAACAACAGAAGCGTGGAGCCAACGAAGCAGATTTGGATACTCAAGTAACAAAATGGTGTACCAACATCATCGGGTTTCACTTGGATGGATGGATGATCGAGATTGGTACCAATTGCTAACATTGCTTAGCAAATCATACTATCAGGTTTCTTCATATGTTTCGAGGATGAAACATTTGTAAGGAGGGTGGCATGGTAGGGTACCTAGGAATAGATATTTGAGGATATATTATTATATTGTATAAAGGTTGGCATGGGCCACACATAACCCAAGGTTGATTGTATTATAATATTATATTATATTATAATATAATATAATATAATATTAGTAGTAGGCTCTCCAAAGTAGAATAAGAATATGGATATATAAAGAAGAGATATTTGTCATTGTAAGGATTCATATCATTGAAGAAGAATCTTATGTAATCGTCGTGCCCACGAAGTGGCCTCTCATCTTGGGAGATCTTATGGAGTTATTCCTTCCTTAAGGATTATTATTGGTGTTTCCCTACCTTAAGGGTATTATCTATCTCTCTCTCATTTGTGGATTGTTATTGTGGATAATGTATTGTGGATGAATGATTTGATATTTCTGCATATTGGTGAATGGTTCATGTTTAATAATACAAGTTTTGCAACAAAGTAGTCTCCTAAACTTGACATGTTTTAGGTGTCTATAGATACCCATTTTGTGATGCATTGTGGGAAAACACAATACTAAGAAAAATAGACCACCTAAAGTCATTATAGGTTGATTGATGTTCATTTATCTGGTCAACGCTAGATGCCCCAATCAAAGAAAGGACACATGTCTCAGATTAATTACCTTCGACAAGTTAAGGAACTTGACTCAAGTATAACATTTCACATCAAGTTTACTTGATCTTAGACATTGTTTAGTTCATGAAGAGGACTGTACCCATGATCCTTCATGCTTCAATAATACCAAGGATTTATTTAATTAATTTACTTGTTTTCTACCCTAAGCAGGGGTATGATTGTCTTTGGCAATAATTTGTAAGACGAACACAACTTACATGATTGAGTGTTCAATTGTTGATTTTGATTATGAATTTTGATATTATGACTACCCCCTCAAGTGAAGATTCGATGAGGAAAAGACAAGTGATTAAAGCAACAAGTTGCTTGAACAAGATGAATAATTTGGACGATTCAATACTTTTGCATGTTGTTATATGGCAAGTCCTATTACAGTCATGATTTCAATCATTAATAGTAATTTTACACCTCTATCTCGTGGAGCAGTTTGGTCACAATGGCATTCTTAGTGTAGACACCTAAAACACATCATGTCGAGGGCAACTACACATATGGACATGCTACAAGACCATATGGAGGATATTGGACAGACTCCAAGATAGAGCAGTGGTTCTAACCACTCAATTTGGGCTCCTTGGCCTAATCAGTCTGAACTGTAGCCTAGACCTACATTTTACAAGTTGAATCATGCCTGAGACCTATGGTTTATAATCTAGACTATAGTTGTGACCTGTGGTCTTAACTGGAGTCCAGTTGGCCTTCAATCCAAGCCAAATCAGTTGGAAAAACCATTTGATCTAGAAGAAGGTGGTTAGAGGACAGAAGATTCCAATCCAACTATCCTAACCATCACTTCTAGATCTTGGCTTCTCCATGAAGCCACCCCTAGCCCTTGGGTAGTCCTATAAGTACCCCTCAAAATTAGGGCAAATAAGAGGAGAGAGCATTGGATATTTGAGCAACGAAGCCCTGTCGAATTGTACACTCAACCGAGTATACTAAGAGAAAGCTATTGCACTTATCCCCTACCTACTTGCCAAGATTCATGATGAATTGCATTATGGATGCCCTAGGAGCCTAGGAGAGCCAAGAAACACATATTCGGGTAAATGAATACCCTTCACAATGAATCAACCACCAAATCAGTCTGAGGACAATAAAGACGACCATTGAACATCAATTTGGACAAGGAGGTCAATCCCACTACCCTTGTAATTGAGGGTAAACCTATCAGATTGCTAACTACAACTATTAGCCATGGTTTATAGTGCAGATCGCTCATTAGAGTTGTGGTTTGCAGCAAAGGTATCGCCACATTACCCTTTTCATTTTAGTCCAATTAATTAGCTTAGATTAACTATTTTTATGGTTAAATTGTAGTTTAGCAGACTTCTGACCGATGGAATTAGGTTAGATTAGTTTATTTATGTTAATCATCAAATAGGACATTAATGGATTCTTTATGCATTTTCATGATTTATTTTACATAATTGATCCATGCATAGTGTAGTTGTTGTCTTTCTTCATGCAATTCCATGAATCTTGATTCAATTTACATAGTTTAGAAGCACTTTTCATGTTTTATTTATTATACATGCTTCATGGTGTCTTTATGCAATTTTTCTAAAAGGGCCTCATCATGAGAGGTTGCCTATATTTTTGACACTCTTATGTTGTTTCTTGACCATAGGGAATAGATTCAAAGGAGACTTAACCATAAAATTCCTTCCTCAAAATGAAGAAGAGGGAAACTCCACCCTAGAGCAGTTTGTGACCAAGTGAAAAGCACTATTAGTGCACCTACCCTGTTGAGGGCTTTGGCATTGTATTAATCGTATCGTAATTTGGGTGACCCTAAGAGGGGCATGATTGTAATTGATATTATTTGACATTATTAATACAAGAAAAGTCTATTTTGTTGAATCTATGCAATCCTATCAATTTTATGCTTTGAATGAATGCATACGACATAGTACAGTATATGGGTGCACGCTTTTTAGTTGGATCAGAAGGCGATCACAGTGAAACTCCAAAATTCTAGCATCTGACTATCATTTTTTGCTTTTTGTGACTTGCAGGTACAAACCATAGCTACCAGTTGTGAGCCAACAATTGAACTGTAGGTTCAACCTATGGGCCACAGTCAGAACCGCAGCCCAGACCTATGGTTTCCAATAGATATAGCAGACAGTAGAGGGATAAATATCAATTAGATGTGGACCTAAGGTAGGCCCTATTTCTCACTCTCTGTAACTTTTTATGTCTCTGTGTTTTTCTAGAAAGTTAAATTTTGAATGCAAGTAAGAAACTAAGAAATAAAATGAAATGAATGCATTTATATTTTGTTTCATTAGAAAGGCACTACTAGGAATAACAAATTTCTGATTTTAATCCGCCCTAGAATCTAGTGTGCTTGATAGAATAAGTGTGAATTTTTTGCATGTGTGAGGCCCAATTAGTGGCCAATTATCATCGTAATGTGCATAGTCTCAAAAAGCATCTAGAATAGCTTGCATTTTTTGAATTTGAGATGTTATTTCATTTTCATAGCATTTAGAAAATGAGCATGAATGTTATATGATGCATTTATTTTATGTACATTAAAAGGAACCACACACACCACTTGGCACTTAAACGCTAGTGAGTTGGGCTTGACATCCAACCACTAGTAGGGTTCAACGATGGTGGGCGTAACTTCCATCCGTTGGCTCAAATATCATGAACCTTTCGGATACTATACCAATACCGGATCTGAGAACCTTTCATACCTTGGAAAATTTACATGCATTCTCTTCAAAGGGTATAACGCTAACTAGAGGAAAATGGATGAGGATCTGGGAGGACCTGTGCTCCCTGACCGTGTGTGGGCTTCATTACCACACATTATAGGTTGGATTACGTGACTTAAAGTTCATAGCCAAGTTGTCGAGCTACGAGCGTACAGGTGAAATCCATTAAATTGAGAATAAAATCCAACAAGTTTTGCAAAACACGATAAGAGTTTCTACACTAATACAACAAATATTGAAAACACATCAAACAGTTTAGGACTCATTTTCAAAATTTAAAATGAGATAATCATTATTGTATACCTTGTTTGCTTAATAATAATACATTTATATGCTTAGGTACACAATGGTGGATAGACGAGGTGGTCGGCAAAGGTCCAAACCTAACGCTAATGACCAACCCCTAACTAACCAATTCACAACAACACATGTCAATTCCTCAACCACATGAGTGAACCAAACGTCGTTCGACTAGCATTAGAGGAGATAATTCAACATGAGGGGAGCCTGTAGAGCATATCCCAGATAGAGGAGCTTCAATACACTCCTCTAGGCACAAGATAGAATAGGAAGCCATTACTGAGACTGCAATGCACACACATCCATAGGAGGATCCATGGCTCCACCTTCTGAGTATATAAGGACTAGAGATCCACCCATTCAGTGGTAGGAAAATAGGCTCGCTATCGAGCATAGGTTTAACAATACTCACATGCTTGGTCCACCATGCAAGATCACCATTGATATATAAAATATGGGAGATAATGGCACACCAACACATGAGCGATGGCAGTCTAGGCAGCTAGAGGGTCTAAGTAGTGTTTTAGAGCAACTATATTGCAAGCCTTTTGATCCACCCACTCGAGCCCTGAGTGAGCATAGCATGAGTGTCATCAGGACTACTAGAGAACATGGAGAGGCTTCTAAGTGCCCTCATGTCACACACCCACTATCTATGCATGGTGGTTCATAGTATAGGACACAGTAGGAGGTCAATGTTGTATTCATAGATACTAGCAAAGGCACAACACATCAGTCTGATGGGTACAGAACCCACAAGGTCGCTCGTATAGAGCAAGGATACCAGAGGCCTCCCATGGCCAATTAGATCGATAGGTCACATCGACTAGTATCAAAGAAAAAATGCCAAATCTTGCAAGATCAATTTGAGGATGCTCTCCTAGAGAGGCAGTGTATTGAAGATGAAAATATTCAAGTGCAGAGACTCATTAGACAAAGGCTATATGAGCAGCGCATGCGCAAAGAGCGTATCCTTACCCAGAAGGAACACATGGAGTAGGAGGATAGGTTAGTTAGGGCTGGCCTATATCCTCATGATGAGCATAGAGAACATGTATATAGGAAGGCTTTGTCGCAAGACTATATACATCAAGAGCAAAGAGACACTTGTACTCATGCTAGTGTCAAATAGAGGGAGCGGCCACTGTCATTTGATAATTAGAGGTAAAGGCAACATGAAGTAGTGAGAGATAGATATGAGCAAGAATATCCTAAGAGCTCCTAAGCTGAGGAGGAGGAAGAGCAATACCCTCCATATTGTACGAGGAAGATAATACATCCTAAGCCACCTCCACATCAACTTAGGGAGGAGGACTTTCTATTTTCAAAGGCCTATAAGGCCTTAGTCAAGAATATTGAAGCCATCGAAAGACAAGGCACGACTATTCAAAAGCCGACATTAAGGAAAATCCATAATGAGCCTTTAGATCCTTTGGTGCTTACTTTGACGTACCCTGAGAATTTTGATATGCCTAGTTTGGACAAGTTTAAGGGTGATGAAGATGCACAGAAACATGTCATGAGCTTCCTAGACGCTTGTTTTCAGATAACAAGCAATGATGCATTATTGTTGTGTACGTTCATCATGACACTTTTTGGTCTGGATCGAGAGTGGTTCAATCAGCTAAAGAAACATAGCATAACTAGTTTTGAGCAATTATCTGATGCCTTTCTTGAATACTATTCCTTTAGCATCAAGAAATAGGCCAATATTTTTGATCTGGCTGTGCTAGCTCAGCGTGATGATGAGCCAATAGAGAAATATGGAAAGAGATGGAGGAGAATAATGGTAAAGTTTACATTCCCTATTCCTTCCACAAAGTTAACCCGAATGTTTATGAAGATTTGTGCCAAACACATCTCATTGCTACTGCAGCTATAGTAGTATCCTACATTCGAAGAGGCTTTGGTGCAAGCCAAAGTGATTATGGACTTCAAGTTGCAGGAAGGCAACTTAAAGCTCAAGAATAGGAGAGAGGGACAAAAGAAGAGTGCCACAAAATAATAGGGCAAGTAGGACCATGTGAATAAAGTGGTGTTGAATCTTCAAAGGGAGAACAAGGGGCAACATAAACATAATTATCAGGCCCAACCTCCCCCTATGCAATATGACAAATGCAACAATAATTATAAGGGCAAGAACAAATATCAACGCCCACCTCACTAGTTCACACCATTGACAGAGTCACTGACATAAATTTTACATCATCTATGCAAGGCCAAGGTGATTAGATTACCCGAAGTCAATATGATAGACCCCAATCAACCCAAACCAAAGGGGTACCACGAGGATATGTTTTGCATTTTCATCGAACGAAAGGCTATGACATTGAGGTGTACTAGACTTTCAAATGCATGGTGCAAAACATGATTGATAAAGGTGAGCTTGTAGTGCTGCACAACCCATAGGTGCTTGATAATCAGAATATAAGGATTTACAAAAAACCCTTTCCAAATCATGAGGCACCTCGAAACAATGTTTGCCAAGTCAACCAGGTGCGAGTCAAACCACCTACCCATGGGTTCGTAGGAATGGTGAACATTGTCACTAGGCACGGGAGATATGAAAAACAAAATCAACCTCATGCTCCTATTCAAATACAAGCCATGCCAAATCAGGGGCCGGTGCAAAATATTCTAGGCCCACCAACAAGATCGGTGGTGACCATAAGGAGTAGGTTGGTCCAAAACCTGTAGACAACTCCTGCGAAGTTGTCGATTTATGAGTTAATACAGTAGTCCCCAAGGCACATGGAGACTCTTATGGACATTTTGAGGTCCATTGAAGTACAGTCCCAAGATGCATAGGCATTTACTAATTTTGTGGGACATGTACAGCAGTGTCAGAAATCGATGATCCAATTTTACAATCATGAGTTAAGGACAATTTCTACAACTATGGCCGACCTACCATTGCACATAATCTCATGTGTTAATCACATGTCATTTAAAATGGTCTTGATCGATACTGGCTCATCGATAAACATAATAATGACCAAGGCATTGAGTCATTTGAAACTACCTAAATCACATATTGTGCCAACTACATTTACATTGAGAGTGTTTAACGATACACTATGTTTGACTATTGGTACAATTATCCTACCCATGCATGTAGGTTTGAAGACCATTTCAGTAATATGTCATGTGATATAAGGGGCCATGTAGTACAACATTTTACTCGATAGGCCTTAGATTCATGAAATGCATTGCATCCCCTCGATACTGCATCAGTGCATAAAATATATTCACGAAGGATAGATCCTCAAACGACGATGAATCTGGGGATGAAGTCGAAGGTGCCTATAAGAGGCCCTAGCATACACGTCATCTATTACGTATTGAGTCGATACAGGTTATCAAAGAGATCCTTCCCAACATTGATCATTTAGGGGAAGAAGTGGGGCTAGATTTCTTAGTGATGTCACACTTACAATATAATTATCTGGTTTATCCAGATAGTGATGACACTGATCAAGTGGTCAGATTCATGGGGCTGCACCTACCAGAGCATCCTCCAAGAGTGGGGGCAAATTAAGGATTCTATTATGATAGTGATGAATAAGATGAGCTAGAGAGGGCCTACCTTGGTCCTCATTACTTGTGTTACCATCATCAACCCATCAAAATTGATGAGGTCTATCGGTAGCTACGTGTTGGTCCTCATCTAAGAGCAAGACAGTTAAACTTGGATCAAATTCATCGATTGGTTAATCCACTTTCGCCAACTTATATGGATCTCCGAGAGCCAAATGATCCTATTTTGCATTCATTGCATAAAGAGGATCCGGTTGTTCGTAGTCCTCACAGGGAAGACCCCTTTGTGCCTGTGCCATTAGAGCTAGATTGTGGGTATGAAGACTATGCAGATTTTATAGAAGTTGGTTCATGTGGTCCTGGAGATCAATTTCATTCCATAAACATGGTCTCCATTGATTTGTCCACTCCACTCTGCAATCCAGCAGATCCATCCAAACCATTGTATCTTAATAAATATGCTATCAATTGGTATCATGATGATTCACCCGTTGAGCCTGAGGATTTCTTCCCCAATGAATAAATAGTGCAACCTTTCCATTTTGCACTAGGTTGTGCATATGATGTTTATCATGTCAAAAAAATTTCTAGCATGGAACCAATCAACTCGGCTGATGACATCCATATGATTCCTATGCCTCACCAGCTTGAGGAGAGATCACATATGTCGATATAGGAAATATTTGAGCTGGACATCAGTAATGATCCTGCTAGTACAAAGAAGGTTAAATTTGGAGAGAGTCTCACTCTAGATGAGTGAACCACCCTCATCCCTATGCTGAAAGAGATACCAAATTTGTTTGCTTGGATGTACAAGGATATGCCAGGTCTAGACTCAAAATTGGTTATGCATAACCTTTTGTTAGATCTGATGGAGAAGTTGATCAAGCAAAATATTAGAAAAATGCACCCAACAATAGCCTTAATGGTGAAAGATGAGCTACAAAAGTTGTTGGATGTAGAATTTGTGATCTTCATCGATTATCCAGAATGGTTGTCCAATATGGTACTTGTGGTAAAACCCGATGGAAGAATCCATCTTTGCATGGATTTTAAAGACCTAAATAAGGCAACACCCAAAGATTCATTTCCGTTGCCCAATATTTATGCTCTCATAGATGCAACTGCAGGTCACGAAATGCTCTCCTTAATGGACGGTTTTTCTGGTTACAACCAAATTTGGATTAAGTCCAAAGACCAAAATAAAACCACATTTATAGCACCATGGGGAATTTTTTGCTATAAGGTTATGCCATTTGGCCTCAAAAATGCTGGTGCCACATATCAGTGGGCCATGGACATACATTTTTCATGACTATATGCACAAAATTCTAGAAGATTATATCGATGACTTGTTATCCAAATCATTGCTGCGAGAAGAGCATGCAAAGGTCTTAAGAAAAGTCTTCGATCACCTGATAGAGCATAATGTCAGGTTGAATCCTAAGAAGTGCATATTTGGTATAACTTCTAGAAAATTACTAGGGTTCATCATCTCTAAGAGAGGCATCAAAGTAGACCTAGTGAAGGTCAAGGTCATTTTATAAATGCATCCTCCCACCAATATTAAGGAATTAAGGAGCCTTCAGGGCAAGGTAGCATCGATAAAGTGATTTATCGCTCAACTATTGGATAAATGTCGACCCATGAATTGACTGTTACATAAGGGGGTCCCATTCAACTGGGATGAGGACTACAAGGCAGCCTTCACTGAGATAAAGCAATACCTAGTGACACCGCCAGTGCTAGCTCCACCAAGGCCAGAGGTGCCTTTTCTACTATATATATCGGCAAATGACTTTGCACTAGGAACCATGTTAGCCCAAAAGAATGTGCAAGGTAAAGAACAAGCCATATATTATACTAGTCGAACCTTGGTGAGCTATGAGCTTGAATGTTTTTTTTTTGAAAAAAATGAAAAACTTGTATTAAAACAAAGAACAGTTACAAAAGGGAGAGAACACATCCCAACCAAGAGCAAAGAACAAGATTACAAGCGCAGAGCTTAAAAAGGCAGCACTTTCCACCGCAGAGCGCAAAAGACAACAGGGCGCGAAAACGCGACATGTCACGAAATCGACAATCAAACCCGCCTCGGCCGCGCCAGAGCCACAAGTCACAAAATCGTGACATGTCGCGATATCGCGACAGCCAAAGCCCTCGACGCCCGATCGCCAAAAATGTCATGAAATCGCGACGGCAGCTCCCTTCGGCGCCCCATCACCAAAGGTGTCACGAAATCGTGACGAGAATTCCAAATGGCTCCTGATCTCCAAAAGTGTCACGAAATCGTGACGAGTTTTCTCCTAAGCGCCCAACCTGCAAAAGTGTCGCGATATCGCGACGAGTTTTCCACTTGGCGCCCAGTCTTCAAAAGTGTCGCGATATCGCGACGATTTTTCCCCAAGACTCCTATGCGCCAAAAGTGTCGCGAAATCGTGACGAGTTTTCCTTTCGGCGCCCAACCCTCAAAAGTGTCGCGATATCGCGACGAGTTTTCCACTTTGCGCCCAGTCTTCAAAAGTGTCGCGATATCGCGACGAGTTTTCCCCATGACGCCAGTTCGCCAAAAGTGTCACGAAATCGCGACGAGTTTTCCTTTCAGCTCCCAATCCTCAAAACTGTCGTGATATCGCGACGAGTTTTCCACGTTGCGCCCAGTCTTCAAAAGTGTCGCGATATCGCGACAAGTTTTCCCAATGGCGCCAGTTCGCCAAAAGTGTCGCGATATCGCGA
Source organism: Wollemia nobilis (assembly GCA_028583015.1). Classification (NCBI taxonomy): domain Eukaryota; kingdom Viridiplantae; phylum Streptophyta; class Pinopsida; order Araucariales; family Araucariaceae; genus Wollemia; species Wollemia nobilis. Next base: position 12,859,480 of record JAQPPZ010004166.1, read on the forward strand.
CGAGTTTTCTCCTTGGCGCCCAATCTTCAAAAGTGTCGCGATATCGCGACAAGTTATCCCCTTGGTGCCCGTTCTTCAAAAGTGTCGCGATATCGCGACGGTTTTTCCCCTTAGTGCCAATTGTCCAAAACTGTCGCGATATCGCGACGATTTTTCCTTGTGGCTTCCAATCTTCAAAAATGTCACGAAATCGCGACGGATTTTCCTCTTGGCTCCAATTCACCAAAATTGTCGCGATATCGCGACGATTATCCTCCTTGGCGCCCCTGCTCCAAAAGCGTCGCGAAATCGCTGCAGCTTCCAGCCAAAGGCCGCGATGGCGCAACAGGTCACGAAATCGCGACAGCTTCCCACTGAAGGCCGCGACAGCGCAACAGGTCACGAAATCGTGACAGCATCTCTCCAAGGGCCGCGACAGCGCGACATGTCACGAAATCGTGACATGTCACGATATCACGACAGGTTCCCTCCAAAGGCCGCGACGGCGCAACCTGTCGCGATATCGCGACAGCTTCCCACCAGAGGCCGCGACGGCGCTACAGGTCGCGATATCGCGACAAAAACCTCCCTTAGCATAAACTTTGCTCATTGTCTCAAGGATCGTTCAAGACCTTGCCTAATCACTGCATCCTCCACAGGCATGTCACTGTGCAGCTGCACCCCAACCTCTTTCTCAGCACCCATCTTTGCAAGGAAATCGGCCGCCTTATTTAAATCTCTACTCACATAGACGGGGATCACATCATCTAATTCCCTCCATAGTTCCTTGATTTGAGAGACCAGAATCCGCAACCTCCAAGCTTTCGAGGCAAAGTTCCTCATGCAGTCTAGAGCGCCAACCAGAATTTGGGAATCAGACTCGAGAATTATCTTCCTGTGTCCCTGCTTAACAGCCCAGATGGAAGCAGATTTAATAGCAAAGGCTTCTGCTTCATTGTTTGTGGCTCGTCCCAGACCTTGCATTTCCCAATAGAGCACAGACCCAGCATGATCTCGGCACACTACTCCAATTCCAGCACTACCCGGATTGCCTTTTGCAGCTCCATCAGTATTGATTTTGATCCAACCTTCTGGGGGAGGTTTCCAGCTACCTCTAACCTGTCTCTCTTGCTCTACAGCTCCCTCTTCCAGTGGCTCAGGACCAACCTGATTTTCCTCCTCAGCATAGATGGCAACCGTTTCCACGACTTTGCTCCAGATGACCTGCCAAATTCCATCTAGCGAGGAGAAGGTTTCTCGAAAAATACGAGCATTTCTCTCCAACCACACCTGCCACCAGATGAAAAGTAAGCCAAGCTCCCAACCAATTCGAAGAGCTTTAGATTTAAATCTACCTCTCTTCCATCTTTCCCAAATATTGGTCCGAGTCAGATCACCATTAGCCTGGATTTTATAGTGAGAGAACCAACGCTTCCAAATCTGCCGTGTGAAGGGGCACTCAAACATCAGATGATCAGCTGTTTCCTCATTCTTGTGGCATAACACACACTGAGATGGACCGATGATTCCTCTATTTTTGAGATTGTCAAAGGTGAGAATTCCATTGTGCATAAACTGCCAGGCAAAGAAGTTCACTTTCGGCCAGCCCTTGGAATGCCATATCTTCCTCCAATCTTGAACCGAAAATAAATGTGGGGGAGGCTCTGGGAGGATCTTATCGTATCCCTCCTTCACAGTATATACCCCAAGGTTCCCATAGCCCCAAGCTAGTTCATCCTCCTCATCTCTCCCAGTGAGAAACCTTTCTGTCAAAATTTTGGTCAAGATGGGTGCCAGCTCCGGAGGGATTGTAATTGGCCACTCTTCCAACCGCTTAAACTTCTTGAACTTGTACTCCCCCAATTGGCTGGTGTTGAAATAACTCTCAATTTGAACCCAGCCCTTGTCTTCTATGGCGGATTTAATCGGTTGCAATTCGGGAAACTCAGCAATGATGGGTGGGTGCTGGTCCCAAGAATCAGTCCAAAAACGTGCCTTCTCCCCTCTCCCCACTTTCCAAAACAATTGGTCTTTGATAACCTGAGATCCAAGCTTGAGAGCCTGCCACACTAAGGATCCATTACCATCCAGAGGGAAACGGCCCACTTCATTGGGGTGAACATGACCCAAGTATTTACTGGAAAGGATTCTGCTGAAAAAGGATGTTGGCTGGGAAATCCACCTCCAGTACAGTTTTCCAGCCAAAGCTTTGTTGTTAAGCTTGGAGCTTCTCAGTCCCAACCCTCCTTTTTCCTTGGGCTGGGTAACTTTATCCCAGCCAACCAAGGCCCATTTCTTCTCCCCTTTTGCACCTTCCCATAAAAATCTTCTAGCCATTTTGTCCAGCTCTTTCCAAATAGAATGTGGGGCAGCCAGGATGGAGAATTTATATATTGGCATGGCCTGAATAACTGACTGTAAGAAAGTTAATCGGCCCCCATAGCTTAACCATTTATGAGACCAATGATTCATTCTATCTTTGATGCCATCCAAAAGATCCTTCCAGATATCTATTTTCAATTTTTTGAAATGCAAAGGAACCCCCAAGTAAACTACTGGAAGAGAGGTCCTAGTGAATCCCAAGATCTCTATAACTCTGTCCTGTAACCTTTGGTCAAGATTGAAGAAGACCACTTTGGATTTTTTATCATTGATGACTTGGTTTGAGGCCCTGAGGTAGACATTTAGAGTATCTCTGATTCCTCTTGCTTCCCTGAGACTGGCCACTCCAACCAATCCTGTATCATCCACAAACTGTAAGTGAGTCAAAACTTCCTCACCCACCTTGATACCTGTTATCAGACCTTGATGTCTTCTCCTCAAGAAGAGTCTACCTAATCCTTCAGCCAAGATGAGGAAGAGATAGGGAGAGCAAGGGTCCCCTTGACGAAGACCCCGTGTGGCTCCAAAAGGTGGCGAGGGAAGCCCCTTGATTAGAACAGAATAAGAAGGCGTAGAAATACAACTCATGACCCAATCTATCCAGTCCTGAGAGAAACCAAAGGCTGCCAACATCTTTGACAGGAAGCCCCACTCCACCCTATCATAAGCCTTGGACATATCCAGTTTAATGAACATTCCTTTGTTACCAGATTTTTGCATTGTATGGATTGCCTCCTGGGCGAGGACCACCCCATCCAAGATCTGTCTACCCTCTACAAAACCCCCTTGCTCTGAGGAAATGATATTATGAAGGAGAGGTTTTAGCCGTTCAGCCATTATCTTTGTGATTATTTTATAAATCACGTTGCATAAGGCAATAGGTCTGAAATCAGAGATATGAACCCCCTCCTCCCCTTTTGGAATTAAAGTGATGAAGGTGTGATTTAGTGCCTTGAGCATTCTTTTATTAGTTCTGGACTCCTCTGTGACAGCCAAAACATCCTCCTCCAAGGTATCCCAAAAGGCCTGAAAAAACTCAATAGGAAAGCCATCTGGACCTGGAGATTTGTCGGTGCTCATCCCAAAGACCACATTCTTCAGTTCATCTCTATCAATGGGTCTAAGAAGGGCCTGATTCTCTTCTTGAGAGATAATAGAGGGTATGACATCAATAACTTCATTTTGAGCTTCCACATCTTGCTCCATACTTTCCTTAAAAAGTTTAGAGAAATAATCCATTGAGTGGGAATGCATACCAGGAAGAGTATCAAAGGAGTGTCCATTCTCATCTTGAAGGACTTCCATGTTATTCATTTGTCTCCTAGCACAGGCTGATCGATGGAAAAATTTTGTATTTCTATCTCCTTCTAATAACCAAGTGTTTCTTGCTCTCTGTTTCCAGTAAGTCTCTTCTTGGTTATCAATGTCCTCAACCGCTTTGCGCAAGGCATCATCCTCGGTTTTAAGCTGCTCAGTAATTGTTCCTTCCCTGAAGTGTTTTTGCACCTCTTCCCATCTGGCCACCAAGGGAGCTCGTTGGAGCTGGAAATCTGACTTATTAGTTTGCCTCCACTGTTTCAATTTAATCTTGACAAAATGAAGCTGTTTGTGGAATTTAAACATTGTTGTCCCAAAAGGTAGGCGGCCTTCTTCCCACCACTGCAGAATTTTCTTTCGGAGATCCTCCTTTTGCAACCAAAAATTCTCAAATTTAAACGGTTTGTGGTGCTGCCCTGTCATAGTCCCTCCCTCCAACAAAATGGGAAAGTGATCTGAAACTGGGCCCTCCAAAATCTGAAATTTAATATTCCACTTAACAAATGCCTCCTCGGAGACCAGAAAATGGTCTAGCTTTACCTTCCTGCTGTGTGGCTCCCTCCTCTTGTTAGTCCAAGTAAAGTAGGTTCCAGGGCCTTTGATATCCACTAGGTGAAAGGCCTGGACTTGGGCAATCAGAAGCCGGTCCCCTGGATCCAAAACTGGGATACCACCTTCCTGATCTCGAGCAGATAATTTGGCATTAAAATCCCCAGCAATAATCCAGTCTAAATCTTCCCGTGAGGACCTCATGTTGTGTACAACTTTCCATTGGAGCCTCTGGCCATCAATGCTTTGAGCCCCATAGAAATTTGTAATTAAAACATGTTCTGTTGTGACCTTATTCCTAAAAAGAGATGTGAGAACACCCCTCCAAGCTATATGTTCTATTGCTGTCCATTCCAGAGGGTTCCAAAGAGTAACAATCCCCCCAGAGGCACCTTGAGCAGCCACATCCATATAACCAGCGCCCCTCCATATTCTACTAACGGTTTTACACATAAGATCTAAAGACATTTTTGTCTCCTGGATGAGCAAAAAGTCTGTTTTACACTTTCCTAAGAGTCTTTGAACAGCAGATTGATGGGTTCTACTGTTTAAACCCCTAACATTCCAAGATTGAATAATCATTGAAAACCTTGGGAGCAGTAAGAATCAATTGTCCTCACCGATCCTCCATTGATCAGCTTGTCTCCTTGCACTGCTAGTAGATCCTTATTGGACTTTCTGCCCGCTCCTTGAGAGTTACTATTTTTGGATCTCTTCTCCACCTGAGTAATCCCTAGGGCTGGCCTTTCTCTATTCTTTTCTGCACTTCCCATGCTGACATCCTTAATAACTGGCTGTGCTGGGGAGTGTATTATCAATGCCCCTGGGTTCTCTGGCTGCAATATCTCAGTGGATTCAATCACCTGTTCTAAGACAGGAGTAAATGAAGGAGAAGCATGAGTGTGGATGTTATTATCCTCAGCATTCCCATCCACTCCTTCCATGACTTGGTCCTCTTGATCCACTAGTGACTTAAAGATTTCATACCGATTGGTTGGCTTGAGTTGTGCCTGCTCCTTGCCATTTTTCTTTTGCTTTCTCCTTCTTTTAGGCTGTTCAAAGCCATCTTTCTGAACATCAGTACCCTGAGGAGTATTGGATGGTTCTTTGACAAGAGTAGACTTACCCTCTCTGGGGCGATTTGGCATTCCAAGCGGAGCCTCCGCTTTTGTGTTCAAAATATTTGGACAAAACCTTGCCAAATGGCCATGCTTATGGCAGACTCTGCATCTAAAGGGCAGGGCCTCATAATCTAACTGTTGGATCCAGGATAGTCCTGCCAACTCAAGTTCCACCTCGATCGGTAGAGGCTGGCTAATATCCATTTCTACGCAAATTCTAGCAAAGACAACTGTGTTTCCCTCTATGGTGTCTTTGGAGACGCCCAGATGTCTACCTAGGGAATTACCAATCATTTCTAGAACCTGCTCACCCCAAAACTCCATCGGGAGAGCGTACAGCCGGATCCAAACCGGGACAGCCGTGGGTTCAATACGAGGATCGAAACCCACTCTCCAGGGTTGAACAAATAACCCTGCCGGTCCGTGGTTCCTCTTCTCTGATTCAAATGCTCTGTTTCTATCGGCTAAAGAAGAGAAACTAATAATGAAATACCCATTGCTTATAGACCATAAGGAGTACTCACCGTGTGGCTCCCAGTTCTGTCTGACCCAGGTATGCAAAAAATTCAGGGTAGGTCGGATACCCATGAATTTGCAAATCAGATCATGGTTAGCACGGTAGATGATTGTGTCTTCGACCATCTTTGGTTCGATAACAATCTTAGGTCTGGAGGCGGATTGCGGGAGGCATCCATTAACTCGGTGTGCAGTTGAGCCCTTGCCAGCATTCTTGAAGAGCGTTTGAAAAGCATTCCGCTGAGCTTCGTCATTGGAAGACGAAGCATTTTCTTTTAGCATCTCAGCATATGAGCTCTTTCTCCCAGAGAGAGGATCTGGAGGAGACCCCATTGGGCCCTCCCGAGGCAGCGGACGATCCTTCAGAGTAGCACTAAGTCAACCCACCAAAGTCCCTGGATTTTCCTTCACACCAGAAACCCTAGAACATCGCCTGTCGCCTGCTCAAAAATTTTCTCGCCAAATCGCCGAGCTTCGTTTTTTCAAGAACCCATGAAAAAGTAACTTTTAGCTATGAGATTGAATATGCATATGTGGAAAAATTGTATTTAGCAGTAGTGTTTGTTACAAGAAAATTATGACATTACATGTTAAGTCATACGACATATGTTATATCCAAATAGAATCCTTTGCAGTACATGATGAGTAAGACTTATCACAATGTGTACTGTGAAGTGGATCATGTTATTGATAGAGTTTGATTTGGAATTCATAAGCCAAAATTCCATTAAGGGAAATGTCATAGCAGATCAATTAGCTAAGGCACCACTGTCAAATAGTAGGCCTATAACAATCGAGCTTTCGAATGATGTAGTCTTCGTCATATCTAAAGCTCTCGAACCCAAAGAACTAGAGAATAATGTTGACATGACTCTGTTCTTTGACAGTTTGAAGTGCGAACAAGGAGGTGGTGCCAGAATAGTTTTCTTCACATCGTAAGGAGATCCAATGCCCTTGTCGTTCAATTTGGATTTTTCATGCACCAACAACAACGTTGAGTATGAAGCCCTACTACTGGGCCTCCACATAGTCGTCACCATGAATATTAAGATATTGAACATCTTTGGCGACTTCTTGCTCATAGTAAATCAATTGAAAGGGCTTTTTTAGTGTTGATGTCCCGTACTAAAAGTATATAAATATCTAGTTGATACATATTTGGCCAAATTTGAATGGTATGAAAATGAGGCAATCCCTCGATCGTCAAATAGGTTTGAAAATACCATGGCATATTTGGGATATTTAATCCCTCAGAATCCATCTATTGATTTCACTACCATCCATGTCAAGATGCTCTTGCATCCAACAGTAGAGTGTGCAGCCTATGATAACAGAGAATCATTCAACATGATCAGTGTAGAACCAATAGTTGAAGGGTTCTACAAAGCTGAATACTTTATTAAGAAGGCACCCTAGGGGTAATTAACCTCTCAGAGTACTATGGGGAGTGGGACTACCATTCACCATAGTGTTTTTTTTGAGTTTGCATTTGCAAAGGTAAATACATAGGGGGAGCAAGTCGTCTTAGCAGTAAAAGCTGAGATTTATCAAAATTAGATGTCACAAATTAAATACTTCCTAAAGCTTAGTATAATACCAAAGGGATTACCACATGCTGCGAAGTGCACATTTAAACAAAAAGCGATCAAATATGTCTTAATAGGAGATAGATTATACCAACAATGCTATGATGGAGTTCTTGTTCATTGTTTAGATCCCCAAGAGGCATAATGGGTGATTTCGCAAGCCCATGATGGTACATTGCACTATGGATAAGGAGTGCAATGTGTATTTCAAGAAGTGCATTAAATTATAACATCATGCTAATATTATGCACTTGCCATAATAGACCTTACAACCCATTCAAGCGGCTTGGCCATTTGCTCAGTGGGGATTAGATCTTATAGGCAATATTTCTCCTTCGTCATCGGGCCAACATACATTTATAATCATGACTACTGAGTATTTCACAAAGTGGGTAGAAGAAATACCCTTAACATCGAAAATTGGAGATCGTATAACAGAGTTTATACTGGAGCATATTATAAGTCATTTTGGGATCCCATCCAAAATAATATCGGATAATGGAACATATTTCAAGAACAAAACTGTGAGAGATTTGACATCTTAATATAGAATCAAATATAGTTTTATGAATCCATACTATCCAAAAGCAAATGGTCAAGATGAGGCTTCAAATAAGATAGTGGTGGTCATATTGAAAAAGACGATACCAAAAAAATAGAAAGACTGGCATATCCAGCTACCCCTTGAATTATGGGCTTATAGGACTAGTATTCAGATGCACACTGGGGCAACACTGTTCTCACTAGTATATGGCGTTGAGGTCATTATGCCCTTGGAATTAGAAATTCCAACACTGCATGTCACATTGAAAGAGTTCATTGATGATGACACTGTGTGGCAAGCTCGACTGGATCAACTGACGCTACTTGATGAACATCGCATGAATGCCCTGGAGAATCTCCGTATTTATCGAGAGTGACTAAAATGAGCTTATAATATCAAAGTCCACCAAAGAGACTTTGAAGTTTGGGATATTGTCTTGAAATAGAACCAACATAACTCTAATTTACCGCCAGATATGCGAGATAAATTTGTGGCTAATTGGCTAGGACCTTACATTATATTTGAAAATATTGGTCTAGGTACCAATTGAATAACATCACTAGTAGGTGTTGAAGAGCCTGAACCTCTCAACATCATCCATCTTAAGGTGTTTTATGCTTGAAAAGCATAGTAAAAGGCTCCGAGAGTTTCTTGTAACTACTAGATCATCCTAAAAAGCTCCAAACACTCCCATAAGTGGTTTGGTCAATCAAAAAGCCCCAAAGGCATTTGTAAGCCCTGTGGTCATCCTAAAAAGCCCCAAAGGCATCTGTAAGCCCTTTGGTCAATCTAAGAGGCTCTAAGGGTTTGTTTAAAACTACTCGGTCATCACAAAAAGCTCCAAGGATTCTTGAAACTGCTTGGTCATGTTAGTCAAAAGCCCTAATGGTTTGCTTATAACCACTTGGTCATCCTAAAAATCTCCAAAGGCATCTGTAAGCCCTTTGGTCAAACCCAAAAGGCACCAAGAGTTTATGAAAAATTGCTTGGTCAACCCAAAGGCTCCAAGGATTTTCAAAATCGCTTGGTCATCCCAAAACACCCCAAAGGTACCCATAATCCCTTTGGTCAATCCTAAAAATCTCCAGGGATTCTTAAAAATTGCTATGTCAAAATAAAGGCTCCAGAGACATGTACTCGTTGTTTGGTCAATTATGAGGCTCAAAACCCATAAAAATAATAAAATCAATAAAATTCAAAAAAATGGATAAAGCATAAAATCCAAAAATATTTGCATTTTGCATTTAAATTTTTTCATTCTCATTTTGCATTCACACATGCATTCATTGCATTATTGCATTGCATATAGGCATTCATCATCCGTTACATTTCATACTAGGAGGGATTATGTCTGTCAGTCTTACAAACGACACCATGTTTGTATTTAAATCATGCATCTCTGCATTTATCATGATCCATCATTCATGTGAGTAATTGTGTTTTTCAACACAACCTATAATGTTGCTATGGAGATAAACTAGGGTTTTATGATCATTCAACCATACCTAGTGGTCTTATCAAGAGTTGGTCGAAAGCTTGCTTTGCTTTTGTAGCTAAGGTTCAGTTAGTATAGCCCTTAGCATATCAGAAGACTATCACTAATCAATAAATTTAAACAATCCTAACAAATACTAGAGGAAGATGAAAGCCAAAAAGTAGGATCGAGTATCATGAAGTGAAAAGAGTTATTATTTATTATCCCTCTGTGTGGATAGTATGGGAAATGTTGGTAGTTGGCAAAAGGATAGGTTAGTTACCTATTCATAATCCCTTGCTTACAATAAAATTAGCAATATCCCAAGAGATATCCTACATCAATCCTCATGATTGATACCCTAGATCGATATCATAGATCGACTCCCCAAATTGATATCCCATATTAATATCATAAAATCAATATTCTCAATCGATATACTAGATAGTTTTCTCAAGCAAATCCCCCCAAAAGAAAGTTTCTGAAGAAAATTATCAAATGTAAATGTGAAAATGTGAAGATCGAGTGAAAATCAAAAAACAGACTTAAATGAAAGTTCAAAGTGAAGATCATAAATCAAAGTTCGAGCGGAGATCTAATGAAGATCCAAAATCTAGTTCGAAGAGAGATCAAATGAATATCTAAATACAGTTCAAATGAATATGGAATCGACTCCCTTGCTTCACTACATATGAGCAAGTATCCTAAAAATTGAAGGATAGAAAGGAATGAGCCTGAATCCCTGGAATTGTTGGCACTAATATACCTTATACATGATAATATGTCTGACGCATTAAGCACCTCGCTTATGAACAAGACCAATGTTTGAATGTGGAAGAGCTAGCTTTAGGTGTCCTACATTGCCTAGTGGCTTAGTCCAACTAAAATCTAAAATTGGGATTGAATAAGACATTTGTGGAACCCCTATCTTAGCAATGGGCTAAAATAATCTCGTTTGACATCGGGGAACGCTTGTGTCTTATCTTAAAATAATCATGTGCACACACAAGAATAATGAATAGTTAGGGCCTATCCTAGCAAAAGCCTTTTATCTCAAAATGTCTAGTGTGGTTAGTATGCAAATTTTGATAAGTCTATTAGGGTGTTTGAGTCTCATGGAAAACCTCAAAAATTTCTCTCATAGCAACAAAATGTCAAAAATCACAACCATATAAATCATAAAATTACAAAGTATCGAATCCATGATACATCATCATATAAGCCACATTCAAAATATAGGATATATACTGGATAGATATTAGCAATAATATTTAGACGGCCACTGACTATATCGTGCATATTTTTCAAAATTTTACAAAATAAAATAGAATGATACATTATATCATTCACATCATAACAATTGCATTTATTACATGTCATATATGGGTGATTAATTGATTAAATTATTATCTTAAGGATTTTCAATTACATTCATGATTTTTATACATTCTGTGGTGTCATCCATTAGATTGATAAACATATTTGCATTCATTCCTTATGTTTTAAATGATTAAAGCATACAGGTTCATTTACATTAGATTACCATCATGTAAATAAATCATTACATACATTAATGCATACAATAAAGCAATATCAAATATGTGTTAAGAGAAAACATTACATCCATATGCATCCATCATAAATTGCACATCTAAGCATCTAGATCACTGCATATAATCATCATCATAAATTAAATAGCTATATAGTGCATATCATCCATATATCACATCATATAACATCAAATTAACATAAGCATTGCATCCATGTGCATCAAAAAAAAAAAAATTAAACATATAAATCAAGTACACATAATGAGCCAAAATGATAATGATCATATCATATATATAAATATGTGTCTCAAAGTACATCATATGAGTACAAAATACCCGTAGGCTACAATCGTGTAGGTCCTTGAAATTACACCAAAAATGATACATGTACAAAAAGCAGCTATCATATGATAAAAGCCCTAGCTATGGTTGGCTCCCTCTGAACTAGAGCTTTGGCCACCTCCCTCAGCCCTATGACTTGGAGCATGCTTTGTAGTTGAATTTATCCCCTGTTGTATGCCCTACTAAGGGCCCTATGTACTGCCTAGCCTGAAGAGGCCTAGCACACTAGAGATTGGTATGCCCATGTGGCTAGTCCTCTGTCTAGAGGTCCCACCTATCTCCTGATGGCTCTTGTGTGAGTTGCCACCCTGTGTGCTAGAGGACCTATGCATCCTATCTATCCTGTGGGTCCATTGACTTGAGCTAGCTGTGGACTAACCCATAGTCCTAGACATGGTCCGCTGAGACCCTACAATAGGAGAATCCTCCAAGACCGTGCCATAAATCAACCTAATATAGCCCTCAAATTGGTCTATCCGGGCTACCCTGCTAGTGTGTCGATCATTTCCATCTTCCATGAGGGCCTGTAAACACTGGATCTCGGACATGGGATTGTGGTCGCTAGGGAGCACTGCCAATGGTGATGCAGGTGGTGCCATAATAGCATGGGAAGATGAAGGATCTCCTCTCTAAGCTAGGTCTAAATCCCTCTCTACTATGGCTATACCCAGTCACATATTTGCCAAGTCGCACGCACTGGTGAGCTCCTGGACTCTCCCCTCTGACACCGTATCCCGTGTAGTCATACTAGTAATATGTTGTGTTGCCTCAGTCAGTCTGTGGTCCCTGTAAGTTATTTGGACCTGTAGGGTAGCAATGGTAGTGTCTTTCTCCAACTGTTGTGTGACGTATCTTCCAAGCTGACTCTACAAGTTAGCCACTTGAGTTAGGAGTAGCCCCTTTGCGCTGTCAGGAGGGACCTCACCCTCCTCTGGAGCCTCATCATCCAGGTTTACCTTAAGATTCTCCTTGATAATGGCCTCTATGCCCCATATACCCTCTGTCCGTTGGTGCACCCAACACCCATCAGGATCCACCTCTACCTCTGCCTGGTTATCCGCTCTACCCATAGGCCCCGATCCATACCACTAGAGCATGGACCACCATCCGTCATATACCGGTGTGGTAGCTACCTTGTCCACTCCAGTCTCTTGGAAGTCGTTTGGATCATCTCTTAGAGTCAGAGGTCGAATCCACAGTAGCTATCACTCTAATACCAAGCACCTGTAAGGAAAGGGGATCTCTAGGATGTCTTGTAGTATCTTGAACTACCGCAGTATGCGAGAGTAGAATTGATACTCTATAATATTGGTCTTTCGATCGAGTAGCCACCTATCTCGATGAATCTGTCGAAGCCACTCGATCGCCTTAGTTCATGCTGGGTAATCCACATAAGGCTTCCACTCAATATCATCAGGGTCGAGTGATCTGAACCATGTAATATAATGTTGGACATCACCAGCATGGGTCTTGCTCTTGAACCCCTCCTCCTCTCGAGGCTAGCAAGCAGCATAACACTAGTGGGTGGTGTCAACCTCTATGATGTGCAGTGGCAGCTCCCTAGGACACTCTATCTTGATGTGTTTCCAGCCCAAAATTTGAATAAGTAGGTTGTAGCTAATGCCCCAATGGCTCTGGTATGTAATCTGGTATAGCTCTTTGTACAACTAGCAGAGGAGGGTGCTCCCCTAGGCCAGTCATAGCGATCGAGTCGTTGAGCTCTAAACCACTCTCTAGACAGTGGCTAGGAGGTTCTAAGGAATCCTCATGATCGAGGAGTCTAGAAGGACTACTTGCACCACCAAGTGCACGAAGACGACCTCATACATAGAGAAGACATTCTTCCCCTAATAGTATCCGATATGGACACCTCCATGATCAATACTACGTTGAGCCTCTTGGCTCTGATCGCCATAAATAGCATAAAAAATGGGTCCTTTGGCCCCAGAAGTAGAAGAAGCAATGGCCTCATCATCAATAGGGATCCTAAAGATCATGTAGACATCCTCTAGGGTCACCGTAATTTCACCTATAGACAGGTGAAATCTATTGGTCCTCGCATTCCATCGCTAGGCCAATGCAGTCAAGTAGGCTTGATCTACCCTAATAGTGGGTAGATCCAAGACGTAAATGAAGCCAACAACTCTGAACCATTCCCGCTCCCGGGGAGTGAGATATCCATGAAGAGTCTTAAGGATGTCAAGCTCTCGAGCTCTAGAGGTTAACCTCTAAAATAAAAAGCATAATATAAGAGAAAATCTAACTAAAACAAGCAAAAACATTTAAAAATGACCTAAAAATTGTCAAAAACATCTAAAAAATGATAAAAGTGCAAAACATGTCATCATGCAAGCCTAAAAATAAAAAATATCACTCAGATATGTAAAAAATGCATTAAATGACATTAATTGCCTATTAAACCTTAGAAAAATTAAAAATTTGATAATTTCTTTTCTAAAGTTTGCGAACCGTGGGTCAACCCTGTAGTTCGCATGCGGTTAAAAATTGAGCATTGGAATTTTAAATACGGACCATAGTTGGTAGTTGCGGTCCCCAATTGATCAATTGGGAATCACAACTGGTACCTATGATCTCCGATTGAAATCTCACCGGGTATTTTACCGCGGCCAAAAACAAAAAAAAATAAAAAAAAAGCAATCCTAAGCTACCCTAACCTAAGGTGGGGTTCATTACCAACAATTTAATGTGATTGATTAATCAATTACTTAATTTGGTTTGTTTTATTGGTAATGGATGCAAGGTCTTGGTTTCGAATTACCTTGCTCTCGCCTCGACTGCCACAACTAGAAGAAGCTTGACCGCGCTCAACCATCGTGCGATGTGTAGGTATGAGTGTGGTGTTTGGTAGGGTTTTAGGTGAGTTCTCAGCTTTCACTGTCAGAGCTCTAGATGCCAAGTCATTATCAAGGAATAATGAAAAATATTTGAAAATTGAGCCTTTTATTGGGTTTTATTATTTTGCGTGGACCGCAGACCCTAGCCGAGGTTCCCAAACTTGCAATTGGGAACCGTAGGACCTAGCTACGGTTTGTAATTGGTAGCAAATTTGGTCAAATACCATCATGGGAAGGTCTAAAAAGGTAAATTAATGACTCCCATTGGATCAAATTTCAATAAAAGCAATCAATTTGGAAATTTGGTGATGATCAAGCACCGGGATCCGATTAAAAATCAAATATCTGGCTGAGATTATAAAGTACATTCAACCGAGGTCGTCACTATGACAATCCTTTCATGGAGCAGCGCACCTCCCAACCAAATAAATAAACTCAATTTGCAATTCAAAACATTCAAAAAAATCAAATAATTAAAAACACCAAATGTGCCTCATATTCAGTACTTTACCCTATACACTTGGCGGTTGCAGTGACTTGTGCTCCATGTAATCCAACAAGATGAGTAAACTACCATAAGGACATTTAGGGCAAAATTGTCATCATGGATCTGATATGCTTCTTTTCAATCCCCAAGAAGGCCTTCGAGGCTGGAGTGCTCCACGGGAATGAAGTGTTTCATGTCATATCTTCTATGACATCTTTTCAGCAAATCATCGATAATTTGATTCAACACAAATCTAATTAGATTTGTATCAATTCAATTCCCTAAGATGTCTATTGCAGCCTAACTGCTCCATGGGATAGGAATGCACAAATACTATTAATAGTTGGAATCAAAAGCTGAACTAGGACTAGCCAATGCATTAATTTGCTCAAATCTAAACTTGTTCAGATCATCCATGGAGGTCAAGCGACATCATCACTTTAATCATTGTCATTACCCTCATCTACTCATCACTTGAGGGGGTAGTCATAATATCAAATCATAATAAAAATCAACATAAGATCCCAAAGATCGTAGATCCCTTGATCTTATCAAAATTGCGTTCGTCCTTACAAATCATTATCAACAGCTATCATAAGCTTACCCCTTTGCTTGGGGTAAATAGCAAATATGACTTTGCTTATTGTTCTTCATATTTTGAATCTATGGGTCAAAAGATACCTATCGAATGCACAGCTGCACTGAATGATATGAGAAGAGCACATGATTTTCAAATGTAAGCCTTTCACCCAGTTGGAAGCAATGATTCTAGGATGCTCATCCTTTTGTAGGACCTAGGGCATCTAATGTTGATCCGACTAATGATCATCATAGAACCTTTGACATCGTTTTAGGAGGTCTATTTTTGCTCAGTGTTGTTCGATCTCACAATGCATCTCAAAAGGGGCATCTGTAGACACCTAAAACACGTCATGTTGAGGGCGACTACTCATATGGACATTCTACAAGACCATATGAAGGATATTGGACAAACTACAAGATAGAGTAGTGGTTCTAACCACTCAATTTGGGCTCCTTGGTCTAATCAGTATGAACCGCAACCTAGACCTATGGTTTACAGGCTGAACCATGCTGAGACCTATGGTTTACAGTCTAGACCACAGCTGTGACCTGTGGTATTAACTGGAGTTCATTTGGCCTTCAATATGAGCCAAATTTGTTGGAACAATAATTTTATCTAGAAGAAGTTGGTTAGAGGATGGAAGCTTCCAATCCAATTGTCCTAACCACCCCTTCTTGATCTTGGATTCTCCATGAAGCCACCCCTAGCCCTTGGGTAGTCCTATAAGTACCCCTTAGAATTTGAGCAAATAAGAGAAGAGAGCATTGGAGATTTAAGCAACAAAGCCCTGTCGAATTGTACACTCAACTGAGTATACTAAGATAGAGCTATTGCACTTATCCCCTAGCTACTTGCAAAAATTCATGATGAATTTCATTATGGATGCCTAAGGAGCTTAGGAGAGCCAAGAAACGCATATTCAGGAAAATGAAGGCCCTTCATAGCAAATCAACCACCAAATCAGTTATAGGACACTAAAGGTGACCATTGAACATAAATTTGGACAAGGAGATCAAGACCACTACCCTTGGGATTGAGGGTAAACCTATTATATTGCTAACCATGACTTTCAGTCGTAGTTTACAGTCTATACTACTCATCAAAGCTACGGTTTGTAGCAGAGGTATCACCACCTTACCCTTTTCATTTCAGTCCGATTAATTAGCTTAGATTAGCTATTTTCATGGTTAAATTGTAGTTTAGCAGACTTTTGACCGATAGAATTAGGTTAGATTAGTTTCTTTATGTTAATCATCAAATAGGATGTTAATGGATTCTTTATACATTTTCATGCTTTATTTTACATAATTGATCCATGCATAGTGTAGTTGTTGTCTTTCTTCATGCAATTCCATGAATCTTGATTCAATTTACATAGTTTAGAAGCACTTTTCATGTTTTCTTGATTATACATGCTTCATGGTGTCTTTATGCAATTTTCCTAAAAGGGCCTCATCATGAGAGGCTACCTATGTTTTTGACACTCCTATGTTGTTTCTTGACTACAGAGAACTAATTCAAAGGAGACTTAACCATAAAATTCCTTCGTCAACACGAAGAAGAGGGCAAATCCACCCTAGAGCAATTTGTGACCAAGTGAAAAGCACTATTAGTGTGCCTACACTATTGAGGGATTTGGAATTATATTAATCGTATCATCATTTGGGTGACCCTAAGAGGGGCATGATTGTAATCGATATTATTTGTAATTATTAATACAAGAAAAGTCTACTTTGTTGAATCTATGCAATCTTGTCAATTTTATGCTTTGAATGAATGAATACGACATAGTACAATAGATGGGTGCACGCTTTTTGGTTGGATCACTTAGGGAATCAAGATGATAGCAATTCTAGTTAATATTGTGTTGAATCACTATGTTTTATGATTTGCTGAAAATGTTATAGAAGAAATGAGTTGAACGCTTCATTCCCATGGGGCAGTCCGAATGCAATGGCTTTCTTCAGGTTTTAAGTGAATACATTTCAATTTAACTATGACTAATTTACCCCAAATGGCCTTATGGTAATTTACTCATCTTGTTGGATTGCATGGAGTGCAAGTCACTGCAACTGCCAAGTGTATAGAATAAATAACTGGATACGAGGTGCAATTGAGATTTTGATGTTATTTGATTATTTTTTGTTTTATATTTATGATGAAATTTCATAGAAGAAAGGAAATGAATACCTCATTCCCATGGGATTGAAGTGAAGACATTTCAATTCATCCAGGAATAATTCGGGTCAAATTGCCTTATTGTAATTTACTGATATTTTTAGATTGCATGGAGCGCAAGTCCCTGCAACTGCTAAGTGTATAGGGTAAATAACTAGATATGAGGTGCATTTGAAATTTTTATTTATTTGATTTCTTTGTTAATTTTATAATTTTTGAGAATTTTGGACAGGTAGATAATTATTATTGTCCATTACTCTTTACGATGAGCAAATATATGCACTTATGACTTGATCAAAGAACTAGGGTATATTTGGAGCCTTTTGGGATTGACCAAAGAACTAGAGTGTCTTTGGAGATTTTTGGGATTTGACCAAAGGAAACTAAACATCTTTGGAGCCTTTTGGGATTGACCAAAGAAAACTAAACATCTTTGGAGCCTTTTGGGATTGACCAAAGAACTAGGGTGTCTTTGGAGCTTTTTGGGATTGACCAAAGAACTAGGGTATCTTTGGAGCTTTTTGGGATTTGACCAAAGGAAACTAAACATATTTGGAGCCTTTTGGAATTTGACCAAATAAATGAAACATCTTGGAGCCTTTTGGGATTGACCAAATAACTAGGGGATATTAAGAGCTTTTTGGGATTTTGCCAAAGGAAAATAAACATCTTTGGAGCCTTTTGTGATTTGACCAAAGAAATTGGGCATCTTTGGGGTCTTTTGAAATTGAGATAGCGAGGCAAAGGGCACAACCTTTTTGAAACCAAGCAATTTAATATTGATGGGATTGAATTATGCTGTTGATTAGGAAGGTGCGCTACCTTTATTTATCCCAAAGTTGCTTGAGTATTTGATTGTTGATTATGAGGATGTATAAAACGGATCATGACCCATTTAATGCTTGCAATTTTTTTTGCTTTGATTTTATGTTATGGATGCAATGATGAATGCAATGCCTAAATAATGATATCATTATGCTATATGTATGTGTACCATGCAAAAGACTAACACCTAATTCTATAATCATTGAACATTATGTATAATTGGGTATGCACATATGAATTGACAAGAAATGACACAAAAGTAAAAGAAATGCTTCTCTTATTAATATTTTGAATCAATCCAAATTACATATCCATCCCTCTTAGGGATACCCTTTTGATACAACAATTACAACATGATAAATTCCCTTCTAGGGTAGGTGTAATCCAAATGTCTTCCACAAAGACACGAACTGCTCCAAGGTGTTGATGACCTTCTTCTCCATGATTAGAGGCATTTGCTGCCTTGCATCCCAAAACCCTGTTGATCCTGCGTGCAATAAACAACAAGAAACATTAGATACAAAGGAGGCCTCTCTTGATGAGGCTTTTAAGAGAATCTTGCATAAAGGATGATGTAATTAACATGAAATCAAGAAAGTGCAAGAAACATATTAAACCTATGTTAAGCATGAAATAGCACCATAGAACATGTAAAGGAAAAGCATATGCATCTATCTAATGGTCTAATTATGGAATTGAAAGCATGGAAGCATGAAAAGATCCATTAGTAGCATAATTGCAATAATGAAAGGAAATGACTAAAAACCCTAATTCACATGATATAAGTCTAAACTAATGCAATTAAACAAATCCTAAATCTAGAAAACAAGGAAACTAAAGATGACATCCTAACCACAGGTTTGATTCACGGTGAGCACTATCCACTACGACTGATAGCCACGGCTAAGCTTGAAGTAAGTTTGTCCTCCAATTTAGGGGTTGAATCTCTAAATATCTCCATAAAATTGATGGTCAAGGGTCACCTCTATGTCCTCTGACAGATTTGGTGGTTGAATTGCTTAGTTTGGTGATGGAATGGGCTCAATTGGTTTTCTTGATTCTTACTAGCCCTCCATAGCCTCCTTGACTCCAAATGCCATGTGATCTCCAATTGGGCAGCCAAAGTGTTCCTCTCAATGCACCTAGGTGAGTATGCAATTTGATAGGGCTTCACTGCATTTCAATTCGAGATTCATCTATATCTTTCCCCAATTTGATGGGGGGTTAAATAGCATTTGCCAAGGGCTAGGGGTAGCTTCATGAGGAAGCCAAGAACAAGATTGGGTAGTTTGAGTTTGTTGAATGGAAGGATCTAAAACCTTCCTCGCTCAAACCACTCCAATCCACAACCAATTGGCCATTGCAACCGATTTTGGGTCGGATGAAGGCCAACTGATTCTGAGTGCTGACCACGGCTGATAGGCATGGTCAGCTCTGCTAATCATGGGTGTCAGCAGTGACTAGCACTGACTAGGCAAAGGTGCCCAAATTGAGTGGTAAAAACCACTGCTATACCTTGGAATCTATCCAAGGTCTTCCATATGGTCTTCTAGCATGTCCCATATGAGTAGTCACCTCGACATGACGCGTTTTAGGTGTCTACAGATACCCCTTTTGAGATGCATTGTGAGATCGAACAATGCTGAGAAAAAATAGACCTCCTAAAATGATGTCGTAGGTTGCATGATGATCATTAGTCTGATCAACATTAGATGCCCAAGTCCTGCAAAGAGGACGCGCATCCTAGAATCATTGCTTCCAACTGGATGGAAGGCTTAAATTTGAAAGAGTTTGCACTCATCATCAGACATTTGGGTAGCTTTGGTGCTACAATAGGAGTTAGGCCTATATAACCGAAAGGAGGAGAGCTACAAACTAACTATCATATTTGCTTTTTTCCCCAAAAAAAGGGTAAGCTTATGATAGTCTTTGGCAATGATTCATAAGATGAACGCAATTTTGACAAGATCAAGGGATCTTCTATTGAATTTGATTATGATAATTGATATTATGACTACCCCCTCAAGCGACGAGTCGATGAGGGTAATGACAATTAAATGAAGTGATGAGGTCGCTTGACCACTATGAAATATTTGAACAAATTAAGATTTAGCATTTGAATTATTGGCAAGGCCTAATCAGCTATGATTGCAACTATTAATAGTAATTGCCTATTTCTATCCCATGGAGTGGTCCAGCCATGAAGGCCTTCTTAGGGAATCAAAATGAGGACAATGTCACTGATGCTTGTGTTGAATCATATTGTCGATGATCTGCTAAAAATATCATAGGAGAATTGTGATGAATATCTCATTCCCCTGGAGCAATCCAACCGTCAGGGCCTTCTTAGGGATTGAAATGAAGCATACAATTCAACGATGACTAATTTACCCCAAATGTCCTTATGGTAATTTACTCATCTTTCCAGATTGCATGGATCGCAAGTCGCTGCAACCACCAAGTGTATAGGGTAAATAACTAGATACAAGGCGCATTTGGATTTTAATGTTATCTAATTTTTTTGTTAATTTTGCAGATTTTGAATTATCTGGTCTGGTGGGTATTTTTAATTTGTTATTTTATAGCTCTCCATGATTGGAATTGAGAGCATTTATTGTAGTTTGTTGACCATGCTTGTCAGAAGCGGTTAAGAAGGTCAAATTCCTTGACCGTGGATCAGACCCATGGGTGGAAAACCCTAATTTGGGGACCGCGGTTGTCAGACGTGGTCCAAACCAAATTCGAAAAAGGTATAAAAGGCTTTTCCTATTTGAAAATTTTCATTATTTACCTAAAACTACCAATAAAACTGAGAGCTCTAAGAGGTAAAAAGTGAATTCTGACATGGAACGCTATCACAAACTTCATTGATTCTCTTCTATCCACATCGATGGCCAATTAGCAAGAAGCTTCGACTAGCGGGGAGCCGGTGCGTCCAAGGTAACACACAAACTGAGACCACGCTTGCAAATTACCGAATTAAAATTAACCACACTAAGTAATGGGTTAAACGAACCACATTAAACTATCGGTAATGAACCTCACCCTAGTTAGATTTAGCATAGGTTAGGTTAGAGGGGAGGGTTTAATTTTGGGGTTATTTTGGGAAGGACGTGACCCTAAAAGGGTCATGCTCCTTAGCCGTGGGTGGTAGACGTGGTCCCCAATTGGCAAATTGGGGGCCATGGCTATCAAGCATAACAGGATTTAAATCCCAATGATCACATTTTTGACCATCATGTCGACCATGGTTCCGACCCATGATGAAAAAACTTAGAAAAATTTCCAAATTTTTTAATTTTTTATTTTTTGGGTTTTCTAGGCAATTAATGCCATTTAATGCATTTTTGAAGTGCTTTTTTTTTTTTTGAAATTTTTGATCATGTGTGTGCATGTTTTTGCTTTTTCATGAGATTTTCTGATTTGTTTGTCATTTTTTAGTTATTTTTAATTGTTTTTCATATTTATTTGATTGCTTTCACTCAGGCCTTAACGAATAGAGTGAGGGAGACTGATCTCCTTCAAAACTTACACCACACTCTCACTAACATGGAGCGGGGTTGGTTTGCTACCATGGGGTTTGGTTACGTCCTAAACCTCCCCACCATCAGAGTGGATCAATCATACATGACTGCCTTGGCCCATCATTGGGATGCGTGGACCAACACATTTCACCTATCGATGGGTGAAATGACTATTACTCTAGAGGATGTCTACCGCATCTTCCACCTACCTATTGATGGTGAGCCCATCACCTCCTCTCCTACCATGATGAGGAAGGTCATGTTTGATTCGATCTTTGGTAGACAGAGCATTGAGGCACAAGGCCGCATTGACCATGGAGGCATCCACGTTGAGGAGTGGTTCCAGGCCAGATTCTTTTCACAATGGGAGGTGGTATTCATGCACCTGATTATCCAGATAGTCCTCCTAGACTCATCAAGCGTGAGGTTCCCCTAGAACCTCCTAGCTAGGACCAGGGAGGTTATGGTTAGTTTGACCGAGTGACCTCTCATTCTGGCATGGGGGAGTACTCTTCTAGCACAACTCTATCATGAGCTATATCAGATCACATGTCATAGCAGAGTGGGCATCGACTGCAACATACTTCTATATATTTGGGGTTGGCAGCACATTTTGATAGAGCACCCTATTGATTTACCCCTAGAGGTTACTGCTATCCCTATGGATTCTCAATGCTATGCAGCCTACTAGCCCTGGGAGTAGGAGGGTTTCAGGAGTAGGTCTCATGTAGGAGACCTGGACCACTATATCTCTCAATTTGCATAGCTCTGCCCTCAACACATATAGTGGTGACCATACATGGGCTGCCCAACCTGGATAGAGGTGGATAGATACTTGCACCAGGCACATCGAGATAGGTGGATTATCGATCGGAAGGCCGACATACATGAGTATCAACACTTCTCTCACATCCTGAGGTAGTTTGGGATTCGATAGGATGTCCTAGAGGTGCCTACTATCTACAGACACTTGGTCCTAGAGAGGGACCTGACCTGGCCCCAAGTGACTCCACTAGGGGATGCTGATGATGACTTCCAGGAGTCGGGCCTAGCGGACGTAGGCACGACTACTAATTATGATACATGGTGGTCTGGCTTATAGTGGCATGGAGAGGGACCTCTAGGCCAACCAACAAATGACTTCATAGTAGAGGATAGAGGGCACATGGGGTGTAGGGGCCACTATAGAGGAGGGCCCACAGGTAGAGGTAGAGGAGGAGGCATCCGAGGAGGGTGAGGCACCTCCTGATAATGAGGTAGGGTAGTTGAGGGCATAGGTTGTCGACCTCTAGAGCTAGGTTGGGAGACTTCAAAATCAGCTCCTGCATAGGGATACTACTATCACCACTTTAGAGGTGAAGTTATCTCATGGCCAGAGCTAGTGGTGTGACTACGAGGGGGAGAGGTCCACTCTATAGGTGAGGATTACCATGATGGATGCAGAGATACAGAAGCTCACAGGGCAGCGCACTCTTTTGTAGTCCTAGGTAGATGCTTCTATAGTACTACTCATCACTTACCAGGTTGGGGGATCAACTCCCCCATATTCATAGGTTGCTTTAGTCACCCCAACTATTCCAGTAGTACCAATAGTGCCAGTAGCGTAGGGGGTAGCGGGCTTGGATCAGGGGGTAGATATCAGGAGGCTTCAGGCTCTAGTTGAGCAGCACATTGAGGAGGCCTCACTCAGATCTGCCTACATTACCACCTTGAGAGGGTAGATTGGACTACTTAGGGGTGAGATTCCAGAGATGCCCATGGCTTCAGGGTCTCAGAGGACTCACACTCGGGAGACAGGATAGTCCTCAGCTAGCTCGAGTCGTAGGACTCACAGGTCTGAGAGATATTCTGGTTCCAGCTCATGGAGGACCCATCGGGAGGGTGGAGGTGATGGTGGTGCCTCACAGACTAGGGGTGCAGGCCCTGGCTAGTACAAATCTTATAGATGTCATTGTACCATTTTTGAGTGTAAGGTCGAGGACCTACACATATGTAGCCTACGGGTATTTTTGACCATGTCGATGTACTGCACATTATTATTATTTTTGGTACATATATATATATATATATATGATCTGACATTGAGACTCATTATATGTGTATATTTTATGTGTTTTATTGTTTATGTTTTATGAGATGCACATGGATGCAATGCTTATATGTTATGTTTATTTAATGCTATATGATGTGATGTATGGATGACATGCACTAGCTATATGATGGATGTATGATTTAGATGCGATGATATACATGTGTAGATGGACTACTTATGATGAATGTATATGAATGCCATATTTTGATGTTACATCCATGTATACTTTGCTTCACTTGTATGCATTTAATTTATACTGCTATGACATAATCTATGCCATGTATGTACTGCATGTATTTCTTTGTTTCTTTGATAATGTGTTTGTGAAATGGACATGTATGCTTTAATCACTTAAAACATAATGTATGCAATATGAGTTTTAACAATCTAATGGATGACACCACCGAATGTATAACAATCATGTATTGTAGTTGCTTTATCTTTTTGTGAAAGATAGTACACCCATATGTGAGATGCAATTATATATGTTTTCTATTCATAAGCTTTTGTAAATTAAAATAATATGGATAACATAGTCAGTGGCCATCTAAACATCATTTTTGACATCCATCCGGTATCTAACATATATTACAAATAGTTCTAATAAACAAACTCTCATAAAATAAATTGATGTTTTGATGATTGCATTGAAAATTGGTTGTTGCTATTTGGGAATTTTTTGGGTTTTCCATGAGACTCAAACACCCTAGTTGACTTATCAAAAGTTGTATACTAACCATACTAGACTTCTGAAACATAAGGCTTTCGCTAGGATAGGCCCTAACTGTTCATTATCCCTGTGTGTGCAAATGAGTATATTTAGATAAGGCATAAGCATACCCCGATGTCAGATGGGATTCTTTCAGCCCATTGCTAAGATTGGGGATCCTCAAATGTCTATCCAATCCTAGGTTTAGATTTTAGTTGGACTAGGCTACTAAGCGATACAGGACACCTGAAGCTAGCTCTTCCACATTCAAACATTGGTCTGTACACAAGAAAAATGCTAATGTATCAGACATATCATCATGCGTAAGGTACAATAGTGTTGAAAATTCTAGGGATTCAAGTTCACTCCCTTATTTTCTTCAATTTATTGGGATACTTGCTCATATATAGTGACAAAAATCACTGTTTATTTTGTATATACTCTCTCTCTTTTTCTCTTTTTTTTCTCAATTTTTTTCTTTTTTTCTTTTTCTTGAGCAAGGGATTTGATACTGATTTTATTTTCTTTGTACAACTTGATCTTCATTTGATTTGACTTTCTAGGATTTACATTTTGTAATTTGATTCAGAAACTTCCTTTGGGGATTTTTCTTTGGGGAACTATTTTTGGGATATCGATTTAGGATATCGATCTTAGGGTATCAATCTGGAGGATTGATCTGGGATATTGCTCATTTTAACATAAGCAAGGGATTCTGGGTAGGGAATAAACTTATCCTTTTGCCAATTTCCAATATTTCTCGTACTTTCTACATAGGGGGATAAGCAAGAATAAACTTTTCACCTCAGGATACCTAGTCCTACTTCATAGCTTTCATCTTCCCCTAGTCCTTATTAGGATTATTTAATTTGTTGATTAGTGATAGAATTCTGATATGCTAAGGGCTATACACACTAGACCTCATCTACAAAAGCAAAGCAAGCTTTCTATCAACTCTTGAGAAGACCTCTAGGTATGGTTGAATGACTAAAAAACCCTAGTATATTCTTCATAGCAACAATTTGGGTTGTGTTGAAAAACATAATTACTCACAAGGGTGATAAATGGATGAAAAAGATAGTGCATAGATGCATGATTGAAACACAAACGTGGTGTCATTTGTAAGATTGTAAACACAATTGATTCTAATGCAAGTGCGACAGATGGATATGCCTAATGCAATGCAAAAATGAAATGCATGTGGTGAATGAAATGCATGATGCAAATGGAATGTAATGATGCAACATGAAATGCAAATGTTTTTTATTTTTGATATTTTTCCAATTTTTTTATGGATTTTAACATTTTGACCAAGGGATTTTAAAAACCATTGGAGCCTTTTGTGCTTTGACCAAAGGGATTATAGATGCCTTTGGGGCCTTTTTGGAGTTGACCAAAGGGCTTATAGATGCCTTTGGAGCCTTTTATGAATGACCAAAGGGCTTACAGATGCCTTTGGAGCCTTTTTAAAATGACCAAAGGGCTTACAGATGCCTTTGGAGCCTTTTTATGGTTTAGGCATAAAATGCTTTAAGATGAAGGATATTGAGAGGTTCAGGCTCTTCAACTCCTTCGAGCGATGTCAAGCGATATGTCCCAGGTCCAATATTCTCTGAGATCATATAAGGACCTAACTAGTTAGCCACAAATTTGTCTCATAGTTTAGTGGAAGTAAATTTGAGTTCTGTTGGTTCTCTTTCAGCACAAGATCACCAACCTCAAAGTCTCTCAGATGGACTTTGTTATTGTAAGCTCATTTTAAGCACTCTTGATAAATGTGGAGGTGCTCAAGGGCATTCATGCGACGTTCATCAAGTAGCATCAGTTGATCTAGGTGAGCTTGTCATGTAGTGTCATCATCAATGAACTCTTTCAATGAGATGCACAACATTGGAATCTCCAACTCTAAGGGCATAATGGCCTCAGTGCCATATACTAATGAAAATGGAGTTGCCCCAATGGGTGTCCGAATACTAGTCCTGTAAGCCCATAATGCAAGGGGTAGCTGGATGTGCCAATATTTGTGGTGCTCTTGTACCATATTTTTTAAGATGGAGACCACTATCTTATTTGAAGCTTCAGCTTACCCGTTTGCCTACGGATAATATGGAGTCACAAAACTATGTTTGATTCTATACTTAGACGTCAAAGCTCTCATAATTTTGTTCTTAAATGATGTTCCATTATCCATAATTATCTTGGATGGTATCCCAAAATGACTTATGATATTAGTGAGTATAAACTCAGCAATACGTGCTCCAGTTGTCATTGTTAAGGGAATGGCTTCCACCCATTTAGTAAAATACTCAGTAGCCATAATAATGAATGTATGTCGGCCCAATGATGGAGGAGAGATCTTACCAATGAGATCAAGTCCCCACTAAGCAAATGGCCAAGCCACTTGAATGGGTTGTAAGGCCTATGATGGAAGGTGCATAAGATTAGCATGATGTTGGCATTTAACGCATTTCTTGACATACACATTGCAATCCTTCTCCATAGTGGGCCAATAATAACCCATGCAAAGGATGCGCTTGACGATAGCCATGCCGCTGAAATGGCCACTGCATGTACCATCGTGAGCTTGCAAAATTTCCCAAGATGACTCTTGGGGCTCAAGATAATGAAGGAGAACTCCATCGTAGCTTCTACGATATAGGATGTCTACTAACAAGACATACTTTGTCACTTTCTATTTAAATGTGTGCTTCACGACATGTGATAATCCCTAAGGGATTACACCAAGTCTAAGGAAGTCATGTATCTATGATGTCCAGTTATGATAAGCTTTAGCTTCGATTGACAAGACAACATGTTCCCCCTATGGTTCTACATTTGCAAATGCAAACTGGGAAACAACCTTGTGGTGAATGGTAGTACCACTCCCCGTTGGATCCTACGAGATCAAAGACCCCCAGGATGCTCTCTTGAGAAATTCTCTGGCTCGGTAGAACCATTCATGGTTTGGTTCTACATGAATCATGTTGATTGACTCTTTGTTATCCAATGCTTCATGTTGCACAATAGAGTGTGACAACATTTTTACATGGATGGTAGTGAAATCAACAGACGGATTCTGAGGGATTAGAGATCCCAAAGATGCCATTGTGTCTACAAATCTATTGGATGAACGAGGGATTGCCTCGATGTCATACCATTCTAGTTGAGCTAGATAAATGTCAACAAGATCCTTGTAAGCTTTCAATACCGGACATCGGCATTGAAATAATCCCTTAACTTGGTTAACAATGAGAAGGGAATCACCAAAGATATTTAGCCTTTTTATCTTCATGGCGATAGTTGTTTGGAGACCTATTGTGGCTGCTCCACAACGTACCCCAAAATTGGGGACCCACATTTTTTGCATGTGTTCCAAGAAGACCGAAGTGGCCCATAGGCTAAAGTTCAAAGAAAAAAAGCAAAACACCACAAGGAGAAAAAGTGTCACGATATCGTGACATGTTGCACTGTCGCGGCCAAAAGAGAAAAAGTGTTGCGATATCGCGACATGTTGCACCATCACGGCCAAAAAATAAAAAGTGTCGCGATATCACGACATGTTGCACCATCGTGGCCAAAAAATAAAAAGTGTTGTGATATCGCGACATGTTGCACTGTCGCGGCCAAAAAATAAAAAGTGTCGTGATATCGCGACATGTTGCACCATCGCGGCCCAAAAAGAAAAAGTGTCACGATATCATGACATGTTGCATCATCACGGACAAAAGAGAAAAAGTGTCACGATATCGTGACATGTTGAATAATCGTGGCCAAAAGAGAAAAAGTATCGCAATATCGCGACATGTTGCATCGTCGCGGCCAAGAAAGAAAAAGTGTCGCGATATCGCGACATGTTGCATTTTCGCGGCCAAAGACAAAAAGTGTCGCAATATCGCGACATGTTCCATCGTCGTGGCCAAAGAGAGAAAAAGTGTCACGATATCGCAACATGTTGCATCGTCGTGGCCAAAGGAAGAAAAGTGTCACGATATCACATGTATTTTTGCGATTCAAAGCAAAGAGAGAGAGAAGAAAGAAAAAGTGTCACGATATTGCGACATGTTGCATTTTCGCGATTCAAAGCAAAGAGAGAGAAGAAAAAAAAAGTGTCGCGATATCATGACATGTTACATTTTCGTGGCTAAAAGCAACAAAAGAGAGCAAGGAGGCAAAAGTGTCACGATATCGCGACATGTTACATTTTCGCGATGAAGGGCCACAAAATGGAAACCGAAGCACATACACATACGAGGGAAGGTGAAACGAAGCCATTGGAAAATGAAACGAACAGTCAGGGAAGGTGAAATGAACAGCCATAAAAAAATGAAATGAACCATCATGGAAGGAGAAAAAATTCTTTCAGAAGTTTAAATACGTCATTCAAAGAGGCCAAAAGGGGTGGGAAACTACTACAAGTAGCATTGCAAATTTGAAGGCAAGATAGCCATTATGGACTTAGTTGGGTTGTTTTTCTTTCGTAGACTGGTTTTTCTTCTTCATGGACATGGGTTGGAAATTGTTGCGAGCAGATTTGTAGACTTGAAGGCGATAAGGCCATTCTGGACCTGTTTGAGTCATTTTTTTTCCATGGAATGGTTTGGGAAAACTAGAAAATTTTGTTATTGTAAAATGACACATTTTTAATGCAGAAGTTTTCAGAAATTTGCATCTTGTGGGCAAGAAAGAAGGAGATTATTTTTGCATGCTATGGATTTAATGTCTATTTCTTTTCTCATTTTCAGATTTCAAGTTTGTAGATGGAGTTAATGCAAGTTTGCTTGGTTGCTTCATGTGAATGCTTGAACCTGAAATTTATTTTAAACCCTAGGAACCAGCACTTAGTCTATGGGGATTGTGCTTGTTTTGCAAGTCCAATAGGTTAGGTTGCATGCATGAAAACCTCACATATTTGGTTTTGTTGAAATAGGATAGCATCATACTGAATGCATTTTTATTTTCAATTTTTTGCATTTCATTTTCATTTTCTACATTTTATTTTTTCTAGAAATTTTAACTTTTTGTAACTTTTAGGCATTAAAATAAACATTTAAAAAAATTCAAAATCCAAAAAACAATGAACAATCACTAAAGTTTCATGGTGAAATAAACCAACATTGCCCCTTGTTTACAGTTACTTGCAATCACTAAGGTGTTCCAAGCATTTAAATTGAATATGTTTATTTGAGATTACTAATACACATATGCAAATGCTAATACAACGGAGACCTTGGAGAAGTTGTTTGTTTAACTTCTTTGCAAGAGGGGATTTGGACCCCAAATCCTAAAAGAGAGTGTACTTTCACAATTGGGTGAAAATACCACTCAACAGATTGGCGCTAGAAGGAGGGCCTTATTTGTTTTATTTCAGAGTGATTTAAATGCTATAGGGATTTAAATTTGAATATTTCATGCCCTATTGATTATTATATTTAGCCCTCTTTTAACAATACAACCTTGTAGTGTTAAAAGAAGGACATGAATTGTTATGCATTGTTCTAACACTTTTTGATTTTTCATACAGGAATAATGTGTCTTGATTTGATTTAAAAAAAAAAAAAATCTTGACTAACGAGGTTGTCTCCATGCAATTACTTTCATTCGATTTGAATGGATACACCTCTTTGTTGGTGCTAACATGATTATTCATACGTTACATGTTTGATATTTTCTAGTCATTTCATGCTTATTTGTAAGGAATTATTTTGTCTAAAAATGTATTTATTGTCGGTATTATGCTCTTCACCTACGCGTAATGCGATCTTGTGAATCAGAAAGCCTACAACACTAGGAGTATGCTCTTCACTTGTGCATATGCTATCTGGTGAATCAAAAACTTACATTTTTAGAATACTACTTTGTCAAGGTTCCTTCTTTCATGACTAACAGATTGATTTTGAAGTTATTCTTTGAATTTCATTAATTGCAAGATTTTCTGTGTGTCACAGGTTTTCTTTGAGGTACCGAGAGTTTGTTTAGGTTCTTTTAGGGTTATCATCATCGATTTTGAATCAAATGGCCCAAAATCCACCAGCTCCTTGGTACGGAGCCCATAACATTCCTTTGAATATTGCAGGGGATATTCACGAGATCCCTAGGAATATAGAGAGATTTTTGCCCAAATACAAACCGGATGGCCCAAGGACCACAAAAGAACATATTCAAGCCTATAGGGATGTTTTGATAAGATTGCACGTTCAACATGAAGATGTGGCTTGTAGACTCTTCCCCATGAGCCTAGACCAAGTGGCTTACGAATGGTATATTTGCTTACCTACTGGTTCCATTACGTCATGGATGCAAATGGAGAATGCTTTTGTCAACCAATTCAGGTCACCATTAGATCCCACAATCATTTATAATCAGTTCATTACATGCAAAAGAGGCCAGGGTGAGCCAATCCAAACTTTTAATCAGATATTTTAGAAGTGCTATAATAGAGCAATTCGACATTTTGCCATTGATCCCGCAGTAGCTTTGCAAATATATTTTGGGGCATTGGATCCTATGATGACAATGTTTGCAAGGTGAAATCCTCAAGTTACCACGCTTGCTCTAGCCTACAATGAAGCTATAACCATTGAACAAAAAATGACACCACAGAGTTATGGGTTTTCCCAGATGCCTATGGTAGGACAATATGGTCCATATGGTCAAGATCCTATGATGAATCAGATCATGGTACCACAAATATCAGGCATAAATGCTTTGTCTTATCAACAACCATATTCATCAACACCCGCTTATGCACCCATTCCAATTCAATCGATCACATCCATTTCCCCCATTCCTTCTTTTTTGCAAAATAGTCAACAGACTATGGAAGGAGCTAGTATGGTTAATTCTCAGGCTATAGTTCCTTTTCCAATCCAATTTCGATTCAAAGTGTGAATCCCTACGCAAATTAGGTGGATCAAAATCCAACTCAAATGTTAAGTCAAGATCTCACCAATTACGTAAATCATATTGGAACTAGCAATAACATAGCTCAACCAAAAGAGATTTATTCAGAGGTTGAAGAGCTCAAAAATATGGTTCACAAATTGAGTAATGATTTGGTTCAAAAATAGAAGTATGAATCCCATGCCCTTCACCCAAATTGAAACTTCAACAATGGAGGGAGACAATGGAATACGAAGCCAAACAATGGGGGTGTGCCTTCCCCTATTGCTAATTAGATAGATACTTCTGCAGGACCAAGTCACTCTAGTTCCATTCTTAATATTTCTGATTTTGCATGGGAAAATGGGTGTAGATTGCATAATACAAAGGCGTATAATGAAAGGAATCATCCCAAAATTGCTAGGTATACCCATTGTCTCCAAGCTCAAGTGGATGATTTGGAACTTGTGCCAAATGAGGGTCCACCCCAACATCAACAAGGAGAAGACAACATTTTGGTAGGGGAAACTCTATATCGTCAAGAGAGTGAGAATGAGGAAGGTGAAGATGAATGGGATGAGGAACATGTTGATGAATCAGAAGATGAAGAAGAAGTACTTGAGCGTGACAAATTGAACTTGGAGGATGATTATTATGATTCATGGAAGAAATGGGAAGAATATTATCAATCTAAATATTCTAATAAACTTGTTGTGTCAAATAATATGCAGGATAACTCAATTGCTTCCTCGCATGAGGATACTATAAATCCTGTACAATTTGAGAAAGTTTTGGAAGAGGAATTTGAATCTCATAAAATTTTGGAACATGATAATGATTCTACAACCATGAACTAAGAAAGAGAGTCACTTGCTTTAGATCCCTTTGAAGGAAAATAAATTGAAAATCTTGATCCATGTACTTGTGCTACAATGATTATGCCATCTCAAAATGAGAAAATTACAAAACCCAAATCATTTGGGTTTGATATCATTGATGATCCAATTGAAAATCTCACGTTACCCAAAACAACCCAAGTGATTGATCACGGAAATGTGTTAGTTAACCCACCCCTAGATAGACAAGACTTATGGTTTGAAAGGGATGGGCATATTTTCTATTGGGTACCTAAGTTTGGTGCCTTTGATAAACAAGTCATGGAGAAAGAACAAGTGCTACATGATGATGAATGTCATGAGAGAAAAGAGATTTTTAAATCCTCTTCAAGTAAACTCAAATGAAAACATCCCAAAGGTAAAATCTCACCTTTTTGGTTTCACCATGCAAAATTCGAATGAAGGTTTGCCTAATGAATGGTTTGATTCAAATATTATTAATGTTATGGCTTTATTGAATGAAAATGAAAGCTTATTTCTACACCATGAATCAAAGTGCAAAATGGACATATTAAAGAATAGACATAAAGGAATTGAATATCAATCATTGTCTAATCAATTTGAAAACTTTAAACTCCACCATAGGATTGTTAATGAAACTAAATAAAATTGGTATGGTGAGAGGGGCAAGTGGAGGTTTTATTCTTTGTTTGGTTTGATCTTGTTTTTGTTGGATTCCTGCAAAACTTGGTATGTGTATCACGTCATGTCTTTTAAAGAATTCTAATCAGGTTTGGGATCCGGGAAAATGATAATCCAAACTTTTTGTACATTTGTATATACTTTTGGTTTTCATGTTTTGGTTTTGGATTGGATCTCATTTTTGTTTTAAGTTTTGTGTGTTGGTCCTTATGAATGTTGACTAAGACTAGGAGAATATGAAACATCAAAATTGTATTGCAGAAAGCTCCATGAATATCGCAAACATATTAAAGAATATCATTTGGAACTTGTGATGCATGAAATTGTCAGTTTTATAAATTATGGCAAAGTAGGTGGTTTAATCCATCCGCATTTCAAAAGAAGCAATGCATTCATATCTCATGTACATTCCGCATGGCATATACATTTCATCTCAGTTGCATCTTCATTTCATGTACAATCATTGAAAAGGTGTCGAATCCTCTTAGGGTTATTACATAACATATATTAAAAGTATCCTAAGGTTGGGAACTGATGCCCGAACTATCTCGAGACAAGCACGTTCTGCATATTTTAAAAAGGATCTTGAGCAAAATGGTCAAAACCATACTTGGAAGAAAATGTGAGGCGAAAGGAGTATTTCGTGTCTATCCTATTATGCAACATAATCCTTAAAACAGTGGTTTTCACCACTCCCATAGTGCTTAAAGCCTAAAATCGAGTAGTAAGGACAGGGTTAAATCCTCATCGAACTTAGGTTGAGGATCCAACTCCCCAAAGATCTGATTTGACCTTCATGGAGTAGTAAGGATAGGGTCTAATTCTCATCTCGTTTAGGTTGAGAATCCGATTCCCCAAAGCTTCCATTTTGCCCACTCAAAAACTTGAAATTCCAAAGAAAATATTTTTCATTTCTTTATTAATATTGGATTGGAAGGATCGTACTACATGTTCCTTGCAAGGATGGGTAGTCATCCCCAAGGTCCAAGAAATCAAAAGTAGAGCCAAATCCTGGATTATGAGGTTAATCTCCACCAGGTCTATAGACGCTTGGCTGGCAGTGGAGTATGCTCATACGTGGCAACACGTCTTAAAGCAAGACCACTGACTGCTCAAACGGACAGGCCAGCCTGACAGTTTCATCCATAACAAGTTAAATCATTTTGTTCAAGATGAGGTAATGAACTCCAGATCAGAGTAGTAAGGATAGGGTTAAATTCCCATCTCGCTTAGGTTGGGAATCCTATTCCCCAAAGCTCTGATTTCACTTACACTTGCACATGGGTTCAAGATGGTAGTGACACATAACCAACTTTAGGATCTAATAAATTAATTTAGTATATATATATTTGGTCCTAAGAGGGTTTGATAGTTTTAATATGTTTATTCATGATACTAGAAAGTTTGAGCCTTTGCAAAGCAGGTTGTTATATCTCTAACATAGTTGTCATACATCAAATCTTGCACAAATCATTCATAGCTTTGCATACGAATCATAAGTGAAACTGACAATGGAAAGTTGAACGAGTTTCAAACGATAGGGAATGAAGCACATTGCACACATCGAGCTGATGCTTAATAATTCTAATGCTTCATGTATTTCTCGTCTAGTTTTATTCTTAGGATATTTGTTGACGCTTGTTTTCAGGTTGAGTTCTCATCGAAATGCTCGGGAGCATTTTCCAGCAGAGTCGCCATTTGTTGTGGCTGCTCCACAACATACCCCAAAATTAGGGACCCACATTTTTTGCATGTGTTCCAAGAAGACCGAAGTGGCCCATAGGCTAAAGTTCAAATAAAAAAATCTAAACACCACAAGGAGAAAAAGTGTCGCGATATCATGACATGTTGCACTGTCGCAGCTAAAAGAGAAAAAGTGTCGCGATATCGCGACATGTTGCACCATCACGGACAAAAAAAGAAAAAGTGTCATGATATCGCGACATGTTGCACCATCACGGCCAAAAAAGAAAAAGTGTCGCGATATCGCGACATGTTGCATCGTTGCGGCCAAAAAAGAAAAAGTGTCGCGATATCGCGACATGTTGCACCATCGCGGCCCAAAAAGAAAAAGTGTCGTGATATCATGACATGTTGCATCATCGTGGCCAAAAGAGAAAAAGTATCACGATATCGCGACATGTTGAACCATCACGGCCAAAAGAGA
This sequence comes from Wollemia nobilis, assembly GCA_028583015.1. NCBI lineage: Eukaryota > Viridiplantae > Streptophyta > Pinopsida > Araucariales > Araucariaceae > Wollemia > Wollemia nobilis. The sequence continues at coordinate 12,894,677 of JAQPPZ010004166.1, forward strand.
AAAAGTGTCACGATATCATGACATGTTGCATCATCGCGGCCAAAAAAGAAAAAGTGTCGCGATATCATGACATGTTGCACCATCGCAGCCAAAAAATAAAAAGTGTCTCGATATCACGACATGTTGCACCATCGCGGCCAAAAAAGAAAGTGTCATGATATCGCGACATGTTGCGTTTTCGTGGCCAAAGACAATAAGTGTCGTGATATTGTGACATGTTGCATCATCCCGACCAAAAAGAGAAAAAGTGTCGTGATATCACGACATGTTGCATCGTCACGGCCAAAGGAAGAAAAGTGTCGTGATATTGTGACATGTTGCATTTTCGCGATTCAAAACAAAGAGAGAGAGAAGAAAGAAAAAGTGTCGCGATATCGTGACATGTTGCATTTTCGTGATTCAAAGCAAAGAGAGAGAAGAAAGAAAAAGTGTCACGATATCGCAACATGTTACATTTTCACGGCTAAAAGCAACAAAAGAGAGTAAGGAGGCAAAAGTGTCGCGATATCGCGACATGTTACATTTTCGTGGTGAAGGGCCACAAAATGGAAACCGAAGCACATACGCATATGAGGGAAGGTGAAACGAAGCCATTAGAAAATGAAACGAACAGTCAGGGAAGGTGAAATGAAAAACCATCAGAAAATGAAACGAACTGTCATGGAAGGAGAAAAAATTCTTTCAAAAGTTTAAATATGCCATTCAAATATGCCAGAAGGTGTGGGAAACTACTGCAAGTAGCGTTGCATATTTGAAGGCAAGATAGCCATTCTGGACCTAGTTGGGCTGTTTTTCTTTCGTAGACTAGTTTTTCTTCTTCATGGACATGGGTTGGAAATTGCTGTGAGCAGAGTTGCAGACTTGAAGGCGATAAGGCCATTATGGACCTGTTTGAGTCATTTTTCTTCCATGGACTGGTTTGGGAAAACCAAAAAATTTTGTTATTATAAAATGACACATTTTTAATGCAGAAGTTTTCAGAAATTTGCATCTTGTGGGCAAGAAAGAAGGATATTCTTTTTGCATGTTGTGGATTTAATGTCTATTTCTTTTCTCATTTTCAGATTTCAAGTTTGTAGATGGAGTTAATGTAAGTTTTCTTTGTTGCTTCATGTGAATGCTTGAACTTGAAATTTATTTTAAACCCTAGGAACCAGCACTTAGTCTATGGGGATTGTGCTTGTTTTGCAAGTCCAATAGGTTAGGTTGCATGCATGAAAACCTCACATCTTTGGTTTTGTCAAAATAGGATAGCATCATATTGAATGCGTTTTTATTTTCAATTTTTTGCATTTCATTTTCATTTTCTGCATTTTATTTTTTCCAGAAATTTTAACTTTTTGTAACTTTCAGGCATTAAAATAAACATTTAAAAAAATTCAAAATCCAAAAAACAATGAACAATCACTAAATTTTCATGGTGAAATAAACCAACATTGCCCCTTTTTTACAGTTACTTGCAATCACTAAGGTGTTCCAAGCATTTAAATTGAATATCTTTATTTGAGATTACTAATACACATATGCAAATACTAATACAACGAAGACCTTGGAGAAGTTTTTTGTTTAACTTCTTTGTAAGAGGGGATTTGGAACCCAAATACTAAAGGAGAGTGTACTTTCACAATCGGGTGAAAATACCACTCAACAAGACCCAAAATTAGGGCTTCGTATTCAATATTATTGTTAGTGCAAGGAAAGTCCAACTTGAATGACAAGGGCATTGGAGCTCCTTGTGGTATGAACACTATTCCTACACCACCCCTTGCTCACACTTCGAACCATCGAAGAACAAGGTCATATCAGCTTTGTTATCTAGTTTCTTAGGTTTGGGTGCTTCTGATAAGGCAAATACTACATCATCAGGAAGCTCTATGGTGAGGGGTCTACTATTCTTGAGAGGCACCTCATCCAGTTGATCAACTATGACTTGTCCCTTAATGGAATTTTGGTTTATGAATTCCAAATCAAATTTTGTCAATAGCATGATCCACTTTGTAGTACGTGTATTATGATATGTCTTGCTCATCATATATTACAAAGGATTTTATTTGGATATGATATATGTCGTATGACTCAACATATAGTGTCGTAATTTCTTGGTAGAAAACACTACTACTAAACACAACTTTTCAACGTATGCATATCCTAGCTCATAACTCACCAAGGTTTGACTAATATAATATATGGCTTGTTCTTTGTATTGCACATTCTTTTGGGCTAACAAAGTTCCCAATGCATATTCGGTTGCCAATATATATAGAAGAAATGGTATATCTGGCCTTGGTGGAGCTAGTACTTGCGGTATCACCAGGTATTGCTTAATATCAAAAAATGCTACTTGACAGTCCTCATCCTAGTTGAATGGGACCCCCTTGTGTAGCAGTCGATTCATGGGTCAAAATTTATCCAATAATTGTGTGGTAAATCATTTTATGGATGCTACTTTACCTTGAAGGCTTCTTAGTTTCTTGATGTTTGTGGGGGGACGCATTTCTAAAATAGCCTTGACCTTTTTTGGATCAACTTCGATGCCTCATTTTGAAACAATGAATCCTAAGAGCTTTATTGAAGTTACGCTAAATACGCACTTCTTAGGATTCAACATGACATTATGCTCTATCAGGTGATCGAAGACCTTCCTCAAGACCTCAACATGCTCTGAACACAACAATGACTTTGCCAATAAGTCATCGATATAATCTTCTAATATCTTATGCATGTAGTCATGAAAGATATATGTCATAGCCCACTGATATGTAGCACCAACATTATTTAGGCCGAATGACATAACCTTGTAACATAATGTCCCCCATGGCATTATGAATATGGTTTTATGTTGGTCTTCGAGCTTAATCCAAATTTGATTGTAACAAAAAAACCATCCATTAAGGAGAGCATATCATGACCCGTAGTTGTATCTATGAGAGCATCTATGTTTGGCAATGGAAATGAATCCTTTGGTGTTTCCCTATTTAGGTCTTTAAAATTCTTATAGATACAGACACTTCCATCAGGTTTTCCTATAGAAACCATGTTTGATACCCATTCTGGATAGCCGATGGAAATGACAAACTCTACATCTAGTAGCTTTTATAATTTATCCTTAACCATTAATTCTAATGTTGGATTTATCTTCCTGAGTTTTTGCTTGACTGGATTCTTTGATAGATCTAGCGAAAGGTTATGAGTAATCAATTTTGGATCTAGACCTGACATATCCTTATAAGTACAAGAAAAAATATTAGGTCCCTCTCTCAGTAGAGGGATGAGGTTGGCATGCTCATTAGGATTTAAAATTTATCCAAATTTAACCTTCTTAGGATTAGTGGGATCATTACTGATATCCATGTCAAAGGTTTCCTCTACTGACATATGGGATCCCTCCTCAAGTTGGTGAGGCATAGGAATCAAGTGAATGTCATCTGCTGGGTTTATAGGTTCCTCAGCATGATAGACATCATGTGCATAACTTGACATAAAATGGAAAGGTTACAGTATTTCTTCAATAGGGAAGAAATCTTCAGGCTCTGAAGGTGAATCAGCACGATCCCAATCAATAGAATCTACATTAAGACACAATGGTTTGGAAGGATCGGCTAGATTACGAAGTGGAGTGGTCAAATCAATGGAGATCATATTGATGGAATGGATCACGTCTCTAGGACCACATGCATGTGAATCAACATTAGAAAAACTTCCATCCCCAAGATGTGGTTCTGTGGGTATGGGGATCTTTGGATTCGATCCATGAATAGACTGTCGAATGGGATCGTTGTGCTCAAGGAGCTCCATGTTCATTGGTGGATTGGGAAACACCATATGATAAATCACATTAATATTCGATGGCCTTCCCCTAAGGTGAGGATGAAGATTGATCTCCCTTTACATCTCCTTAGTAGTATAAGGCACATTATGATGGCGTAATTAGGAAGGTCCTAAATAGGCTCTCTCTATTTCATCCTTATCATCACTATCGTAATATAGAAACTCACCTATACCTAATGGAATTGGGTGATGCTCCACATGAGGCTCCATGTAGGCTATATCTTGATAGCCATTATCATTGTCAAAGGGCTCTTCGCTTGTATTTGTTGATTCCAAAGGTAAAATATGATGCAAGAGTGTAGGGCCCAAGCAGGCCAACTCGATTTCATCCTTGGATTGCTCATTATTTGAGGATAACTTAGCATCATCTATTTTAGAATTGTAGTTTGGTCCATCACTTTCGATGATGGATACTGCATGAATGTCCTCAAAAGCAACTTCTAATTCGGTGTCTATAGTTGTGTCTAGATTCTGGATGCATATACCAATATCGTCGATAATCCATCACTGGCTCATCGTTAATTCAGAGGATGGGATGGATAATGGTAGCTTTGCCATAATTTTTCTCCATCATTTTCCATAATCCATCACTGGCTCATCATTGTGTTGTGTTAAAGTAGCTAGGTCAGATAAATTTACCTTTTTCTTAACATCAAAGGAAAAGTGTTCAAGAAAAACATTAGCTAGTTATTTGAAACTAGTGATGTTGTGCTTCTTTAATTGGTTGAACCACTCTCGAGCTAGGCCTAAGAGGGTGGTAATGAAGGTGCACAGGAGCAAAGAATAATTTCTCTCAATCTAAAAGCACATATCTAGGAAATTCGTTACATGCTCCTGTGAGTCTTCCTCTCCTTGAAACTTTTTCAGTCTGGGTATCTTGAAATGGTCAGGATAGGTTGGAATAGGCACTGATGTGCATAGAGGTTCATTATATATTTTTTTCAAGGTAGGCTTTTGATAAGCCGTTCCTTGCTTCTCTATGGCTTGGACCTTCTCTGCTAAGGTCTTATAGGCCTGTGAGGAAAGAAACTCCTCTTCTCGAGATTGCCTTGGAGGCACCTTCAGAGGTAGATTCTTCCTCTGTCAAGGTGGCGGATTAGGCTCACCCTCCTCCTTGAATTGGGATATTTTTGGATATTCTTGTTCTAATTCCTCTCCCACTTCTTCCTCATACTTCCTGTGCTCATGTTTTTCGGATGCTAGACACTGATCTTTGTGCTGAGCCATACGATGATTATGTGTGTCTATGTACTCAAGGTGTAAATTAGGCTATGAAGCCACTTGTCTATCGATACGCTCCCTGATATCACTATGAGGAGGTAAACCGATGCTAGCCAATTTATCTTCTCTCTCTATACACTTCTAATTGAGAATGCGTTGTTCATGCATGCACTATTCATATAATTTTTCCTTATGAACCTCTACCTCTGAGAGTTCTTATTTTTGAGGCACTCTTTCTCTACGTGAACATCCTCCAATTGGTCTTGGAGAATCTGTCATCTCTGCTTTGACATCAGTCTATGAGATCTATCAACATGATCGGCCATTTGAGGCCTCTAGTGAGTGTGCTATGTTCTAGTGACTTTATGGGTATGTTCTCCAATGGACTGGTTTTCCACACTCTTTCCTTTGTCTGTAAATATGGCATTCATGTTAGGCTATCTCCTATACTTAGTACCTACATGAGACACAAGATCACGTATGTCACAAAAATGGTTGGAGCACTCTCCAGGTTCTCGGGTGGTCCTAATGGTGCTTCTACTACACTCACTCATAGGTCAAGAGGGTGCAGGCATAGGCTTATATCCTAGATGCCCTAGGACTCTATCTAGACCATCTAACTATTTGCTATGCCATGGCTCATGAGGCAACATGCCATTAGCTCCCACTTTGGATATATCTATGGTGAACTTAGAAGGTTCACCCCTATAGGGAGTTTGCATGGGCCTACGCTCAGAAGCGGTCCCATCTACTTGCCCTTGAATGGGAGGATCTCAAACCTATCTATACTCGGATGGTAGAGGTTGTGAGCCTCCCTTAGATACAGGTCGAAGGGGTACCAATCTGGATTCCTCAATGACATATTATTTAGCAGAACCCATGGATACCTATGGAATGCGGTCACGATAAATGGTACCGTGTGCGGAACCCCCATGCTAGGAAGTCCCATGCTTTGATCTGTATCTAGAGGGATATCTAGTACTTCCTCTAATCGGGGTATTCTCAATGGAATCCCCTTGTATGGAATTATCCCCTCTAATACTCATTGAATTACGTCCAAGAGGATTCTATGATTGAGGTCATTCTACATCATGTTGTGCATTAGGTGGAGCTTGGGCTTCGATCTCAAGTCTATGCCCAGATCGACCTCTCCATGTTTGCACCATTATGTATCTTATGTCTAGATTTAACTTTTATTAATACATAAATAATACAATGATGATTATCTCCTTTTATAGTTTTAAAATGAGCCCTAAACTATTTGATGTGTTTTTCAAATTTGTTGTATCAGTAAAGTAACTCTTGTCGTGTTTTGCAATACGTTGATGATTTTCTCAATTATTTAAAAGGCTTTCACATGTATGTTTGCAGCTTGAAAACCTAGAAATGAACTCTAGGCCATGTAATCCCCTTGAAATGTGGTTATGAGGTCCACACCCGAGAAGGGAGCACTGGTCCTCCCAAATCCTCACCTGTTTTCACCCAGTCAGTGTCATTACCTCCGAAGTATATGCAAATTTTCCAAGCTACAAAAGGTTCTTGGATCCGATATTGGTATAGTAACAAAAAGGTATGTGGGAGTTGGGCTAATGGATGGAAATCACTACCACCATAATTGAAACCCTACTAGTGGTTGGATGTGACTTCCAATTCACTAGAATTTAAAATGTGTCATGGTGTATGTGTTTCCTTTTACTTTGCATGAAATAAAAATTCATAAAACAACACTCAAATGATTCTACATGCTTTTCAAAAATGTTTCACTTTAAAAGAATGCACGACTATGCTAAATGAATTTTTAGATAATGCAACTATCTATGACATAAATGGCCACTGATTGGGCCTCATGCATGCAAACTCTAAACAAGCAATGTCCTAGACCGCTGGAGACTAGGGCGGACTACAATAAGAGATCCACTATTCCTAGCAGTGACTAGTAGAAAACTAAGAAAACATATAGGATTTTCATTTTCTACCTTTTGATATGTTTTCCTAATTACCATCCATCTATTACATTCTGCTTCTGTAAAAACATAGACAAAAAAATATAGATAGGGGAAAATAATCCTACCTCAAATCTAAGTCTGCTGACGGTGTCTTTTATCTGCTTTTTTGTATTTTTTGCTAACCACGTCTATCAAGAATGGCTGCTATTGTTTCTTGTGGATGTCAGTCATGGTAAAAAAATTTAACCATGTTTTTCAACCACGATGAGCACCTATCATCAAGAAATCATAGAAGTCAGTTATTTGTGGTATGAAATGTGGAGGTTCTACCGTGATCGCTTTTTATACCATGCAAAAGACTAAAACCTAATGCTATAATCATTGAACATTATGTGTAATTGGGTATGCACATATGAATTGACAAGAAATGAGGTAAAAGTAAAATAAATTCTTCTCTTATTAATATTTTGAATCAATCCAAATTACATGTCCATCCCTCTTAGGGATACCCTTTTTGATACAACAATTACAACATGATAAATTCCCTTCCAAGGCAGGTGTAATCCAAATGTCTTCCACAAAGACATGAACTGATCCAAGGTGTTGATGACCTTCTTCTCCATGATTAGAGGTATTTGCTACCTTGCATCCCAAAACCTGGTTGATCTGGAATTCAATAAACAACAAGAAACTTTAGATACAAAGGAGGCCTCTCTTGATGAGGCATTTAAGAGAATCTTGCATAAAGGATGATGTACCTAACATGAAATCAAGAAAGTGCAAGAAACATATTAAACCTATGTTAATCATGAAATAACACCACAGAACATGTAAAGTAAAAGAATATGCATCTATCTAATGGTCTAATTATAGAATTGAAAGCATGGAAGCATGAAAAGATCCATTAGTAGCATAATTGCAATAATAAAAGAAAATGACTAAAAACCCTAATTGCACTGGTCAAAGTCTCTAATAATGCTAATTAACATGATATATGTCTAATATAATGCAATTAAATAAATACTAAATATAGAAAACAAGGAAACTAAAGATGGCATCCTAACCGTGGGTCTGATTCATGGTGAGCACTGTCCATCGCGACTGATAGCCGTGGCTAAGCTTGAACTATTTTTACCCTCCCAATTTGTTGTCCAATCTTCAATTCTCCTTGAGGAATTTATGATCAAGGGTTGCCACTATGTCTTATGATATATTTGGTGGTTTAATTACTCAGTTTCATGATGGAATGGGTTCAATTGGTTTTCTTGATTCTTACTAGCCCTCCATAGCCTCCATGGAATGTGATTTCCAATTGTTCAACTAAAGTGTTCGTCTCAATGCACCTAGGTGAGTATTCAATTTGACAGGGCTTCACTGTGTTTCAATTAGAGATTCACATATCTCTTTCCCCAATTTTATGGGAGGTTAAATAGCATTTGCCAAGGGCTAGGGTTAGCTTCATGATGAAGCCAAGAACAAGATTGGGCAGTTGAGTTTGTTGGATGGAAGGATATGGAATCTTCCTCGATCAAACTACTCCAATACATAACCAATTGGCCGTTGCAACCTATTTTGGGTTGGATGAAGGCCAAATTATTCTGAGTACTGACTACGACTGACAAGCACGATCAACACTGCTAACCGTGGGTGTCAGCAGCGGCTAGCACTAGCTAGAAAAAGGTTCCGAAATTGAGTGGTAAAAACCACTGCTATACCTTGGTATATGTCCAAGGTCTTCCATATGGTCTTCTAGCATATACCATATGAGTAGTCACCTCGACATGATACATTTTAGCTATCTACAGTATGCAATGTACTGATGACATGCACTAGCTATATAATAGATGTATGTTTAGATGCTTTGATCTAGATATGTAGATGCACTATGATGTATGGATACAATGCTTTGTGTTAAATGCATGTCTAATTTGTTTTATTTGTTTATGCATTTGATCTATGTGATATGATATGATAGATGATATGTGATGTGATGCATTAATTACATGAGAAAATTAACTAATACAAATGAACCTGAATGCTCTAATCACTTAAACATAAGGAATACATATAATATGTGTTTTACAAACTAATGGATGACACCACATAATGTATCAAAATCATGAATGAAAATGTTAAATCTTATCATAAGAAATAATCATTTAAGCATCCATATGTGAGATGAGATGATGTGAGATGTATGTATTTTCATTATAAGCTTCTATAAATTAAAATATATGCATAAAATAGTCAGTGGCCATGTAAATATCATTGTTGATATCTATCTGGTATCTATCCTATTTCATGAACATCCCTTAATAAACAAAACCTCATAAATAAAAGTTGATGATTGATTGATGAGATGATATGTTGCTATAAGGGATTTTTGAGGTTTTCCATGAGACTCAAACACCCTAGTTGATTAATAAAAAATTGTATAATGACTATACAAGACTCATGAAAGATAAAAAAATTTGTTATGAATACCAAGATACTCACTATCCCTATGTGTGAAAATGAATATATTAGATAATACATAAGACTACCTCATTACCAAGCGGGATTCATTCAACCCATTGCTGTAATGAGGATCACCAAATGTTCATCATGATCCTAAGTTTGGATGCAGTTGGACTAGACTACTAGGTAATACAGGCCACCTAAAGCTAGCTCATTTATAAATTGCTTAGAACTACCCCAATTCTAGGTAGGATTCATTTAGCCTATTTGCTATATTTGGGATCACTCGATGAATTCAAGTACTGACCATTCTAGGGATTCAAGCTCTTCACCCCCTTATTTTCTTCACATTTATTGGGATACTTGCTCATGCTTAATGATGAAAATCATTGTTTTTTTTTTATTAAGGGATTTACTTTGATTTTGGGATTTTGCTTATTTTGTGTGAAAGCAAGGGATTTCTTTGGGTAGGGGGAAGCTTGTTATTTTTTCAATGATCAACACTCTAGACCATGTGCATCACAATATAAGCAAGTAAAAACATTTCACTTAAGATGACTAGAACCACTTTGTAGTGTTCATATTTCCTTGTCCGAACAAGGATTGTTAATGTTTAATTAGTGATGAGATTTTGACATATCCTAGGTGCTATCAAAACTAGATCTCATATCCAAAAGCAAAGATAGCTTTATACAAAATCTAAGAAGATCACTAGGTATGGCTGAATTACCAAAAAACCCTAGTATATTCCTTATAGCAACAAGAAGGGTTGTGTTGAAAAATACAATTACTCACAAGGGTGATGGATGATGATGATGAAAAGATGCATGATTAAGATACAAACGTGGTGTCTTTTGTAAGATTTTAAACACAACCTATCCTAATGCAAATGCAGTGGATGAACATGCCTACTGCAACGCAAGTAAATGAATGCATATGCAAAATTAAATGCATAATGTAAATGTTTTTGTGTTTTTAATGTTTTGCAATGTATTTGGATTTATTGCTTTTTGATTTGTTTGGATTTTTGATGTTTTAAATTGTTTTTAAAATTTTTATTTTTCAATTATTTTTAAAATTTTAATTATAATTTTTTTTTTGGATTTTATGCTTTATGATACCTTACGTACCTCTAGTGTGTGTGCCACTTAATGAAAGTGAGGAAGGTGTGATACCTTCAGAGGTATCACTTTGCTTCATTGCTCGTTATGTGGATGGTGGGAAAGGTGTTCTAACTTGAGGATCCCCAATGTGCATGTTGTCCACTGTAATGTATTCAACTTGCTTAGGAAGAGTGACGGAAATCAAATCCTCCTCTTGAGGCATGGAACTTTGTGCACTGTCAATATCTTGATGGGGTAGTATCAATGACCCATCTACGGATATGATCTTCTTATCGATAAGGTTCTGGAATACATGTCTAAAGGCATGATAGTCACTAATATCATGACCCTTCACTCAATAATAGAGGTAAGCATGATCCTCCCTGTATCTTTTGGACTTATATGAGTTGTGCAGGGGTATGTCTGGCAAGGTGATTGTCTTTGTTTCTTACAGACTATGAATTATGGTATCCATGGATTCGATTAAAGGTGTCAAAATACAATGGTTGCATTTTTGACGAGGATGATGTGGTGGCTGAGATATAGGTGTCTCAGTCATTTTCTTAGGTGAATCTCCTTGGTTCTTTGGTATAGGTGAAATACCTTGAACTATTGTCACTTGTTGATATTTGGTATCGATAAGGGTATCAATGCGAAGTTGATTCTTCTCAAGTATGTTTTGTATTATGTTCTTGAAACCACAACATGATTGAATATCATGACCATCTAATCAATGGTACAGTAAATATAAGTCTTTCCTATATTCCTTAGGTTTCAAACAGTTTAGATATAAATAATGAGACTTAGACAAAGTTATGGGTTTTGCCTCGTATAATCGATTAAAAATTGATATTATAGGTTTTGGAAAATATGTGTAAAAACGAGGTGAACGATGTTGCTGCTTTTGGCCTTGATCGGGAAAGATTGGGTTTTCTGGTGACTGCATAGGAGGTGGTTCAACCTTAGATGTGATTTGCTTTGGTAGCTCCATGCTTGTGAGCTGATGCATTATCTACTGTAACACATCATTTTGATGACCCATTTTTATGTCTATCATATCTAGGTGATCTAGGATACGTTGTGGGGTCGATGGCAAATATTGCTCGCTTATGCTAGATGACTCTAAGGATAGCACTATTTTGAAAATGGTAGATGTATTTTCAGGATGTTGATCTTGTGTTACCAAACTAATTGTTTCAATAAATCCTTTGCCTAGATGAGGTGTGCATGCCCCATTACTCTGTTTAAGGAGTTCTTCACCATAATTGTATCCCCTAATGTTAGGTATCAAATCAAGGATGGTTCCTATGGGTGAGGATTTTATGGGATGAAAAAATATATCCTTCACTGACTCAAGGATAGGTGTGAATGTTATGTCTTGCATTATGCACTCACCTAGCTCAAGACTAGTTGAATGAGCTGAATCATGAAGAAGGATATATGGTGATAGTCTAGGCGATACTGAATCAATGGGCACCATCATAATTTCCTCCTCATATTTAGGTAAAATGATATCTTATGTCATAGTTATAGGAGAAGGTGGTAGAATCTCATTGATTGGCTCCTTCAAACTTTCTCCATTATAGGATGATGATGATGTAGAAGGGACATATGGAGGAATCCATAATGATGGTGGATATGAAGTGGGTGATGATGGCTTCACCATTGCATTGAGCCTCACAGTGTGCTTTTGCCTATGGGCACTAGGAGTGGGCACTTCTTCATGCATTACCTTACATGATTGTTCTTTGCGTAGCTTTTGTTCAAGGATTATTTCCTCACGTAATAGGTGTTTGTACAGCTTCTGGAAATGCAACCTCTGTTACTCTGCATGCTCATTCTCTAAATGTGCTTGCTCATTTTGTAAGTCTTCTAGTTTAGATCAAAATAATTACTCTCTAATTAGCTTTAGGCTGAGGTAGTCAATCTGTGTGATCCGCTATGTATGACTGATGACTTCTCGTCTCACTATGATAGGATTTACCTATGTCAGGTCTTGCAATGGGTGTGGCAACCCTATCACCTTGGTTCATAGATCCCCTATGTGAGGAAGTGGCTTTGCAATGAGTATAAGGGTGCCATGCAGGAATGATGAGATCCTCAGGAGAATAGTAGTTGCAATGACTATTAGGGTGTCATGTCGGAATAGTGAGATCCTCAAGAGAATAGTGGGTGCAACGTCTACTAGGGTGTCATGCAATAATAGTGAGATCCTCAGGAGAATAGTGGGTGCGACGACTATCAAGGTGTCGTACAGGAATAGTGAGATACTCAAGAGAATATTGGGTGTGTTTAGGGCCTTTTCTTAAGTTTTCCACATGCTGGACCCTGATTGAGCTTAGCTATGCGTAGTTGTCATGATGTGTCGACTAGGCAAACCTTGAAGGAAACCCACACTAAAGATAAATTTTGACTTTCGAAAAAAGTTATTGGTGTTATATACTAAAACAATCAGTGTGAAAAGCTGATCACAATGGGCTAGGACTCCAAAAAGTGACCTCCGGGTCAAAATTTGTATTTTTGGAATATTTGGCCAACCAAGGCTCGTGGGAAAATGACCAATTTGAGGAATTTTGGGAAAATGCGGAGCTAGACCTCAAAAATGGCATGAGGGGTGCACAAGGGGCTAACTAAGACAATAAAACAAATTTTGTAATTTTTTGGGTTGTCTAGGGCTATTTATGATTGTTTTAGTGTAGTTTTTCCCTATTTTTGGCTTAAAAATCACTCAAAAATAGAGTAATCATAAAACAAACATAACTTTTTCGTTATAGCTCCAATTTACATGATTTTTGATTTGCTGGATGTAGAATAAAAAATTAGAACTTTAATTTTGATTTTTTTGAAAATTTAGGGTTTGGTCCTAGATCAAGGATCTTATGTTGATTACCCAAACAATAAAGAAACACACAAAGTAGACAATATGATTATATCGTTTAAATATTAATGTGTTTCCTAAGAACTTGTCTTGTGTGTTTTTATGTGTTGAGTATATACTCTAAAACCCATCGTATTTTGCAATTTTGTTTATGATATTCTTAGATTGTTTAAAGGTTTTCATCTATATACTCACAATGACATAACCCGATAATGACATCTAGGCAGTCTTTCCCCCAAGATATGGAGATGAAATCCATAACCAAACAAGGAGCATAGGTACTACCGATTCTCATACAACACATATTGATCAGTGATACACCCCTCCGAAGAGGAGTGCTACTTTTTTTCATGGATATGATAGTTCTTGAATTGACCCTAGCCACAGTCGGGTCCCAAAAGTACAATATCAAATGAGCCAACCAAGTGGTAATGACATCCACTATTGGTCTCAATCAACGAGTTGGATGTGAGAGCCCAACACCACTAATGTTTAAGTGAAACGTGGTGTGTGTGGGTTTTTTTAACTTTGCATAAATGAAATATGCATCATAAATCACTCATGATAATTTCCTACATGCTTAGAAGAAGACGTTTTACTCTCAGAAATATGCAATGCAAAATTGAATGATATTGGCCTTTAGATAGGCCCCAAGCAAGAAAAACCCTAGCACATAGTTTTAACACTAGCTGTTGTTCTGTAAAGTAGGTAATAGACTTGGCTGCTAGATATAAAAGCAAATAAGAATCTTAGTTTTTGTTGACAACAACAACTAACAAAGCTGGCTGCTGTTGTCAGCAACGACTAGCAATAGATAAAAAAATTTCATGTATTATTCTCTTAAATTTCACTATGTGGCTTAATTAGAGCTTAAATGCAGATAAAAACATAGAGAAATAAAAAAACATAGAAGAGAACACCTACCTGGAAATCCTCATCCGAAGTAGAAGCAGGCTACGTACTACTTTTCTCAGTTTTCTGCTAGTTGTTGTTGCTTAGCGTAGCTAGGATGTTGTCTGCTGTCATAAATTATGGTTAAGACTGTGCACCACTGTATTCAAATGTGGTCAGTACTTGCACATGAAAAACAAAGAAAAATTAGCAAAAGTAACAAAAATTGTGGGGTTTCCACCATGATCGCCACTGTATAAAGGCTTAAAGAGCGTATATCTAAAACTATTGCAACATGATAATCAAATTTGAAAGAAAGAACATGTATGAAACCAAATTCACAAGAAAGAGTACCTCCTTTGTATTAATAAATGGTGAAACTCAGTTACATATCCATCCCTCTTAGGGATACCAAATTTGATACAATTTTTACAAGTGTTGTAGCCCCTAAATGGGGGTGATATACTCTAAGGGCTCTTTAGGTCTCCACCAACTTTGCATGAGGGCTTACTAGGATGCCTCCTTCTCCATTGTCAAGAGGAATGATGTTGAATAGTGCTTTGAATCTTGGAAGGATCTATCACCTGCATACAAGAAACAACAAAATACATTAAAAGGATATGAAGTCTTTCATGATGAGGCTATTGACCAAGAAATGCAAGAAATAAAGTAAAATGTAAAGAAAAAATGAAATGTGTAAATATGCCTAAGACATTGACAAATCAGCACAAAGCATGGCTTGAAACATGTATATAAGGCTAATATTGCATATAATTTGAAGTATTAAGCATAAAAGAAGTTAATCTATGAAATATTATGAAAGAAAGCATGTATGACATAAATGAAGGTAAATATACCTATGATGTTACTAATTAACCATAGAAATATCTATAATATAACCTACATACATATTAAGAATAATAAATCTATAGCTAAAACAGAGAAATGGGGGCATCAAACCCTAGTCAGGGTGCTCAGATCACCTAGCTCTGTTAGCCACGGTTGACATCCATGGCTAAGCTTGTGTGCCACTATTGACAATAGCATCCATGAGAAAAGTATATTTTCTCTTGATACCAGGGTTGGGAATACTCAAATCCTCCATGTAATTGATGGTCAAGGGTCGACTTTGTATCTGGACATAGATTGGTAATTGATTTCACTTGAATTCATGTTGGATTAGTGTGGAATGATGAGGTTTGCTTCTCAATCCTTTGGAAGCTCCATTGTTGCAAGGGTAGGTGTCAAACTAGCATTGGAAAACATCTTCTTAGTCTTCAAATGTTTCAATTGGCTCTCCAATTCAGTAGGGCTTTTCTACAATGTAATTCAGATCCTATTGGCATCTTTGAGGGGTCTATAAATAGACTCACAAATCCTAATCTTGGCTTCTCAAGGAAGCCAATATCAAGAAATTCCAAGTTGGAGAAGTTGGATGGAACCTTCTGGAGGATTCACAGTCCATAACCATTTTAATTGGTTGTAAATATCATTGGAAAAACCAATTTGGCTCGGATTGGGAGGCTGAGATAGTTACAAGGCTTGTTGTTAATGCTCAATGCAGCTAGGATGCTAGCCACTATTGACAAGTGTAGCCATGATCTTAGCCAATGTTGACAACCATGGCTAGGATCTTAGCCACTAATGTCATCAGTGGCTAAGGTTGAATAGGACTAGGCTACCCTAAATGAGTGATTAGAATCACTGCTTTACCTTGGAAAGGTCAAAGATAATTCATATGGCCTACAAAGGTGTCCATATGAGTAGTCTCCTAAACATGACATTTTTTAGGTGTCTCCATATTTATAACTAGATCAATTAATCTATAACATTTTGAATCATCCTTATATCCAAGGAATGGGCAATATAAGATTTTTGTATCTAATTTTTTCTCTTTTGCTTTGGAATGTGCATGTATGATTTAAATCAAAAACATTTCACATGACCTACTCAATTTTTTGTCCTGACCAGGTTTCTTCAAGAGTAATATTTTTAAGAATTCTTATGGGGGATCTATTTAGTATGTATCATATAGTCTTAATGGCTTTTTCCCAATGTTGATGACCAATATTTGCTTCTTTAAGCATACAACATGTTATTTCCATAATAGAATGATTCTTTCTTTCTGCTATACCATTTTATTGTGGTGAATAAATTGTAGTGAGTTGTCTTTTACACCATTTTGTCTTAGAAATAATTCAAAATTTTTTGATAGAACATCACCATCATCATATGAGTGAACATTCTTAATTGATCTTCCAATTTTTTTCTACAAGTTGATTAAATTGTTTAAAATATGTGAAGGCTTTAGATTTAAATTTTAAGAAATAGACCCACAATTTTTTGGGAATAACCATCAACAAATAGTCAAAAATATTTGCCCCCCAATACTAGCATCTATTTTTCCACATAAATAAGTATACAATATTTCCAGTGGTTTCTTAGCTCTATGTAAACTTAATTGAAATAGTATTCTATATTGTTTTCCTACTAAAATTTATGGATAGATTGTAGATTGCCATGTTACAGTAGGTAAACATTCTACCGTTTAATACCTACTTAGCTCATTGGTAAACCTAGTCCCTAAGGACAAGGTGAATTGGTAAGACTTTGGGCACTTGCCAAGAGGAGACCTAGGTTCAAACATTGGGGGTATGCCCAATATGGGCAAAGGTAGTAGTCTGACTTGAGTCTGTTGGGTGCATGATAGCATGAAAATGGTGGTACCAACCCTGAGCTACCGATGGTATCCCTCACTTTTAGTTGTGTTTATCGAGGAAATGTAGGGGTTATAGAGGTAAATTCAATGGTTTGACTTGTTTTTGAAGGCAAAAACATTTGGGATAATATCTGACCCTCATGCCCAGTTGTTAAGGATGAAAATATGTTACGTATTCCCTTGATATCAAAAAATATATATCTACATAGTTCATTCAAGGACGATGTACTTATATGTACTAACCTTTTATGCCAAATATATCTTGTTTCTAGTGTCCTTATTGATAGAACAATATTTGATAAGGTGTTAAGTGCAAACACACCATTTTTTAATGATCCAGTGGCTATGAGTTTTTCTTGTTTATTGATACATTTCTTTTTGCTTCTAATATTCTTGAATTCAACTACTAGACTTTGATGTAGCATCTAAGATACTGATAGTAGATTGGATGCTAAGCTTGGTACATATAACACATTTGTATCATGCATGCTCCATCAAATAAGTTGATTATTATATCTCTTACACCTTTGACTTGATATATCTTATTATCTTCCATATCAACTAGTTTCTCATATGTTTCTTTAAAAGTATTAAACTATTCTTTGTTTTTGGTCATATGTCTGCTTGTCCCTAAATCAATATACCAATGGTTTCCCTCTAAAATTTTAAACATGTGAGACTTTGAAGGAATCATCATATTTTTCTTTGTTTAAATTTTTTAATTTTGTAGAAATCCTTGTATCTACAAAATTATTTCTTTAATTTTTCAATTTCAATATTCACTTCATCAATTTCAATTCTTTTTCAATTTAAATTAATTTTAAATATCAAAATCTTTCTTCTTATATCTCCCAAACAATTAGTAATTCAATTTAATATCACCCCTTCAATTATCAATCTAGTTCCTTCAATTATAATTCATTCATTTAATTCTCCAATCAATTCCTTATAACTCCCATTCAATCACTTAAAAAAATAATCTAATTTAATCTTCTTATCACTCTAATACAATTCAATCAAATTATATTCAATCCTTCAAATGTATGTGCCTAAATAACAATTAATGTAAAGTTATAAGTTACCTTTATCTGGTGGTATTCACGTTAATGTCTAATCCACACAATAATATATGCAGATATAATTCTTGTTAGGGCATTATTGTGACACCCAATCACTTTTTAGCTCAGCATTCAAATGTTCTCTAGTAAGCTCTAGTGCAGCAAAATATGACATGAATATCTCCTCCTAACATCTACAAGCCTTAGAATATGCAGACACATGTTTCAATTCTTTGCACATGTTCTTAGACTTCAAATTTCAAAAATGTGCATTCTTAAGCTTCTTTGAACATCTCTTCATTATCCAAATTCTAGTGCAGCACCTATAGTAAAACATTCTTAATTCTCTTATGTTCTTAGGCTACATGCTCTAATTTTAGTCCAAAATTTCAATCACTTTTTGTATTCTTCTCTACAAATATTTTACAACTACATCTATTTGACTTTCGACTAGCTTCCAACTTCATGTTCAATATTTACTTGTTGCTCATATCTCCTTCTCTCCAGTGTATATCCTTCAATTTTCCTCACATCTACTCTACATTGATTCTTTGATAGATATGCTATCTAACATATATCCTCAAAGCTCTTTAATGTCTACTCTTAAATGCTTCTCCAACAAATGTACTTTCTAATGTATCTCCTCTAAATTCTCAAAAGTCTGGTCTAAACATGGTTCAAACCAAGCTCACTCATGGTGGCTCTGATAGCATTATTAGCAATTTAGTAAGATTATATTATAGGATTCAATCACATAATCATAAATCAATAACAATAATATCACCAATATTCAATCACATATTTAATGAACATCAATATCATATAAATCACACTAAAGTTTTATTGATAATAAAACTCAAGAAAAGCTTATTCAAGTTACAAATTACATAGCTTTATCTCAATATAAATATACATGAGACTTTTCACATTATATGACTCTTGGATTTTTCTCTCCTCAAACTCATGGGAGAACTTGACTCTTCATCTTCTTTTCTTACATAATAAGTCCCACATATTACATAAATATAAAGTATCTCATGATTGCATATAACTCCCTACTTCTAAACTAGACACATCACACTCATATGACTTCACTTCCTAACTAGACACCTCACACACATAAATACATGACACATGCTTTATACATAGAATAAAACTCAAATCCTACTCTAAATATTTACAATGAGACCAAATAATGTAATACCTCCAACACTCCTATTCCATTATGTAATACCATTATTAGAAATTTAGCAATATTATCTCATAGGGTTCAATCACAGGATCATAAGTCAATCATAATAATAGCATCAATATTCAATAACATATAAAATGATAGAGAGGGAGATATTAGATCCAATGGTGAAAATCCCTTTGGGGATGCCATATGGCAGTCTAGTATGAAAATTTATTTTCACCATGCTAGTATTGTAAATAATAAATTGGCTATGAAAATCCCTTGCGGACACAGCTAGGGAAAAGTAGATTGAAAACTAGAAATGGCTCTCTTTTGCAAAAAAAAATATGAAATAATAATAAATAAATATATGTATATGCACCATTGTATGATAGTTCTAGTTTATTTTTAGTTCCAAGATATTACTCTAGTATGATCATATGTTTCTACCTTCTTTAAAGCATTATGATTCATCTCTCCTAGCAAGGTTTGTATTTCTCCTTCTTACTATAGTCTAATCTAGAAAATTCTGCATGATTATAGTAAACTCATGATCTATAGTGCATAGAAGAATGCTTTTGAAAGAATCCTAGTGGTTAGAATCATTTTGTATAGCACTGGATTTTTCTAGTACCATATCCCTATTACATGGTTAAGCATCAAACTTATTTGCTTATCATCAAAAAGTTCACAATAGTTGATACACTAACTAGAACTAGACAAGTTTTATCAATGTTGAACAATGATATGGTCCATGTGGAAGTGATTTGTAGAAAGCACAGAGGCCATGTCAGTAAGATGATTATGGAATCTGAATGGGAATTTAAAGAAAATTTTAAGCAACATGCCAGATGATTTGAAAAGAGAAAGGGGTGTAATTTGCATGTGGGGAAAGATACTCTGATGTTTTTTCCCTTGTGCATGTTGTCTTGGAATGCTCCTCTAGAAAAAAAAATAGTAAATTAATACACAGGTGGCATGCATTGATTTGGAAAGGGGACTATCAAATTTATCATATTTTGAGGTACATGGTGTTAGATTAATAATAGAAAGTTTTACTATCTTTCTCCCATGCATGTATGAACAAGAACAAATTTATAATACTCTATGTTAACCTTACAACTTGAAACTATCATTGATAAGCTTGATTTTGTACATCAATTTACCCTTTCTACAACTTTTTTTTGGTATTATGGACCAAAAGAGGATATCAAAATTAGATAACACTAAAGAAATGTGGAAGTTACACACGTTTTTTGATATTGCAAGGTGGTTATATTTCTTTTACTATTTTGATGGCCATGATGTTAAATTAGCCAAGAACTTTGCATGAATATTGCAAGAGGGAGTTGCTATGGTCAGGGGTGTTAAAATTTATAACAACCCTCCTTGGCAAGACTTATCCTTGACAATAAACTATTTATTGGTGTATGGATGTTTAATGCATAATATTCTTTATTCATGCTATAATAAGTAGTCATACTATATTTCTTTGGTTCTACTCTTAGAATATGGTACTACTGATGTATTTGTGGTTGTAGGAATAGGTGCTCTCACTAGTGGATTAATATGGATAACCACTTGAGTTGAGATAATTTTTTGGGAAAATTATGATGATGATGTGTTCATCGACAAATCAGGGTAAACAAATACCCTTCATTTAGGTGCATTGCATTTGTGCTTATTGAATGTTCACACTATTTTGTTGGAAATTTGCTTGTGCAATGAGTCTCCTTAATAGGTTGGTGGTAGCGATAGACTATATTAAAGAAAATATCCACCTACTTAAGGATAAAATAATGGTGTGTAATATTATTTGTTTGAGTGGCATATATGCTTGTATGTATGAAAAGAATAGATTGATGGATAATAATCATTCAAGTATTAATTTGTTGATAACCTTAATACTTGAGAATATTAGTGTCAATATTAATAATTAATATTAACTATTGACACTAATTAGCAAGCAAATGATTTAAATACCTTATTAATGGGAATAATAAGGTTTAGGATAGAATTAATGGATTAATTTTTATAATAGCTTAGATGGTTGCCTTGTGGATGCATGAGTAAAATAAAATGTATGCTTTGCTTTCTTATTATTGCATGATTTAAAAGTAAATGATTGCTTATATTTGAAACAATAGTATGGAAAGAAATATCATTTTTCCCTCACTTAGAAATGCTTGGTGATCTTGGTAAACATTTTTAGCATCACCAATGTTCAAAAAAAATGTTATGAGATGGAGGTGGCTAGATCGAATGGTTGAGATCATGAACAAACATTAAGATCTTAGAGAGTTGCCTTGAGTTTTTGAAGGGGTGCTCGAGAAATTTTTGGGAATTTTTTTTGGGTAAATAAAGATAGTGGAGAGTTCGAAGGCGTGCAACATAGGAGGTCTTTAGTTTTTTGACAAAAAGAGGTAAGTGCTAATGTATTGAGGCTTTGTCTCTTTTCTATGACCCTATAGGATAGTTTCTTTTGTGTTTGTCCTATTTTTATTTATCTCTTGGCTATATGAGTCATAATGTTTCCTATTTGATTTGATGATCTTTAGAGCTTGAGTATAATCATCCTTTGGTGAGGAACCTTCAGTTTGTATCTTTATCATAGGGTAGCGATTACAATATTTTGTCCACCCGATTGTTGTTATATTATCTTCTTAGGGTTGAGTAAGTCATCGTAAGTTTCAAGTTTGTCTAGGGTGTTTCCTAGTGTCATCTTGTTTTGTATGTTGGTGGTAAACTTAAATTTTTTATTTGTATGGATTCCTTTTTCCATGAGGTCATACATCTTGAGTGATAGCATAGTAGAACTAATTCAGTTTGGACATTACCTATGGTGATTCCTTCATATCTATTTGTTTGTTGTATGTGAGGCAGGTTTTGGTAACATAAGTATTATCTTCTTTGTGATCCTTGCTTTCATTTGAGTTATGCTAGTGTCTTTTTGGTTAACCAAGCTTACCTTGTCTGATGATGTTGGAGTTGGGTTTTTACCTTTGTATTAGAGCTTGGAAAGTGTGCTTTGGAAACATCTTTATGCATGTTGTTGGAATTTCATTTCTTGTGTGATTTGCAATTTCTTGTATGCGAAATGTGAAAGAACTTAGGCTTAAACACAAAAACTAAAGGTTTTGTAAGTTTGTAATTAAACGAGTAATCTAAATTGAAAGAACTTAGACTTAAATGTAGAAGCTAATGGTTACATAAGGGGATTAGATGATTGAATAGATAGATCTCTTGGCAAATAAAATAATAAATAATATAAATATAAGTTTTTTTCTATTCATTCCAAAGAATAAGTAAATATGATTTATTGGGTATTTAATTTAATTAATTTATATATAGTATCTTGTTAATGTTATTTTATGGAATATTATTAGAGAATAGATTTGATCTTCTATCTTGTTCAAGTATTTTATAGAATGCTAGTAGATAATGGTTTAGATCTTCTATTTATGGATATATTGATAGGAAAAAGTTATGAACTTCTACTTGTTGATCAATTTGGAAGAATTTTGGTCTAGAAGGAATATATATTATAATGGTTTCCTGAGACTTGAGTAGGTAGGGAAACCATTATAGAGAGAAGTATGGAAACTTTTCATTGGTTGCATTTTTAAGATATACTATGCATGTTTAGTTTGCAATTACATAATGTGTGAAAATAAATAGAGAAATATGGGATCTTCTCTAAGATGTTGCCTTTTGAGAAAAAGTATCATGCATGGATGTTTGCAAACACATATAGCATATTAAGTTGCATTGCATAATGAGTTGTATTGATCCCTAAATGCTTCCTCAAGTTGCAGGTAATTCCTTACATGAATAAAGTCATGGAAATAAGGTGGTGCTTAGGTGGAATGACATTATTGTATCTTGGATTAAAAAGTGGATACGCAAAAGAGAGTTTGCCTGTAAAGTTTAGAGAAAAATACTCAAATTATATTTCAATACTAGTAGGATTTGTATTATGGAAAATGTTGATTTTGAGTAATAGCAAAAAGAAAAAAAGGATTTTGGGAATATGTTAGTTCTCATGCTTAGTGATATTATTGTTTCTACTAACATGTGATCTTGTGATGGAATGTTACTATCTATGATCTCTAAGTAGAAATTGATAGCATTATGAATGCTTGACTTGTGTTCTATTGAGATGCTCCTTTATGTAATTTATTAATTGCTCAAATATAGCATTTGGATTATTATAAATGTGGTAGCTTTAGGTGAAGCTTATGTTTAATTTGAGATGCATATAATTTCATTCTTAGTCGATATGATGTTATAGCTTAAGTATATTTGCATTTTGAAGTAATTAATTTTCTTAGAGAGAGTTACCTTATTGTTTACTCAGGAAAAAATAAGTTCATGGGATGTATCTATACCTTCTTTTTGGACACTAGTCAAAGTATTTAACCCAATATTGGAAGTAATGACAATGATGTAATAACTAGGTAGAAGTGAGTTGTAGAAGGAGTTGCGAGAATAAATAGTTAGGTACTCATGGGTTTGGAAGGATTTACGAGAATGCAATAGCCAGACACTTGTGAAATGATACATCTTGAACAGTGAGGATGGGTTGTTCCCCTATTTGGAAGACTATAGGAATTATTCATAAGACAACAATGGTGGTACCTTGAGCATGTAGGTTTAGGTGACCATGTTTATTTCTAGATGATTGGTAATGACCTTAGTTAATCCATAGAGGTGTGGTAACTAAGCACAAAGTCTTTACACATGAATAACATACCTAAATAGACCTAGGTTAAGGTTAGGGAATAGGTGTTCCCATTTAAGTGTTATGGGTCTTAAAGGATAATCCCTATGCTATGGTCATGTTGTCCTATGCCGCTAAGGGTATAGGAAAGGTGGGGGGACCACTGTGGCATCCTTCTAAATGATGAGGTTTAGCAAGGTGAACCCCAAAAAACTATGAGATTTTGGCCACCCCTATCCATTGAGTGTCATCTTTAGCAACATTGAAATAAAATATGGTGAAGCCTTGAATGTTGATAAATAAAATATTGGGACTTCTAAGAACCTTGATTTTGTTATAAAAAAAATCTCTCTTCTTGGGTTGGTATTTTTGGATTGTTACAGTTGGTATTAGAGCTCTAGATCATAGGGCTAGAAGCTTCCATGGAGTGTGCCTAAGATAAGCCTTGACTTGATGTTATACTTTGAGGAGACTTACTATTCTAGGGACCTTAACATGATTTGGGATATGATATATATTACACATATTTAGAACCAATCAGACCAAAGATTAAAAATCATAGAAGGTATAGTTTCTTATTGGGATAGGGAACCTTACAGTGAGCAACCATGAACTTGGTCATTATATAGTGAGAGATAATGATCTAAGTTAGTTCATGGGGAGAATGAAACTAACTATAAGTATAATTGAGGAAAAATTATAACTTACCCACCTCCTTTTTGTGGATAGGATATGGAACCTATATTGAGATCATCCAAAATGCTAGGACTAGTGTTGCAGAAGGAGGTTACAGTGCACTCTTCGAGGAAGTTTGGAAGGACCAATAATTATGGTAAGAAAACTAGGAAAGTAGTGAATGTTAGTAAATAAAATGGGAAGGTAGGAAATATGAATGGGAGCACAGTAGATATCACCTTATTGGTTGGGATGATATAAGAAATAGTATTATTTCCACTAGTATTATTAGGGATATATCAAAAAGACCTAGAATTTTGGCACAAGGGTGGAAAGTCGAGTATGGTTCTAGATAGACCTACTTAGTGGATCAATGTTTGCCTATATCTAAGATAACTTTACCCAATGGATATACCATGTGGCACTTATATGTAGCACAACTCCATGCTTTTTTACTATAGACTATAGGATGCTAAATAAGGTAGCCATTAAGAATAAGTATTATTTACCAAGGATTGATGATATCTTCAATCAACTAAAGGATGCTAATATATTTTAAAAAATATATCTAAGATCAAAGTACCATCAATTAAGAATTCAAGAAAATGATACCCATAAGGTAACCTTTAAGAGTAGATACAAGCACTATGAGTTCATAGTATTTCCATTTGGGTTGACAAATGCATCAACAACTTTTATGAATCTTATGAATAATATGTTCAAAAAATATCTAGACTAGTTTGTCTTCGTATTCTTAGATGATATCTTGATATATTCTCTCACCAAAGAAAAGCATGACCATCACTTGAGGTTATTGTTAAAGGTGTTTAGGAAAAACCAATTATATGGGAAGTTTTCCAAGTGTGAGTTTTATACATCATAGGTACAATATTTGGGACACATCATCTTGGTAGAAGGAATTTTTGTGGATCCAAATAAAATTGAGGCTATATTAAGTTGGCTTGCACCAACAAATGTGTCAAAAGTTAGGAGTTTCATGGGACTCATTGGTTATTATAGGAATTTTATGAAGGCTTATTCTAAGGTTACCTATTCAATCACCAACCTTCAAATAAAATAGAAAGAGTTCAAATGGATGGATAAGTGTGAAGCTTCCTTTGAGGCTCTAAAGAATAAGTTAAATACAACACTAGTTCTCAAGATAGCATATCTTATTGGGAATTTTACCATGTGTACAAATGCTTCCTTAGAAGGTTTGGGTGGGGTTTTATCCCAAGAAGAGGCTATAGTAGCCTATGAGTCTAGAAAACTCAAGAAGCATGAGGTAAACTATGCTACACATGACATAGAATTGGCTGCAGTTGTGCATGCCCTAAAGGTCTGGAAATATTACTTTTTGGACAAAACATTTGAGCTAAGGATAGACCATCAAAGTCTAAGGTATAATTTTACCCAACCTATATTGAATGCAAGATAGAGAATATGGATATAGTTCATAGCAGAATATGACTTTGGTATTGAGTATATTAAAGGAAAATAAAATAAGGTTGTAGATGCCTTGAGTAGAAGGTACATAATAGTGCTAACCTAGAGTCATATAGATTTTATGGATAAAATCAAATAAATGCAACTAAAGGATCCATATTGCATTGAAATATGGAATAAATACAATAGAAATTCTTAGGAGAATAATTATTTCAACATAAAAAATGGGTTTTTATGCTTCAAGGATAGGCTAGTTATACCTAAAACTAGTGAGCTAAGGAGATTGATTATGGAGAAGGCACATAATTCTCCTTATTCTGATCATCTAGGAGGGTAAAAAATGAGGGACAACATGAAAAGTATATTCTACTAGGAAGGAATGAAGTAGGATATCACTAGTTTCATTGCAAGATGTTTAGAAAGTCAAGGCAGAACATTGACATCCAAAAGGGAAATTATACCCACATGATATACCTACATAGAAATGGCAAGTAATTTCTATGGATTTTATTGTGGGTTTACCTAAGACTAGGTACTAGCATGATGTAATATTGGTAGTGGTTGATAAGTTGACCAAGGTTGCACACTTCATATCATAGAACATCAAAGATGATGCATCGGTGGTGGCAAATAATTTTGCCAAATAAATTTTCAAGCTACATGGGTTTCCTAATGTGATCATATAAAACAAGGATTCTAGGTTCACATCAAAGTTTTGGCAAGCTCTACACCATGTAGTGGGCACTAAGTTGAATATCAGTTCTGCATATCATCCAAAAATAGATGGGAAAATAGAGATGGTGAACCAAGTCTTAGAATACATGCTTCACATGTATTGCATGGACCAAAAGTCTAAATGGAAAGATTTTTTACATCTCATTAAATTTGCATATAATAATGGGTACCATGCATCTTTGGGTATGGCCCCGTTTGAAGACTTGTAAGACAAAAGATGCAAAACTCCTCTATCATGGGATAATATAAAAGATTAGGTGGTGATATGACTGGACACTATTTGAGAGATGGAGGAACAACTCAGAGCAATTTGGCTTAGGCTCAAGGAAGCAACCAATCGTTAAAAGAGCTATCCTAATATAAAAATATCACCAAGATAATTCTTTATGGGGGATAGAGACTTCTTATGAGTAGCACCATGAAAATTTCCATCAAGTAAACTAAGTTGGATCCTCTCTATGTTGGGCCCTTTGAGGTCATTGATAATATTAGTCCAGTAGCCTATAGGCTCACCTTGCCACCCAACCTGTCAAAGATCCATGACACTTTCCATATATTCCTGCTTAGAAAATATGTTGTTAATCCTACTCACATTTGAAATATTTCTAAATTGTAGATGGCAGATACCTTAGCCATTGAGTTAAGACCAGTAAATATTCTAGGGTTTTATTCCAAGATGTTGATGAAATAAATCCTAGATCAATGTAAGGTCTAGTGGGACCAATATTATAATATTTGTGCCACATGGGAAAATGTTGAAGAAATTAGATAGCAATTTTCATACTTATTTGAATGAAACATTTGTTTACTCACTTGTAGGAAAAACATGGGACTATGTTTATTCCAAGGGGGAGTATGTAACAACCCTTCTTGACAAGACTTATCCTTGAAAATAAACTATGTATTGATGTATGGATGTTTAATGCATAATATTATTTCATGCTATCAATAAGTAGTCACACTATATGCTTTGGTTCTACTCTTAGAATATGGTATTGTTGATGTATTTGTGGTTGTAGGACCAAGTGCTCTCACTAGTGGATTAATATGGATAACCACTTGAGTTGAGAGAAATTTTTGGGTAAATTATGGTGATGATGTGTTCATCGACAACTCAGGGTAACAAAATACCCTTCATTTAGGTGCATTACATTTGTGCTTATTGAATGTTCACACCATTGGGTTTGGAAGTTGCTTGTGCAATGAGTCTCTTGAATAGGTTGGTGGTAGAGATAGACTATAACCACCTACTTAAGGATAAAACAATGGTGTGTAATATTATTTGTTTGAGTGACAAATATTCTTGTGTGTATGGTAAGCATAGATTGATGGATAAAAATCATTCAAGTATTAATTTGTTGATAACATTAATACTTGAGAATATTAGTGTCAATATTAATAATTAATATTAACTATTGACACTAATTACCAGACAAATGATTTACATACGTTATTAATGTGAATAATAAGGTTTAGGTTAGAATTAATGGATTAATTATTATAATAGCTTAAATGCCTGCTTTGTGCATGCATGAGTAAAAAAAAAAGTATGCTTTGCTTTATTAATATTGCATGATTTAAAAGTAAATGATTGCTTATCTTTGAAACAATAGTATGGAAAGAAATATTAGTTTTACCTCGCTCAACAATGCTTGATGATCTTGTTAAACATTTTTAGCTTTGCCAATGTTCAACAAGAACATTATGAGTTGGAGGTGGCCAGATCGAAAGGTTGAGATCATGGGATGAACATTAAGATCTTAGAGAGCTACCCTGAGTATTTGAAGGGGGGATCAAAAAAGTTTTGGGGAGATTTTGAGGGGAAATAAAGACAGTGGAGAATTGGAAGGAAGTCATGAAAAATAGGAGGTCTTCAATTTTTAGGAAAAAAGAGGTGTGCTGATGTGTTGAGGATTTATCTCTTTTCTATGACTCTAGAGGATAGTTTCTTTTGTGTCCATCCTATTTTTATTTATCTCCTAGTTGTAAGAGTTATGTTTTTTCCTCTTTGATTTGATGATATTTAGAGATTTAGTATAATCATCCTTTGGTGGGGATCCTTTGGTTTGCATCCTAATTATAGGGTAGCAAGTATAGCCTTTTGTCTGATCAATTATTGTTATATTGTATTTTGAGGACCAAATAAGCCATTGTAAGTCTCGAGTTTGTCTAGAGAATTGCCTAGTGTTGGCTTCTTTTGTATGTTGTGGTAAACCTCAGATATTTTATTTGTATGGATCTCTTTTTCCACGATGCCATACATCCTAAGTTGTAGCCTAGTAGAACCAGTTCAATTTGGGTGTTTCCTATGGTGATTCCTTCACCTCTACTTGTTTATTGCATGTGAGGCAGGTCTCTGTCACCTGAGTATTGTCTTATTTCTGATCCTTGCTTTTATTTGATCTATGTTAGTCTATTTTCCTTTAATATTAACTGAGCTTGGCTTGCATGATGATGTTGGAGTTGGGTTTTTACCTTTGTATTTGAGCTTGGGAAGTGTGCTTTGGAAATGTCTTTATGCATGTTATTGGAATTTCATTTCTTGTGTGATCTACAATTTCTTGTATGTGGCATGTGAAAGAACTTAGTTTTAAATAAAAAATTTAAATGTTTTGTAAGTTTGTAATTAGAGTAATCAAATTTGAAAGAACATATACTTAAATGTAGAAGATAATGGCTACATATCAAACTTAGACGATTGAATAGACAAATATCTTGGCAATTAAAATAATAAATAATCTAAATATAAGTGTTTTCTATTCATTCTAGAGACAAAGTAAAGATGCTTTATTGGGTTTTTATTTTAAACATATATATATCTTATCTTGTTGATGTTCTTTTTTTTAGAAATATTAAGCATAATGAGTTGTCATTGATGTCAAAGGTGCATAGTCATTGATATCAAAAGAAGGCAAGGCAAGGTTCATCTCAAAGCACTTGGGACAAAGTTCTAAGTAATTAAATGAAAGGTTTGAAGACTTGAGTTTAAGACCATGGTTCAAAAGAAAGCATGTTTAAAACACAAGTGACTAAGGCTTAAAAGAGATAATACTCTAATATTTTAATATTATAATATTTGGGACAAAAGGAAAGAAGCCCAAATGTTTAAAATATAAATTATAATATTTAAATTTGTTAAGATTTAAAATATTATAATGAATTTAGAAATTTTAGGCAACAAAAACATGGAGGGTATAATAATATATGAAATATTCAAAGTGCCAATGTCTCATTTAAATCTCCCAAGCATATATACAAATGTGGATGAAATTCAAATTTTTATATAATGCATGTGCTAATGTTGGAGTGATTGATGTGAAATTTGTGATGTCCTTTATGATTCAATGGTGGCATCATGGAAGAAAATACAAAGGGACAGTGCACGTTTCGAGGCAGAGTTCATGAACAAGGAAGGGAGATAGTGATCAAAGTTTCATCTGAGCATCTAGCTTAGACGATAGGACCCCCGTGCTAAGTTGTGGTAGAGAGTAGGTCTCGAGTTTGAGACACATCAAGGGTAGCTTGGCAAAGGCTTTTGGTTTAAACGTTTTGTGCCACAGATCATGGATAATAATGTGTGCATGAGGTTTGAGTGTTATGTGGGTGGTTGGCCTAGCGACAGCCCAAGTGGTGCCAAAATGTGGGCAGGAGGTTTTGAGGTCGATTCCCCCCTGCGGTGGTTGTGGTAAACACAAAAATTAATTTTTATTTTGTTAGGAGGTATAATTCTTGTTTGGACATTGTGCGCACTATTTGACTTAGGGAGTCATAAGGGGAATAAGTTTTTTTATTTTGACAAATATTTAGAAGAAAATAAAAAGGGGAAATTGCAATATTTTTAAGGTGTTATTTTGATATGCAAAAGTGAGGAGTAATAAGGTGTAATTAGTGTTAATTAATTTGTATTTGTTATTGTTGATCTATTGTCTTGGCACTTTAGAAAGGATAAATAAGGTGTAATTTAAGTCTATTGATATTTTGTATTTTGGCACACCTTAGGAAAGAGAAGTTTGAAATTTTAGTCTTAAAATTCAAAGCTTTATATTTACAAGACAAAAGAGAAATTTTAGAGTATTTTTTAGCATATATTTGAGGAAAGGTTTTGTGATTGTTTTGAAAAGAAGATTGGCTAACCTCTTGAAGTGGCAAAAAGGAAATTTATTGTGAAACAAGTTTTGAGGGCACATCTTCATCAAAGCAAATTAAGAGGTATGGTGAAATCATTCCTTCTCTAAGGTGTTTGGTTGAGTGAAATATTTCTAAATTATAAGGTGGAGAAATAAGGATTACATATGTGAATTGTTGGAAATATTTGAGCTAGGATTTGTGAAACAACTTGTGCATTATTGATTGGTGAAATTGGAAACACTTGTGTTAGGGTTTTTAAGAACAAATTATGCATTATTGTTGAAATAATTAGTGAAGAATTTTGGGATGAAGAAAAACTGCTCTACGGGGATGGTAGCAACTTTCGGAGGAGGTCTAAAAAATTGGAGGAATGTCATGATGGCATCGGGTCCAGCATAGAGAGTGCATGCTTGTGATATTTTTCATCTAAAAATGACTATAAGGAATAAGATTTTCCAGTGCATGTCGGGAACTGCTTGTTAAATAACAATGGATGTTTGGAATGATGTGAAGTCGAGCCAGTTCTAGTGGTTCAACCAGACTCGATGGAGGAAGATGAAGAGTATCTAACTAAACATGCCCTTATTGGAAAATTTTTGGGCATGCGAATTTCTCTCCCCTTTATGGAGGCTTGGGTCAGGAAGACTTGGAATCTTGAAGGTGATGTGGAGGTGATGCTGAGTGTGAACAACTATTTTATGGTGGTTTTCTCTTGTATTGTAGATCGTAACAAAGCATTTAAAGGGGGTTCTTATTTCTATAACCAAGTGGTACTCTTTCTTAAACCCTGGCATGTGGGTTTCAACCCATTAGAGGAGCGGTCGTCACGGGTTCCAGTATGGGTGCAACTTCCATGGCTCCCATTGGAATTTTGGAGAACTGATATCTTGCATAAGATTCCCCTTCTTCTTGGGAAGTCGGTTGGACTGTCACAACAGACAATGGATAAAAATTTAATCTTTGTTGCTCGTATTTGTGTTGAAATTGACTTAAATAATCCTATTCCAGATTCTATTGAAATACAATTTGGATCAACTACATGGGTTCAAAAACTTGACTATGAAGCTCTTCCATTTTGTTGTTAGATTTGCCATGAATATGGCCACCTACAAACAAAATGCCCTAAGTTTGTCTCACCTGTGGCTTCAAATATTGGGCCCTCTCGGTCTGGATAAAGTTTGGATAAAGTAAAAGCCTCGATAAAGGAAGGGGAATGGGATAAGAAAGGTTTTATTTCAGTAAAAGCTCGAAACAAAGGACGAAGGGCAAACAAAGACCTTAAAGATAGCCAGCCATATGCTCTACTTAATCGTTTTGAAATATTAGATGATCTTGATCAGTGCATGGAGATACCTGAAATGTCACTACCTGATGTAAATATAACAAGGCCAAATCAGATGTCTCTTCTTGAGGGGGAACTTAAGGAATCAGATCTAGGGGGTTTAAATGAATAACATAGGGCTTTGGATTTGAGTATAGGGAACATGGTTGGGTCAAGCCCTATAAGGGAAACTATTTTGGAAAGTGGTACAAATTTAGTTATGCCCTCTCCTACTCAGGTACTGATGTAGTCATATTTGGACTACAAAACTCCTACGGTGTTGGGATTGTAGTAAAAAATAATTAAAAAAAGTTTTTCGGATAAGAATATGAAGGTGGGTCGAAAGAAGGACTAGGATAAAATTAAGTTAATGGGGGAGACTTTTGTGGAGTCAGGCTTGGTGAGAACATTGGACTCCCATTTTTATAACCCCCAAAAATGATTATCCTC
Source organism: Wollemia nobilis (assembly GCA_028583015.1). Taxonomy (NCBI): domain Eukaryota; kingdom Viridiplantae; phylum Streptophyta; class Pinopsida; order Araucariales; family Araucariaceae; genus Wollemia; species Wollemia nobilis. The sequence continues at coordinate 12,927,427 of JAQPPZ010004166.1, forward strand.
TCATGGAATGTAATGGGGTTGAATAACATCCATAGACAAAAAGTTATTCATGATTTGGTTTGTGTGCATTCTTCGGATGTGGTGTTTATTTAGGAGACTAAATTGGCTATTGATAGTATGTTCAATATTGCTCCCAAGTTGTGGATAAGGGGGTAATTCCAGTGTATTGGTGCATGTGGATATGCTGGTGGCGTCACTTGTTTATGGGATCCGGTTAAGATATCCCCTCTTACTTGGATTTCCAGCAGATGGTCTATTTCAATGGTCGAGCATGATAATGAATCTAATGAAATAATCCTACTTACAAATGTGTATGCTCTTATTGATTACAATGGTAAAGTGAATTTGTGGAAGCACATTTGCTTTGTGAGAAGTTTGGTTCCCCTGTATCCATGGATTTTGGCTGGAGACTTCAACTCTATCACTTGTGTAGAGGAGAAACATGGTGGGGTGGACCATATCGAGCCTTTTTCTTCTGTCTTCAATGCTCATATCTAGACCCTAAACTTGGTTTACATCAATCCAGATAATGGTATATTTACTTGGCATAATAGAAGGTGTGGGGAAGCTTCCATCTCAGAGAGACTGGATAGGTTTTTGATATCCAGTTATTGGATGGGTAATAATAGAGGTGCTAGTTCTGTGATTCTGGAGGGTAGGGGATCTGATCATTGGCCTATAAAACTCTCTGCTTTGGAATTAGGGCTAAAAAATAATCCCTCCTTTAAGTTTCAACTTATGTGGCTTCGTGATCCTAAGCTTCATGATTTCATGTGAGGTTGGTGGACCACTGGAAAACCTCCTCATGGCACCGCTATGTATTCCTTTATGAAGCAACTAAAATTTGTAAAACATAAATTGAAGAGATGGAATAGACTGAATTTTGGGAACCTTTCCTTGGCTAATCTGCTAGCTCTTAGGAGGATTGAAGAAGCTTCAAGGAATATTAGAGATCAGGGATTCACGAAGGAGCTTCTTATTGAGGAATTTGAGGCTACAAAAGACCTTGCTGAATGGGAACTAAGGGAAGAAATTTTTTGGAAACAAAAAGCTCGAGTAGATTGGCTTCAGGAAGGGGATAGGAACACAACCTTCTTTTATAACTCAGTTAAGGCTCGCCATAATGGTAACCTGATTACCTCTCTTGTGAATTCTTAGGGTGCCCTACTCTCTTCTTTTAGGGATATTTCAGAAGAGACTAAGAGGTATTTTTCCTCTCTCTTCAAGGAGGACTCCCTATCATATGATGAGAATGAAAAGCTTATTCTAAACTGTATTCCAACGATTATTTCTAGAGAGATGAATGAGCACTTGATGGGTCCAATTTCCCTTGAGGAGTTGGAAAATGTTGTATTCAAGATGAAAAAAGGAAAATCCCTAGGTCCAGATGGATTCTCGATTGAGTTTTATCAAGAGTTTTTGGATTTAATCAAATTTGATATTTTGGAGGTGGTCCATGAGTCCCAAAAGAACAAATAGATGCTAAGGGCCCTAAATGCTACCTTTGTGGTGCTTATACCCAAAAAATAGGGAGCAAATTCCTTGGATATGTTGCCTATTGCTCTCTGCAATGTTATGTATAAGATCATCACAAAAATTATTGCTAAGAGGCTGAAGATATGGTTGAGCAAAATCATCTCTGAGGAGCAAGGAGGGTTTGTTGTTGGCCAAAAAATCTTGGATGGGGTTGTTATTGCTACAGAATCTATTCACTCGATGGAAAATTCTAAGGAGAAAACTATGTTCATTAATTTGGACATGGCCAAAGCCTATGATCGGGTTAGATGGTCCTTTCTTCATAAAGTTCTTACTGCTTTTGGATTTGAGGAGGAATGGATTAGATGGGTGATGAGCTATGTTTATTCTTCCTCATTCTCTGTTCTTGTTAATAATGAGCCATCAGAGTTGTTTGAGGCCTCAAGGGGATTGAGGCAAGGAGATCCTTTATCTCCTTATTTGTTTATCATTATGGTGGAAGGGTTGGGAATATTGCTCAAGTCTCAAGTCATGCAGGGTCTCATTCAGGGGTGGAAGTGGGATAGTATTTTTCCACCTCTTTCCCACCTTCAATTTGTTGATGATACTACTTTGTTGGGAGTTGCCACTATCAAGGAAGTTGGAAATATTAGACAGTCTCTTGACATATATCTTGGTGCTTCTGGATAGTTGATTAATGAGGATAAGTCTTCTATTTTCTTCTTCAATACCCCTCCTCTTATTCAAGCCAGGATTGCTCGTATTCTAAGATTCCAGGTTGGGACTCCCCCCTTCATTTATCTTGGTATTCCAATTTCATCTCACCCTCTACCTAGATCTTCTTGGAAATCTATGCTTGATAAGTTTAGAAGGAAGGTGAATCACTAGACTTTCATATGGCTATCCATTGCAGGTAGAGTGTTGCTTTTAAAATATGTTGTTCAAGCTTTACCCATTTATAGATATTTTGTACAAATAGCTCCCTCTCACTTCATCAAGGACATGGATGATTTTTCAAGATAGTTTTTATGGTCTGGAAAACTTGATCAATCTAAATGGAGTTTGGTTAGGTGGGATTCTATATGTAGGCCGGTGCAAGAGGGAGACCTTGGGTTATGACAAACAACTATTTTTGGGCAGGCTTTGGCTACAAAACTTTATTGGAGATGGTGTACCTCTCAAGATCAGATTTGGGCTAAAATATTATCTTGTAAATACTTGAGAGGTATTTCTGAGGCTGAAATCCCTAGAGTCGGCTTTATTGGGAAAGGTTCAGTTATCTGGGACACTGAAAAGATGAGCTAATTTAATCAAGAAGGGTTTGTTCTGGATTTGCAATCGGGGATCAAATGCTCTTTTTTGGGAGGATTCTTGGGATGGCCACCCTCCTATATTGAATCAATATCCTAGGTTACATTACCTAAGCATTTTTTTCTTGGAAGCAGGTTGGTCTCGTGTGGAGGACTTTAAAAAAATCTAGTATTTTGGAAATATGGAGATGTACAGGTGGAAAGATCCGCAAGAATGGCCCCAAGGGGGACTGGCCAAGGACAGAGAGGTGCTTGCTCTTATTCTTATAGGGAGGCCTTGTTCTTCATTGAGGGGTAAAGATATTCTTTCTTGGAACCCTGATCCTAATGGAACCTACTCGGTAGCCTATGGTTATCAGGTTCTTGATAAGCAAAAGTATGGGAGTCTTCCTGTCACTTGGTGGAAAAATGTGTGGAACAAATTTTCTTGGCCAAAATGTAACTTCTTTCTCTGGTTGGTAGCTCGTAATAAATGCCTCACTTGGGATAATGTGAGGAAGAGGGGATTTCAGGGTCCCTATTTTTGTGTCCTTTGTAGTAAGAATGAGGATGACTCTTCTCATTTATTTTTCCAATGCTCCTTTGCCAGAGACATTTGGCACCATTGGTGGAGCACCTAGAACCATCCATGTTTTCATGTGTTGTCCCTAGTGGAGTTTTGGAGTAGTCTGGGTAGACCTTCGTCCAAGGCCCCCTTCCTTCGGGTGGCTTGGAATTTGGGCCCTTCTTGCATCATCTAGAAAATTTGGCTCAAACAAAACCGATGCATATTTTAGGGCAGTTATTTGGCTATTCAATAGATCTGGCAAAGGATCCTGTATATGGTTCAAGAAACCATCCATAGAAAATGTGATGTGGACCCTCTTTTGGATTCTAGGGAGGAGAAGGTATAGCAAGCCCTTGGTATCTTTGGGGATGGTGTGAACTCTTCTAGCCCTAGTAGGGTTCCTCAACTCAACAAGAAGGTTAGGAGAGATGGTAGGTGGAGGCCACCCCCTAGAGGAGTTTTAAAAATTAATACTGATGGATCGTCCAGGGGTAATCCTAGACATGCTGGAATTGGTGGTGTTGGGAGAGATTCTACTGGTGGTGTCAATTTTTTCTTTTCCATTTATAAAGGTGTTCACTCCAACAATTTTATGGAAGCTCTTGCAATTATTGAGGCCTTGCGGAGGGGGTTTTCTCTTGGCTGGCATAGGATTATCTGCGAGTCTAACTCTCAAATTGTGGTTAATATTTTAAATAGTAAAAGGGTGGAGGAAGTTAATTGGTAGTTGGCCTCTGTAGCTATTCAGATTCTCAGAATGAGTGAAGAGTTCGAATTTATATCCTTTGTGCACATTCTAAGGGAATGGAATGTGGTTGTTGATTACCTGGCCAAAAGGGCTTTTGAGCTGCTAGATCCTTGGAGTATCGATAATTGGGAGAGTCTCCCATCTGGGGACTCTCAACGCCTGTGGGAGTTGATCCACAAGGATGTACAGACTTAATGTGGTTTATTCTTGTTGTATTTTTTGGGTGTCATTCTAGTCTAGTGGTTTTAGCATGTTTGGTTGTTTATTTGAGTCCTGGTTGGAAGCTCAGTTGTACTCTGTAATCTAAAATTTTTATCAATAAATTTTTACCCCTTTATTTAAAAAAAGTAGTGAAGAATTTGGGCATTGATGTGAGTGACATTAGACCAATTTTGTGAAGAAATTTGTGCATTATTGTGTTTGATCATTGAGAGTAAATTTGCAAGGAATAGAGACCAGTTTTGTGAAGCGAAGTTATACACTAGTTTGATTTTATTTGAAAGGGATTTGCAAGAGGTAGAGATTGTATTGGATGAATGGAATATTTGTGAATGTGAAGAACATATTAGGTATTTGATAATACATATCATTCTTTATATGTTCTAGAGGTTAAACGAATTCTAAGTAGAATATGTCTGAATTGCCCAGTTGAAGAAAGCATTTCTGAAAGAGAGATATAAGCATTGTTTGTATGGAATATTTGGGAATATTTTAGTAGGTTCTATGAGTAGTATTAAAATAGTTTTGAGAAAGTCTTATGAGAATATTTGGGATAAAGTTGAGAACAGATCTATGAGAAGACTTGAAGCAGATTTAGGCAAATATAGAGAGTAAATTTGGACAGATTTGTGAGTAGAGTTGGAGCAGATTTGTGCTAGCCTTGTAATGAGGTTTTGTGTAGATTTGAGGTAATATTTATGAGTAGAGTTGGAGCAAATTTGTGCTAGCTTTGTGACGAGGTTTTGTGCATATTTGAGACAGAGTTGAGAGTAGGATTTGCAGCAGACTAGAGTAGAGGGGATCAAGTTATCCTATGGAGAGAGATCCACAAATCAGAGAAGATGGTATAGAGTTATCCTATGGAGAGAGATCCACAAACCAGAGTAGAGGGGATATAGTTCTTCGGTGGAGAGAGATCCACAAACTAAGCAAAGTGGATAGAGTTCTCCTATGGAGAGAGATCCACCAACTAGAGCAAAGGGGATAGAGTTCTCTTATGGATAGGGTTATGCATAATTGGTCAACCCTAAAATCTATTTATAAAATCAAGGTGAATTGTCTTGAAATCATGACAAATTTTTTTGAAGGATACATGGCGAATTGCATTCATTTTTCACCAAAAATTTTCAAACCATGGCGAATCAATTGAAAAATATTTCTAGAGGTGTAGTTCAGTTATTTAGACATTTTTATATGGTTTTTGAGGGTTTTACTATGTTTTTTATGCATATCTCATTGAGATAGGTGGTTTTAAAAAAATATATATGAAAACAGAGCTCCAAATCAAAAGTTATGCCTCCCAGAAGTAGCCTGCAAAAGTGCACCTCTACAACCGATCGACGACACATGACGATCAGCTACACACATGATGATCAGCTGCACACATGACGATCGAATGCAAGCATGATGATTAGTTTTACAAATGACAATCAGCCTCGATTGTCATGTGTAGCCGATAGTCATGCTTGCAGTCGATCGTCATGTGTGCAGTCGATCGGTTGTAGAGGTGCACTTTTGCAAGGAAACTTCTAGGAGGCATAAATTTTGATCTAGAGCTTTGTTTTCAATTTTTTTTTAAAACGACCTCTATTAATGAGATATACACAAAAAATGTATTAAAATCCTCAAAAACCATCTAAAACCAATCTACATGTCTGCAACCGATCCGATCGGTTGTAGACATGTTGATTGGTTTTAGATGGTTTTTTGAGGATTTTAATATGTTTTTTTAGTAGATCTCATTGAGCCAGGTGGTTTTAAAAAAAATTAAAAACGAAGCTCTAGATAAAAAGTTATGCCTCCTAAAATTTTCCCTGCAAAAGTGCACCCCTACAACCGATCAGTTGCACACATGATGATCAATTGCAGGCATGACAATTCAGGTCAGTAACCGATCGTCATGTGTGTAGCCGATTGGTTGCAGAGGTGCACTTTTGCAGAGAAAATTCTAGGAGGCATAACTTTTTATCTGAAGCTCTATTTTCAATTTTTTTTTAAACCACCTAGCTCGACAAGATATACTCAAAAAACATATTAAAATCCTCAAAAAACCATCTAAAATCGATCGACATGTCTACAACCAATCGGTTGCAGAGGTTTCGATCGGTTGCAGACATGTCGATCAATTTTAGATGGTTTTTTGAGGATTTTAATTTGTTTTTTGAGTAGATCTCATCGAGTTAGGTGGTTTTAAAAAAACAAAAATTGAAAATGGAGCTTCGGATCAAAAGTTATGCCTCCTATAATTTTCTCTACAAAAGTGCACCTCTGCAACCGATCGGCTGCACACATGATGATCGACTGCACACATGATGATTAGCTATAAGCATGATGATCACCATACCTATAGCTGATCATCATACCTACAACTGATCGTCATGCATTCAGTTGAATCGATTGTAGAGGTGCTCTTTTGCAAGGAACCTTCTAGGAGCTCTGGATGATCAGTTGCATAGGTGTATCAATCGACCTAAGATGATTCATTGCAAAGTTGCAATCGATCAACTTATATTGATTGATACATATCTGAAACCAATCGATTTAGGCCGATTGACACACCTCTGCAACTGATTGACTTATATTGAGAAGCACTCCTCTACAACCTTTTCAATTTTGTGGGACCGATCAGTGTCTTTCGATTGATAATACCCTACAACCAATCAATAAATATGTTGACTAACAATAGGTTTTTCGTGGTTTTAGAGCTATTTTTGAGTTAGAGTATTTTAGATGTATGTTTATCGCTACCCCCTACAATATATATACGGGTAGTATATGAGGCGAATTGGGCGAGAAAAACAAAATCATTTATAATTTGAAGGTGATTTGGGCGGGAAAAATAAAATCATTTATAATTTGAGGCCATGATGGATTATCAACGACGGGTGAATTTACCCCAAAAAAACTTCCACATCGTAAATTTCGAGAGAATGGGCCCCAGTGAAAGGATCCAAAATTAGCCAATTTAAAATTTTGAAAATTCTAAATAGAGCCAATTTACGATATTTCACGCTTATGCATAACCCTACCTGTGGAGAGAGATCCACAAACTAGAGCAAATGGGATAGAGTTATCCTGTGGAGAGAGATCCACAAACCAGAGCAAAGGGTATAGATTTCTCCTATGGACAGAGATCCATAAACTAGAACAAAGGGGATAGAGTTCTCTTATAGATAGAGGTCCACGAACTTGAGAATAGGGGATTGAGATCTCCTTTGGACAAAGGTCCATAAACATTGTAATAGGGAATTGGTTCCCAAGAGATTTGTTGAGAAAATTTAGAAGAAATATTTTCTTCGTGGATGTAACCCACATTGGGTGAACCACATTAAATCTGTGTCTCTCATGTATGTGATGATTTGTGCATTGTTTCATTTACTGCATTGATACTATTGCTGATATATTTTGGAAAGAAAAGTAAAAGTTGATCTTATACTATTCACCCCCCTCTCAGTATAAGCTTGTGTTCTTCACTTTTATGGAATATTATTAGAGAATGATTTGATATCCTATCTTGTTGAAGTATTTTTATAGAAAGCTGGTAGATAATAGTTTAGATCTTTTATATTTTTATGGATATGTTGATAGAAAAAAGTTATGAACTTTTGTTTGTTGATCAATTTTGGAGATACTTTTGGTCTAGAAGGAATATATATTATAATGGTTTACTGAGACTTGAGTAGGTAGGAAAACTATTATAGAGATAAGTATGGGATTCTCTCATTGGTTTCCTTTTTAAAATGTATTGTACATATTTACTTTGCAATTATATAATGTGTGAAAATAAATAGGGAATTTGGGATCTTCTCTAGGTTGTTGCCTTTTGAGAAAAAGTATTGTGCATGGATGTTTGCAAATACATATAGCATGTTAAGTTGCATTGCATAATGAGTTGTCTTGATCCCTAAATGCTTCCTCAAGTTGTGATTAATTCCTTACATGAAGAAAGTCCTAGAAGGAAGGTGGTGCAAGGACCATTTAGGCAGAATGACATTTTTATATATCAGATTAAAAAGCAGATATGCAAATGATATTTTTCCTTGCAACGTTTAGAGGAAAAAATTCAAATGATATTTCAAGACTAGTAGTTTTGTATTATGAAAAATAGTTTGTTTTGAGTAATGGCAAAAAGAAAAAGGGATTTTGAAAATATGTTAGTTCTTGTGCTCAATGATCTTATTGTTTTTATAAACATGTGATCATGTGATGGAATGTTAATATTTTGGATCTCTAAGTAGAAATCAATAGCATTATGAATGCTTAACTTGTGGTCTATTGAGATGCTCCTTTATATAATTTATTAACTACCCAAATATCACATTTGGATTATTATAAATCTAGTAGCTTTAGGTGAAGCTCATGTTTAATTTAAGATGCATATAGTTTCATTCTCAATTGATATGATGCTATAGCTTAAATACATTTGAATTTTGAAGTAATTGATTTTCTTAGATAGAGTTACTTTGTTGCTTACTCGAGGAGAAACAAGTTCATAGGATGTATTTATACCTTATTTTAGGACCCTAGTCAAAGTATTTATCCCAATCCTATGAGGAGTTGTGATGATGCAATAAGTAGGTAGAAGTGATTCCTAGAAGGAGTTGCAAGAATGCAATAGTTAGGTGCTCATGATTCTAGGAGTTGCAAGAATACAATAGCCAAACACTTGTGAAATGATACACCTTGAATAGTGAGGATTGGGTGTTCCCCTATCTAAAATACTGTAGGAATCATTCACAATATAGTAGTGGTGGTACCTTGAGTGTGTAGATTTAGGTGACCATCTTCATTTCTAGATTAGTAATAATGATTTTAGTTAGCCCACAAAGGTCTGATAACTAAGCACCAAGACTTTACATCTAAATAACCTTCTTAAATGGACCTAGGTTAAGGTCAAGGAATAGGCATTTTCTTTTAAGTGTTATGGGCCTTAAAGGATAATCTATATGATGTGGTCATGTTGTCCTATACCGCTAAGGGTATAGGAAAGGTTGGGGGACCACTTTGGCATCCTTCAAAATGATGAGGTTTAGCAAGGTGAACACAAAAAAACTATGGTATGTTGGTCACTTTTATTCACTGAGTGTCATCTACAACAACATTGAACTCAAATGTGGTGAAGCCTTGAATGCTGAAAATAAAATATTAGGATTTTTGAGAATCTTGCTTGTGTTATAAAATGAATAAATAAATAAATATCTCTCTTCTTGGGTTGTTACAAAATCCTAATGAATTTGATAGTATTAAGTCTTTGGAATTCCATTTGTTGGGCAATAATTTTCTCAAACCAAGGAAGCAACCTCTATACTATTTAGTCAATTTAAAGGATAAAGTGATCCATGCCCCAGTTATAATATTCATAACAAACATTGTAAGGGGTTTAAGAGGACTAGTCTAGCGAGGCCCTAGGATTTTGTCACCTTATGGATGATGAAATTCCTTATATGTGATAGGCATTTTGCCTCTTTATCTAGACCACACTTGGATATACCTACTCATTTGAGACATAGTGAGCATAATACTCATATTCATATTAATTTATCTTATTTATTAAATGCTACTTTACATGACATGGCCAAAATTAAGAAGGAAATGTTATATTAGATATCACAGATTAATCAAATTATTTTTTTGTCATTGAACTGGGACTAATGATGGTAGTAGTGAAAGATGTTTAAAATTTCTAGGAACAAGGAACAAGAAACCACAGGATAATAGTGAGGAAGAGCCAAAAAAATAGTGCTACTAAGATATTGAAGTAGTCTAGTGTTGCCAAGTCCTTACCATAACCTAATATTTCATAGGTGCTAGAATACCTTGAGTCTAGACCGTCAAAATCTAATTAAAAGAAGTAGACATTGGATAGGGCTTCCAAGCCCCTTCAAAAATGATAAAAATCTACTAAGGTGACTAGACCTATGTGCAAGGGATAGATATAGAAAAGATTTTATTTTGAGGAGGAAAACCAAGAGCACACTCAACCAAAATAACAACCTGTTGAGAAGCAACACACCCCCACTAAAAAATGAGATTCCATCCTCTGAAAATTTTGAACTTCCATTTTTGCAGCAGGGACCCTCTAGATGTTTTTCAGGTTTTAAATCCAAATTTGCTTGTCTCCTTTTTAAAGTTGTGCTTTTTCTTGCATTCCAGCTGTGTTATCCAAGAATTCACTTTTTACATGCTAGAATCATTCATGCACAAATAAAATCTTGCATCGGCATCGAGAAAAATCCGAAAACGAGTTGCATAAATTCATGAAAAATCAAACTTTCCATTTTTGGTAGTGTCGCGATATCGCGACACTTCCATTTTTCGAAAATGTCGCGAAATCGCGACAGGTAAATCAAAAAGCAGCTAAGTCATTTTTGTGTAGCGAAATCGCGACACTTTCCATTTTTGGAAGTGTCGCGATATCGCGACATTTCCATTTTTGGAAAGTGTCACAAAATCGCTGCCGGCCGGAGGAGAGAGAAAGAAATCGTACGAAAGGGCACGATTTTGCGACATGTCATGAAATCGCGACTTGTCGCATTTTCACGGTAGGAGAGAGAAAGTGGGCTGCAGAATGAAAATCGGCTAAGTCGCCAATATGTCACAAAATCGCGGTCAACGCATGCAGGTACGGGAACTGTCGCGATATCGCGACGTGTTCTATTTTTGTGACTGGAAAGGAGAAAAAGTGGCTAAGTCCAAAAGGTGCAGCGCGTCGCTAACATGTCGCAGAATCGCGACATGCGAGAAGAAAGTTGTGCGACAGCTGGCAGGAGGCGCGATTTCGCGACATGTCGTGAAATCGCGACATGTCGCATTTTCGTGGCCGACAGGGGAAGAAGCAGCGCAACGCTGGGGACATCACGATTTCGCGACATGTCACGAAATCGCGACATGTCGCAGAATCGCGATAGGAGAGAGAAAGTCCTAAGTTGACCAGAAGTGCATTCCGACGGGAAACAGAAGGCTTCCTGGGGTAGCGACACGTGTCAAAGCATGAGGCAGACAAACAGAAGCCGACATGCAAGCTTGCTTTAGGGTTTTTAACCTGATTTAATCTGTTTTAACCTTTAAAGCTTGGATTTAATGATTTTAAAATTGCTAATGCATCTTTTTGTCTTTCATGCAGGATTCCATCTGGCACTTGCGGGACAACCGAGAAAGGCCATAAAGTCAAAGTTAAAGTGCAGATTTGATCGAGGACCGCCATGCTAGAGGAGAAGATGCTGGTAAAAGCATTCAATGGAGATTTATTGCAGACTTAATAGCTTGAAGACCATTTCAACTCAAATATGGCCTTGCGGAGATCAAATTGATGGATAAGTGGTGACTCATTCTGGCTCACTAGCAGAATTAATGGAGGCATTTATTTGCAGCTGCGGTTGAATGCAAGTGGCTTTAGATTTTATCTTCTCCATTTATGGCAGTTAACTACACAGATTTGCATAATGGTTAAGTTCTATCTGGACTTTGATTTTAAATGGATTTTTATTGTAAAACCCGAGTCCTAGGGTTTAGAAAGATAATATTTGCAGTTATGAGAAGAAGATATTTTTGAAAATATCAGGGTCTGTCCTGAGTCTATAAATACTTCTTCTCAATGTAATCGCGGGAGGCGAAGACTTACAAATAAAAGGCTAATAAGCAATTTTTTGCAAATCTTGTGAAATCCTTTGTTTCTGGACTTGGAGTTGATGTGCTTTAGCTTTTCTATGATAGCATGGCCAGGAGCCTAATATTTTGCAGAGTGTGATAAGTGTATCTTCTTTTTTTATCCGTTCCATTAAAGTTTATTAGATATATGTTGTAAATCTGCCATTATCAAGTTTAAATATGCTGTTAGGCTTCATTTGTTCTTTTGTCTACTAGGGGAAATTGTAGATTTGAGGTTAAGTTTGCTCTGTCTTCACTGTGTGAGCTAGGCTATCGGTGAAAGATACCAGTTTTAACCAGCTACCATTGGATTTATAATTTTCTGCTAGATCTGTTTCACTTTGCCTTGTGCTCTTAGTTGAAAGTGATCTTAGACTGACTGGACACTTTCTTCTTTGATTTGTTCTGTTGTGAAGCTAGTAGCATAGATAAAATTGACAGTTTAAGTTTTACAGTTTAAAGTCTGATAAACTTCTCTTTCTGCCCTACCCTACCCTCTCTTTGTTTTCGGTGAATGATCCATTTTTATTTTCTTTGTTTGTCTTTTATTTAAATCTGCTGACCCATGAGAGCTAGATTAAGAATTCAAGTTAAATCTGATTGTCAACAACTTTTGCAACTACTGAACAAGTTTAGGAACCCCCTGTAAGGTAACGAGAGCGATCCATATTGAAATCTATTCAGAAGTGGAAAAGAGTGAATAGCCATTCGACCCAACTCTGTAACTCGCACCTTGGATAACCAGCTAGATCCTAAAGTGAGTGGGATCCGTCCCGTGGGTGTCTCCGGTGGCTTCCTGCCCATCCTTTCGCGGGGGTGCGTATGAAAGCCGGACCAACACAACCATAGTCTCCTTATTTAACTTGCAATAAAAAATTGATTTCACATACACTAGAAGAAAAGGATAAAGCATAATATATAGAAACTTTGGAACCTTTGAAAAAATAAAGAAATTAAAAAATATAAAAGAGTTATTTATCTTAAATATCTAGATGTTATCAAGCACCTATATTTTGTTAGCACTAAAAAAAGGTTTAGAAGAAGGACATGGGAAGAGGAATCCAAGAAACAAGAATAAAAACAAACTACCCTATAGATCCAATGATCTGGTAAAGAAATTTTTTTATTACAGATTGAAATTCTTAGTAGTAGTAGCAAAGAAGCATCACCAACTATCCCAAGCTAAGAAGAGAATTAATATGAGGAGTTAGTTAGGTCTTAGGAGGTAATAACTGTTGAAGAATCACTATAACCTACATCCCATAAAATGATATTACATCAAGACCTAGGGAAGAGCTCTTTGAATATACTAATCAACAATCCCAAACACTTGGTCAAAAAATAGATCAACATGAATAGTTAAAAAAATATGATAATATCTCAATGGCTTAGAATTGGGAGAGGTAAAATTAGTTATCTAGGCTCTGCAAACAAGATTGGTAGTAGCTAAAATATACTACAATAGAGGAATAAATATTACTTAGCTTTAGGACTAGTTAGCTGAAGCAAGTATTAGAAGGACAATAATTCTAGTTATTGGGCTTGAAAGTGCATTTGGATTGACTCGAGAGTCCTCTTAAGAGACCCCACTACATACCTTAGACCAACAAGGTAGGTTTTGCAAGACAACAAACAATGATAGGGAAGGAGCCTCATAATTATTTTTAGTTGGAAAACAATCTAATGCATAAGGATATACCCCATGATATGTCAAGGGAGTGATGAGGCTCTTAAAAGCCTCATTTTGTACAACTTTTTTTCTTTATTGTTGTACTATTTGACCATGATTTGCTTTATCTTTTGTACTAGTACTTTATTAGACATAGTAATTAGGATTAATGCAACACTAACCCAAGAAGCATGATATTTTATGTTAGGAGGAATAAAATAGAACATTTTGTTCATTAATACCAAGCTGTAAGGGATAGAAAAGATCATCAGGTGTAGAATATAATAGCAGGAGCATCAAAGATAATACAAAATATGGTATTGGAAATAACCTTACACCTATCACCAAAAATAGGAACTTTAATGAGCACTAGATGCAAAACTATGCAATCAATGTCAGATGCAACAATAGTTGACTAGCATCAAATGTGATAATGCTATGCTACCATAAAATGCTAGGTTGATGGGTTAGCTTCAAACATGTCAATATACGGTGATAGAATATGTGTATAGGGATTTTGGTATTGTATACATTAGATATACCATTCTACCAACCTCTTAGTGATTGTAACAACCCCAATAGCTAACCAAATAGAGAGATATTGTTTTTAAAGAACTTATTAAGGTTCTCAAGAGTATCCATGAAATACATATATTGACTAGACATACCCACATTTTGAGTCTATGATGCTCCAAACATCACTCGAGTGGACAGAAGAGACCAAGCTCCCATAGGTATTGGGGTTTACTTTGTATACCTCCATGGTATATAGGAAGATCTTAAAATATCTTTCCATATTTTTGGCATTCTCTATGAATGCAAAATTCTTAACCTTAGCATTACGATTATCTCATATTAGTCCTTCAAGAGGGGATGCAAATTCCTTCCACTAGAAATAAGTTAGTCTATGATGGGACCTTCGATGTAATGCCTTGGTCTAGCTTAACTACACCTTTGCGGTGATCCCTTAAACTTCTTGCTTTTCTTCCCCATATCCACGATGGGTATCTAAGCATCAATCACTCCACGTAATTATCTTCTCATGGACACAGGAATTAGGTATTGTTACCCCATAACAACCCAAGTTGAAAAGGAGAGTTTATACAAAGTTATTATAGAGCCCTTTCCAAAGAAACCCCTAATCCCAAGAAAAAATCTCTCTCTCTCTCTCTCTCTTTCTCTCTATCTCTCTCACTACACAAGCATTAAAACAAGATCATCTTCTATGATGGAAGCAAAACTATCTTATCTTAAGCTTGCAAATAAATCAAATAAAACCTTTAGCTCAAGCATTAGTTCCAACAACATAAATAAGACCATAAAACCATTAATCAACATGGTATCACATAGTCATTCAATTAAAGGTTTAGATTACACAAAATAATAGTCTTTTCTTCTATTACAATAAATCCTCTTTCACCAAGAGTGATTTTCAATAGTATTCCAAGAATAATTGAAGAATCAACTTAGCATGATCTAACATCTTCTTCCCTCGACCTCCATAGTAGTTTGGTAGGAAGGTGGGGATCAAAACATCTCATATGCAAGTATGAATGCATTTCTATATGATTCATTGCATAACAACCACAAGCAAAAGAAGCCCATACTTCTTTCTCAAAATATTTTCCATAAATATTTTAAATCCCAAACCCTTGCATTTCTATATAAATCAATTCAATATAGATAAACACAAGCAAAAGAAGATTGTACTTATTCCCCAAAATATTTTTCACAAACATTTTAAATCCTAAACCCTCACATTTCTATATAAATCAATTCAATATAGATAAACACAAGCAAAATAAGCCCATACTTCTTTCCCAAAATATTTTCCACATATATTTTAAAACCCTTGCATTTCTATATACATCAATTCAATATAGCAAAATACAAGCAAAAGAAGCCCATACTTCTTTCCCAAAATATTTTCCACATATATTTTAAAAATATTGCATTTATATATAAATCAATATAATGTAGCAAAAACAAATAAAAGAAGCCCATACTTCTTTCCCAAAATATTTTCCACAAATATTTCAAATTCAAAGGATAAGAAAACCATCCAAAGATTGACTTCCATTAATGCAACATTAGTTTTCCTTCATAAGGTTATCAACAACTAAAGAAGGTAACACTAAAGAATTCAACCATGGAAATTATTAGCATATTATCCAATCTTGAAAGGTTATCCCCACAAATTAATCCTTTATATCTATCCTTGGATTAAACTAAATATTAGATCAATTAAATCCAACATTAGATTAATATTAAATCTAAGGTTCCAATAAATTGATCTCACATTAAATTAATTCTAAAACCAATGATTGATCCAATATTAGGTCAATTCTAAACTAAATTAATCCATTGTTAGATTAAGGATTACATTAACCCATCATTTGGTTAAGTAGAAAATCTAGAGATTTTAAATAATCAATCTATAATTTGCAAGTCTTATCATTTAAATGCAATACTAAATATTAATATATCATTAGATTAATTGCCAAACTAATCTATCAATTGATTACTTACTAGTCTAAATATTATAATGAATTAATCTATCATTAGATTAATTACCAAACTAATCTATCATTTGATTAATTACCAATCTAAATATTATAATGAATTAATTTATCATTAGATTAATTGTCAAACTAATCTATCATTTGATTAATTACCAATCTAAATATTATAATGAATTAATCTATCATTAAGTTAATCTAGGGTCCAAGGTTAAATCCCATTAGTCAATCAACAAATATTCTAAGGACTAAGTTAAGAATAAGACTAGCAACAAGCTTAAACAAAAGGCTAGCACATCAATCAATTGTTCAAACAAAAGGATTAACCATGAGGTCTATGCAAAAAATGTAAACCAACTATGAGCACCCCAAAGCTGCATCTATGAAAACTAGACTTAAGGAAAAGACTTGAAGGTGCATGATTCATTGGAACTAATATGAACAAGATATACAACAAGACACTCCTTAGGTCAAGAGGGGTTACGTAATACACCATGCAAAGGATGTGATACAAGATAAATCAATGAAGTCAAGTGATGTTAAACCAAGTCAAGCACTACCCTTGCACTACACTCTTTCCTATCGTGTAAGGAGAACTGATTCTGAGTGGGAAAAAATTGAGCACAAAATCCCCAAGGCAACTAATCAAACTCATGCATAGGGTAGCACCAACATGCTAGAATCCACAAAAATGTTAGAGAAAAAACAAAAAAATATAGAGGTTATCTTAAGCAAATAACAACATAGTGGAATCATAGTAAAATAGCATGAAGGTTATCCCAACAATACCATTGAGAAGTTGTGAACCTTGCCCAAAATCCGTAGCCAGGTTATGTTTGTCACTATCACTTATCCTTGTCCACCACCTTGCACTGCACAACTTTGTTATCTCTACTCTTATGATCTACATTTTCCTTTCCCTTGCACTCCCTCTGTTTCAACCTCATTCCTTGCTTAAAATGAAATCCTCCTTCTACCAAGGATATTCCAAGCACCACCCAGCATGGAGAGCCTCTACATAACACACATGGTTGATTTCTTAAGCTCCCACTATCCACAAGGGCATTATCTTAAGATGCTCTCATAAAATAAGAGTGGTATCATGTAAATACTCCCGCTCCACTTAGGCACCATCACTCCAAGGTATGGAGTATTAAGTGCACCACCTCCAAAGTTAAAGGTAGCCCATCAAAGCCACAAACAAATAGAAAGCAATGTTTGAAACTAAAAACTCATGGTTTTCTATTAGATTATTATCAACCTTAGGCACATAAGAATTAACATAAATCTAAAATTAATTCTCTAAGAACATAAGGAGATAATTAAAAGCGTCATGTCATATGCAATAACAAATACACTTTCTCGATGTTTCATACCATTGTTTTATCCTTAAGTGAGTGACTCCTTATTTAATATAGACTTAAGCTATCATCAACTCATGTTAAGGAGACTCATTGCAAGCAACTTTCCTGGTCCAATGGTACGAACATGAGCATAATAAAACCACAAATCACCTACATGAAAGGGTATTCATTCATGTTACCCTGAGTTATTTGATGAACAATTCATCATCATCATTTTCCCTTTAAGATGGTATCTCATTCCTTGTGGTCATTTCTCTTATCCATCCACAAGAATACTTGATCTTACAACCACACAAAGCATTAGCAATACCATATCCTAAAATGAAATAGACACAATATCATAGCATACATCCAAAAAAAGCATAAAAAATAAGCATTAAACATCATTCATTAATACATAGTCCAACTTAAGTAGCAAGTCCTACCAAGGTTGGTCATGATAGTGATGTTGTTAGTAGTTGGTCAAATACCTACCAACTCAACATAGCTGGAACCCATATTTGGATGATAAAAACGTATTTTACATGGATAGCCATGGTAAACCACCTTGTAACCAAAATCTACTATTTCTATCCCTATAACCATGGTAGTTAGGATCTAAAAAAGGCAATTAAACTGAATTAGAATTTGCCATTTTTTATCTAGATTTGCTAAAGTAAATCTACTAAGTATGTTGTTGTTGTAATTGCTTGATAAAGTAAGGAAATAGGAGGGTCTTGTCCTCCTTAGCTATAATTAAGAATATATTTTCATGAGATAAGACTATTGTTGATGTTTCTATGATTATTAATATTGTCGTTTGTTCTTTGCTATACTCTGTAATAGAATCGGTGACTTTTTAAAACATATAATGTAATATTATATTTTAAGTTGGTAGAAAGTATTTTTTGATATGAGATAAGTTAGACCCTTTCTTTTCATAATTATATGAATTAAGGGCACACTCCAAGCAAGTTGGAAGGTACTTATTTAGCACAAGTTAATGTGTGTTAGTTATAGTTCAATTTGGACTTCCTTTACTTAATTAATTAGCTATTTAAATCAATCTCTTGAGAGGACTAAAAAGTAAATTAGTTTGAAAAAAAAAAACTATTGTTATTGCTATAGTGTGTTGCTAAAGAATGTATTATTTTACATTCACTTTTAAGATTTCACTCTTTTTTCTTTGTGTTGTAAGCACATTTATTTTTAGCATTTAAAGTTTCTTAGCATAATCATCTCTCTTTTTTGCCAACAATTATTTATTTGTTATCTTTTGGTTTCTTTAGAGTATAAAACCTAGACCTAACCTTACCTAAACTTTTTCTAGTGTATACAGCCTTTGGACACCATCCCAAATTCAATAATTAATTAAAGTAAGGCATATATAAAACCCATCATTCTTATTCACCTTATATAATTTTTTTACTAAATTTATTGATGGGATACTCTGGTAATCACTAAAATATTCTCTTTTGCCTTTAACCATTGACTCAATTTCTCTTCTTCAACTCTATGTATGGGGTTGTTATCTTGAAGCCTCTTTTAGATCTAAGGGGAATGGAATATAGAATTAAATCTCCTCATAGGTCTATAATATGCCTAGGATGATCACTTACATGCATTGATTCTCTTCTCAATCATATCCCACACTTGCTTGGTAGGTGCATGTAGATGGCAATGTACTATTGTCACATCATCACCAGGTTGTGGTTATTAATGTACAATAGAAAAAAGTGATAGTAAGATAATTCTATGGAATTATAAAGACATATACCAATGTAGATGGAGGGATTTAATAATCTCTCATCCCTTTATGGAATCATTAGTTTCATCATACATATCCCTATCTTATTCATCATTGCACCCTTAAGACTTGGGGGTAGGATGGGCTTTATCATTCTAGAACTTGGAAAAAAATAATACTCAGTAGTTTGGCTAATAAGTAGAATAACAAATCCAATGCTACCTTTGTCAGTCTTGGGCCATCATGGAATATTTCCCACAACTCATTTATCTATCTTTTCTTATCCCTTGTACTAGGGGGTATGAGTTCAAATTGAGTCCCCTTAGTTGAGGGTATTGAAGTATGTCATAATCAATTGGAAGCTCCACCTAGGGGTAATTTATTTTGGATGCCCTTCTATCTTCTAAAATATTTGCTAAGGTGAGCAATTTTATAATCTAGCTATGGTGAGAAAATCTATCCTCTAAAACACCTTTCTATAGGGTGAGTATTCTAAAACACCCCATTTGGGATGATCATTCTAAAACATCCCATTTGAAATGAGCATTCTGAAACATCACATTTGAAATGAGCATTCTAAAACATCCCATTTAAAATGAGCTTACTGAAACATCTTATTTGGTATGAGAATTCTAAAATATCCTATTTGGGATGAGCATTTTGAAACATCTTATTTAGGATGAGCATTCTAAAATATCCTATTTAGTATGATTATTCTAAAACATCTCATTTGGGATGACCATTATCAAACATCCCATTTGGGATGAACATCCTAAAACACCTCTCCATCGGGTGAGCATATTGAAATATATATATTTTTTATGAGCATTCTAAAATATCCTATTTGGGATGAGCTTTTTGAACCATCCCATTTGGGATGAACCTTCTAAAACATCCCATTTGAGATGAATATACTGAAACACTTCTCCATGGGTGAGCATACAAACACTTCCTTGTAGGGTGAGCATCCTAAAACACCCTTGTGGGGTGAACACACTAAAACACCTCCCTATGGGGTGAGCCACTAAGCATCCTAAAACACCTCCCTATGGGGTTAGTATACTGAAACACCTCCCTATAGGGTGAGCATCCTAAAACACCCATACTTGAGATGAACATACTAAAATACCCCTAGTGGGTCAACATATTGAAACACCTACTTGAGAGAGCATTATCTCATTTATAGTACCCTCATGGGTGATCACTAAAACACTCCTTAAGTACCTCACTTAAGGGGAAGCATTTTCAAAACTTATATATATCATAATTGCTTAAGAAAAATTTCATTTATCGAGCATATCAAGCCACCACTTAAGATCAATCTCATAGCCTCAATTATTGTTCTATTATACATTTCTTATATTACTTTTGTTTAATAAAAAAATACACGTACACATATGGAATTAGATATTTTGCAAATTTTTCTCATTTATATATGATCACTATTTTTTTTACAATTATCTATTGTTTTCCCTCAAGGGCTAGTTTTGGGACACCCATTCACTAAAATCATAGGGACCTCTCCTTGAGTTCACCTTGTGGTATCCTCTGAATAGTATACTGCTACTAAAATCATCTTACACATATTCAAGATCCTTATCAAATGGATTTCTATAATATGGTATAGGATACCACAATATAAGAAATCTAAATTTGTGACCAATACAAAAAAAATGATCTCTCTCAATTCTTCCACCAGTCATACGGCCCTTAGTCCATCCACAACCCAATTGGGATCCAACATTAGATTGAGGCAGTTTGTCACAACCCATTTTCCCATCCTTATTTTTTTTACATATCGAAGGGATCTAGAATCTATGCTCTAAAACCACTATTGATGTCACCACATTGATTTCACTCCTATGGTATTATCCGAGGCACACCCATCCTTGCACCTTACATAAATCCATCTATGTACGTGTAGTAGGTGCTTTACTTAATGGGTCACACTATCCATATCATGGATCCGATGAGCTAGTAATTAGCTTCCCTTCATTATTTTGAAAGGTGCACACCAAGTTTTCACCCTACACAAATCCTTCTATGTAGGTGATATGTGCACAAGGGGATTGACTATCCATATCGTATCTGTATGAGCTAGTCCTCCCAATAGACCTCATTTTTAATTCCTTCTTTGCGAGGTAAACAAAATGACAATTCCTATAACTAATATCTTGATAGGTATATTGTTACGCAAAATAGCTCATGCTTCATCATGAAGCTCTTCCTTCCTTTAATATTTCTTATCACTTAATTATTTCCAAACCCGTCAATTTCCTTCATTGATGTTACTAATAGAAGGCACAATACATCCCTTCATAAATTATGTATTACGAAAATTACTTTATATAATTCATAAATCCTTACGCAAGCATCATTTAAAATATTCCAAAGCAATATTTCATAAAAAAAAAAAAAACTCATTTTTGTAAAGAGCCACATTAGTCTTTTAGCAATTCTCTTTCTCAATTTCCTCCTAATTTAGCATACATCTATTCCTCATGCTTCCTTTACATGATTAACAAGTAAGTATGAAATTTCTAATGGAAAACTAATTCAATAATTACCCAATCCATTTAGACATTTCCATAAAGAATCATATCCTTTCTCTTAGACTTTCTAAATTAAAGATGTCTTAAGGATTTTATTTTAGAATTTAATATTTAATTAAACCAACAATATCTCAATATAACATGATCAATTCCATAAAGAATCATAACAACAACAACCTCTTAAACAATAGCACCATAAGAAGAGTCACCACAAAAATTGTACAGCATTCTTTTATCTTGGAAACCCCTAGGGAAAAACCAGCCTTAAATCCTCTTCTTTTCATTAATAAAAAGGTGCTCAATTGTTACAATGAGATAAGACAATCCATTATGTCTTAATCCTCCATTAGGAACTTTCCCTATTTTCCTAGCTAATATACTATGAATAAATCCTTTCATCCATATGTACATTTTAGCTTCATGATTTTGGAGTTCATACATACCCAAAGGTATCTTCCCTGTCCATATAAATTTCCATAAATATGTTTATTAAATACTAATACAACATAATCTCATTTCACAAAATATTAACTATTTTCTAGGAATCAAACAACAAGCTTGACATTTACTAACTTATGCTTTCCTTGAAAGTTCAGTAAATAGACCCTAAGTTATTTCATCCTTGTACCATTCTTTTTATAAGAAGGATGAATCCTTTTAAAACTTTCACAAATGTTGCCATCGTTTTTCAGATACACCAATCAGATACCCACAATCAAGCATAATGTTATGCACATCCAAATAGTTATGGAAGGTAGAATATAATCCAAACATCTACCCATAGATGTTTCTTACTATTCTCATGACCATTCCGAAATCCAATAAATTTTTATGTTAATGTATAGTGAAGTTAAATACTTCCTCGATGAGCGATGACTTCAGGAAAAAAATACCAACAAAAGTGCCTTATTCGTTAATCGAAGTAAAGCCAAAGTTTTCAACTATTCAAATCAAATATTTCAATATGCATTCCTAAAAATGGAATAACTATATTTCTCTTACCTTTCCATATTCAAGGGATGATGATTCCCATCACTGAATCATTTTTCCTTGGTCTAAATTTAAGGGATGAGTCGACATTTCATCCTCATGCATCACCAAATTGTTGAAATCTTATAACAATACCAACCCACTTCAATTAACATGATAAGAGATATTTATGTGAGCAAGTTCACCCATTTCAAGCAATAATACGTCCTCAATTTTCAATAAGCTAATCTACATGACTCCTAAGGTGTCTTACATCTCACTACACCATCAAACCCATCAAAAGCTTTTTTATTAATACTCCATTGGTCCCTACTAATATCTAATGGAAAGATACAACCATGGTTTTCCAAGATCACTCAACCAAGTTAATCCTAATAACTCACCATCAAGGTTTATTTGGAAACAAATGTAGCACAAGTGGATTGCAATATTCCTAGAGGGGGATGTGATGAGAGATTTTAAGATGGATTCCAACTAATTGGATTTAATCTGGTCCAATTCGTACAATTTTACCGTTCACAACTATACAATTCCTAAAACTTACAACTGAAGATTGTACAACCCAAAAATGTATAATTGTACAGTTATAACTACACACTTGTACATTTTCTCCAAGAATATTGGAATTTCTCAAATATCAATCACTTTGCAATTATTCACCTGGAAATGACTTGATCTACCTTCAGGATGCTTAAAAATACAATTTTAGGTTAAAACTCATCAAATGTATGAATTTACAAACCCTTGTACAATTTGGTTTGTTGCTTGTACGGTTTGGGTGAAACCCTCGTTCTGCCAAATAACTTGACTTAGAAAAATACCCATTTGCATATTATTGACAAAAACATCATTCCCAATAATGGGTAACAACCATTATTCCTATTTTCTCTTTACTTATGCATTTCACACAATAGCACATGGATGGTTGTACGTTTTCTGGGTATGCACTTCTACCACAAATTTGGAATCAACAATACCTGTAATAGCAATAAATCTCCACACACAATATAATTATTGATATTGCACTTGGATTCCCACACATGCATGCATAGATCTGACTAAAATAAGGATTTATATTATTATGGTTGTTGTACACAGGTAGTGTACAACATTACACAACAATAAATATAAATTGCAGCATTAAATCCTTATCATTCCATGGAAAACCTATGGATAACACTGAAAATTGCATCCAACAACCCAACCATTACTGAAATACAACCAACAACCCAAAAATTCAAATGGGGGGGCTTATAATGGCTGTCCAAGCCATTCCAAAGTGGTTTCCTAGGATAATTCATTATTTACAACTGCCCATACTCACATTAATAACAATAATTTAATGTTTACTAAGGTTTAATTTGATTTTCATAAAATTACATTTCATCTGCATGTCTTTCCATTTCATTTAATTTCACATGCATTTTAACTTTATTTATTTTTTAAATTTATTTTCTAATTGTACAATTTCACCTAATTGTACATTTTTCTTTCCAATTGTACAATTTATACCAAATTGTATTGTACAATTACACCAATTGTACATTTTTATTCAAGACTGTGAAAATCTAAACTTTATTCTTGCTTCTTTTTCTGGAATATGGATTTGCCTGCCTACACACAACAATAATCATTATGAATTAGAATACCAATCTCCTGGTAGGTTCCATCATATTTGCCTTACTCAACCAAAGGTATATAAAGGGTAAAATCATGTTTGTTTTATGAACATCAAAAATGACATACCAAATATACTTCTAAACCATAACACATCACCCAACCATCCATGTAAGGCACATACCCTGTGGCTATTCTCATTGTCGATCAAAGCAAAGGAGCTATAGTCTTACTAGTATTTCAAATACTATGCTAACTCACTGGTAATGGTAAGCCACCTACTGGGAGTTTCATTATAGCTATACCTCACTCAAGCAACTCTAAAATTATTGATGTCCCAATGATCCAAGCTGAACAAAATGATATAACCATCCTTAACAAAATATATCCTTAGCTAACAAATTACGAATCTGGTAATTCATTCGAATACCAGCTAATAAATAATCACATTAGGTGAATTCATTGTTACAAGAAGAACCTACCTTTGAAACTCAGTGTAATTAAATAGTCTCACAAGGCTTCCAATTCACTTCCCTTTTATCTAATCATTCTCTCTAGCCAGCTATTTTTCTTCTCTACTCGTTTCATGCATTCTCCTCCTATGCACCTTCCAACCACTCTCTCTCCTCTCACTGAGTCAATACACCTTTCCATCATTCCTGATCCTCTCTCTTACTACCACTTTGTCCTTCCTAGCTACAGTCACCCAAAATGTTCCAACATGGTAGCAAAACCAAAAAGCTCACTAGTCCAACTATGGCTTCATAATTGCACTAGTCACCAACATTTTAGTTAATTCCTTAACAGAATAAAATGAATGAATCGAAGCACAACAAAATATTATTTCCTCATAAATGCACCTCCCTAGCTTGCCAACGTACTCTGAATGGTATTATCCTCATAAAAATTTTCCTTCATTGTAAGAGACAACACAATACAAGGCATTAGTCTAACCATATTTAAGTTAAACCATGTTTGGACTAATAGAAAAAAAAATTTAGATACCCATTCGATTATAGGTATCTTGCAACAAAGCAAAGTATTCATGTTTTCATTCTACTAAAGCATCACAATAATTATTTAGCAAAGCCTTAACGTGAGTTAGCTTATCATTCAATCAAGTTATATCATTTTACTTGACAAATATGTAATTGCACCATATAAATATGAATTGGTCCATTATTCTATAAGTAAGCAAAAATATATTATATTTTCCATAAAATAAATGACCTGCACAAACCCATCATTAAAATCAATCCATCCATCCCATGATAACATAGTTTGAGCACTAATCCATTCAATAAAAAGGGTCTTCCAAGGGAGGGTCATGACATTCTCTCCCCCTTAGGCTTAACACATTCCTCTATGTTTCATATAGTTTCAACTTTAAAAATTAATTACAATGTATTTTCAACCAAAAATGGGAAAGGTTTCTGCATATCTGCTACTTTCTTCCAAGTAGCATTTATCTTGGAGTAGCGGTCCCACTAGACCTTACATTGCTCTAAAGTATCTTTCCTCATCGATTTGGAATGGAAATCAAGGATTTTTATTGGTCAAACCTCTATAGCCTCTGGATTCACCATCTACAAATTAGAAAAGTCCCACACATGATTAGGATTAGCTACATACTTTCTAAGAAATGAAATGTGAAAGGTGTCATGAATCTTTGAAAAACTAGGTGGTAAGACAAGTCGATATGCCATAGGACTGATCTTCCCTGTAATTTTGAAGGGTAAAAAAAAAGTGGATTGAGTTTTATGGAATTAATAGCACTCTTCTTTGGTATCACCCTAAAAAATACTTTGTCCCCCACTGCAAATTCTCTCGGCAGCCCCTTGAGGTCGACATAACTTTTTTGACCATCAGTAGCTTCTTTAAGCCTTTCCTTGATTGTCCTTAATTTTTTCTCCATTTCCTTGATCGTATCTGGTCCAAGCACAACCCTATCCTCTAGATTATCCCAATATAATGGTTTCCTACACCTCTTGTCATATAGGACTTCAAATGGTGCCATGCCTAGGGTCGAATGATGATCGTTATTGTAGGTAAATTATACCAAGTGTATAAAATATTCCCACCAGGTCTTATAATCCATACATTATATGTGAAGCATATCCTCTAATACCTGATTCACCCTATTAGTCTATCCATCAATTTATGGGTGATATGCAGAGTTGATGTTTAACCGAGTATCGATGGATCAATATAAATCTTACCAAAACTCATATGTGAATCTCGAGTCTCTATATAAAATGATTACTTTCAAAAATCCATGAAGCCTGAATATTTCCTTGGAAAATCTGTTAGCCACAATTACGACATCATCCTTGGTATTTCTGGATATAAAATGTGCAACCTTGGTCAATCTATCGACCACTACTAGGATTACATCATGTTGGAATCTGGTCTTTGGCAAACCTACATTAAAATACATTAAAATTGCTTGCTATTTCTATGTTGGTACATCATGAGGATATAATAGACTTGTAGGATGTTTGTGCTCTACCTTAATTTTTTGGCATTCTAGACATTGAATGATAAATTCAGTTATGTCCTTCATTCTTGGCCAATAGAAAGTTATCTTCATATTCTCTCTCATCTTTACCCCTCCTAGGTGAGAAAAATATGGAGGTCTATGGTCCTCATTCATGATCATTTTTCTTAAATCACCAGCCCCTAGAATTACTAATCTATCCTTAAAGCACAAGAAACCATATTTGGTTTTGAAATCCTTACTTCCATTATATTTCATTTCCCAGATTTGCTTGTAAAACACATCTTGCTACTGCATTTCCTTAACCTATTCCATAAGGTCCACATGAATGTGAGACAAGATAGTGATGTGTCTTCTCCTACTGAGTGCATCAACAACCTTATTTTATTTCCATTTGATGTATTCAATGCCAAAATCATATTCAGTAAGAAATTCCATCCATCTTCTTTTCCTGGCATTTAGCAAAGGTTGAGTAAATATATACTTCAGAATTTGATGGTTTGTTCTCAACTCAAAGGGCCTTCCTATCAAATAATGTTGCAAAATTTTGAGAGCAAAAACCACTTTTGATAATTCTAGATCATGAGTGGCATAATTGGCCTATGTCATTTTAGTTTCCTAGATTCATAAGTTATTACTACCTCATCTTGTGAGAGCACCCCTCACAAACCTTCTAGTGATGCATCTGTACACACGAAAAAGCTACCCTAAGGATTTGGTATCTTTAGTATGGGGGATGTAGTGAGTTTCTACTTGAGTAGATCAAAAGCTACTTCACATTTATTCATCCATTTAAACTCTTTTCCTTTCCTCTAGAGATTAGTCATTGGAGTGGTTATCTTGGTGTAGTCCTTCACATAATGCCTATAGTATCCATTCAAACCCATGAAACTTCGGACTTCCATCACATGTATTGGTGGTGGCCAATTCAGTATGGCCTCTATTTTCTTAGGATCCACCATGATACCTTATGCTGATAAAATGTGCCCTAAATATTGCACTTCTAATACATAAAATTCACATTTTGACAAATTCCCATATAGTTAATTTTTCCTTAGCAGCTCCAACATGATCTCAAGGTGTCTATCATGCTCAATCTTATTATCAAAATATCATCCAATAATACAAGAAGGAATCAATACAGAAGCATCCTGAAAATATTGTTCATAAAATTCCTAAATGCTACTAGTGCATTTGATAAACCAAAAGGTAAGACAGTTTACTCATAATGTCCATACCGAGTTTTTAAAGTTGTCTTATTGGTATCCTCTTCTCGAATACTCAAATGGTGGTATCCCAAATTTAGATAAATATTTGAAAATATAGTGGCATCCTTAAGCTGATCAAAGAGATCTTTGATTTTGGGTAGAGGATATCTATTTTTAATGGTTGCCTTGTTTAACATCCTATAGTCTATACATAGTCACAAGGAACCATCATTTTTCTTGATAAACAACACTAGTGCACCCCATAGTGACACACTTGGTCTAATCAATCCCTTTTCTAGCAATCCTTGCAATTGTACTTTTAGTTCTTGCATCTCAATTGGATTCATTCTATACAAAGTTGTATGAATAGGTTATATTCCAAGCTGAAGTTCAACAGTGAAATTAAATTCACGCTTAGGGGGTAATCTAGGTAAATCCTATAGAAATACATCACTTAACTCCTAAATATCTGGGTGTCTCTCAAAAACATCTTCCTTATTTTCTTCTCCTATCTCATTCAACTTCACTACATAAACTACTCCTCCTCTCTTCATTGCCTTCTTAAGTTGCATTACGAAGAGGATCTGGGATCAAAAATACCCCTGTAGACTGTACACCCTTTGGACTTTCCCACCATATTCCAAGTATTTAATCCATCTATCCTGGAAATTGATTACAACCTTATGTGCTTGAAACCAATCCATTCCTAGCACTACATCAAAAGCATGCAGAGTTGCTACATAAAGGCAACTTACAATTGTACCACTAGGTAAGAAAATTTTAGCCATAGGGTAACATTAATCTATGAAATAGGTTTACCCTGAGCCATACTCAACCTTCCACCCATGGGCCAAGATTATTGGCATTTCTGGTATATATTTAATTAATATAGTGGAAACAAAACTATCTATGGTGCCACTATCAATTAAAATTTCAATGTCTACCAAAGATCTTACCTTTTATCAGCAGTGGTGTGGCTTGTCCCTCCAAATTCTAACTCTTTTTTGCTACATAAATCTGATGTGCAAGGTGCAGCCAAAGTATTGTCATTGTTGTCAACACAGACAGAGAGATCAGTTGATGCAGTTGATGCAGTGGATAGGAGTTCAGAGGTCAGTCAGAACATGTACAGTAAATTTCTAGGAAGACAGAAGTGGCCCAGATTCTTAGAATCAAAGAAAAAGACAAGTAAGAAAAACTGTCGCGATATCGCGACATGTTTTCTGTCATAATTTTGTGACATGGCCGAGGAGAGAGAAGGCGCAAGCAAAATTGTCATGATTTCACGACATGGACGAGGAGAGAGAAGGCACAAGCAAAATTGTCACGATTTCACGACATGGCCGAGGAGAGAGAAGGCGCAAGCAAAATTGTCACGATTTTGTGACATGGCCGAGGAGAGAGAAGGTGCAAGCAAAATTGTCGTGATTTCATGACATGGACGAGGAGAGAGAAGGCACAAGCAAAATTGTCATGATTTCGCGACATGGCCGAGGAGAGAGAAGGCGCAAGCAAAATTGTCACGATTTCACGACATGGCCGAGGAGAGAGAAGGTGCAAGGAAAACTATCACGATTTCGTGACATGTTGGAGGCAAAGAAGCCAAGTGGAAAAACTGTCACGATTTCGTGACATGTTGGAAGCAAAGAAGGCAAGTAAGAAAACTGTCACGATTTCGCGACATGTTTGGAAAGAAGGCGCAAGCAAAGAAAACTGTCACGATTTCACGACATGTTTGGAGAGAAGGCACAGGCAAAGAAAACTGTCGCGATTTCATGACAGGTTCGAAGAGAAAATGCCAAGGAGAGAAAGTGTCATGATTTCACGACAGGTTCGAAGAGAAAGCGCCAAGGAGAGAAAGTGTCACGATTTCGTGACAGGTTCGAAGAGAAAGCATCAAGGAGGAAAAGTGTCGCAATTTCGCGACATGTTCCATTTTCGTAGGCAAAAGACAAAAAAGGCACAAGGCAGCGAAAGTGTCGCGATTTCGTGACATGTTCCATTTTTGCGGGTGAAAGGCAGAGAAGTGCAAGGAAGCGAAAAGTGTCGCGATTTCGCGACATGTTGTGTTTTCGCTGGCCAAAGACAGAAAAGGCACAAGGCAGCGAAAGTGTCACGATTTCGCGACATGTTTCATTTTCGCGGGCGAAAGGCAGAGAAGTGCAAGGAAGCAAAAAGTGTCACGATTTCGTGACATGTTGTGTTTTCGCTGGCCAAAGACAGAAAAGGCACAAGGCAGCGAAAGTGTCACGATTTCGTGACATGTTTCATTTTCACGGGCGAAAGGCAGAGAAGTGCAAGGAAGCGAAAAGTGTCACGATTTCATGACATGTCTGGTTTTCGTGGCTGCAAGACAAGAGGTGAACAAGGAGGCCAAAAATGTCACGATTTCGTGACATGTTGCGTTTTCGCGGGTAAAAGGCGAGAAGAGCATAAAGAGACAGAAGTGTCACGATTTCACGACAGGTCGCGACAGCACGATCACTGACAGTTAACTGAAGCAGAACAACAGTTAAAGGGGCAGTTGTAGAGGAAAAGCATGCAACTATTTTAAGAATAGTCGAAGAAGGAGAAATCAAATAGTCGCATAAATAGAATAAAAAAATGCATGCATGCACAGAAATGAATACGAACAGTTATGTTCAAGAAGACGTACAGTCATGGTAGAGATATACGTTGCATGTAACGTAATGCCCACACTATATATATACAAAAGGAGTTACATATAGAAGGAGTTATAGTTGACAAGTGGCAGAAGAGAATATTAATAGAATAGTTACAACTGGCAAGTGGCGCATGAGAAATAAAAGATGGAGTTACAACTGGAGTTACTATTAGACAATTTGATTATAAAAGGGCAGTTGCATGGAGAAATAAAGTTGTCACTTAGAGTGAAAAAGTGCTATAGAAAGAGTGTGAAAGTGCTGCTGAAAGAGAGTGTGCAGGAGGCGAGTGAGCAGGGTGTGTGCTGTGTAAAGAGTGGGCAATGTTGAGAAAGCAATAGACCAGTCAGGGTCTTGTAAAAGCGAAGGCATTTTTATGTCAAAAATATTCAAAATAGAATTTTGAGTTGGTGCTTGGAATCAGGGGTTGGTGCTCCTTTCTGTTGGTGCAGATAAATTAGGGGTTGGTGCTCCTTCCATTTGGTGCTGGTAAATTAGGGGTTGGTGCTCCTTTCTGTTGGTGCAGATAAATTAGGGGTTGGTGCTCCTTCCAGTGGGTGCTTGGTAAATTGTTTGTAAAGTTGGTGCTTTGCAAAGGCTGGATTTGGATGGGTGTCCAAGCAGTCTATTTTTGAGGAGTAGCCAAAACTGGTGAACCTCGTTACATCTTGTGTTATGTGATGCTCTCATGTGATATTTGCTTTATCTGGTTTTAAGTTTTCATTGCTTCAGATTTAAGAGTTAAGTTTTTAAGTTTGAAATAGCTACACTGATTCACCCCCCCTCTCAGTGCCATTGTAAGACTAACAATTGGTATCAGAGCCAAGTTCTTGAACAAGCTCAATCGGCTAAGGTGATCTGGGAAGTGCCACAATGGCAGTTGGTGAAGGATTCTCATCAAACAAAGCTCCATTGTTTGACGGGACTAATTACGCATTCTAGAAAATCAGGATGCAGACATATCCGTGTGCATTGGGATACGACATATGGGACTCAGTAGAAAGTGGATACACAATACCCACCACTCCTCCAACCGATGTTGTCGGTAAGAAACTATTTGAGAATGACTCAAAGGCAAAGAATGCTATAATGTGCGATGTAGCAAACAGTGAACTGGTAAAGATCATGAGCTATAAAACTGCAAAAGAAATTTGGGACAAATTGAAGAGCATTCATGAAGGAGACGATAAGATCAAGGAGGCCAAGTTGCAAACTCATCGAACTCAGTACGAAGCGTTAAAGATGAATGACGATGAGAACATAGCGGCATATATGCTGAGAGTAAATGAAGTCATTAATGCCATTAGAGGACTCGACAAGAAAATCGAAGACCCTGCAATCGTAAAAAAGGTATTAAGATCTCTTCCCAAAATATTTGATTCTAAAGTATCAGCTATAGAAGAAGCCAAAGATCTAAATACGTTTAGTATGGATGAGATGCATGGTTCGTTGACTGCGTATGAGATGAGAATAGGAAATTCTGATCCCATAGACAGAGAAGCTACGTTTAAAGCCCACAAACATACGAAAGCAAAACAAGAATCCGAAGATGAAGAGACATCCAATGAGATGGAAGCAAACTTTGTCCAAAAACTAAAAAGGGGACAAGGAAAATATAGAGGAAAGCTACCATTTAAATGTTTTAGCTATGGAGGCATTGGGCATGTTGCAGCTAAATGTCCACGAAATATGGAGAATGAAAGTGATGAAGAATCGCACCGAGAAAGAAGTGACTGGAAGAAAAAGATGAAGTTCAGAAACAACCACTTCAAGAAGAAAAGTTTCATATCCAAGAATGTCAGCTCCTCTGAAGATAGATCCGGTGAGGATTCTAAAGAAGAAACAGGTGAAACTCTGTTCATGGCATTCGAAGAAGAAAATACAGAAGAAGAACAAGAAAGTGATGGAAACCTTGAGGCTGAGGCTGAAGTAAATCTAAGAGGTGAGTTGATTGCTGCACTTGAAGAATTGAGGAAAGAAAAGAAAAAGAACAAAAGACTGTCCAAGAAATTGGAAGAATATGGAGATGAGATTGAAGATCTCTTCTTACAGGTTCAAAAGGCCAAGAAATCAGAAGAAGCCTTGAAGACACACCTGGATGATGAGAATTATGTATGCAACACAAGTGAAGAGGAATCTAACAAAGTTATTGTTGATCTAAAGCTGCAAGTAGAATAGTACAAAAGGATTGAAGATATTCTCAGGTCTCAAATCAATGAGAAAGAGACTGTTTGCTGCCAACAAGAAGAAGAGATTGTTTCATTGAAGAAACAACTAGTAGAGGCCAATGTAAATCTCAAATATGAGAAGAGCACAGAGTTGCTAGATAAAATGATAAAGCAACAAAGAAGCTCCACAACTAAGCTTGGTCTTGGATATGAAGTTGAACAACCATCATCTTCCAAAAATGCAGAGAAGAAGAAGTTCACTGATGAAGGAAAGAAGAAAGAAAAGTCTGAAGCTGAATCTTCAAAAGGAAGAAAATATCAAAGAAGATCTACAGCAAAGCAAACACCACAAAAGAGGTTCTCTCATTCTCACTCTTCTCATAATAATGCTTTTAACGGTTATTGTTTTAGATGCAGCCATTATGGTCACCAGGCAATTTACTAGTTGATTGAATAATAAATCAAGGAGTTATGCTAGTAGAAATACGTCTGCTCTTTTGAGTGAACACCATGTGCAATGTTTTAAATGTAATGGTCATGGGCACATAGCAAGGTTTTGTCCAAGCACCTCTGCATCTAATCTAAGGCAAGACCATAGATTCCATCAGACACAAAGAGTGCAACACAGACAGGAAAATAATTATCCATCAAGAATGCACAAGAGACAACCACCCAAGAGAAATGTTCAGGTTCACAAAAAGGTTCAAAATGTGGATGCAGGTGAAAATTCTCAGCCTAAGTTCAAGAAAAACTGGAGAAAGAAAGAAGAGAGGAAATCGTGTCTCCTTGGACAGAAGGAGATTACTCCTCCATTGCTCTAAGCAACTCTAGTTGGCACATCCTCAGGGGGAGCAATATTAAAGTCTTATTTTAATGCTCCTATGTATTTGTATGGTTTTCTGAGGATGAAAGGCAAGTGGTCGGGAAATTGTCGTATTGCTGTTAAAGTGTGTTTTTCAGTTTATGTAGTGGTTTGTTGAAGTGTCGTGAAGTGTGGTGATTAAATGGAGAGCTGTCACCATTGGTAGTATTGCTTATGTCATTGTTGCTCTGTTGATGATTCTTCTGCCACTGTTCAAAATTACGGATCATAACAGTTCAGATTTTTGGTTTGATGAAAGAATGCGAGATATTGCCTGAGGAAGCAGAATACCGAGAGTTGATGACTGCACGCTGATTGAGGTTCCAACGCTAGAGGTAATGGTCCAGAAGTATGAGTTTGAGTAAGGTGTAAAAGGATATATTGTTTGTATGCTTTATATTTCTTTTTATAGTTGACTTCTAAGGATTGGAGTCATAAGGTGTTTTAAGGAATAAATATTTTTGTGGTTACTTTTATGATCTAACCCTAACTTGGTGGCAAAGTTGAGGGTGGTGTTGGTAACAGGTTGAAGATCTATTCTCTTCTTCCTCAAACAAAGAGGAAGCATTTTTCACTAGGGTTTATGTTAGTAAGTCTTGCTACTTGCAGTGAGATGGTGAAACCCTTAGTTGGCTGTTTTGAGATTGATGGTTGAATGCTTCAAGGTTAATCTTGAGTTGAATGATGTTGGTTAAACCTTGTCTATAAGCATTGTTGTTAAAGCCCTAAATGGTTGAGAAAAGATATTGGTTGTGGAAAGATCATGAGTATCATTGTTATATGAGTTATTGCATGGTTGGCAATTGTTGGGTTGTGTTTCATGTTCTTGAGAAAAGCATACTACATCTATCTTATTCTTTTGAGATTGAGATTGAGCTGAGATTGAGATTGGGAGTTAAGTATAGAACATATTGAGTCTCTAACAATTCTCTTTATGCTTCTATGAGGTTGATGAATCACATTGGGTCTCTAACAATTCTCTTTGTGGGTTCATGCTAAGCAAGTTTTTCTTGATGAACTTGTGAGCTGATTTGGACAAGTTCTAGTGAAGACTTGTGAGCTAAATTGGACAGGTTCTAGTGAGGACTTGTGAGCTGATTTGGACAAGCTCTATGTAAGCTTGTTAAGCAGGTTCTATGTGAGCCTATTGATAGAGTACAGAGAACATAGTCTCAATGGATAGAGATCCAGCAGCCAACATAGTTGAAGATAGATCTGAGTAATGCCTATTATGCTTATCATGGTGTTGTCAAACAGTGAAATGAAGTGGTCACATATTCCCAAGAATAGTCTAAGAATTGACTAGCTATCGGGATCAAATTCTCAGGGGGAGCATTTATGCATCTGTTTATCATATTGCTCATGTTTATGCTTTTTGCTAACTATAATAATTTTTTGCCTGAGAATGTTGTGCATGGACTCAGGGGGAGTCTGCAGTAGCCCTTTGGTATTATTGTCAAAGGGGGAGAAGAATTACAGGAGATTGCATGAGTGTAGGAGATTGCATGAGTGTTGCCAACAATTCCAAAGGGGGAGATTGATGTGCAAGGTGCAGCCAAAGTATTGTCATTGTTGTCAACACAGACAGAGAGATCATTTGATGTAGTTGATGCAATGGACAGGAGTTCAGAGGTCAGTAGAACATGTACAATGAATTTCCAAGAAGACAGAAGTGGCCCAGATTCAGAAAATCAAAGAAAAAGACAAGTAAGAAAACTGTCGCGATATCGCGACATGTTTTCTGTCGTGATTTCACGACATGGCCGAGGAGAGAGAAGGCACAAGCAAAATTGTCACAATTTCATGACATGGCCGAGGAGAGAGAAGGCACAAGCAAAATTGTCACGATTTCACGACATGGCCGAGGAGAGAGAAGGCGCAAGCAAAATTGTCATGATTTCATGACATGGACGAGGAGAGAGAAGGTGCAAGCAAAATTATCATGATTTCGTGACATGGCCGAGGAGAGAGAAGGCGCAAGCAAAATTGTCACGATTTCATGACATGGACGAGGAGAGAGAAGGCACAAGCAAAATTGTCATGATTTCACGACATGGCCGAGGAGAGAGAAGGCGCAAGAAAAATTGTCATGATTTCGCGACATGGCCGAGGAGAGAGAAGGCACAAGGAAAACTGTCATGATTTCACGACATGTTGGAGGCAAAGAAGCCAAGTGGAAAAACTGTCATGATTTCATGACATGTTGGAAGCAAAGAAGGCAAGTAAGAAAACTGTCACGATTTCGTGACATGTTTGGAAAGAAGGCGCAAGCAAAGAAAACTGTCATGATTTCATGACATGTTTGGAGAGAAGGCACAGGCAAAGAAAACTGTCACGATTTCATGACAGGTTCGAAGAGAAAGCGCCAAGGAGAGAAAGTGTCACGATTTCGTGACAGGTTCGAAGAGAAAGCGCCAAGGAGAGAAAGTGTCATGATTTCATGACAGGTTCAAAGAGAAAGCGCCAAGGAGGAAAAGTGTCACGATTTCATGACATGTTCTATTTTTGTGGGCCAAAGATAGAAAAGGCACAAGGCAGCGAAAGTGTCACGATTTCGCGACATGTTCCGTTTTCGCGGGCGAAAGACAGAGAAGTGCAAGGAAGCGAAAAGTGTCGTGATTTCGTGACATGTGTTTTCGCTGGCCAAAGACAGAAAAGGCACAAGGTAGTGAAAGTGTCACGATTTCGTGACATGTTCCATTTTCATGGGTGAAAGGCAGAGAAGTGCAAGGAAGCGAAAAGTGTCACGATTTCGTGACATGTTGTGTTTTCGCTGGCCAAAGATAGAAAAGGCACAAGGCAACGAAAGTGTCACGATTTCGCGACATGTTCCATTTTCGCGGGCGGAAGGTAGAGAAGTGCAAGGAAGCGAAAAGTGTCACGATTTCGTGACATGTCTGGTTTTCGTGGCTGCAAGACAAGAGGTGAACAAGGAGGCCAAAAATGTCATGATTTCATGACATGTTGCATTTTCGTAGGTAAAAGGTGAGAAGAGCATAAAGAGACAGAAGTGTCACGATTTCACGACAGGTCGCGACAGCATGATCACTGACAGTTAACTGAAGCAGAACAACAGTTAAAGGGGCAGTTGTAGAGGAAAAGCATGCAGCTATTTTAAGAATAGTCGAAGAAGGAGAAATCGAACAGTCGCATAAATAGAATCAAAAAATGCATGCATGCACAAAAATGAATACGAACAGTTATGTTCAAGAAGACGTATAGTCATGGTAGAGATATACGTTGCATGTAACGTAATGCCCACACTATATATATACAAAAGGAGTTACATATAGAAGGAGTTACAGTT
This sequence comes from Wollemia nobilis, assembly GCA_028583015.1. Lineage (NCBI taxonomy): Eukaryota > Viridiplantae > Streptophyta > Pinopsida > Araucariales > Araucariaceae > Wollemia > Wollemia nobilis. The sequence goes on from JAQPPZ010004166.1 coordinate 12,964,516, forward strand.
GACAAGTGGCAGAAGAGAATATTAATAGAACAGTTACAACTGGCAAGTGGTGCATGAGAAATAAAATATGGAGTTACAACTGGAGTTACTGTTAGACAATTTGATTATAAAAGGGCAGTTGCGTGGAGAAATAAAGTTGCCGCTCAGAGTGAAAAAGTGTTGCAGAAAGAGTGTGAAAGTGTTGCTAAAAGAGAGTGCATAGGAGGCGAGTGAGCAGGGTGTGTGCTATGTAAAGAGTGGGCAATGTTGAGAAAGCAATAGACCAGTCAGGGTCTTGTAAAAGCGAAGGCATTTTTATGTCAAAAAGATTCAAAATAGAATTTCGAGTTGGTGCTTGGAATCAGGGGTTGGTGCTCCTTTCTATTGGTGCAGATAAATTAGGGGTTGGTGCTCCTTCCAGTCGATGCTGGTAAATTAGGGGTTGGTGCTCCTTTCTATTGGTGCAGATAAATTAGGGGTTGGTGCTCCTTCCAGTGGGTGTTGGTAAATTGTTTGTAAAGTTGGTGCTTTGCAAAGGCTGGATTTGGATGGGTGTCCAAGCAGTCTATTTTTGAGGAGTAGCCAAAACTGGTGAACCTCGTTACATCTTGTGTTATGTGATGCTCTCATGTGATATTTGCTTTATCTGGTTTTAAGTTTTCATTGCTTTAGATTTAAGAGTTAAGTTTTTAAGTTTGAAATAGCTACACTGATTCACCCCCCCCTCTCAGTGTCATTGTAAGACTAACAAAATCTTGTGTGTAGGTTCTTTATAAGCTGGTTCTTTTCCCTTTGAACTGGTTCCAAATTTAAGTGGACATTTTTTGGCATAATGTAGACCACCACATTCATAACATCCTACTTTGGATCCTACGTGTGTTTTTTGCTTTTGTCCATCTTTTATTTTCACTTCATGTGACGAATTAACCTGACCCTATGCTAATGATCGATTATCATCATTGTTGTGATTGTTAGGGTTATGGTTCTTCCCCTTGAACATCTTCCTAAACTTTCCTTGCTTCCTATCATTCCTTATTTCCCATCTAGGGGGACTCTTGTTTACTTGTTCAATTTCCCATTTTATAAACCCTACACTATTTCTTTTTCTCAGAGCCTCTTTGTCTTGTTTAGATTCCCCTTCATAGTTGAAGTAGAGCTTGAGATAAGCTTTGGATTTTTTGGTTAGATCATAGGTCTTCTAAAGATTACCAGGTTCCTACATATTCACTACATGCCCTATCCTAGTATCCGCTCCTAGAATAAACTTATGTATCTTCATTTTCTCATTATATGTGGGCACATACTTCAGAAGCTTGATGAATTTCTGATAGTATACCTCCACAGTCCTACTCCCTTGTCTAATTTTTGTGAACTCTTCAAATTTCTTGGTGTAGAAATATTCAGTGAGGAATATTTCTTTGAAAGCTATCACAAAGTTTTTCCCATTTCAAATCAATTGAAGCCTCAATCCCTAGTCTGAAGAACATGTGCTTATACTGAGAGTGGGGGGTGAACAGTATACAATAAAATTTTTTGCTTTTTAATCCAATTAACAACATCAAAAATATTAAATCATTAAACATCACACAAAGAATAACACACATGAGAGACATGATTTTCTGTGGTTAACCCAATGCGGGCTAATCCACGGAGAAAATATTTCTTATAAATTTTTCTCAAATAAATTCTCTTGGGAATCCTTCCCTACAATGTTTATGAACCTCTGTCCAAAGTAGACACCAATCCCCTAAATCAAGTTCATGGATATCTATCCATAGGAGAAGTCCTTCTCCTCTGATCGAGTTGGTGATCCTATAGAAGACTACTGCCTCCACTGCACTGGCTTGTGGATCTCTCTCCACTGAAGACTCTTGTCCCTACTTAGAAGACCTATCCTCACTACCCTGGCTAATGGATCTCTATCCAATGGAGACTATTGTCCTCTTTGCTCTGTCACTTCCAAAGCTCTATCTCAAATTTGCACTAAACACATTCCTTCGATCTAGCATAAATATTCTCAATCTCTATCTCTAGTCTGGCATAAATCTATCCTCAAATCTACTCAACAAGTCCACATAGAACTTGCTCAAATATGGTCAACAAATCCACATAGAACTTGATCAAATTTACTCAACAAGTCCACACATAAATTTCTTAAATCTACTCAACAAGGCCACACAGAACTTGTCCAATATGCTCAACAAGTCCACATAGAACTTGCTTAAATCTGCTCAACAAGTCCACACAGAACTTGCTCAAATCTGCTCAAAAAGTCCACACAGAACTTGCTCAATCTCATAGAAACATAAAGAGAATTTTTAGAGACTCAATATGTTCTATACTAATCACAATGCTCAATTACTTTCTCAACTCAATTTAGAATATAGAATAGTTTGTTTTATGGAACTTGAACAATCACTTCACACTCTCACTTGACTAGGTTCAATCAACTCTACTCAACCAATAACTCAATTAAATAATCCTCTCTCTCAAACCCTAGTCCAAGCTTATAAACACCAACTCAAAATATTTTCAAAAACAACAAAAAATCTCACATAACAATGATACTCATGATCTTTGCAAACCCTTGTTCAAGTTCTTCACTAAATAACTCACTTCAACAACAATGCTTATAAAACAAGGTTTAACAACAATTCTTTATTCCAGAAAACCTTGAAGCATTAACTCAACACACTCAATAGGAAAACCCTAATCAAGTCCTTTTCACTCCAAACTTATTTTCCAGAAAACCAATCAATCAATTCAACTATGGAAGAATGTGCTCATACCTTTTTCTTGATGATGAAAGGATCTCATAAATCTATCACAACCAAAAACACTTCTATACCAATCTCAAAGAGGTTAGAAGATAAATATTTCACACAATGTAATGTAAAACTCAATTACACCTTATCACTCCATATTAATAGCAATATTTGACAATAATATCTTCACAAAAATTTCCTTTTCAAAACACACCTTCAATTTCTTAATTTCACAAAATTGATATTCCAAATTAATTTCTATCTTCTACGGTAAAATAATATTTACCTTAATAAAACACCTATTTACCACTTAGGTAATGTTGTGGCTGCTCCACAACGTACCCCAAAATTGGGGACCCACCTTTTTTGCATGTTTTCCAAGAAGACCGAAGTGGCCCATATGCTAAAGATCAAAGAAAAAGCAAAACACCGCAAGGAGGAAAAAGTGTCGCGATATCGCGACATGTTGCATTGTCGCGGCCAAAAAGAGAAAAAGTGTCGCGATATCGCGACATGTTGCATTGTCGTGGCCAAAAGAGAAAAAGTGTCGCGATATCGCGACATGTTGCATTGTCGCGGCCAAAAGAGAAAAAGTGTCGCGATATCGCGACATGTTGCATTGTCGCGGCCAAAAGAGAAAAAGTGTCGCGATATCGCGACATGTTGCATTGTCGCGCAAAAGAGAAAAAGTGTCGCGATATCGCGACATGTTGCATTGTCGCGGCCAAAAGAGAAAAAGTGTCGCGATATCGCGACATGTTGCATTGTCACGGCCAAAAGAGAAAAAGTGTCGCGATATCGCGACATGTTGCATTTTCACGGCCAAAAGAGAAAAGTGTCGCGATATCGCGACATGTTGCATTTTCAAGCCAAAAGAGAAAAAGTGTCGCGATATGCGACATGTTGCATTTTCATGGCCAAAAAGAGAAGAAGAAGAAAAGTGTCGCGATATCGCGACATGTTACATTTTCAGGCTAAAAGCAACAAAAGAGAGCAAGGAGGCAAAAGTGTCACGATATCGCGACATGTTGCATTTTCTGCCAAGGGAACAGAGTAGTTGACAATGCGTCTGATATTAGTGATGAACACCAAGAACCCGAAGACATGCATAGTGACGTGGACATAAGGACAAAATCCAATGAATAAGACAAAATGTTACATAAGGAATCTTTAATGATTTGAAATCATTTAAGATGGTCGTTACACACGGAAGGAAACGGACGCAAGCCCATGTGGAGAAAATGAAACGAAGGGCCACAAAATAGAAACGAAAAGTTTTTTTTTGGAAATCAAAACACATGCATGCACAAGGGAAGGAGAAAACGAACAGTCATGGAGGGAGAAACAAATTTTTTAGAGGTTTTAAATACGCCATTCAAAGAAGTGGAGAAGGGCTGGAAATTGTAGAAAAAAAACAAAGACTATCTTTCGGAATAAAGGATTTTTTTTTGGCAAGAGCAACTCTTGTGTGTGAAATCAAAAGGAGATTGAAACTAAGACTGTTGCTATTTCTGTAAATCTTTCCTTTGCATTATTGCTTCTTGTATCTATTCGTTTACGCCATAAAGTGGGTTACGATAGGTGAATGATAGAATGATGCAATTATTTGTTTCCTTAGAGTCTTGCATCTGATCTAATTTGATTGTGTTTATGTTGCAGGTCTGTTAGGTCAAGTTGTTTTAGAATTTCATCTCATAACTTGGGGTTTTGCAGGGAGGAGATTGCTAACCAAATTAATGTCCTGTTTTGTTTTTCCAGCTAACTTTTGTAAATTATGTTTCTGTTTTAGTTTTTTGATATTTAGATTAGTCTTGCTTTAAAATCTACTATTTCGATTTGGGTCCATTCCAAAATTTTTGCATTTGTTTTCATTCTATTCTGGTCCTTTTCCAAAATTCATGTTCATAAACAGTTCATTTATTGCCATGAATAATCTAAGTTATAAAGAAGGTAAATAAATCTTCCAAGAGTATGCTCTACGTCTACGCTTGAGAAAGCGATCTGCTCGCACCAAAAATTGGAGGGTTTGTTTATAGATCTAGTGTTTCCCAAAGAAAACCAGGGATTAATAGCGGAGAAGAGAAAGCCGCTTCTAGATCCACTTCTTTAATTTAGATTTTCATTCTTGCATCTCCAAACACCTTCATCTAATTTTTAGATAAAATATGGGTTTAGGAGGGCTACTAATTCCAAATGCACACTAAATCAGATCAAGTGAATGAATCCTAGCTTGCTAACTTACTAATTTTTTGCTAACATTTAATGCTAACATTGCTAACTTTACTAACACCAAATGCTAACATAGGGATAGTGGAACACTTTTAAATAAAGATAAAACGAACCCGCTAACTCTAAAAATGAACCTCATGTTAAAGGCACGGAGCTTAAAATGAAGTGGCTTATACCACACACTTTCTCATTTGGAATATTTTTAAGCTGAAGATAAAAGAGGTTACTAACTGGGTTTCGGGTAGATTACTTTAATCTCAAGAACATTAAAAGAAGCTATCTTCGCATTTGGTTGATTTAATGGATTATGGTTGCAAAGTACTTGTTCGAATCATTAAAGGCCCCTTGTTAACTCTTACTTGCATGGTTTAAGTTATTCTGGTATACATTCATTTATTTGCTTTAGTCTTGATTGATTATATGCATATGAATGTTTGTTCACAAGAACCTTGGAGAAATGAATAATGCTACTTAATTTCTTTGCAAGAGAGAGTTTCCTGTTTGAGACTCTAGTTGTGGTGATCATTTTGCTATAGGGAAAAATATTCACTCAACATTTTGGCGCTAGAAGGAGGGCCTTCTTTATTGCTTTGTGATTGCGATCTGTTCTAACGATTAACGTGGGTAGTTTTGTTTCCACCTATTGTGCTTACAGGTATAACATTTATTTGTTTCATTTTGCAAGTGAGTTGAGAGAAGTCTTTTAGAGTTCTAGAGTTTTCAAGCTGGCCCAACCTGAGTACATAGCTACTAGGTCCAAAACCACAGGGGAAACTATTTTCCAAAGCCTTTCTCCCACTGCTAGGAAGCCGAGAAACAAAACATTAGAGATCGAAATACCACCCAATGTACTTGAGTTAGGAGCTTCTTTAGACTCAAGTACGTCTAGTGGGCCTGAGCCCACAATTTCAAACGTGACAGCTACACCAAGTGCGTCTGTCCCCATCATTACAAGTGTCGCCATTGTTCCTATAGGGTCGATACCTTTGAATAACATGGCCCAACAACAACAACAACAACAACCACCTGCCCTTTGGTATGGTGCGCAAAGTTCTCCCTTGGATATCCCTGGGGTAGTCCATGACTTGCCTAGAAATATTGAAAGGGGATTGCCTAAATTCGTGCATGATGGTCCCATAACAGCCGAAGAACATGTCCAAATTTACAAGGATTACATGTTTAGACAAGGAGTTACCCATGAAGATATCGCTTGTCGAATTTTCCCTGCTAGTCTAGACAAGACGACCAATGAATGGTACAAGAATCTTCCCGTAGGGTCCATTACTTCATGGGCCCAATTAGAAGTTGCCTTTATTAGCCAATTTCGAATGTTGTTGGATCCTTCCATAATTTATAATTTATTCGTATCATGCAAAAGGTTACCCAATGAGCCCATAAGAACATTCAATCAGAGGTTCCAAAAACTATATACAAATTTAACTCGCCACTTTGCAGTAGATCCTGTGGTGGCCCTGCAACTGTACTTTGGAGCTTTAGATCCATTAACATCCTTGTTGACTAGAAGGAATCCTCAGGTTACGACGCTTTCGTTAGCTTATGCGGAGACAATGACCCTTGAACAACAAATGAATTTACCCAGAGTAGGGTTGTCTCAATTGACTGGGATGGGACAATACGGTCCATACAATCAATTCGCCATGATGAATCAATTAATGGCACCACAAGTTCCAACAATGAACAATTTCCAACAACCATCTCAAGTCGCATCATTTCCCACTTATCCTAATGCCTCTGTTTCAACACAGGCATTGATTCCAAATAACCCGATGACCTTGCCTGGGTTCAGTATGGGCAATAACTTGTTGACCATACCTGGGTTCACTCCGATTAGTACGCCAAGCCCAATGACTTATCCAACAATCACTCCTATTCAAAGTGTGAATCCAGGATGGAATCAAAGTGCCCAGACCCAAGCCATTGTACCTATTCCAGAGGTGGCTAATGCAGCAAATACAATTGGGCCCAGAATTACAGTGCCCCAACCACATGGGCCTGAATCCGTGATAGAAGACATGAAGGAAACATTGGCCAAAGTTTTGGTTACTGTGGGAAATGTTAATAAAAAAGTTGACCAAGTCATGGGTCATAACCGACCTCATAACCATAGAGGAAAAGGAACATACAACACACATCCTAATAATGGACGAGTACCCAATCCCGTAGCCAATCAAGCAGATGTCTCGAAAGATTTTGGAGAGTCAGGATCTTGTGATAATGATTGCCTGCACTGTTGCCATGGAAAGCAGGAGTCTATATTGACTGAAGTTATATATTCCCAAGAAAGTGAAGAAGAGGAGGATGTGGAGTTTTTTGGAAAAGAAGATGAAGAAACATTGGAAGTTCATGCCAATAAACGTTTTGGGAAAGGAAATCACAAGTATTACACAAGGAGTTCTAAGGATCCCAAAACTTCCTCTACCCCTCCAAACAACCCATTACTTCCTCCCGATTTCAAAGGAGATGTTAATCCACCTCCTCCATCAATGGCGGAGAAGTCTAAGTTGGTGCAAAACATGTCAAATTTGGAAAAACCCACTTATGACTTGATAGAAGACATGAAGAAAACTAAGGCCAATGTCTCAATGTATGATATGTCCCAAATTTTAGGCCAAGAAGTAAGTCCACCAAAAGGTTTGGATCCACCTACCCAAGTTCATGAAGCTAAGGGTGTTGAATCCCAATTGGTTTTGAAAAGGGAAAAGCGAGACGTGCCCCCATTTCTTATAACCATTAGAATTGTTGGTAGAAATCTACACAATTGTCTAATAGATTCAGGGGCCTCTGCTAGCATTATGCCCCTAGAAATCTATCAAAAATTGGAACTTACACCAAAACCTTCTAAAAGCAAGGTGGTGCAACCGGATAGATCGACCATGGAGGCAGTGGGAGAATTAAGGGATATTCTTATTCAGGTCAACTCAGAACCTAGGGTTCAACATCACATAGATATATTGGTACTTAACATTCCTATCAAATATGGCATGGTGTTGGGAAGAGATTGGAGCAAGAACTTAAATGGATACATTGTAACAGACTCTTCACATATGTGGTTGCCTTGGAGAGGAGTGGCCAACCAAATTCGAATTGATAGTGAACCTAGGCTCAAGGAAATGATAACAGAATACAACAAACCTAATGAGATTCAATACATTGAAACCGAATTAGGAGCCTATTGCTTGGACGTAGAAATTCTTGAGAATTCTCAAAATGGAAGTATTGGATGCAATGATTCTGAAGAACACCATAAGGTTTGGACTTTAAGATTTGATGGATCCAAGTCCAAACAAGGGGCGGGAGCTGGTATTGAACTTTCATGTCTAGACAGAAAACCTATGTTGGCTGCATATAGATTATAGTTCCCAACCACCAACAATGTGGCAGAATATGAGGCCTTGATTTTCGGACTTCAATTGGCCCTTCGAAAGAAAATCAAATGTATCAAGGTCTTAGGTGATTCTGAATTGGTGGTAAAACAAGTTAAAGGACAATATGCATGTAAGAACAAGCGGCTCAACCTTTACCAAACCAGAGTTAGAGATTTAATAAATGAATTTGATGCTTTTAACATATCTCTAATCTCTAGAAAAGGCAATCATTTGGCAGATTCTTTGGCCGTAGCTGCTAGCATGCTTAAACCAACGGATCACAAGAAGTGCAAGAAATTTTCCATAGAATTAGTCCCTTGCCCCTCGATACCTGATAACGTCATGAATTTCCAAGTCTTTGATAGGGACAGACATATATTCAATTTTGTTACTAATTCTGGTATCTTTGAAAATCAGGTTATTGATGAAGACGAGAGGGGGCAAGAAGAGGCAGGTTTGAAAATGGAAGCTACTGGAAAATGGAATGAGATGCCAAATGGGATGGCCTCATTAGAGAAAATGTTTGATATTGGATACCAACCGAAAGGAGGGAGAAAAGTTCCACCTCCCAAAGAGGCTTGTGACTCAATCAATATTGGAAGTGCAGAAAACCCTCATGAAATACTCATTGCAAAGGCATGTACCGAACATGAAAAGAATTCCATTGCCAATGCATTGAAGGAATACATAGATTGCATAGCTTGGAGCTATAAGGAGTTGAGAACTTATGATCAGAATGTTATAATGCATACAATCCCTTTGAAACCAGACTCCAAACCCTTTAGGCAAAGACAGAGGCCAGTCAATCCGTTACTAGAGCCCTTGATAGAAAAGGAGGTAAAGCGACTATTAGAAGCTAAAATCATCTTTCCTGTTAGGCATTCCACATGGGTTGCTAACTTGGTCCCTGTGAGGAAAAAGAGTGGAGAGATAAGGCTATGTATTGATTTTAGAAATCTGAATAAGGCCTCACAAAAGGACAATTACCCTTTACCTACCATTGACGAAATCCTTCAAAAGGTAAATGGGTCAGAAATGATGTCATTCCTAGATGGCTATTCAGGATACAATCAAGTCCTCATCCATCCTAATGATAGGATGAAAACCGCCTTCACCACAAAATGGGGCACGTTTGCATATAGGAGAATGCCTTTTGGATTATTGAATGCAGGTGCCACATTCCAACGAGCCATGGACTTTGCCTTTAAGGGACTCATCGGTAAGTGCATTATTGTCTATGTAGATGATATTCCCGTATTTTCTAAGAACAGGGAGAACCATGTCAAGGATCTAAGGAAAGTTCTCCAAAGGTGTAGGGAACATGGCATTTCACTCAACCCAAAGAAGTGCATTTTCGGGGTAACGAAAGGAAAATTATTGGGACATGTAATATCCAAAGATGGAATTTCCATTGATCCCGAAAGAATAGATGCCATACAATAGATTCCTTTTCCCAATAGCAAAAAATAATTGAGATCATTTTTTGGGAAGATTAATTTTGTTAGAAAATTTATTTCAGGTTTTTCAGAAATTGCAAAACCCTTGAACGATATGTTGAAGAAAGAGGCCCAAATCAAATGGACGAATGAAAACAGGGATGCTTTCAAAAGAATCAAGGATGCGATTTCTAGAGCCCCGATTTTAGTGAGTCCTGACTATGCGAAGCCTTTCTACATTTACACATTTGCTTCAGACCATTCCTTTGCGAGTGTTCTAACTCGAAGAGTGAACGCAACATTGAAAATCCCATTGCCTTCCTTAGTACTCCTCTCAAAGATGCGAAATTGAGATATTCCATCTTGGACAAGCAAATGTATGCCCTATTTAAGACTGTAAAAAAATTCAGACATTATATAGTCCACAGTAGGGTGTTTGCTATAGTCCCAGATCCTGCAGTTAAAGCCATGTTTATACATAATGAACTGGGTGAAAGGCGAGGTAAGTGGATCTCAACTCTTCAAGAATTTGATCTTGAAATTCAACCTATGAAGATAGTGCGGGGACAAGGGTTGGTTAAGGCCATAGCAAAAAATGATCCCTTAGTTTCATGTCAGCATTATGAAATAGCAGATATAATTGAAGATGAGTGGTACGTAGATGTTGTGTATTTTTTACCGAATGGTAAGTGTCCACCACATTTAAATTCTACTCAACGAAGAGCCTTGCATTTAAAATCTGCTAATTTTCTAATCAGATCCGGTGCATTATACAAGAAAAACCATGAAGGAATTTACCTTCGTTGCGTTGATCGAAAAGAGGCAACACAAGTACTCGAGGAATTCCATGGTAAGTATGGGACAGGACATGGGTCTGCTAATGCCACAACCCATCAAATCCTTAGAGCTGGTTACTATTGGCCTCAAGTGTTTAAAGATGCTCATGCTCATGTGAGGTCATGTCATACTTGTCAAATCGCGGCAAATAGAGAAAGGGGTGCTTCTATGCCATTACAATCTGTAATCGAGTCTAGACCTTTTGCACAATGGGGTTTGGATTTTGTTGGGATCATCAGTCCCAATTCATCCGATTCCCATAAATACATTCTCACGGCTACAGATTATTGCACAAGGTGGACGGAAGCTATTCCCACTAAAAATGCCACTTCAGAAGTTGTTATTAAATTCTTAGAGGATAACATTGTCACTCGATTCGGAATGCCTAACTCCATTGTAAGTGACAACGGTTCCGCTTTCTCCTCTCTGGAATTTGCAAATTGGGCATTCGACAACATGGTGAGTTTGAAGTTTTCTTCAAATTATTATCCACAAGGTAATGGATTGGCTGAGTCTTCTAATAAGAACTTGTTATGTGTCATTAAAAAGTTGCTTGAAAGAAATCCTAGAGATTGGCATAACAAACTTAAGTTGGCTCTTTGGGCTGATAGAATCAGAATCAAGGAATCATTAGGAACATCTCCTTACCACTTAGTTTATGGACAAGATCCTATTTTTCCCACAAATCTTAAGTTACAAACATTACATTTCATGAAATATTACCTTGGAACCGATAATAAACTTGAAACTAGACTAACACAATTGATGCATCTGGATGAAAAGAGGGATGAGGCTATGCTTCACTTTAGTAAACACCAAGATGTAGTAAAAAGGTGGTTTGATAAAAAGTCTAGAGTCAAAACATTTAAAGTTTCAGATTTAGTGTTGTTGTGGGATAAGAGACATGAGAGGAAAGGAGATCATGATAAATTTGATTACTTATGGTTGGGTCCTTACCAAATTTCAGAAGTCCTAGGTGAAAACAACTTTAGATTAAAAACCCTGGATGAAAAATATTTGGCTTTACCCATCAATGGGCTGCATTTAAAGCACTATTTCCAGGCCTGAAATGGCAAGGCCTTGTATTATATGTAAATATGTCATGCTTTGTTTTTGCGTGTGCAGATTTGATTTTCTTAGGTGTGTGTTAGGTTTTTTGCCTTCAACCTTTATTTTAGCATGATGAGATTGTTCTGAACGAGGTTTTGGAGGCATTTTGATTGCATTGTTCTTTTCTTAGCTTAGTGTGTTGGTCATGGGACCAGTTTTGGGCTTGATAAAAAAAAAGGGGGATAGCAAAGTGGTTAGTTTGTATCCTTATCAATGTTCTAAAACTAGAAGTATATGAAACAACATAATTGTATTACATAAAGCTCCACGAGCACCGTAAACACATTAAAGAATATCGTTTGAAATTTGGGATACATGAAAGTTGTCAATTTTGCAAGATAGGGTGAAGCATTTTTGTATAATCCATCTTACCCATTTGTGTTCGGATGCATTGCATAATAGCCTCGAGTCTCATTTCATTCCATATTTCAAAGACAACCACCAAAAGCATGTCGACCCTCTTAGGATCATTGCACAATAAACATTAAGTAAGGTCTTGGGGTTGGAAACCGATGCCGCATTGTCTTGAATTAGACACGTTCTGCACATATAAAGAACATCTTGGGCAAAATGGTTGAAACCTTACTTGGAAGAAAAGTGAGGCGAAAAGAATTTTTCTTGTCCTCGTCCCATCATGCAAAACATAGTCCATGAAACAGTGGTTTTCACCACTCCACCTCCATAACATCACTTGGATTGAAAGGATCGTACTACATGTCCCTCATAAGGATGAGTAGTCATCCCTAAGATTCAAGGAAGCCATTACTACTCCACCTCCATAACATCACTTGGATTGAAAGGATCGTACTACATGTCCCTTGCAAGGATGAGTAGTCATCCCTAAGATTCAAGGAATCCATCATTAATCCACCTCCATCACATCATTTGAATTGAAAGGATCGTACTACATGTCCCTTACAAGGATGAGTAGTCATCCCTAAAATTCAAGAAATCCATCATTAATCCACCTCCATCACATCATTTGAGTTGGAAGGATCGTACTACGTGTCCCTCACAAGGATGGGTAGTCATCCCTAAAATTCAAGAAAGCCAAAGCCAAAGCCTGGACTATGGGGCTGATCTCCACCGGGGCTATAGATGCCTGACTAGCAGTGGAGTAGGCTCATGCGTGGTGACATGTCTCATTTAAAAGCAAGACCTCTGACCACTCACACGGACAGGCTAGCCTGGCAGTTATCCATAATAGGTTTAATCATTTTGCTTAAGATGAGGTAATGAACTCAAATCAGAGTAGTAAGGATAGGGTTAAATTCTCATCACGCTTAGGTTGAGAATCTGATTCCCCAAAGCTCTGATTTCACTTACACATGCACATTGATTCAATATGGCAGTGGCGCATAACCAACCTTGAGATTGGGTATATGAACTCAATTCATGCATGATTGGTCCCGAGAGGGTTTGATAGTTTTAATGTTTGTGCTCGTGCTACTAAAAGTTAAGAGTCTCGGTAAAGCAGGTTAGCCATAGTTCATTATGTTGGCAATACATTCGATCTTGCATAGACCCTCCATGATTCATTATATGCATTCATGTGAAATTGGCAATAGAATGGGGAACTATTTCAAACGATAAAGAATGAATCACTATGCACACATTGAGCGGATGCTGAATAATTCTAATGTTTCATGTATTTCTGGTTTATTTACATTCTTTGGATATTTGCTAACGCTTGCAGTTGAGTTGTAGGTTTTCAAGTTGGGTTTCTCACCGAAATGCTCAGGAGCATTTCCCAATAGAGTCGCCATTTGTTGTGGCTGCTCCACAACGTACCCCAAAATTGGGGACCCACCTTTTTTGCATGTTTTCCAAGAAGACCGAAGTGGCCCATATGCTAAAGATCAAAGAAAAAGCAAAACACCACAAGGAGGAAAAAGTGTCACGATATCGCGACATGTTGCATTGTCGAAAGGTCATATCACATGTTGATTTCAAAAGAGAAAAAGTGATATCGCGACATGTTGCATTGTCCCAAAGAGAAAAGTGTCACGATATCGCGACATGTTGCATTGTCGGCCAAAGAGAAAAGTGTCGCGATATCGCGACATGTTGCATTATCGACAAAAGAGAAAAGTGTCGCGATATCGCGACATGTTGCATTGTCGCGGCCAAAAGAGAAAAAGTGTCACGATATCGCAACATGTTGCATTTTCGGCCAAAGAGAAAAGTGTCGCGATATCACGACATGTTGCATTTCGGCCAAAAGAGAAAAGTGTCACGATATCACGACATGTTGCATTTCCCAAAAGAGAAAAGGTCGATATCGACATGTGCATTAAAAGAGAAAGTCATATCACATGTTGCATTTCAAAGAAAGAAAAGTGTCGCGATATCGCAACATGTTGCATTTTCGCCCAAAGAGAGAAAAGTGTCGTGATATCACGACATGTTACATTTTCTGGGCTAAAAGCAACAAAAGAGAGCAAGGAGGCAAAAGTGTCACGATATCATGACATGTTGCATTTTTCGCCAAGGGAACAGAGTAGTTGACAGTGCGTCTGATATTAGTGATGAGCACCAAGACAGTGAAACTGAAGACCGCATAGTGACGTGGACATAAGGACAAAATCCAATGAATAAGACAAAACGTTACATAAGGAATCTTTAATGATTTGAAATCATTTAAGATGGTCGTTACACACGGAAGGAAACGGACGCAAGCCCATGTGGAGAAAATGAAACGAAGGGCCACAAAATAGAAACGAAAAGTTTTTTTTGGAAATCAAAACACATGCATGCACAAGGGAAGGAGAAAACGAACAATCATGGAGGGAGAAACAAAATTTTTTAGAGGTTTTAAATACGCCATTCAAAGAAGTGGAGAGGGGCTGGAAATTGTAGAAAAAAAACAAAGACTATCTTTCGGAATAAAGGATTTTTTTTTGGCAAGAGCAACTCTTGTGTGTGAAATCAAAAGGAGATTGAAACTAAGACTGCTGCTATTTCTGTAAATCTTTCCTTTGCATTATTGCTTCTTGTATCTATTCATTTACGCCATAAAGTGGGTTACGATAGGTGAATGATGGAATGATGCAATTATTTGTTTCCTTAGAGTCTTGCATCTGATCTAATTTGATTGTGTTTATGTTGCAGGTCTGTTAGGTCAGGTTGTTTTAGAATTTCATCTCATAACTTGGGGTTTTGCAGGGAGGAGATTGCTAACCAAATTAATGTCCTATTTTGTTTTTCCAGCTAACTTTTGTAAATTATGTTTCTGTTTTAGTTTTCTGATATTTAGATTAGTCTTGCTTTAAAATCTACTGTTTCGATTCGGGTCCATTCCAAAATTTTTGCATTTGTTTTCATTCTATTCTGGTCCTTTTCCAGAATTCATGTTCATAAATAGTTCATTTATTGCCATGAATAATCTAAGTTATAAAGAAGGTAAATAAATCTGCCAAGAGTATGCTCTGCGTCTACGCTTGAGAAAGCGATCTGCTCGCACCAAAAATTGGAGGGTTTGTTTATAGATCTAGTGTTTCCCAAAGAAAACCAGGGATTAATAGCGGAGAAGAGAAAGCCGCTTCTAGATCCACTTCTTTAATTTAGATTTTCATTCTTGCATCTCCAAGCACCTTCATCTAATTTTTAGATAAAATATGGGTTTAGGAGGGCTACTAATTCCAAATGCACACTAAATCAGATCAAGCGAATGAATCCTAGCTTGCTAACTTACTAATTTTTTGCACATTTAATGCTAACATTGCTAACTTTACTAACACCAAATGCTAACATAGGGATAGTGGAACACTTTTAAATAAAGATAAAATGAACCCGCTAACTCTAAAAATGAACCTCATGTTAAAGGCACGGAGCTTAAAATGAAGTGGCTTATACCACACACTTTCTCATTTGGAATATTTTTAAGCTCAAGATAAAAGAGGTTACTAACTCGGTTTCGGGTAGATTACTTTAATCTCAAGAACATTAAAAGAAGCTATCTTCGCATTTGGTTGATTTAATGGATTATGGTTGCAAAGTACTTGTTCGAATCATTAAAGGCCCCTTGTTAACTATTACTTGCATGGTTTAAGTTATTCTGGTATACATTCATTTATTTGCTTTAGTCTTGATTGATTATATGCATATGAATGTTTGTTCACAAGAACCTTGGAGAAATGAATAATGCTACTTAATTTCTTTGCAAGAGAGAGTTTCCTGTTTGAGACTCTAGTTGTGGTGATCATTTTGCTATAGGGCAAAATATTCACTCAACAGGTAAATAAATTAATTTCACCTTATAACTCCCTAACCTTTGCACAATTAATCAAATTCCACAAACACCCTTAAAACCTTAGCACAATGATCAAATACCACAAATATTCCCTTATGCCTCCTAAACCTTAGTATTATGCAAAAATTAAAATTTAAATTATAAAAACCTTTGGTGAAACCCCCTTCCACAATTTTTGGAGTTTCGAACCTGCGCCTTCTCCCTCGGCTGGCGCCTTAGCTGTGGCTAGCTAGCCGTGTGAGCTAAGCGCTCCACGTGCTTAGCTTAAGCCCTAAGGTTGCTTAAGCCTCTTCACAAAGGCTTCAAAGCCTTTGGCCTTCTCCTACGTCTAGCGCCAAGCTAGACCATGAGCGCTTCTCCCTTTGCCTTGTTCCTTGCTCGAACACCATGCGCTGCCTCGATCACGATGTGCTGCCTTGATTACAATGCGTTGTCCTGCTTTAGCAATACACCACTCACAAATTTTGGAGGCTTCAGATTTTTTGTTGTATATTAATTCGAATTGCTATCTTCCCTAAGGTTTGTCTTAGGGTTTAAATACCCTTCATTTGATTTGCATACAACGTCGATGGATGATTCAATTTGATGATGTCGACTTGTATAAATTATAATTTATAATTAATTTAAATTCAAAAGAATTTAAATATTATAAATTTAATTTATAAACTTTAGACTTTAATAAAAAATTAAAGCCCTCATTGAGTTAATATCAAATTATCATTTGCACTTCACTAGGTTGATGAAAAATAATTTTGCCACCTTGGTTTTAATAAAAACCTTAATTCTGCCATCACAATATTAGAGAACTATCATTATGGTTTTAATAAAAAACCTTTTAATGTGCCACCATGGTTTTAACAAAAACCCTTATAAAAACATATTTGGACAACTTTTCTCCATCTCTTTGCATTGCTTCCTGGTGTTAATGATGATGTACTCCATGGTGTTAATGATAGCTTCATGTGTTCACTTTGGCATCAATGACAACTTTTCACCTTGACATCAATGACAACTAAATGAGCTCAAAATGTCCAACAATCTCCCCCTTTGTCATTGATGGCAACCCAACTTATTTTTACCGAAAACTTGACCTTTCCTTTGTTTTGCTCCCCTTGGGACAATGCTCCCCCTGGCTCAATGCTCTCTCCTCTTTTCTCAAATACCAAATCTCTCCCCCTTACTCAAATCTCTCCCCCTTTGACATCAATGGCAAAGGGTCACCTTTGGGGCTCGGGGCTAAGAATGAGCCTCTTAGCTTAGCCCCTCCCCCACCTCCTCTTGAGGTGGTTAATTCTGGGGTGGGAGTCTCACTCCCAATCTTCCTCGAAGATACTCAAAGGTTTCCTTTGGAAGTGGCTTGGTGAAAATATCTGCTATTTGTTCCTTTGTAGAAATATATTCCAGCCTGACCTATTTATCTATCACCTGTTCTCTCAGAAAATGATACTTAATCGGAATGTGCTTTGTCCTGGAATGCATCACTGGATTTTTTGAGATGTTTATAGCACTTGTATTATCACATAGTATGGGAATAGGATTATCATGTTTTATCTTGAAGTCTTCCAAAGTTCTCTTCATCCATAACACCTGTGTACAACTGGCTACTACTGCAATGTATTCTGCTTCTATTATGGATAAGGATACTGAAACCTGCTTCTTACTTAGCCAAGAGACTAAACAGTCTCCAAGAAAGAATGCTCCTCCACTTGTGCTTTTTCTATCATCAATGTTGCTAGCCCAATCCGCATCTGTATATGTTGTCAGTGTAAAACTATCACTTTTGGGATACCAAAGCCCAAAATCCATAGTCCCTTTTAGATACCTAAAAATTATTTTTACTACTGCCACATGTGTTTCTTTAGGTGTTGCCTGAAACCTTGCCACTAATCCCACTGACTGTACAATATCTGGTCTTGTAGCGGTAACATACAATAAACTGCCAATCATAGATCTGTACAATCTCTGATCTGCCTCTAGAGATTCATCATCCTTACTCAACTTGCATCCTATGACCATGGGGGTACTTACTAGTTTACAATCTTCTAGCCTGAATTTCTTTAACATTTCTTTTATATACTTGGCTTGTGAGAGAAACACTCCCCTTTCTGATTGTGAAATCTGAAGTCCAAGAAAGAAGGACAATTCACCAAGCATAGACATCTCAAATTCATTTTGCATGTTCTTAGCAAATTCTTTACACATCTTATCATTGTTTCCCCCAAAAATGATATCATCAACATAAACAACCACTATTAGTAGATCACTCCCTTCATTTTTGATATATAAATTATTATCTGCTATTCCTTTTCTGAATCCCTGTTCCTGAAGATACTTATCCAATCTTGAGTACCATGCTCTTGGAGCCTACTTTAGACCATACAGTACCTTTTTCAATCTGCATACATGATCTAGTTTATCTGTTAGTATGAATCCCTCTGGTTGTTCAATGTAAACTTCTTCTTCTAGAACACCATTTAGAAATGCTGACTTGACATCCATCTGATATACCTTGAAGTTCTTGAAACTTGAGAAAGCTAAAAATATCCTTATAGCTTCAAGTCATGCAACTGGAGCAAAAGTCTCATCAAATTCAATTCCTTCTACCTGTGCATAACCTTTGCATACTAACCTTGCTTTATTTCTGACCACTTGTCCATCTTCATTTAACTTGTTTCTGAATACCCATTTTGTGTCGATCACATTTTTGTCCTTTGGTCTTGGAACAAGTTCCCAAGTTTTTCTTTTCTCTATCTGATCTAATTCTTCATCCATTGCCTTAATCCAAAATTTATCCTCACTTGCCTGAGTGAAGTCTTTTGGCTCAATCTTAGATAGCAAAGAAAAATTTGCTTGTTGAGATGGTTTTATTATTCTTCTCCTTGTCTGTCTTTCATCTAGATTCCCGATGATCTGCTCTTTTGGATGATGCTTCTGTACATACCTGGATGGAGTTTTTGGGAAGAAGTCTTTGTGTTTCTTCTTCTTCTTTATCTGATTCCTCACAAAATTCTTCTTGACAACATCCATCTTCTTGATACACAATTTTCTGAACTGGTTCTCTTGAATCTATCTTCTCATCAATTGTTACATTCATACTTTCCACCATAGTGCGTGTTCTTTTGTTGAAGCATCTGTAGGCTTTACTCCTTGTGGAATAACCAAGAAAAATTCCCTCATCACATCTTGGATCAAACTTGCCTAAGTTTTGATCTTCCCGTCTTATGTAACATTTGCTTCCAAAAATTTTGAAGTGTTTTACAGTGGCAGGTCTTCCTTTCCAAAGCTCATATGGAGTCTTGTGATGATTTACCCTCATTTGAGCCCTAGTGATTATGTATACTACTGTGTTTACAACTTCTCTCCAAAAACCATCTGATAGCTTAGATTCATTTAACATAGCCCTAGCCATATTTTCAATAGTCCTATTTTTCCTTTCAACTACCCCATTTTGTTGAGGAGTTCTTGCTGCTGAGTACTCTCTCTTGATCCCATGTTGTTCACAAAACTCTACAAATTCATTTGAAGTAAATTCTCCTCCTCTATCAGATCTCAAACACTTAATCCTTTTGCCAGTTTCATTTTCAATCAATTCCTTAAATGCTTTGAATTTTTCAAAGGCCTCTGACTTCTCTTTTAGGAAGGCCACCCAAACCATTCTGGAATAATCATCTATAAATAATATAAAGTAGCTATCACCCTGAATACTTTGTGTTCTAGTAGGACCACATAGATCAGTATGTATTAGGCTCAATGGCTCAGATGACATATATCCTTTTGACTTAAAGGTTGTCCTAGTTTGCTTTCCATGTTGATAGGGTGCACAGATTATGTTTTGAGGTCTTCTTATTTTGGGTAAATCTCTGACCGCCTATTTATTGCTTATGTTGACTATGTTGTCAAAATTCAAGTGACCCAATATTCTATGCCATAGCCAACTCTCATCTTCTTGTGATAGAAAGCACTTTTCCCCTTTGATCTCATTGAGCATGTATAAGTTGTTTGGGGTTCTTCTTGCATTGGCAATGATTTTTCCAGTTTCTGATTTTCTTATCTCACATCTATCTGGATGGAAAGTAACCATGTACCCTTGATCACAAAGTTGACTTATACTCAGCAGGTTGTGTTTTAACCCTTTAACATACAATACATTTTCTATTTTTGTTTTCCCATTATCTAAACTTAGAGTTCCTCTTCCACCAATCTTTGTTGATCCATTATCACCGAAACTTACTGATCCTCTATTTGTTTCTTTTAGCACAATGAATTTGTCTTTGTCTCCTGTCATGTGACTAGAGAAACCACTATCAAGATACCATTGTTCTTCTTTATCCTGAGCATGAAGGGTTGTTTGAACTAACATTGATCTAGCCTTAACATTTTCCCTTTCATCTTTCCTAGTTGTTGAAATTGCTTTTCTAGACTCAGGAAACATCATTTTACACCATCTAGCCTTGTGCCCAAAATTATTGCATTTGTAACATATAATATCATCATCCATGAGAGGTGCAAAGGAATTGAAATTTCTATTGACATTGTTTCTTGCACAGTGTACAACTCTATGACCATATTTATTACAAGAAAAACAATGACCATGGAAGAAATTATGTAACCTATTTGGATGTCTTGAAGTTTGTGGTGAAGTAATCTTCCTCTTGTGATTAACTCTTATCCAAGGTTCTTCTTTGCTTTCTTCCTTTCTTATATCCTTTGCTTGCTTATCCTTGTTTGAGGTTTCTACTTTTTGAAGACTTGATTCCTCTTTTTGTTTCTCATATTCTACATCTTGTAGTACCTTGGTCCTTTCAACTTCATTCCTTAGGTGGACAAATTTTGCTTCCAATATTTCACATTCTATTTCCCTAGCTCTCAATAGATCGGTCATGTCCTGCTCAATATTCTTTCCTTCTTCCACCCTAATCTTGAGTTCTGTTAGATTTTGTATAAGTTCCATTCTTGCTTCTTCATCTTCTTGAACTTGTTCCTTCAAGATTGAATTCTTTTCTCTAAGTTTTTCCAATTTTCTGAGAGCAGCAAAGAATTCTTCTTTTATGTCAAACATAGTCTCTTCTTCATCTTCTGAAGTCATGTGTGCTACTGATGGATCCTCCTCCAAGTTGTTAGTCTTTTCACGGAGGGACCCACTCTGATACCAATTGAAGAACATGTGCTTATACTGAGAGGGGGTGAACAATATATAATAAAAATTTTTGCTTTTTAATCCAAATGACATCATCAGTAGTATTAAAGTAGTAAACATCACATAAAGCATCACACATATGAGAGACATGATTTTACGTGGTTCACCCAAAGATGGCTACTTCCACGGAGAAAATATTTCTTATAAATTTTTCTCAAATAAATTCTCTTGGGAATCCTTTCCCTACAATATTTATGGACCTCTATCCAAAGGAGATACCAATCCCCTAAATCAAGTTCATGGATCTCTATCCATAGGAGAACTCCTTCTCCTCTACTCTGGTTGGTGATCCTCTAGAAGACTACTGCCTCCACTACATTGGCTTGTGGATCTCTCTCCACTGAAGACTCTTATCCCCACTCAGAAGACCTATCCTCACTGCCCTGGCTGATGGATCTCTATCCACTAGAGACTACTATCCTCTCTACTCTATCACCTCCAAAGCTCTATCTCAAATCTACACTAAACATAGTCCTTACAAAATCCTCAAACTATCTCCACACAAATCTATCCTCAAATCCACCAAACTTCTCAAATCTGCTCAACAAGTCCACACAAAACTTGCTCAAATATGCTCAACAAGTCCACATAGAACTTGCTCAAATCTGCTCAACAAGTCCACATAGAACTTGCTCAAATCTGCTCAACAAGTCCACACAGAACTTGTCCAATATGCTCAACAAGTCCACAAAACTTCAAATTCTCAACAAGTCTCACAAAACTTCTCAAATTCTCAACCAAACACTTCCAATCTTAGAAACATAAAGAGAATTGTTAGAGACTCAATATGCTCTCAACTCCAATGCTCAATCACTTTCTCAACTCAATTCAGAATATAGAATAGTTTATTTTATGGAACTTGAACAATCACTTCACACATCCACTTGACTAGGCTCAACCAACTCTACTCAACCAATCACTCAATGAGATAATCCTTTCTCACAAACCCTAGTCCAAGCATATGATCACTAACTCAAAATATTTCCAACAATGCTCAACAACAAATCTCACATAACAATGATACTCATGATCTTTCAAACCCTAGTTCAAGTTCTTCACTCAACAATCTTCAACAACAATGCTTATAAAACAAGTTTTAACAACAATTCTTTATTCCAAAAACCTTGAAGCATTAACTCAACACACTCAATAGGAAACCCTAATCAAGTCCTTTTCACTCCAAACTTATTTTCCAGAAAACCAATCAATCAATTCAACTATGGAAGAATATGCTCATACCTTTTTCTTGATTGAAGATGATATTCATAAATCTGTCACAACCAAAAACACTTCTATGCCAAGTGCAAAGAGGTTAGAAGATAAATATTTCACAAAATATAATGTAAAGCTCAATTTCTAATACACCTTATATCTCCTTCTCAATAGCAATATTTGACAATAATATCTTCACAAAAATTTCCTTTTCAAAACACACCTTCAATTTCTCAATTTCACAAAATTGATATTCCAACTTAATTTCTATCTCCTAAGGTAAAATAATATTTACCTTAATAAAGCACCTATTTACCACTTAGGTAAATAAATTAATATCACCTTATAACTCCCTAACCTTAGCACAATTAATCAAATTCCACATACACCCTTAAAACCTTAGCACAATGATCAAATATCACAAATATTCCCTTATGCCTCCTAAACCTTAGTATTATGCAAAAATTAAAATTTAAATTATAAAAACCTTTGGTGAACCCCCTTCCACAATTTTTGGAGTTTCGAACCTACGCCTTCTCCCTCGACTGGCGCCTTAGCTGCGGCTTCCTAGCCGTGTGAGCTAAGCGCTCCACGTGCTTAGCTTAAGCCCTAAGGTAGCTTAAGCCTCTTCACAAAGGCTTCAAAGCCTTTGGCCTTCTCCTACGTCTAGCACCAAGCTAGACTATGAGCGCTTCTCCCTTTGCTCGAACACCATGCGCTACCTCGATCATGATGTGCTACCCTGATTACAATGCGTTGTCCTACTTTGACAATACACCACTCACAAATTTTGGAGGCTTCAGATTTTTTATTGTTTATTAATTCGAATTGCTATCTTCCCTAAGGTTTATCTTAGGGTTTAAATACCCTTCATTTGCTTTGCATACAATGTCGATGGATGATTCGACTTGATGACGTTGGCTTGTATAAATTATAATTTATAATTAATTTAAATTCAAAAGAATTTAAATATTATAAATTTAATTTATAAACTTTAGACTTTAATAAAAAATTAAAGCCCTCATTGAGTTAATATCAAATTGTCATTTGCACTTCACTAGGTTGATGAAAAATAATTTTGCCACCTTGGTTTTAATAAAAACCTTAATTCTGCCATCACAATATTAGAGAACTATCATTATGGTTTTAATAAAAAACCTTTTAATGTGCCATCATGGTTTTAACAAAAACCCTTATAAAAACATATTTGGACAACTTTTCTCCATCTCTTTGCATTGCTTCCTGGTGTTAATGATGATGTACTCCATGGTGTTAATGATAGCTTCATGTGTTCACTTTGGCATCAATGACAACTTTTCACCTTGACATCAATGACAACTAAATGAGCTCAAAATGTCCAACATAGTCCCCCACTATACATTTTCTACCAATCCAAACCAACCCCTTGCAAATGCAAAGTAACATATGATATATGGGTACTAGTGGAATAGTTCTTCATATTACTGTTGGCAATTTTGGGTACCTTGGGTACATTGCCTTTGCTCAAGTGTAGATGTTGTCATTGATGTCAAGAAGTTCTTGAAGCAATTTGATTTGATGTCAAGGAATTTGTTTTGTTGAAGGTTATTCAGAGCATGATCAATGAGTTTCCAAGAAGTTCTTAGTAGCCCATTTGCAAAAGATCAAGAAAAAGACAAGTAAGAAAAAGTATGCAAGCAGTCGGAAAACTGTCGCGATTTCGCGACATGTTTGAGGAGAGAGAAAGTGCTGGCAAAACTGTCACGATTTCGCGACATGTTTGAGGAGAGAGAAAGTTTTGGCAAAACTGTCACGATTTCGCGACATGTTGGCAGAGAAGGAGAGCAAGATGGAAAGTGTCACGATTTCATGACATGTCGCATTTTCGTGACTCGAAAAGTGCAGGAAGGCAGAGAAGGAAAAGTGTCACGATTTCGTGACACATTGCCAGGAAAGTTGTACGGACGAAAAGGTGTCACGATTTCACGACATAATGCAAAAAGAGAGTCCGTAGTGTGAACTGTCACGATTTCGTGACAAGTTAGAAGAGAGAAAGTTACATGAAAAATGTCATGATTTCATGACATAGGAGGACTCACGATTTCTGACATGCTAAAAGCTCAAGGAGAACTGTCATGATTTCGTGACATGCAAAAAGGGAAGAGTCTGAAATGAGAAGCGTCATGATTTCATGACAGGCTACAAAGAAGTTGTACGGATGCAGAAAGTGTCATGATTTCACGACAGGTTGAAGAGAAAGCTTGCGAATGCAGAAAGTGTCATGATTTCATGACAGGTTGAGATGGCAGCATTCAGTTGGAGAAAGTGTCATGATTTCATGATAGAAATAGTTAGCAAGTCTTCAACAGAAGAAGCGTCGTGATTTCACGATGAATTCAAGAAGGAAGAGCTCGAAGGCGAAAGCGTCACGATTTTCGTGACATGTTCCAGTTTTTCGGGTGTAAGGAGAGAGAAGCTCAAGGCAGCGAAAGTGTCACGATTTTGCGACATGTTTCATTTTCGCTAGTGCAAGCAGAGAAGAAGGCCATGAAGTCAAAAGGGTCACGATTTCATGACAGAGTTGAAGATGACATCAGAGAAGCAGATGTGTCATGATTTCATGACAAAAGCAGAGAAGAAGGCAATGAAGACTAAAGTGTCACGATTTCACGACAGGAGTGAAGATGACGTCAGCAAAAGACAGAAGTGTCACGATTTCATGACAAGGACGTTGTCAAGGCAGACAAAAGCAAAAGTGTCATGATATCGTGACAATAGCCAAAAGAAAGTGTACGGCTGCAAAAATGTCATGATATCATGACATGTTGTAGTTTCATGACAGAAGCTATAGGAGAGTTGTAGAGGCGGTTGAAGTCGACAGAGTTAACTTTGAGCCGACGATGTTTAGGGTTGTGCAGCCGATGGAGTATAGGGTTACAGTCGACTAAGATTGAGTGTTTTGATCTTGAAATTTATACTATAAAAGGAGGGCTGTTTCGAGTTTGAAAGCATCGAATGTGTATCAAAATTGTGCAAGTTAAGTCCATGATGCACAAAGAGCAGTCATGTCGAATCGATCGAAGTGTGCGTTCGAAGTGCGATATTCGTAGATAGAGTGCGGGGGAGAAGTTCGATCGTCGAGAAGTAGAGTGTGCGAAGACTGTGTTGCTGTGATTGCGTAGAGGTGCATAAGTTGATGTTCGATCGAGTGCTGCTGTGTTTGCGCGTTCAGTGCAAAAGTTGGTTTCGACCAAGTGTGGCTGTAACAGAATAGAAAGAGATTTGAGGACAGACTTGTGCCAGATCGAAGGACTGTGTTTGGTGCAGACCAAAGAAAGAGGAAGAGGATAGACTTGTGCGACCAAGGCTGTTTGGTGAGATCAGAGAAAAAATAGAGGACATTTGTGCTAGACCGAAGGACTATGTTTAGTGCATATTCGAGGACCAGCTTTGCGGTGATAGAGTTGAGGACAGAGATCTCCAGCCAGAGCAGGGAAGACAGGTGTCTTCTGTGGATAGAGTTCCACTTGCTAAGGGCAGAGGAGGTAGAGGTCTTCTAGAGGATCACCACTAAAGAGCAGAGCTAGGGGAAGGTATCTCCTTTGGGTTGATGCCCATAAATATTGTAATCGGGAAAGGTATTCCCAGATTGTGAGTTGATAAAATTTAGAGAGAAATTTTATCCGTGGAGTAGCCCGCATTGGGTGAACCACGTAAATTGTTGTGTCTCTTTTGTGGATGGTGTTTTGTGCATTGCTTTGATTATTGCTTTTAATACTGTTATCTATACACTGCATAATACTGATTTAAAAGCTGTTTTGAAGCAAAAGTAAAAAGTGGTCTTATACTGTTCACCCCCCCCTCTCAGTATAAGCTTGTGTTCTTCAATTGGTATCAGAGCGGGTTCCTTCAGAAAGGTTTAACAGCTTGAAGGAAAAGCTGGTAAAGAACACAATGGATTATTCAAGTGGCAATGCAGCACCTATTCTTGATGGATCAGATTTTGGTCTGTGGAGTGCAAGAATGAAGGTTTATCTAATGGCACTTGGTAATGAGGTATGGGAAGTGATTGAAGATGGGTACACTATTCCTGAACATGGTCCTTATACTAAAGAAGACAGGCTCCTACATCACAACAATTCAAAAGCAATGAATGCAATCCTGAAAGGCTTACAGAAGGCGAGATCTCACCAAGGTGATTCACTGTAAGACAGACTAGTGAAATGTGGAAACAGTTGCAGGTGGTTCACACAGGTGATGCAAATGTCCGAAAGGCCAAGTTGAGACACTTCAAAGGTATGTTTGAACAACTCAAAATGAATGATGATGAAAATATTAGTGACTACATGCTTCGTATGGATGAGGTTGTTAACTCCATGAAAGACTTAGGTCTTGAACTTGCTGAAAATGATGTGTGTGATAAGATTTTAAGATCTCTTCCTAATAGATTTAGTGAAAATATTTTTGCCATTGAGGAAGCTAAAGATTTAGATAAATTGAAAAAGGATGAGCTCCATAGTATACTTGCAGCATTTGAGTTGAGAACTCAAGTGAAAGTTGATGTCAAGAAAGAGGCAGCTTTCAAAGCTACCAAGAAATCAAAGGGCAAACAGATTCAAGAGAGTGATGAGTCTTCTAGTGATGAAGAGGCATATTACAAGCAAGAAAGGCAAGTTCTCTAGAAAGCACAAAAGCATGAAAAATATAAGATGTTTCAACTGTGGAAAGTTTGGTCATTATGCTACTGACTGTACTATTTCCAAGAATGAAAGTGATGAAGATATACAGGATTCTAAGAGCAAGGATTCTGAAAAGCACAAGCATCACAGGAAGAGCAAATATGAGTACAACAATCACGGAAAGAGGCATTCTCACAAGCACAAGAAGAGCTTCTACCTAGACAAAGCAAGTAAGTGTTCTAGCAGTGATAGTGAAAGTTCTTCTAGTGATGATGAAAATGAGATGTTGTTCATTTCAGAAAAGGAGGAAGAACCGAAACATAAATTCATTATCATGAAATGTTTTAGATGTGGAAATTTTGGGCACCTTGAGGATGATTGCACAAATAATGAATTGGTTGCTAGTATGTATGAGGATGCTTCAGAAAATGATAAGGAAGATGCATGTATGGTTTTTGAAAAGGGTAGCACCTCTAGTGATAAGAAATCTGAAAAAGGCCTTGATGATTCAAAATGCAATCAAATAGAGGATCTTGAAAGTGAACTTACTAATGCTCTTAGTGTTTTGAAAAAGGAAAGAAAGAAGAATGCTAGACTCAAGGATAAGTTAGATGAATGTTGTATGGAGAGAGATGAACTTATAGAAAGTCTTGAAGTCTCTATGGCTAAGACACAAGAACTCAAGAATGAGTTAGAATCTAAGGTGCTTGAGTATAGTGAATTAGAACAGAAAATGGCTTCCTTGAAAGAGGAAACTAAAGAGTACAAGGATAAGCTGTACAGGTTTCAAGATAGCTCCAAAAGGGTTAAATCTCTCATCAAAGGACAAAGAAAGACAACAGATAAAACAGGCCTTGGTTTTGTTAAACCACACAAGGAACAGGTTGGGGAATCCAGTAAGAGATTTCAAAGAGAAGAGAGTTCTGATGAAGAGAGTATCTCAGAGAAAGAGTCCGTGAGTGATAAATGCGTAGAAACAGAAAACAGAATTCTGAATGCGAAGAAGAAGTTTTCGGGACCCAAAAGGTCGATTAAAAGAATATTTCATGGTAGATGTTTTGCGTGTCACAGGTTTGGTCACACGGCTGCACATTGCATGTCTCAAATGAAGAAGGTTAACAACAATTTTAGAAGTGCTAATTTCTTCCAAGGGTATTGCTACTCTTGTAATCAGTTTGGGCATAAGGCAATTGTCTGCAAGGCTAATAACAGGTTCACGGTTAGTCAGAACAGGTGGATTCAAAGAACAGATATGTCTAAAAGAAATTACAGTGTTACTTGTTATAAATGCAACAATGCAGGTCACACAGCTAGACAGTGCAGAGCTGAACTGCCAAGGTACAGGAACAGGAAAAGTGGTATGAACAGGTCCGTGGATCAAGGCATGGATAAGAACAAGAATGAGAACAAGAACAAGAATAGTGACAAGAATAGGAATACGGGCAAAAAGTTCAAGAAAAGGCCGAGCAAGGAAATTATAGACACTGATGATGATCAGTGCCTAATGGGAGTTTTACTCCCACCCCTAGTTTAATCACCTCATCAGGAGGTGGGGGAGGGACTAAGCTAAGAAGCTCATTCTTAGTCCCGAGCCCCAAAGGTGACCCTTTGCCATTGATGACAAAGGGGGAGAGATATGAGTAAGGGGGAGAGATATGAGTAAGGGGGAGAGCTTCAAAGTGAAGAGGAGAGCTTCAAGTCAGGGGGAGCAAAACTTCAAAAGGAGATTCTCAGTTGTTGGCACAGTTGGTTTCAGTTTTGGCTCTTAAGATGTGTTTCAGTAAAGGTTTGCCATCAATGACAAAGGGGGAGATTGTTGGCAATTTTGGGTACCTTGGGTACATTGCCTTTGCTCAAGTGTAGATGTTGTCATTGATGTCAAGAAGTTCTTGAAGCAATTTGATTTGATGTCAAGGAATTTGTTTTGTTGAAGGTTATTCAGAGCATGATCAGTGAGTTTCCAAGAAGTTCTTAGTAGCCCATTTGCAAAAGATCAAGAAAAAGACAAGTAAGAAAAAGTATGCAGTAGGCTGGAAAAACTGTCATGATTTCGCGACATGTTTGAGGAGAGAGAAAGTGCTGGAAAAACTGTCATGATTTCGTGACATGTTTGAGGAGAGAGAAAGTGTTGGCAAAACTATCATGATTTCGTGACATGTTTGAGGAGAGAGAAAGTTTGGCAAAACTATCACGATTTCGTGACATGTTGGCAGAGAAGGAGAGCAAGATGGAAAGTGTCACGATTTCATGACATGTCGCATTTTCGTGACTCGAAAAGTGCAGGAAGGCAGAGAAGGAAAAGTGTCACGATTTCATGACACATTGCCAGGAAAGTTGTACGGACGAAAAGGTGTCACGATTTCGTGACATGATGAGAAAAGAGAGTCCGCAATGTGAACTGTCATGATTTCATGACAAGTTAGAAGAGAGAGAAAGTTACATGAAAAATGTCATGATTTTCATGACATGATAAGTGAGGGTCTTTGTGCTCAGTGAGGACTATCACGATTTCATGACATGCTAAAAAGCTCAGCCCATTTCGTGACATGCAGAAAGGGAAGAGTCTGAAATGAGAAGCGTCACGATTTCATGATAGGCTACAAAGAAGTTGTACGGATGCAGAAAGTGTCATGATTTCATGACAGGTTGAAGAGAAAGCTTGTGAATGCAGAAAGTGTCATGATTTCATGATAGGTTGAGATGGCAGCATTCAGTTGGAGAAAGTGTCACGATTTCATGACAGAAATAGTTAGCAAGTCTTCAACAGAAGAAGCGTCATGATTTCATGATGAATTCAAGAAGGAAGAGCTCGAAGGTGAAAGCGTCACGATTTCATGACATGTTCCAGTTTCGTGGGTGTAAGGCAGAGAGAAGCTCAAGGCAGCGAAAGTGTCACGATTTTATGACATGTTCCATTTTTGCTAGTGCAAGCAGAGAAGAAGGCCATGAAGTCAAAAGGGTCATGATTTCATGACAGAGTTGAAGATGACGTCAACAGAAGCAGATGTGTCATGATTTCATGACAAAAGCAGAGAAGAAGGCAATGAAGACTAAAGTGTCACGATTTCATGATAGGAGTGAAGATGACGTCAGCAAAGGTAGAAGTGTCACGATTTCATGACAAGGACGTTGTCAAGGCAGACAAAAGCAAAAGTGTCACGATATCGTGACAATAGCCAAAAGAAAGTGTACGGCTGCAAAAATGTCATGATATCATGACATGTTGTAGTTTCGCGAGTAAGCTACAGGAGAGTTGCAGAGGCGGTTGAAGCCGACAGAGTTAACTTTGAGCCGACGATGTTTAGGGTTGTGCAGCCGATGGAGTATAGGGTTACAACCGACCAAGATTGAGTGTTTTGATCTTGAAATTTATACTATAAAAGGAGGGCTGTTTTGAGTTTGAAAGCATCGAATGTGTATCAAAATTATGCAAGTTAAGTCCATGATGCGCAAAGAGCAGTCATGTCGAATCGATCGAAGTGTGCGTTCGAAGTGTGATATTCATAGATAGAGTGCGGGGGAGAAGTTCGATCGTCGAGAAGCAGAGTGTGCGAAGACTGTGCTACTGTGATTGCGTAGAGGTGCATAAGTTGATGTTCGATCGAGTGTTACTGTGTTTGCGCGTTCAGTGCAAAAGTTGGTTTCGACCAAGTGCGGCTGTAACAGAACAGAAAGAGATTTGAGGACAGACTTGTGCCAGATCGAAGGACTGTGTTTGGTGCAGACCAGAGAAAGAGGAAGAGGACAGACTTTGAAACGGGAAGAGAAAAATATAGAGGACATTTGTGCTAGACCGAAGGACTATGTTTAGTGCATATTCGAGGACCAGCTTTGCGATGATAGAGTTGAGGACAGAGATCTCCAGCCAGAGCAGGGAAGACAGGTGTCTTCTATGGATAGAGTTCCACTTGCTAAGGGCAGAGGAGGTAGAGGTCTTCTAGAGGATCACCACTAAAGAGTAGAGCTAGGGGAAGGTATCTCCTTTGGGTTGATGCCCATAAATATTGTAATCGGGAAAGGTATTCCCAGATTGTGAGTTGATAAAATTTAGAGAGAAATTTTATCCGTGGAGTAGCCCGCATTGGGTGAACCACGTAAATTGTTGTGTCTCTTTTGTGGATGGTGTTTTGTGCATTGCTTTGATTACTGCTTTTAATACTGCTATCTATACACTGCATAATACTGATTTGAAAGTTGTTTTGAAGCAAAAGTAAAAAGTGGTCTTATACTGTTCACCCCCCTCTCAGTATAAGCTTGTGTTCTTCAATTACAGTAGGTTTTTATCTCTTTCAACCAAGCCTTGAATTTATCTCCATATTCCTCTCCATTGAACTTGGAAGATTTTAGATGTTTCATATCTCTGCCCAACTTAGCCTCTAGTCAGACCCTAGCCTATTGTGTCTCTATAAGGGGTTCATTATCTCGTTCTATCCTAGAATTCCTAGCTGGTGAATCTCGATTCACTAAAGCTTCCAAAAGTTATATATTTATTCCATATGTTCCCTTAATAGATCCATTGTTGTAGTGATATCCTCCCCCTCATTATTAGGGGTATTTGTACCTATATCTAGGGTCTCAACCTTTGCATTATTTTATCGTGTTTACCTAGTCATTGGGGAAGCTCTCCCTCTCCTTCTCTTGGGAAGCATTATCCTTGTCCACACATAGGAGAGATAGAAGATATCAGTTCACAATTTTATCCTTGAATTGCTTCTCCTCCTAGCAACTATATTCTTAGTTATTCAAACTAGATAGTCGAGATATGTGGTTAACTGGTACACTATATTTCTTTTTACAAGTATATTCTACATAGTACACATCCTATTGTACTCTATCTAATCTTAGGTATGGAAACTTGCATTCCTACGAACTTGCTCTGATACCAAATATCACAACCCATTTTCCCATCCTTATTTTTTTACATACTAGAGGGATCTAGAATCTATGCTCTAAAACCACTACTGATGTCTCCACATTAGTTTCACTCCTATGGTATTATTTGAGGCACACCCATCCTTACACCTTACATAAATCCATCTATGTAAGCGTACTAGGTGCTTTACTTAATGGATCACACTATCCATCTGATGGATCTTATGAGCTAGTAATGACCTTCCCTTCATTCTTTCAAAAGGTGCATACCAAGTTTTCACCCTACACAAATCCTTCTATGTAGGTGATATGTGTGCAAGGGGATTGACTATTCATATCATATCCGTATGAGCTAGTCCTCGCAATAGACCTCATTTTTAATTCCTTCTTTGTGGGGTAAACAAAATGGCAATCCCTATAACTAATCTCTTGCTAGGGATATCATTATGCAAAATAACTCATGCTACATCATGAAGCTCTTCCTTCCTTTAATATTTCTTATTACTTAACTATTGCCAAACCCCTCAATTTCCTTTATTGATGTTACTAATAGAAGGTACAATACATCCCTTTATAAATTGTGTATTACCAAGCTTGCCTTAGATTATTCATAAAGCCTTACACAAGCATCATTTAAAATAGCCCAAAGTAGTATTTCATAATAAAGAACTCATTTTGTAAAGAGCCGCCTTAGTCTTTTAGCAATTCTCTTTCTCAATTTTCTCCTAACTATTCCTCATGCTTCCTTTACATGATTAACAAGTGTGAAATTGCTAATGGAAAACTAATTCAGCAATTACCCAATCCATTTAGACATTTCCATAAAGAATCATATCCTTTCTCTTAGACTTTCTAAATTAAATATGTCTTAAGGATTTCATTTCAGAATTTAATATTTAATTAAACCAGCAATATCTCAATATAACATGATCAATTCCATAAAGAATCATAACAACAATAGCCTCTTAAATAGTAGCACCATAAGAAGAGTCACCACAAAAATTGTACAACATTATTTTATCCTAGAAACCCCTAGGGGAAAAACCACCCTTAAATCCTCTTCTTTTCATTAATAAAAAAGGTTCTCAATTGTTACAATGAGATAAGACAATTTATTATGTCAAAATCCTCCATTAGGTATTTTTCCTATTTTCCTAGCT
This sequence comes from Wollemia nobilis, assembly GCA_028583015.1. Taxonomy (NCBI): domain Eukaryota; kingdom Viridiplantae; phylum Streptophyta; class Pinopsida; order Araucariales; family Araucariaceae; genus Wollemia; species Wollemia nobilis. Next base: position 12,997,609 of record JAQPPZ010004166.1, read on the forward strand.
AATATACTATGAATAAGTTATTTCATCCGTATATACATTTTAGCTTCATGATTTTGGAGTTCATACATACCAAAAGGTATCCTCTCTATCCATTTAAATTTCCATTTTTAAATACCAATACAACATAATCTCATTTCACAAAATATTAACTATTTTTTGGAATCAAATAACAAGCTCAACATTTACTAACTTATGCTTTCCTTGAAAGTTCAGTAAATAGACCCTAAGTTCTTTCATCATTGTACCATTATTTTTATAAGAAGGATGAATCCTTTTAAAACTTTCATAGGTGTTGCCATCATTTTTTAAATACATCAGTCAGAGACCCACAATCAAGCATAATGTTGTGCACATCCAAAGATTTTTGGAAGGTAGAATATAATCCATACATCTGCCCATAGACATTTCTCACTATTCTCATGACCATTCCGAAATCCAACAAACCTTTCTGTTAATGGATAGTGAAGTTAAATACTTCCCTAGAGAGTGATGAATTTAGGGAAAAATACCAACAAAAGTGCCTTATTCGTTAATCGAAGTAAATCCAAAGTTTTCAACTATTCAAATCAAGTATTTCAGTATGCATTCCTAAAAATGGAATAACTATATTTCTCTTACCTTTCCATGTTCAAGGGATGATGATTCCCATCACTGAATAATTTTTCCTTGGTATAAATTTAAGGGATGAGTTGACATTTCATCCTCATGCATCACCAAATTGTTAAAATCTTATAACAATATCATCCCACTTCGATTAACATGATAGAAGACATGTGAGGAAGTTCACTCCTTTTGAGTGATAGTACATCCTCGACTTTCGGTAAGCTAATATACTTGACTCCTAAGGTGTCTTACATCTCATTGCACCATCAAACCCATCAAAAGCTTCTATATTAATACTTTTTTGGTCCCTACTCCTATCTAAGGAAAAGATCCAACCATGGTTTTCCAAGATCACTCAACCAAGGTAATCCCGATAACTCACCATCAAGGTTTATTTAGAAATACATAACAACAATCGTTATGAGCTGGAATACCAATCTCCTAATAGAGTCCATCACATTTGCCTTACTCAACCAAAGGTATATAAAGGAAAAAATTTGGATCATTTAATGAACATCAAAACAACATACCAAATACACTTCTAAACCTTAACACATCACCCAATCATACATGTAATGCATATACCCTATGGCTATTCTCATTGTTGGTCAAATCAAAGGAGCTATAGTCTTACTAGTATTTAAGATACTACGCTAACTCATTGGTAATGATAAGCCACCTACTAGAAGTTTCATTATAGCTATCCCTCACTCAAGCAACTCTAAAATTACTGATATCCCTGCAAGTTGAACTAAATAAAATAAAAAAAACATCCTTAACAAAATATATCCTTATCTAATAGATTAGGAATCTAGCAAGTCATTAAAATACCAGATAATAGATAATCACATTAGGTGAATTTATTGTTACAAGAAGAACCTACCTTTGAAACTCAATGTATTGCAATGAAGTCTCATAGGGCTTCCAACTCACTTTCCTTTTATCTGCTTGTTCTCTCCAGCTAGCTCTTTTTCTTCTCTACACGTTTCCTGCATTCTCCTCCTACACACCTTCCAACCACTCAGTATTATCTCATCGAATCAATCCTCCTTTCTTTCATTTCCAATCCTCTCTCTTACTACCACTCTGTCCTTATCAGCTATGGTCACCCAAAACATTCCAAAATGGTAGTTGTGAGACCCCAAGAAGTGCACACCCTAACTACCCTACTCGCAATATTGATTTATCGTATATGCTACCACTTGCACAAAATGAAAATATTGAAAGCACATGCAACATCATATATATTCCCTACAAGGGAACGATGTGTTTATGCAGGCCTTCTGGTCCTGCACATGAAACTGTATGGGGGCTTACAAATGCCCCCTTCTCCAGATCTAGTCCTAGAAGGATATTTATGCTATTGTTGCTTCAGTATGGTCTTGATGATCTGAACCTACACTCATGAAAACAACAAAGCATGCTCAGTAGGATGGGCCACCTCTTCGTACGAGGTCTTTGTTAGCGGATCTAAATACTCATGATACTAATAATGAAATATGAACATGAACAGAGTAATAGATGCATAGAAAGCTAAGAAATATAGAATAGAAGCATTAATGAAACAAGATCTAAACTATGATCAAGCCATAAATCAAGCAATAATAAATCTAAGCTAACAGCAAGAGGAAATAATGCTTATGCCCTAATATATGCCTGCGGGCCACTGTACGAGACAATGATCACGATACGAAGCTCTTTTCCTTATGAATCAGGGGATATTGCGCTATCCTCTTTACTACAATTAATGTTCAAGGGTCACCTGGCATGTATCCTATACTAATTGGCGGTTGAAAATAATGAATCTAAAAACTAGTGCATGATCATAGCTCTGTCGGACGGTGCTCCAATGCTCCTCAAAGAGGTGTAGCTTGGTTCTTCATTTCGACAGGGCTTCACTGCTTAAATATGAAACTTCACATCTCTTTTGCTTTTCATGGGAGAGTCTATATGTAGATTTCCCTCTTAGATCTATAACTTTGGCTTCCTAGAGAAGCTTCAGTTTGAATTACATGTGACTGATCGTCCTGGGTGAGGAGCATCAATCACAAAATCACATGGAAGGGGCAATTAGAAGGAGCTCGAAGAGTTCATCATAAAAATATGCCTGTTATCCATGCAAAGGTGTAGTCATACTGCATGATCTAGGTTGGTATTTATGAACAAACTATGTGTGACCCTAGTCACTATTAGGTTCAATGACCAGATGTGGTTGTTGTAGTCTTCAGCGGCCAGGTGTGTTGGACGCTCTTCTTGAGAGCGACCAAGCCTAGATGGGCCAGAAATGCCCTGCTTGAGTGGTTAAGACCACTTATTACTCTTGGAGAGATCCAAGAGGGTTCATATGGTTTTCATATGTGCCCATATGGGTAGTTTCCTAAACATGACAAATTTTAGGTGTCTACAAATACCCCTTTTTGGTATGCGCTGTGAGCAAAATACATCACAAAGCAAAAAAAGTAAACCACCTAGGGCCATATTGTAGGTTGTATGATGATCATTGATATTATCAACATAGGATACCCTAGTCATGTGTGAGGGCACAAATCCTAGAATCATTACTTCCAACAGGATGGAAGACTTAAATTTGTGGAAGTTTGCACTCACTCATCAAGAAATCGGGTAGCTTCAATACTACTATAGGTCCGAAGGGAGGGGAGCTTATGATAGTTGTTGGCAATGATTCGTGAGATGAATGCAAATATGACATGATCAAGATAATCCTTTGTCAACTTTGATTATGATTGTTGAAAAATTTTGACTACCCCCTCAAGCAACGAGTCGATGAGGAAAGGACAATTAAAGAAGTGACGAGTCGCTTGACCAAAATGAAATATTTGGACCTCTTTAGAGGGTTGCTCTATTTTTATAGAGTAGTTCCCATCCAGGTGTGACTTCAACCCTATTTTGTAATTACACACCTTTATCCCATGGGGTGGTCCGGCCGCAATGGCCTTCTTAGGGAATCAAGGTGATAACACTTCTAATTTAGCTTGTGTTGACTCACTGTTTTGCTATAGGAGAATTGAGATGCATCCTCGCTCCTGTGGGGTAGTCCGACCGAAACAGCCTTCTTCGGGTTTGAAGGGAAGTGTCTTAATTCTACTTATACATGTTTTTCCCCAAGTGGCATTATTGTAATCTACTCATTTTTCTGAATTGCATGCAGCGCTAGTCGCTGCAATCGCCAAGTGTATAGAGCAAATAACTGACTACGAGGATCATTTGGAATTTGGTTGCTATTTGATTTTGGATTTTGAATTTTATAATGTTTTTGGATTTTGACATATGCAAATTTTTAGTATTTGTTAATATTTTGGATGTCTTTGACCAATAGATGTTTTTTATGGGTAATTTTGCAATGTTCTAGGATGAAAATTTGACAAAACTTCTCCTTATTTGTCAGCCGTTGTTAGGTCCAGCAACCCCCAATTGCTACTCCATGGCCACTATTAGGTCCAGTAGCCGAGAAGTGCGGGCCACTGACATTGGTAGAGGCCAAGTCATGAATTGGGAAAATAAAAGAAAAAATTAGGTTTTGAGCTGTCATTGTTGTCAGTTGTTAGTTTGCGCTTTTTGGAGCTCTAGGGTGTGTTTGTGCGACTGTGATATAGAGCACTACTGATTTACTTCTGAGAAGACATGATGGCTGAGCAAGGTGAGGCTTTGACGAGTAGAGGAGTCAAAGCTTTGTGGATACCTCTCTAAACCCTAGCCTTCTCTCTTTTGTGGTAAAATGAACCAAATTAAATAATTCGGTCAAGGAACTTTATTAAACATGTTGGCAATGAATCAAACCCGTAGTTAGGCTCAATTTAGGGTTTAGGTAGGTGGGTTTGCTTTTAAATTCATGTTTTTGCAATTTTTTTGTTATTTTAGGCCCTAGGGAGACATCGTTGGCGTGTTGTCACTCGCCACTACTGCTCAGAGAGGCCAGTCATGTCTGTGGCTAGCCGTTGTTGCTGTCAATGGCTAGTTTGATTTCTAACAGTCATATTTTTTACCATTGGAAGCTGGCCACTGTCAGCTTCGGAGGTCGATTAATGGTTGCTTCTGGCATGAGAAGCCAGGCATCCTTCGATTATTTCTAGATTTTTTTTGTTTTTTTTTAAATCTTGTTAATTGATTTTTTTTTGAACTTTTGGAGCCATAGTTTTTGATGTTTTTGTATGTTTAGGTGCATTTACTCCTCATGCTTGTTGTCTTAAACACATATTAGATTAGCTTGCATCGCTTTTCGTCTTGCTATATTTAGTTGTCAGTGCATTTGATTTAAGATTTATTTTGCACTCTTAGATCTTATCTGCTCGGGCTCGGGACCCGAAGCTGTTTTGTGATCTCTTGCATGAGATGGATGACATGGAGTGGGCCTGGCTTAAGGCTCGAGGGCTCCAATATGTCATTGGCCTACCGATATTCATGTCATATCAGGCTTCCTTTACTGCCCTGGCCCACCGATGGGATCCCAGGACCAACACCTTCCACCTTCCCATCGGTGAGATGACCATCACATCGGAGGATGTCTACAGGATTTATAGGATCCCCTTTTATGGAGTGCCCATTGTCTCTTCTCCTACCAATACCTGAGAGGTAGTGTTCGTGAGGGTCTTTGGGAGGCACGTTACTACTGCCTTCAAGGAAACTCACTCTAGCAAGATTTTAGTTTCTAAGTGGTACAAGGTAGATGTATTTTCCTAGCTACATGTCATGTTGCTGATGGTTATCTACAAAATCCTTATTCCTAACTACTCTAGATTGAGGTTCCCATGGAACCTCTTAGCGATGGTTCAAGATTTTGTTGACAGTGAGAAGCGCATTTTCTATGCTTGGGGGAGTGCATTTTTGTCGTAGTGATATGACGAGTTATACTACATCCAACACCGCAAAATAGCCAGTATTTCTTGTAGCTTGCTCCTCCAGATCTAGGGATGGGAGTATATTAAGATTGACCACCCAGTAGGACTTCTAGTGGAGATCACTATGCTAGTAGGGATGTTCAGTGCTATAGATCTAGGTGGCCCAAAGCACTTGAGGAGCGTAATAGTTGACCCTTTGTAGGGGAGCTATCACTATGTATTTTCCTAGCTACATGCCATGTTGCTGATGGTTATCTACAAAATCCTTATTCCTAACTACTCTGGATTGAGGTTCCCATGGAACCTCTTAGTGATGGTTCAAGATTTGGTTGACAACGAGAAGCACATTTTCTATGCCTGGTGGAGTGCATTGTTGGCTCAGTGATATGACGAGTTATACTGCATCCAACACTGCAAAAGAGCCAGTATTTCTTGTAGCTTGCTCCTCCAAATCTAGGGATGGGAGTATATTAAGATTGACCACCCAACATGACTTCTAGTGGAGATAACTATGCTAGATAGGGATGTTTAGTGTTATAGATCCAGGTGGTCCAAAGCACTTGAAAAGCATAAGAGTCGACCCTTTTTAGGGGAGCTATCCCACTACACGATATCCTTGACTGGTTTGAGAGTTGGTGATATCATTTGGAGACCTTACCATGAGTGCCTTGCCTGGTATGATTCTTCTAGCTTCACCACGAGGACTCAACGTAATCTATGGTTTATTGGTCACAAATATGACATTAGAGAGTTCTACTACTCCAGGGTGCTCCGATAGTTTTGAATTCACGTGAGATGACCATCACATCGGAGGATGTCTACAGGATTTATAGGATCCCCTTTGATGGAGTGCCCATTGTCTCTTCTCCTACCAATGCCCGAGAGGCAGTGTTCATGAGGGTCTTTGGGAGGCATGCCACTGCTGCCTTCAAGGACACTCGCTCTGGTGGGATTTCAGTTTCTTGGTGGTACGAGGTAGATGTCTTTTCCTAGTTGCACGCCATGTTGCTGATGGTTATCTGCAACATCCTCATACCTGACTGCTCTGGATTGAGGTTCCCATGGAACCTCTTAGCGATGGTTCAGGATTTGATTGACAGTGAGGAGCCCATTTTCTATGCCTGGGGGAGTGCACTACTGGCTCAGTGCTATGACGAGTTATACCACATCTAGTACCATGGATGAGCCAGTATTACCTGTAGCTTGCTCCTCCAGATCTGGGGATGGGAGCACATTAAGATTGACCACCCAGTAGGACTTCTAGTGGAGATCACTATGCTAGATAGGGATGTTCAGTGCTATGGATCTAGGTGGCCCAGAGCGCTCGAGGAGCGCAAGAGTCAGCCCTTTGCAGGGGAGCTATCCCACTACATGGCATCCTTGACTGGTTTGAGAGCTGGTGATATCATTTGGAGACCTTACCATGAGTGCCCTACTTGGGATGATCCTACTAGCTTCACCATGAGGACTCACATGCGATCGATGGTTGATTGGTCACAAGGACGACATTAGAGAGTTCTTCTACTACTCTAGGGTGCTCCGATAGTTTGGCATTTAGTAGGATGTCCCTCTTGAGCCAGTTGTCTATCATTGGATTTCTATAGAGAAGAACCTTCCACCACCACAAGTTACAATAGTGTTAGAGGAGGATGACCCTCCTATAGTTGATCCTAGTGTGGCCGATGTTGGAGTGACAGAGGCGTACACCCTCTAGTGGGGTACGTGATTATGGTATGGTGGTGGCCACCTAGGGTGGTCCTTGGAGGAGGCTGAGGCTGAGGATCCTGATGGGTATCGAGTGCGGGCTCGGATAGATGATTGGGGATAGGCAGGGTAGCAAGAGAAGGTGGTAGAGGAGCCAATTGTAGAGGAGTAGGTTACCCCCAAGGAGGAGGAGGAGTTAGCCCCTGAGGAGTAAGAGTCTCCTCTTTGAGCTTAGCTACACTAGGTTGAGGTCGAGCTACAGACATCACAGATCCAGATTTAGTAGAGGGATGCTACTATTGTAGATCTCTAGAGATAGCTTACCTAGGTTACTACCAAGTGAGATGAGGCTCAGATCCAGATTGCACCACCTCCTATAGTGCCACAGGGACCTGGTGGTCTAGATCCAGGTGTAGAGATCCATCACTTGCATGGATTGTTAGCAGATGATTTGGAGGAGTGCACCTGAGATGTCACCTATATCTTAGCATTAGAGCATGAGGTCAGGCTCTAGGAGGCCATCTACCAGAGAGGCCTAGGGTAGGAGGTTCACAGAGGACCAACTGGAGCACTTCATGATAGTCATCAGCTCGATCGAGCCACTAGACTAGGTCCCAGATAGAGTGGACTAGGGGTGCTAGTTCTATGCCACCTCCCAAAGGGGGAGGTGAGGATAGAGGTGATACTAGTGGTGCAGGCCACTCCTGAGCACTATGGCTCCTTAGATACTTTGTACCTCTTTTTGGGTGTAAGGTCAGCTGACCTACATAGTTGTAGCCTTATTGGCACTTTTTGTACCTACATGTACTTATTTGGATACACTTTTATATGATATCTAGACTTTGAGACTCACCATGTGTGTATCTATTATGATTATGCTTTTATGTTTATGGATGCAGTATATGATTTTATGTGATATGATGTGATGTGATGCTTTAGATGTTATGATGTGTATGTGTAGATGATTACTTTATGATCTAATGCTATGTGGATCTTATGACTTATGTTTTATGATGTGTGGATGCTTAGCTAGCATGATCTAGATGATGATGATGGATGCATATATGGATGCAATGCTTATTGTTACATGCATGTTTGCTTTTGATGTGTTTGTATGCATCTAACCTTATGATGTTATGATATGGAAAATGGAATATTTTATGTTATACTGATGATCTAATGGAATGAACCTGTATGCTTTAATCACTTAAAACATAAGGTATGCATGTGATATGAGTTTAACAATCTAATGGGTGACACCATAGAATGTAAATCAATCATGAATAAATAATAACTCTTATAATAAGAATTAATCATTTACACCTTCCAATGTTAGATGATATGATGTGATATGTATGTACTTTCTTTATAAGCTTCTATAAATTAAAAGATATCCCCAAAATAGTCAGTGGTCATCTAAACGTCATTGCTGACATTCATCCGGTATCTATCCTATTTCATGAACACCCTTTAATGAACAAAACCTCATAAAGAAAGTTGATGATTTAGTTGATGAAATGATTTGTTGCTATGAGGGGATTTTTGAGGTTTTCCATGAGACTCAAACACCCTAGTTACTCTATCAAAAGTTGTATACTGACCATACAGAGCTTCTGAAGGATAAAGCTTTGTTATGCAGACCTAGATACTCATTATCCCTATGTGTGCAAATGAATATATTAGATAGAACATAAGCATACCCCAGTGCCAGCAGGATTCATTCAGCCCATTGTTGTATTGGGGATCCTCAAATGTTTATCCTGATCCTAAGCTGGACTCAGTTGGATTAGACCACTAGGCAATACAGGACACCTAAGGCTAGCTCTTCCACATGCAAACATTGGTCTATTCAAAAGCAAGATGCTAATGTGATAGACATATCATCGTGCGTAAGGATACCTTGCAGCTCATTCATGCTGAGAATTCCAAGGATTCAAGTTCATACTCCCTTATTTTCTTCATATTTATTTGGGATACTTGCTCATGATTTAGTGATGAAAATCACTATTTATTTTGAATTTTGTTTTCCTTTTGAGCAAGGGATTTATGTAGTGATGATAATCACTGTTTCTTTATTTTTGAATTTTCTTTTTTTGGGATTTTTTTTCACTTTTTTTTTTTATTTTCTTTGTTCAGGATTTTGCTTGTTTTGATTAAAGCAAGGGATTTCTTTGGGTAGGGGTGAACTTGTCCTTTTGCCAATTCTCAACATTTTTGAACCGATCGCATAGGGGGATGAGCAAGATAAAACTTTTCACCTTAGGATACCTAATACCACTTCGTAGCGTTCATATTTCCCTTGTTTCAACTAGGATTTTAGTGTTTTTATTAGTGATAGGATTCTGAAATATACCAGGTGCTATCAAAACTAAACCTCACCTATAAAAAGCTAAGATAACTTTCTACAAAGTTTGATAAAACCACTAGGTATGGCTGAGTGACCAAAAAACCCTAGTATATTCCTTATAGCAATAGAAGGGGTTGTGTTGAAAAACACAATTACACACATGGGTGATGGATGATGATGGATTTTGAAGATGCATGATTGATGTACAAATGTGGTGTCATTTGTAAGATTGCAAACACAAATGTATCTAATGTAAATGTAATGGATGGTCATGCCTATATGCAATGCAACTAAATGAATGCAAATGTGGAATGCAAATGCAAATGTTTTTGTATTTTTGATGCTTTCAATTGTTTTTGAGCTTTTGATTATTTTGAATGTTTTTGATATTTTGATTTTAAATTATTTTTGTGCTTTTCATTTTGATTTTGACCAAAGGGCTTATGATGCCTTTGGGGTTTTTTTTGATTTGACCAAAGGGCTTTAAGATGCCTTTGGAGCTTTTGTGATTTGACCAAAGGGCTTTAAGATGCCTTTGGAGCTTTTTGTGATTTGACCAAAGGGCTTTAAGATGCCTTTGGAGCTTTTTGTGATTTGACCAAAGGGCTTTAAGATGCCTTTGGAGCTTTTTGTTTTTGCTTTTAATGTTTTTCGATTTGTTTGGATTTTTATGATTTCTATTATTTTTGAAATTTTGGAAGTTATTTGAATGTTTTTGATATTTTGTTGGTTTATGTGTGAAATGCCTTCAGATGAATGATATTGAGGGGCTCTAGCTCCTCAACACCTTCTAGCATTGCTAGGTGATATGCCCTAGTTCCCATATTCTTCGAGATGATATAGGGACCTACCCAATTAGCCATAAATTTATCTCATAGATGCGATGGTAGATTTGAGTTCTATTGGTTTTCTTTCAGCACAAGATCCCCAACTTTAAAGTCTCTCAGATGGACTCTATTATTATAAGCTCATGTTAGATGATCCTGGTAAATGTGAAGGTGCTCAAGGGCATTGATGCATCGTTCATCCAGGAGGGTCAATTGATCCAGGTGAGCTTGTCGTGCAGTGTCATCATTGATGAACTCTTTCAATGTGATGTGCAATGTTAGAATCTCCAACTCTAAGGGTATAATGGCCTCAGTGCCATATACAAGAAAAAATGGTGTTGCCCTAGTGGGTATCCGTATGCTAGTCCTGTAAGCCCATAATGCTAAAGGTAATTGTAGATGCCAATCCCTATGATTTTCTTTCATCATCTTCTTTAAGATGGCTATTATTATCTTGTTTGAGGCTTCTGCTTGCCCATTTGCCTATGGATAGTATGGTGTCACAAAACTATGTTGAATGTTGTATCTGGTCATTAGAGCTCACACATTTTTGTTTTTGAATGATGGACCATTATCCAAGATTATCTTGAAAGGTACCCCAAAATGATAAATGATATTGTGAAGTATGAACTCCACAATCCGAGGACCAATTATCGAGGTTAAGGGGATCACTTCCACCCATTTGGTGAAGTACTCAATGGTCGTTAAGATGAACGTGTGTCGGCCCAAATACGGGGGAGAAATATTTCCAATCAGATCGAAACCCCACTAAGAAAATGGCCAAGCCGCTTGAATGGGCTGTAAGGCCTGAGATGGCAAGTGCATCAGGTTTGCATGATGTTGATATTTAATGTATTTCTTGACATACTCACAATAATCCTTCTCCATGGTGGGCCAGTAGTAGCCCATTCGAAGAATGCACTTGGCAATGGCCATGCCACTGAAGTGGCCATCGCACGTACCATCATGAGCTTGCAAAATCACCCAAGCTGATTCTTGGGGCTCTAAGCAATGTAGGAGAACTCCATCATAGCTTCGATGATACAATATGCCTCCTAGCAAGACATATCTAGTCACCTTCTGCTTGAATGCTCATCTCTCGGCATGCGATAGTCCCTGTGGGACAACTCCTAGCCTAAGGAAATCTTGCAATTGGGATAGCCAATCCTGATAGGCTATGGCCTCGATAGATAAGATGACTTGTTCCTCCTGCAATTTGATTTGCACAAATGTAGATTGAGAAACAACCTTGTGGTGAATAGTGGTACCATTCCCCATAGGACCCTGAGAGATCAAGGACCCCCAAGGTGCCTTCTTTAAGAAGTCTTTGGCTTTATAGAACCAGTCATGGTCTGGCTCTATATGGATCATGTTGACTGATTCCTTGTTATCAAAGGCCTCACATTGGATCACTGAATGTGAGAGCATTTTGACATGAATGGTAGTGAAATTGGTAGAAGGATTCTGAGGGATCAAGGATCCCAAAGATGCCATGGTGTCTACAAATCTGTTTGATGAATGAGGGATTGCCTCGATGTCGTACCACTCTAGTTTGGCTAGATATGTGTCAACAAGCTCCTTGTAAGCTTTCAAGATTGGATCCCGACATTGAAATAGTCCTTTGACCTGGTTGACTATGAGGAGGGAGTCACCGAAGATATTTAGCCTCTTGATTTTCATGGTGATGGTTATTTGGAGACCCAATATTAGGGCTTCATATTCGGTGTTATTATTGGTGCAAGGGAAGTCTAGCTTGAATGACAAGGGCATTGGAGCTCCTTATGGCATGAAAAAGATAATTCCTACACCACCTCCTTGCTCACACTTTAAACCATCGAAGAACAAAGTCATGTCAGCTTCATTTTTTGGTTCTTCGAGTTTGGGTGCTTCTGATAGTGCAAAGACCACATCATCAAGAAGTTCTATGGTAAGGGGCCTACTATTCTGAAGAGGTGCCTCAGCCAACTGATCAGCTATGACTTGTCCTTTGATGGAATTTTGGCTTATGAATTCCAAATCAAATTCTATCAATAGCATGATCCACTTTGTAGTACGTGTATTATGATATGTCTTGCTCATCATATACTACAAAGGATTTTTCTTGGATATTACATATGTCGTATGGCTCAACATGTAGTGGCACAATTTCTTGGTTGCAAAGACCACCGCTAAGCATAACTTCTCTACGTATGTGTATCCAATTTTATAGCTCACCAGGGTGCGACTAATGTAATATATCACTTGCTCTTTGTCTTGCATATTCTTTTGAGCCAACATGGTGCCCAAAGCAAAATTTGTAGTGGATATATATAACAAGAATGGCACGTCTGGCCTTGGTGGAGCTAGAACTGGCAGTGTTGCTAGGTACTCTTTGATCTCAGCAAAGGCTTGCTGACATTCTTCATCCCATTGGAATGGAACTCCCTTGTGTAGCAGTTGATTCATGGGTCGACATTTATCTGATAGTTGTGCGATAAATCATTTTATGGATGCTACTTTGCCCTGTAAGCTTCTTAGTTCTTTGATGTTTGTGGGTGGAGCCATTTCTAGGATAGCCTTTACCTTTGTTGGGTCTACCTCGATGCCTCATTTAGAAATGATGAATCCCAAGAGTTTTCTAGAAGTCATACCAAAGATGCATTTCTTGGGGTTCAACCTGACATTGTGCTCAATCAGGTGATCGAAGACCTTTATGAGGGTCTCAGCATGCTCTTCATGTAGTAATGACTTGGCTAGTAAGTCATCAATGTAGTCTTCCAAGATCGTGTGCATGTAGTCATGGAAAATGTATGTCATAGCCCATTGATAAGTGGCACCAGCATTTTTAAGGCCAAATGGCATCACTTTGTAGCAGAATGTCCCCCATGGAGTGGTGAACATGGTTTTATGCTGGTCTTTGGGTTTAATCCGAATCTGATTGTAACCAAAAAAATCATCCATTAGGGAGAGCATCTCATGACCTGCAGTTGCATCTACAAGAGCATCTATGTTGGGCAATGAGAATGAATCCTTTGGGGTTGCCTTGTTGAGATCCCTGAAGTCCATGCAAATGCGGACTCTTCCATCAGGTTTTCCTATGGGCACCATGTTTGATACCCACTCTGGATAGTCGATGGGAACAATAAAGACTACATCCAATAGTTTTTGCAACTCATTTTTAACCATCAAAGCGATGGTTGGATGCATCTTTCTAAGATTTTGCTTGACCGACTTCTTCATGGGGTCTATCGATAGGTTGTGGACAACCAACTTTGGATCTAGCCCCGGCATGTCTTTGTAGGTCCAAGCAAAGAGATTTGGTCTCTCTCTCAGTAGAGGAATTATGATGGCCTATTCTTCTAGAGATAGGCTTTCTCTGAACTTGACTTTCTTTGGTTGAGAAGGATCATTGCTGATGTCCACCTCGAAAGTCTCCTCTATTGCCATATGGGACCCATCCTCAAGCTGGTGAGGAGTGGGGATTAAATGAATGTCATCTACTAGATTTATAGTTCCTACTAACTCAGGGTCGAGACCAGCATGATAGACATCATGGGCACAACCTGATGCAAAATGGAATGGTTGTAACATCTCTTCATTAGGGAAGAAATCTTCAGGCTCTAAGGGTGAATCAACGTGATCCCAATCAATAGCATCTAAATTAAGACACAATGGTTTTCTAGGATCTGTTGGGTTATGGAGTGGAGTGGTCAAATCAATGGAGATCATGTTGATGGATGGAATGAAATCTCCAGGACCACATGGGTGAAACTCTATATCCTAGGTGTGCCCTCCATACTCATGATGAGGCTCTAGGGGCATAGGGATCTCAGGATCTAGTCTATGGATAGATGAGATGATGGGATCATTAGGTAATAGCTACTCTCTAAAGGTGGGTGGATTCGGGTTGACCATGTGATGAATGGCATCTAGGTTTACTGGTCTCCCTAGGAAGCGAAGATTAGGATCGATGGCATGGAGTGTCGCTTCTCTCTCCACAAGCAAATTGACTGGTCATAAGTGTTGAGGTCCAAGATAAGCCATCTCGATCTCATCTTCAAAGTCATCATCACTTATCCAGAAGCCATTAGCATTGGTTTCTAGTCCTAGGATGAGTTGGTGGTTAGCTTGTTGATGCCCCAGATAGGCCATCTCAATCTCATCTTCATAGTCATCATCACTTATGAAGAACCCATTGGCATTTGTCTCTGGCCCAACAATGTGGCTCGCATGTCTAGGCCTTAGGTAGGCCATCTCTATTGAGTCCTCTAACTCATAGCCACTTTCATCAGACATGTATCCACCCTCATCCGAGATGTATTCACTCTCATATGATATATAACCACTTTCTACATGGCCTGTCCAAGTAAGGTTTTGCACATATCGAGGCCCATGGTAGGCCAGGCCGGTTCCATATTCATCCTCACTTGGAACATAATCATACTCCTCTTGCTCATAGCCATGCATTGGCTCCTCCTCCCATAGGATGGCTTCTGATGGGGGCGCTTCAAGAGAGGATTCAGGGTGATATATCTCAGATGGTGTGATATTGACCATCGACACCCATTCATCACCCCAAATTTTTTTGTGTGGGGGATGATAGGGGTTCCAATCGATGTCCTCCTTGAACCCAATGCTTAGCCTATCTAAGGCTACTTCTAGAGAGTCATCATGGCTCTACATTTGATAGCCCAAACCACACCTATCAGTAGGTAGTTGGTACTATGGCTAGAATGGCAATCGGCACCCTTGCTCATATAGGCCTAGGCCATAGCCTTGCCAGTGACACTACTCAAAGTACTTTAGAGTGAACTCTAGATTTGACAAGTAATGAACATTCATGGTGAAAGGTTCATCCTCATCCCTTTCTAGATCAGGAGTAGTATGGGCGTAATCTAGCCCAACATATATGAAGTTAGTCTAGTTGGGTGGCACTCCCAAGGGAACCACTATCCCTACTAGTAGACTTGGGACTCTTGGTCATCCCATGTCTTGTGCAGACTCAATGATTGGCATGAAAGTTACATTCTGCACAAGATATTCACCTAGTGTTGTGTTGGCTAGGTGAATTGTCACCTACGGTGTAGATGATATTGTTGATGATGTAGGTGAGGCAGGCTGAGGTACCTCCTCAACTATTTCCTAGGAGTGTTCCTCCTCCATGGGAGTAGGGACTCCTATAGTTGCTATGGTCAGAAGTTCCTTGGGTCCTTCCTCCACTAGGGGTGCCTTCAACTTCTATTTGTCCTTTGCCTTATCTATAGAAGGCTTTTTAGAAGTGCCAGTAGCTTTGGATGTAGGTGGTGGTGCCGACGTGGAGGGGTCACCTCGCACTAATCTACTTTTGCTACCTAGCTGCATGGTTGGGGATGAAGGCCTTATGTACAAGTGCATTGATGAAAGGACAAAATCTCTCAACAAATCAACTTGATGCACGTACTTGAATGGCTCTTCATCAGATGGAACCATGTGAACTTGTCCCTCATGCACATACTTGATGCATTGGTGTAGGATTGAGGGCACACACTACATATCTCTAATCTAGGGATGCCCTAGAAGGATGTTATATTGCATCACCCCTTCTAGCACATGACACATCATAGGGATGGTCTTATGTCCTACTTTTATCGATAGAATGATCGTACCCACGATGGAGCACAACGCATCATTGAAAGCCCTGAGTGTGTAGGAAGTCGAGATAATGTTGGACTTAGGGATCTTCAAGTGCCCTATAGCCTTGGTGGTGATGATGTTGATCGATGAGCCCATATCGATCAAGACCCACTTGAATGGAATATCATTGATTGATGCAATAATGTGCAGAGGTGGGTCTACTGAGGTAGTAGGGACTACTTTAATTTTATGATCATAAAAATGAATCATGGGCTCTTGGCATTATTGAACTTACCCCACAAAATGTGTGAATGCATCCAGGTTTTGGGGCTGGAGCTCGATTGATCTCAAAATCTCCATTAAAGTCTCCCTATGCCTAGGGGACTATTGTATGAGCTCATAAATGGATAACTTAGCTAGAGTCATCTGTAGATTTTGTTCTAGTCTACTCCGAACAGTCACCATAGGTCTCACTGGTGGACCAGGAGGGTTGTCATGCACTTATCTCTATCGAGGTGCAGCTGGGATATTGATGGGAGCCATTGGAGGCTATGGTTGCCCATATCTCTGACTCCTGGTTGCCACATTAACCAACTCGACCATTTTGATGCACCCCTGAATGGGTGGCTCAACCCAGACCTGGTTAACTTGGGGACCCTGATCTCTAGGGACCTCATGATTGGGCAATAGGTTCTGGTATATACCCATATCTCTATTATCGAGAGCTAGCGGGTTGTCAACTTTGAGCTCTCCCTTTTCAATCATGTTTTGCACAACATTCTTGAATCTGATGCAATTCTTGATGTCATACCCTTGTCTCCTATGGTATGGGTAATATTGATCTTCCTTGTATCCCCTTGGCTTGGGATGGTTAGGATCAAGAAGTTGTATGTCAGGAAACCTTATCCTCTATGCCTCATTCAACTGATTAAACACTGACTGCATTGATTCGTTTAGAGGCATGTAGTAGCGAGGTGGCCATCGCTCCTTGTTTTAGCCTTGATTGTTCTTAGGATCATAGTTGGTTGGTGGAGGGTGAGCTTGATAATTCTAGGGTTGTTGTCCATTCCCCTCCTTTGGTGTGGCCAATACAACTTGATTGACTTGAGTAGGCTTGGCCTGCTTCTACTTGTTCTTGTTATTCTGATTGTTTTTGCTCCATTCTTTCTTATTGTAGAGCTTAAGGTCTCCCTCATCGACCTTAATGTCTTCAATAAGCTTGGCTTGAGCCAAGGCTTCTTCGAATGATTCATATTGTTGCAACTGCAATAGTAGGGAAATGTGTTTTGCATAACTCTTAGTGAACATCCATACAAGTTCCTCTATGGGGATGGAGAATGATAGTTTTGCCATGATTTTTCTCCATCTATCCCCATAGTCCATCACTGGCTCATCATCATATTGTTTCAAATTGGCCAGATCAGATAGGTTCACTTTCTTCTTGGCTCCGAAGGAGAACCATTCTAGGAACGCATTCGCCAGCTGCTCAAAATCGGTGATGCTATGCTTGGGCAACTAGTTGAACCATTGCATTGCCATGCCCGAGAATGTCATGATGAATGTTCTCAACATCAGGGCATCATATTTGTCAAGGTGGAAGCATGCATTCATGAAGTTGGTCATGTGTTCTTGCGTATCCCCCTCTCCCTTAAACTTATCCAATCTAGGCATCTCAAAGTGCCTAGGATATGCGAGACTTGGGACTGATGGGCATAGAGGTTGGTTGTGTATCTTGTCTAATGTTGGATTTTGTCCACTTGTGTCCTTCTCGAGAGACTTGACTCTCTCAGTGAGTGTTTGGTATGCCTTCAAGGAAATGATCTCATGTTCCTAAAGGTTTGCTCATGGTGGTAAAGGAGGTAGCCCGATGTTTTCCCCAATTGGGCATCTACACTCATCTCCCATGACCATATTTGGAGGTTCAAGATGGGTTTGTTCTTGATCCTCCATCCTTGTCTAGTCCTCATTGCATTGCATTTTCTTGAGGGTCTAGGTGTTGTTGATGTTGTGGAGCATGGTGGGTGTGCTCATATCTTTGCCTAGTGCCTCTCTCTTATGGAGAATCAGCATGCCTTCCATGTTGATACCTCTCACCAACTATGTGTGCATCTATTTAAGCTAGCCTTTCTGCTAGCTCCTCATGCTCCTCTCTTTCTTCTCTTGAGAGTTGCTCTTGTAAGCGTAGGCACCTTTTCCTATGCTCTTCTTGCTCAAGATCTTCCATGCATTCCTACTCAATGCGTAGCTCTTCTTCCAACCTACGTAGGTGGTCAGAGTGACCTACTATTGAGGGCTCATGTCTTTCTACCTCTATACAAGGAGTTCTAATATTGTGGCCTCTCAGGGAGACTCTTATTGTGTGCCTACCCCTATCTACTAGGGTGACTTGCTCTATGTACTACATTAAGGGTTGAGTACGCTCATGATCTAAAGTAGTGTATGTGCTATGAGGTTACTCTAAAGCTTCCCTTGGTTCATTGGTGTATCTAGTGGCTACACTACATGAACTTCCTAAAGTAGAATATGCGGTAGTGATGCTTCTAGGAGCTAGTCTCGAGGGAACTCGATCCAACTCATCAAGTTATCAGGTTCTCCATGGCTGATCCCATAGAGTCCCATTGGCACCAATGAGCTCATGGTCTAAAGGTACTCTCCCATCTATAAGGAGGTTGTAGGATGTCTAAGGTCTACGACTAGGTGTAGCCCTATGGTCTTACCCCTTAGTGGGTGGATCTATCCTATGTGTTTCCTATGAAGCTTGGGGTCTTGTAACCCCTGCATGCCTATGCGATGAGGATGGTCTTGATGACTCCTCATACTGATGCAATGATGGAGGTCTTGCAGCCTCCGTATGTCTATGAGATGAGGGAGGTCGGGATACCTCTGCATGTCGATGTGAAGAGGGAGGTCGTGATCCCCCTCTTGTCTATATGATGAGAGGCACCATGAAGACTCCTCATCCCTATGTGTTGAGGAGGGCCTTGAGGCCTCCTCATGTCTATAAGGTGAGTAACTAAGATGTGTATCTCTTGTTGGGGTTTCTCATGGAGTTCCCCCAAGGGTTGAATTATCACCCCTAAGACTTGTCAAACTTCATTCGACTACACTATGGGTGGGTGGCTCCATACCAGTGTGACTGTGAATGTGAGGAGCATTAGTCTCCCCCTCAATGTTGGACCAAGGGTGGTTGCTCCATGTGTTCACCATTCTGATTATGTGTTATATTCTTGATTAGTTTCCAAATTACACAAACAAAACAAGCAAGTGTTTATCTCTTTTAAGGATTTTGTGTGTTCCCTAAACTATTTGGTGTGTTTGGATTTGTTGTTGATCTTGACTTCTTGTTCATGTTTGGAATTAGAATGAGGGAACTCAATCAAAGTGGAGGCTAGGAACACTAGTGCCAAACATGATTTCTCAAAAGAGTCTAGGGTACACCACTTAAATCCTAGTGGGGGGTTCACCTAGCTCTTCCACTATGAAATAGTGGGAGACAGTTTGAACACAAGTGACATATGCCAACTAAAAAGGAGCTCTCTATTCTATCTAAGGATATCTAGGGGGCAAGCTGGTGGAAGGAGATGAATTCCAATATCACCGGTCTGAATTGGGGGTTGGTGATGAAATCCAACCTTACCAATGTTATTGTGGAACGTGCAAGTGTGTGGGGTTCTTTTTAAACTTTGAAATATAAAATGATGCATCAACCAACATGAATGCTTTACATCACTACATGCCTAAAAAGAATATTTTTCTTTCAGAGAGATGCATATCTAATCTATTCTAGATGATTTTCATGCAATGTACCTCCTACTTTGTGAATGGGTGGCCTACTGATTGGGCCACATGCAAGCAGACTGATCACATAGAAGCCTAGCACACTGGAGACTAGGGCAGACCTTACAAGTAGAGGCCCACTATTCCTAGCAGTGCCTAGAGGAAACTAGAGAAATCTAAGAAATGTACAATGCAATTTTCTTTTCATTCTCCTCACTTTTCCCTACTTAGACTATGTTTTTGCTTGCTGTTTCTAGAAAATAAATGCAGATAGAAAATCATAGAGAATCAAAGATTTGTACCAACCTCAATTCCTCATCTGATGATGAACATTCTATCCTCTACTGCACTCTGATGCTAGTCACTTTTGACCAGAGTAGCTGATTCTAGCCATTGAAGGCTATAGCGGCTAAGATCTTCTAGCCGTTGTCGACTAGAGTGGCCAAGCCTACACACAAAAACATGCTCGAATGATTAGTAAAATGGTCAAAAACAAAAACCTGGTGGGGGTCCCACCATGATCACCATCTGTGTGACCTCGAGAAGTGTGCACCCTAGCTACCCTACTTGCAATATTGATTTATTATGTATGCTACCACTTGCACAAAATGAAAATACTGAAAGCACATGCAACACGAAAAATAAGAAACAAATAAAGATGCTTTATTTATTGATATCTTGAATCCTCGGTTACAAGTTCATCCCTCTAAGGGATACCCATCATTTTGATACAAATATTTACACAATATAGAGCAACGATCGGATATATTCCCCACAAGGGAATGGTGCATCTACGTAGGCCTCCTGGTCCCGCACATGAAACTGTATGAGGGCTTACAGATGCCTCCTTCTCCAGATCTGGTCCTGGAGGGATCTTTATGCTCCTGCTGCTTCAATCTGGTCCTAATGATCTGCACCTGCACTCATGAAAACAACAAAGCACGCTCAGTAGGATGGGCCACCTCTCCGGATGAGGCCTTTGTTAGCGGATCTGAATACTCATGATACTAATAATGAAATATAAACATGAACAGAATAATAAATGCATGATAAGCTAAGAAATACGAAATAGAAGCGTAAATGAAACCAGAACTAAACTATGATCAAGCCATAAATCAAGCAATAATAAAGCTAAGCTAAAAGCAAGAGGAAATAATGCTTATGCCCTAAGATATGCCTATGGGCCACTATCTGAGATAGCGGCCATGATGTGAAGCTCTCCTCCTTGTGATTCAGGGATTTGTGCACTATCCTCTTTGCCAAAATTGATGTTCAAGGGTCATCGAGTGTGTCTCCTACACTGATTGGTGGTTGGGAATGGTGAATCTAACAACTGATGCATGGGCGTAGCTCCATCGAATGGTGCTCCAATGCTCCTCAAAAGAGGTGAAGATTGGTCCTCCATTTTGATAGGGCTTCATTGCTTAACTCTGAAACTTCATGGATCCTTTGCTTTTCGTGGGAGAGTCTATATGTAGACTTCCCTCTCAGATCTAGAACTTTGGCTTCCTAGAGAAGCTTCAGTCCAAATTGCATGTGACTGACCATCCCGGGTGAGGAGCATCAGTCACAAACTGGCATGGAAGGGGTAGTTAGGAGGAGCTCAGGGAGTTCCTCACCAAAATCTGCCCATTATCCATGCAAAGGTGTAGTCAGACTACGTGATCTGGGCCCGTATTCATGGCCAGACTATGTGTGACCCTGGCCGCTATCAGGTTTAGTGGCCAGGTGTGGCCGTTGTAGTCTTCAATGGCTAGGTGTGTTGGCCACTCTTCTTGAGAGTGGCCAAGCCTGGATGGGCTAGAACTGCCCTGCTTGAGTGGTTAGGACCACTGCTTGCTCTTGGAGAGATCCAAGAGGGTTCATATGGTTTGTGGATGTGCCCATATGGGTAGTCTCCTAAACATGATGCATTTTAGGTGTCTATAATAGCAAAACCAAAAATCTCACTAGCCCAACTATGGCTTCATAATTACACCAGTCACCAATGTTTTAGTTAATTTCTTAATATAATAAAATGCATTAACCAAAGTACACAAAAAAAAAATTCCTCATAAATGCATCTCCCTAGCTTGCCAACGTACTCCTAGTGGTATTATCCTCATCAAAGCTTTCCTTCATCACAAGAGACAACACAATACAAGGCATTAGTCCAACTATATTTAACTTAAACCATGCTTGGACAAATAGAAAAAATTATTAGATACCCATTTGATTGTAGGTATCCTACAACAAAGTAAAGTTGTCAAATTTTCATTCCACTAAAGCATCACAATAATTATTTAGCAAAGCCTTAATGTGATTTAGCTTATCATTCAATCAAGTTATATCATTTTACTTGACAAATATGTAATTGCACCATATAAAGATGAATTGGTCCATTATTCTATAAGTAATAAAAAAGCATTATATTTTCCATAAAATAAATGACCTGCACAAACCCATCATTAAAATAAATCCATCCATCCCATGATAACATAGTTTGAGCACTAATCCATTCAATAAAAAGGTTCTTCCAAGGGAGTGTTATGACACAGTTCATTGATCCTTTTAGCACTCCCCTTCAATGTTGGATTCCCAAATTTAATTTCTACACTTTGATACCATTTTAGACACAAATGTAGGACCTCTATCATTCTCTCATCACCTTCGGTCTTGAAGAGAGTTTTCATACCTCTAGATCAACTATGTTGTATTGGAATGCTCTGCCCTCATCACTTGTCCCTCAATGAATTTCCTAATTTGGTATGCCTCCATATAATGTGTTCTATTTGCTTCTATCTGGAGGGTTGAAATGAAAACCCTCAGCTACATTTATTTTGTGTGGATGCAAAATCCATTTGTAGTCTTACTAACAACATAATTATGCACATATAAATGACACAACATATATTATTACAATGATGAACTAAAATAATATGCCTATAAAAACCCACCAAAACCAACCCAAAAATGAGATTTTGTTTTCATAGGTAAGGTTCACAAACGGGTCCCAATATTATTTTCAACATTCTGAAGGCATCACCATGTTTGAGTTCAATGTCACTACAGATGACACTCAAGTAATTAGAAGTGGCCAACATCTTGTATTTTTGGGGTTCACCTTACTAAACCTCACCATTTATAAGGATTCCAAAAGTGGTCCCCCACCTTTCCCACACCCTCATATGCATAGGATAAATTAACCATAGTATAGGGGATTATCCATTAAGGCCTATAACATTTAAATGAGGATGCCTATTCCCTAACCCTTCCATAAGTCCATCTATGTTGGTTATTCTAATGTAAATACTTGGTGCTTAGTTACCACACCTCTACGAGCTAACTAAGGTCATTACCACTCACCTGGTAATGAGCATGGTCACCTAAACATCACCATTCAAGGTGCCACCATTGTTGTCTTGTGAATTATTCCAATAGCTTCATAGTTATGGAACACTCAATCCTCATTTTTCAAGGTTTATCAATCAAAAATATCTAGCTATTGCATCACCACAACTCCTATATTTATGAGAATCTAGCTATTGCATTACCACAACTCCTTCTAGTACTCATAAATACCTGGTTATTGCATCACCATAACTCCTCCTAGGATTGGGTTGTCTTCTTAACTCAAGGATTTTAATATGGCTTAAGTTCTTGCCCAACCCCCCATCCCAAAAAAAAAAATCCAAAATTACATTTAACAACAAAAATAATTACATCTCTCATAAAATAAATAAAGTACTATTACATCCTTAAAAATTAATCTATACCACATTGCTTAGCTAGAATTTTTTAAGAAAAGCTTTATGTAACATACTACTAGCATTTAGCAATTTTATAAACTTTAGAGATAAGGAACATTATCTATAAGAAAATAAACCATCAACCATGAATAGAAATCTAACTCATTTTGTTTTTCATTTGCTCATAAAAAAATAGCTACTTATAAGGGAAAAACACATATAATCCTTCCATTTTTTGTTCAAGACTCAATACAATAGAAATTGGAATTATACTTCTATCTTAAAATGAATTGATACAAGGAACAACATCGTTCTTCTTTTCTTTCTCATAAAATATAAATACAATATTTTTACAAAAATATAAGCTCCTATTCAAGTATGATATTTCATAGCATGACCAAAACCAAAGTTCCCATTCTTCTTTCAAGGTTCTTCCCTTTGAATTTTTAAGCCCATGATCTTGAAAAGAAATCCTTAGGGATCAAGACAACTCATTTTATGAAAATACGGGTCTAATAATACATTATGCAAACACATATAGCCATGGAATATCAATAAGCCCAATTTTTGAGAGAATCCCATACTTATCTTATTAATGATTTTCTTATCTTCTCAATTCTAGAAAACCATTAATAACATAGCTATATTTCCAAAACACTAACATTCCAAAATAATAAATTTCTAGACATTTCTCTATTCACAATAGCATGCTTTTAAATTCCAAATTTTCCTTTTTATAAAATAAAAGAATAAATCTCTCTTAATAATCATGCTAAAATATTATACTAATACTTAAATAAAAGAAACGTTTATTGGCTATCTATCACTCTTTTTTTAAACAAAATAAAGTTAATTTAAATAAATCCCTTGCCCAATTTTACATAAAAGTAAACCAAAATAACAATAAGGTATTTACCCCAAAGATAAATAATGATCATAAGACAAAAAAATAACCTTTAACTCACATTAGAAAGAGAAGGGTATTAAACAAAAATAAATCCAAAAAAGTCAAAAACAAGAAAAACTAAGCTTCAAAGGTGGACTGGCGACGTCTAGGATCAACTTAAGCTACTAAATGTGCCTCTTGAACCAAGATTCTAGCTAAAAAATGGTTACTATGACAAAAAACTTATGGTTCTACAAACACTTCTAAAGGAAAACCTCCATAGCATCAAATCATTGATTGAACTCACAACGAGAAGCAGATCCAACACTAAAGCATAACAACAATAAATAAAAAAACACAAAAAAACAAGAAGTAAGGCTATAGGTGACTCCATAATGATTACCCAAGGTGCTCAAAAAAACTCAAAGAAGTTACACCCCTCTAAAGTTATAACAAGAAGACTATGCTACAATAAGGGTTATAGATACTAAGAACCACATTGATCTCAAAAATATTTCCTAGAGCACTGAAAGACTAGTTATTCATGTCAAAGACATCTCTAAGAACTTCATATCATTTGGGTATGTTGGGTTCTCTAAAACCTAGGAAATGAACAACAAACACCCGCAAGCATAGATAAAAATTTACCCTACAGAAGCACTAAGAGCTATACAGAACCAATCAAAGGCAAAGAAAAAAACACTCAAGCAACATAAGACCTTAAATGCATTCTAATGAGAAAAAATAAGGTACAGAATTACCTCAGACTATCATCAAGTCTTCCATTTTGCACTGAGCTACCTCTGGCTCTCCTTTTTTCTATATTTTGCTTCTTCCAAGATTCAGCTAGCATGCATACTCCTCTCACTTACCCCCAACTCTAAGCAACTAGAGAACTTATAGATTGTAATAGAAAGGTGCTCAATAACAGAAGGTCACCTTCTATTTTCTTTCTCAAGCAAGTTGGCTATCCACTACCTCAATATCACCTCAAGTTAGCTAACATGTATACTCCTTCCCTCGCTTACCCCAGCACTAAGCGAGTTGGCTACCCAACCTGCTACCAAGTAACATCCTTCCTTTATGTTCTCAAGATTCAAGGATCAACATTTTAAAGAAAAGCTTCCCTCAATTAAAAGCATGAATTTAAGCAAAGGATAAATGTTAATAATTTTATCCCCTTTAATATTATATTCTTAATATTTTCAACATTAGAAACTCCAAATAATTATTAGGAATTAAGGTTAATTAATCTTGCTTTTTCTTTTATTTGAAGCTTACCTATTTATAAGGCAAAATATAAGTAATTAATCTAATAATTCATCCAAAATATTATTACCTCTTAGTGTTAATTAATAACAATATGGTAATTAGGTCCGAGGTGTAGACCAATTGGTTTGATCAAATCCCATAAGGGGGGCAAAGGTCCAAGGTTCAAATCTTGGGCCTTTTCGGACTTAAAACTTGTCCATTTCCTGGTGCTTTCAGCAGTGTAAAAGGTTTAAAATGATTATGGCATTGTGGTTATAGGGGAGGACTACGTGAAGATTTGTGTGGCGACTTTCGGGGCGGACAACGCAGAATAATGTTATTGCCATAAAATTCGGATAGCCTACCCGAATTTGTGGTGGCTACCAATTCCACCATGTAAATTCAAAAAACAACAATAGGGTAATTGGATTAATTACTTACCAATTAATACCAAATGTTAATATTAATTATTAACATTGATATTAATATTTCAAGTATTAATATTACTAACCTTATTAATACTTTATTGGATTAACCAACCAATTCTATGCTTCCAAAACACAAGCAATACAAAGACTTTGTAAATCAATAATACACCATATTGTTTTTCCTTAAGTAGGTGGCTTTTTAAGATAACTAAAATGTTATACCCTACCTACTAAGGATGACTCCTTTGCCAATAGCAACCTCATGGCTCAATGGTGTACTCAAACAACAAACATATATGCAATGCATCTATATGAAGGGTATTCTTTTACCCTTGAGCTATCGATGAGAATGTCATCCATCGTTTACCTATTAGATTTGGAGTATATTACATCATTTGGGTCATGTAAATGTACCACATTAGGTACATAGTTAGAGTAGGATATTACTTAAGGGGGAATATAGCTAATTACTTCAAGTAATTAAATAAATGCACAAGTGGCAATGTGCAAGTTGTAATGTGCAAGGTGTCCCCTTGTACAACTAGGTAGAGTGTTGGCCAAGGAATATATCTTCCTATATAAAGGGCCTCGTAGATCAAGTACGTATCAAGTCAAGTTCTTATCTAGTGTAGTGTAGTAGATAGTGGTGCTCCTGTATGGAGCATAATGTAGCTCTTTAGCTCATAGTAATGGAGTGATCATTTCCTCCATACTGCATTGTAATTCCATCATTTCTATTTATAGTATATTTTTAGTCATATTGCAGACTCACTTTATTTCATATTTATTACATCTTATTAGGACTTGTATTAGATCTCTTCCATTGCATATATACTCAAAAGCTAACAGTGGCATCAGAGCCATGATGAATCGAGATATGAGGACCTACATATATCATAAGAGAAGTCCAATAGGTCAAGAGGAATAGGGAGAGAATCACAAGTGAGGACTAAAATAAATCTTAATTGTAGAAATTCTAATATTATATTTGGCTAGAGTCTTTCCACAGAGTTGCAAAAAACTTGTGAAGACTAGGACGTAGCATTCATACCAGTATATTGACAAATCAACTAGTGGATATTATTATCTCCATAATTACAAATTATTCAATTCCAATTTCTAATAGTTTGTTGCAGGGAAAGGAGATTCAAAAAAAGGTTGGGAAGATTCCTACAAGAGAGTTAGGAAGAATATCTTCTTAGAATTATTCCAACACTTGAAACAATAAGGAGAATACTGAATATTTCAAATACCTTGAGAAATGTCTCATTATAAAAGCTACAATCCTACAAATTGTAGAAGTAAAGAAAAGGCCATAGTAGCCTTATAGTAGACTCAAGAAAGAAGAGACTCTAGAAGTTAAGTCATAGAAGGAGATAGGAGATTGGTGATCTCCATTCAATATTAATACCTATAGAGTGCAGAAGAAGATAGGCCAAATAATCCTAGAAGAAGAATAGGCTAAAGAAGCCTATAATAAGAATAGGCCAAAGAAGCCTTGAAGAAGAAAATTCCAGAGAAGACTTAAAGTATAAAATACCATAGAAGCCTTAATTCTAAAGAAAAATTTAGAGAAGAATTCATGTTTTAGAAGATAAATTATTGATTCAGAATAATACTCTAAATAAGAGTTCCTAAAAATTTCTTAATTCAGAAGAATACTCCAAAGAAGAGTTCCTAAAGACTACTTCAAAGAATATTTCCTGATTTAGAAGATAAATTTTTGATTCAAAAGAAAAAATATAGAAAGAAGTTCCTAGAAAAGAATCCAGAGAAGAGTCCAAGAAATAGGATATTGGTGATATCCTTTACTTATTAAATATTTCCTTAAAGAAGGAGCTAAAGAGATCAAGAAAAGATATCATTGAAGAACTTCCATTATTGGAAGAAAGAGAAGGAATATGATAGTCTTGTACAAATCCAGAAGCAGCAAAATCAAAGGTCCTAGAAGAAGATATCATCACCAACACTTCCATAAGAAGAATGTTGAAGGAAAGGTCTCAATTGGAAGACTAGAGAAACTGCAAGATAGAAGACCTTGGATAGATCTCAAGGAAGAAAAAGAAGAAGGCTTGAAGAGCCTTGTTGTAGAGCTCACAGAAGCATCATCAAAAGAGTTCCTAGGAGAACTTGTTGGAGAAATCCACTACCAAGGAGAAAGCTCCTGATAGTCAAGGACTCGGGAAAATTGTTGCCATCCGACAACAAGCCCAAGAGAAGAAGAATTTGGCAAGGAGTGTCAAATCCCAAAAGAAGAAATTGGTAAGGAGTTCCAAGTACATAAGAAGAATCCAGTGAAGACCTTAAGATATTTAGAATCTTGATAAGAAGAAGATCATGTTTGAAGTCAAAATTTACAAGAAGCTTGAAGGAAGATTCAAACAAAAGAAGCCTACCAAATCCAAGGATTTGGAGATTACCTCTCACAACAAGGAGGTATATTTTAGAAAAAGGAGTTCTCTGAATCTAAAATAGAAAATCAAATATCACTAGAAGGATCAAACCACCAAATCCAAGGCTCAAGACAGAAAGTTCAAGGTTATATTTTGGTGAAGTAGGAAGTTGTTCTAGACAGCCAACAAGAAGCTATGAATTCAACCATTGCAAGGTAGCAACTTGGTGAATCAAAAACACCAAGATCTACATCTAATTCAGAAGCCATCAAAGAGGTAAGCAACTAGGTTGCAATTAGTTGAACTTAAAATTAGGGTTCAATATTAAATTCTATTAAGCACCATATTTGGATTAAAAGTTGTAGAAATATAGATTGTATTATAGTCTTCAAGTGCAAAAAGGGAAAATTCATTTTAAGGATTATTTGCACATTAAATAGGAGTCAGATATTTTTGAAATAAATAATATTATCATCGACCTATTTGCTATCTAGAAAGCAAGAAGACTATATCCTACAATATTGATTGTAGTGAAAAAAATCAAACTATTCATTAAGAGTAAATTACATATTACTCTTAAAAGTTGCAAAGATTATTAAGTGCATCTAAAATTATTTTGAGAGTTCATTTACTAGAGAAATAAGGTGAGATTATTAAAGTGCATTAAGGTAGAAATTATAGATATTAATTGCACTAAACTAGATTATCATTAACTAGTTACTCTCAAAGGATTATTGTGTGCTTTGATTGTTAAAGATCAAAGGGCAAAAATCAACATATTATCAAGGTGTCTAGAAACACCATTTTATGCATAAAATATACAATATTTTATGGCCAAAAGAAATATACCATTAAAATCAGCAAAGGATCTAAAAATTGAGACTTGGAGAGTCTCAGATTTAAAGTGCACTTAGGGTTTCATTAAAAGAATAGGTGCAAAATTTTCTACTTCAAAAGGGTGCATATTATTAGATTGGTTTTACTCTTAATAAATTGTCCAAGCAAAAGGAATTACTAAAGGAAAGGAATTATCTCATCAAAAGGAAAAGGACCATTTCATAAAGAGACATTCGGCCCATCATATTGGTGCAAAATCTATCTAATACAAGAACCATTATTGTCCATTCAAGATGGAAAAAATGTCTTATAATACAAGGAAGAGAATGACCTGTTAGAATTAAAGTGCACTATGCCTTCACCTTGACACTTGTCAGTTTCTCTTGACAAGTGTAATGTGTTGAATATAGGTGTATGCCTATATATAATTTCAACCATTTGTATCAATAAAATCAATCCCATAAGTTTCACTCCCAACATTTGGTATCAGAGCAGGCTTTCTCTGCCCTGTGAAACCCTTGAGGGGGGATTTCCCTCATGGAAATCCCTCCCTCCCCCTTTTTTTTTTTTTCCTATTTTTTTTAATATTTTACCGAGGTAGTATGCTCTCCATCATTTGATGGATCAGAAACCAGATGGTAAGAATTTTTAAAATTTGGGAAATTTTTTTAGATTTTTTTTTTAGTTTTTTTTTTAAATCTGTAGATAGCGTGGAGATAGCATAGCAACTGGTGCTACATCAGGTTGAAGTTTTTTTAAGTGTTCATTGTTGTTTGTAGAGGATGGAGGGTGCTAACATCTACAGCGTGGTGTGGACATCTGAGTGGGAGAAGATGCAGACTCATTGGGGAGTACTACAGGTTGAGATGATTCTGGAGGCTCTGTACACGTGCCTAGCCAACTGGATGGCAAGGTTTCCCACACCGCCTGCTCTGTCGACAATAAACACGCTATGCCCGCTCTGGAAGCCAATGATGTTGAATGCCTGTTGAGTGGTTAATATGGCAAGGGGCAAGCTCACGGATTCCTCAATGGATAAATTGTTGAGTTTGTGAGCGACGAGGGTTTCTTCCCGATGGTGAGACTGTGCGATGAAGGCTGGTATCGCTCTTGTGATGGCTGCGGGTGCTCGAACGATGGATTCTGCACAAGCGATGGAGAAGAATTACTTCTGTTATGGAGGCGTTTGGGATGATTGAGATGGCTAAATAAATGAAGTGGTAGATATCTGTTTGAAGATAAGGAGGATCCAGTGAAAGTGTGCATGCTAGTTTCAGGGAGTTATTCGCTCGATATGAATGAAGTTGCCAGATTTTTGGTTGTTCTTGATTTTTGATTCTTGGAAACTGTGGACACTGTTGTAGCCCTACTCTCATCATGCATTGCTCTTGATTCCTATGGACTGCAATGCTTTGGATTGATGTCAAGAAATACTGAAGGCCTATTGAATCTGCATCAAAATAGAGAAGATCGTACCATAGCAGATCAGGCATTTTATGTGATTGTGATTGGGGATGTTATTGTGTTTTTAAAATAAGATTTGTTTTATCGGTTGCCATCAATTCATAAGAAATTTGGCCAACAATCAAAGTTCCTTGAGGCCAGTCATTGAATGACGTGGTGGTACACATGTTAGGATTAAAATTAATTGTACTAGTCTCTACTGCTCATGGCAGTGGACCAATTGGATGATCTTTCTTGCATGGGGATCGAACCTGAGATTGATTGTGTAGAAATAATATGGAGATCTTAGACCTGTGTGTGGCAGTTATACGACCAGTTTTATGGAGGATGTGAGCGATATGGCTTCACAGTGGGTAAACTATGGCCAAACTCTAGCGCGATAGGATGAAAGCTTGGTGTTTTTTCTTGGAGATTGACACAGCCACAACGATCTGACAGAGGTGGAGATGTTGGGGTTAATGGCGTGTTGCGTCGAGTTTGGCCCTATACAGCCATTGAAGGGCACTCGCATCACGGTATCCCTCCACATGACCATCCAAATGGTCATGCTCATCGAGACCCTTACGGATCTTTGTGCCGAATTTAGATCGTTCTATTGCTCTACTGCACAATGAACAAATATCGATGATAACTTTGCATACATATCTTCTGATGATGGATGGTTTATGAATGTATTCCATGTAAGATACGAGGAAGAAAAAAAGCTAACAAGCAGTTGGCTGCACTGTATTGCAATTAGACACTTCAGTTTTTGAACGCGACGATGGAGATATCGGAGGGATGCGTCCGTCACTGAAAGTGTGCAATCTCTTGCAATAGCTCCGAGTGCAAACGCATGGCCCACAACTGCATACAATCCAAAATTTGGCTTTTTTAATTAAATGTTTTTTTTTCATTAACAATGTTCGCATGATATAGCGGGGTGATGTTTTTTTAAATGTTCTTATTATGGGCCAATTTATTAATCAAAGTGGGAGTTGGGGGGAATAGGTTTCCCATGGATAAATAATTCCATCAGAACAAGTGGCGTGGGACACGAGCACCATAACCTCATTGTGCTTCAGTAGCACGTTGCCAGATTGAATGTGCCACTTGACCGTCACTTGTCACCTATTTGACCACTGTTGTAATTGGGCAATTTAAATCATGTGTTTGCGTGGCGCACGCTCGATGACAAGTGGTTAATTTGATGATTCACTGAAACTACAGATGATTCAAGTGGCTAATTTGTTAAGTGGCTGTTAAAAGCATGTGGGGATTAAAATTTAAAATGTGGGGGCCATTGCTAAAAAGGATCATTTTTAAATTGCATGGGGGTTAATTATTTAAATCATAGGAAGTGGAAGTGAAAGGACTGATGGCCCATGTAATTCCCCTGCGAGGGAAATTTTAAGACTATTTTTATTCCGCCTGAGAGTGATGCCGCTATTGAGCGATGTTGTCTATTTACTGCCTAGATAGGCATGGTATTGGTTTCCACATGTTGAAGGCCCCATTCAAATACAAGTATAGGGGTATTTATAGTCGTTGGAAATGTTTTTCTACGACGGACACAATGGTGGTGTCATATTGTAATTTTGAGGTTGTTTCAATTGAGTTTTTTAGCCTCAAAGTTTTTTCTACCTTGGAGTGCACTTTCGGTTGTACCTAACACTCCCAAGGCACTTATAAGTGAACCTAGTATCTAGTAGTCTCCTCTTTCTACTTGGTGGATGCAGCGGCTGGTTACCCATGCATTTCGGTAAGATGAGGTAACTACCATAAGGACACTTATTCTAGGGACTATAGACATAGACACCCTAGACTCTATCCGAGGTTTTTCGGATCTACTTCTAAAGACTACAGATGAAGACACTTCAGAAGATTCTCTTCTTCTTTCTTCTCCTCCACACTTGGATTCTAAGGCTCAATTTTATTGTATTTCATGGCTCGTATTTATTTTGTATTAAGGTGCATTTTTGACAGAGACCGACACCTTCTAGATTGAGTTCACCATAAGGAAGGATTTGATATTTATGGTGGGACTAGTCAGTGACCTATGAGAGGCAACATCCTCTGAGGATGACCTGCAAAGGCAACAGACCCAAAAGTGGCTGACCCTGAGGCACCCATGATGACCTTGAGGCACTTAGATGGCTGACCCAATGGCAACAGACCCGTGGAAGTGGTTGACCCTGAGGCAACAGACCGAGATGTATACACAATGAATCTAGCATTATTCACAGTTGGAGAGCCAAGCACAAAGAGCACGAGCCTAGACCAAATCAGCAATAAGAGAGGATGATAGGTTGTTTTAGAGAAGTCAACATTAAGGGGGAATGTTACCTAATGTTGACTTGTTTTGTTTCTTATTTAGTTAGGATAGTGCACTTTAAGGGGGAATGTTAGAATTAAAGTGCACTATGCCTTCACCTTAACACTTGTCAGTTTCTCTTGACAAGTGTCATGTGTTGAATATAGGCTTATGCCTATATATTGTAACCATTTGTATCAATAAAATCAATCCCATAAGTTTCACTCCCAACATGATCATCATCCGAGAAAGTATAAGGGCAAGTTTTAAGCAAGACAATAAATCCATCGAGGAGCACATATTGCTCAATATTTAAGGTGTCAAAATACATCGTTTCTCCACATCAAAACATCCAAAAGCTAGCATTCACCTGCAATATCAAATCCCACATAAGGCCATTATCAATCTACATCTACGTGGATAAAAAGGATAGCATAAAGGTCCATATTAAAGGGTGCTCATCTACATAAAAAGGTATCAAAATATACTTCTATCAATGTGGAATGAAGCTATTACAAAGGACTATCAACACTACAAAGGAGAAAAAAAATCAACACGTTGAAAGCATAGAGAATAAGTGATGCAGGAGCATCTAATGGCAGCAGAGCAATCTTTCATCAACAAAAAAATTTCTAAGTGTTTGCCTTGATGTCGCGATATCGCGATAGAGAAAAGTGTCGCACGACTCAAGGAGAGAGAAGGTGCAGAGCAAAAATGTCACGATTTTTTGACATGTCGTGAAATCGCGATCGAAAGAAGACCGGAAAGGCCAGAGAAGAAAATGTCACGATTTCGTGACATGTCATGAAATCACGACCGACGGAGTAGAAAGAAAGCAAGGAAGGAAACTATCATGATATCGTGACATGTCATGATTTTGTGACCCAAAACAAAGAGAGAAATCAGAGAGCAAAGCTGTCACGATTTCGTGACCCGAGAGGCGAGGAGGAGGCAAAAAGGAAAGATGTCACGATATCGTGACATGTCATGATTTCACAACCAAAAAGAATAAAGAGGAACCAAAAAGGAAATATGTCATGATATCATGACATGTCGCATTATCGTGACCAAAGGACGAGAGAAAGCGCAAAGGAGAAAAAGCGTCGCGTTATCGCGACCTGTCGCATTTTCACGACCAAAGGACGAGAGAAAGCGCAAAGGAGAAAAAGTGTCATGATATCGCGACATGTCAAATTTTCATGACCAAAATGCGAGGGAAGGCACAAGAGAGAAAAGTGTCATGATATCTCAACATGTCACATTATCGCGACCAAAAGGCGAGAGGAGGCGCAAGAGAGAAAAAGTGTCGCGATATCGCGACATGTCACATTTTCATGACTCGCAAAGGGTAGGAAGACCAAAAAGCAAAAGTATCATGATATCACGACATGTCACATTTTTGCGACTCAAAAAGGGGCAGGAAGGCAGTGAAGCAAAAATATCGCGATATTGTGACATGTCGCGTTTTTGTGACTAAAAAAAAGGAAAGAAAAGGCAGGCAATTATAGGGGCCATTACAGAGGAAATTATCGAGCGATGGGTATACCGAACGTCATCATTGGTTGACAGGCGGACAGAGTCTACAGTGGCAGCACTAGACAAGCACGTGGTACCAAGGTGCGATGAAAGCAGACGAAGATCAAGAGTTGGAGAGAAAGATGTTTTGAAATCCAAGACAACAAAGAGGCACGGGAAATGAAACAAAGGGTCAAAAAAGAAAAATGGAGAGTCACGCCAGAGGTTTTAAAAGGGGAAGCGAAGGCATGCACAAGGGTCAAAAAACTGTGGAGATAGAGTTGCAGACGTGAAGCCAAGAGGGCCATTCTGGACCTATTTAGGCTATTTTTCTTCCAGGGCAAAAGATGTAATATAAACTATCTTTTGGGATAAAGGAGTTATTTGGCAGATTGCTGCCATTATTGTAATCTTTTTCCAAATTATTGAATGAGAATTGAGAATTTGGCGTGAGCGATTTCGTGTCCCCATCAAGTGGTATCAGATCGGGAGTTCCTGAGTGTGTGAGCAGATCACCGAAAGTGAGGTAGTTTGCACTAGGATTTGTGGAAGGGTTATGATAAGAGAGTGAGGAAGAATGCCTCCATAAAGAAACCATGGTGGTGGGAGAAATGTGGTACCTGAAGAAGATTTTAGAGCTTTGCAGAGGCAAATGCAAGCCCTGCAAGAGGAGTTGTGAAGAGGGGTTGAACCAAGAAGAGAATATCATAGTGAAGATGAAGCTTGGGAGGTTGATGATCCATCGGTTGAAGAAGAAGAAACAGATCCTGCAAAAGCTAGATTGATTAAGGCCATATCTCGGATCGGGAAGAAGCCAAAGTTTGATGTCTCCACGTATTCTGGGAATCTCAATCCAAAGGAGTTGATTGATTGGATCAATGATATGGAGGAGTATTTTGAGTATGAAAAGGTTGTAGATCCAGATCGAATCAAGTTCACAAAAACAAAGTTTAAAGGCTATGCTAGCATATGGTGGAGAGAAGTGCAGCTAGAAAGAAATAGAAGCAGAAAGGAAAAGATAACCATATGGGATCGAATGGTAGATAATTTGAAGAGACAGTTTATTCCTATAGATTACAAATTGGACCTATTGAAAAAAATGCAGAGTTTGAGATAGTCAAACAAATTTGTCAAAGAATATACAGAGGAGTTTTACCAGATCTCAATCAGAACTGGCCATTCAGAGGCTAACAGGGAGAAGGTGGCCTGTTACATCAATGGGTTGAGAACTAGTATTCAAGAAGAGTTGAGTCTAGTTAGGATGAGCACCATTGAGGATGCTTACCAGTTTTCCCTCAAAGTCGAAGAGAAGCTGAACAGACGGTTTGAGGGTAAGCAAAGAGGAAGAGGTCGTGGTGGAAGAACTGGTGGAAGGACCAGTGGAGAAAAATATAAGGATCAGAAGAAGGCTGGTGAAACTAGTAATACCCAGGATCAGGAAGAGGGGAACACCTACCAACCTCGTAATCAGAACAATGGTTACCCAAGAGGGAGAGGTAGATCTGGATGTGGATTTGGAAGGGGAGGATTTCGTGGAACCTATTTCCACTATGGCAAAGAAGGACATCGAGCATACGAGTGTCCACAACATCGAGAAAGGTTGAATAAGAGACCTGAGGGTCCTGCCAGAGCTGCTGTAGCAAATGAAAGTGCTGAATCAGAACATTCTGAGGAGGCAGAGGGAGGAGAATTTATGGTCACAAGGAGGACCTTGTTAAATGAGGAGAAAGGATCAGACTAGAGAAGTATCTTGTTTCGCACAAGGTGCAGAAGTTCGGGTAAGGTCTATAATATTATTATATATAATGGTAGTACTGATAACTTGGTCTCATAAGAAATGGTTACTAAGTTACAGTTAGAGAGGAGAAGCCACCTGCATCCATATTGGATTGCGTGGTTGCAGAAGGACCATAGGGCTTTGGTCAGTGAGCAATGCTCGATGAAATTTAATATTAGGAATTACTGTGATGAGGTCTTGTGTGACATCCTGCCTATGGATGCTTGTCATTTGTTGTTGGGAAGGCCATGGCAGTTTGATCGGTGTGCAGTGCATGATGGTTGTGCCAACACTTACTCAGTGACAAAGAATGGAGTGCGCCATAAGTTGAAGCCCTTGAAGGAGGCGGGCGAAAAGGTATGTAGCAACGCTAGAATCTGTTTAGTTCAAGGGGGGAGATTTTTGGAAAGTTTGAAGCATGAGCATATGTGCTATGCATTAATTCCTAGAGTTAGGAAGGAAGAATGCAAGGATACCCATGTAGAAGTCTTAGGACTATTAGAAGAATTTTTAGACATTGTATCTGATAATGTGCCTGAGGGTTTACCACTAGTGAGGAAGATCAGTCACCATATAGATTTGGTACCAGGATCTAGTTTACCTAATAAGGCAAGACATAGAATGACTCCTACAGAAACTGAAGAGCTGAACAGGCAAGTCCAAGAGTTGCTGGAGAAGGGACTGATTCGAGAGAGATTGAGTCATTGTGTAGTACCTGTAGTACTAGCACCAAAGAAATATGGAGAGTGGAGAATGTGTACAGACTCTTGAGCCATTAACAAGATCACCATAAAGTACAAATTTCCATTGCCAAGGATGGATGACATTATGGACTGTTTGAGTGGAGCCAAGTACTTCACAAAGATTGATCTAAAGAGTGGTTATCATCAGATTCGTGTCATATAAGGAGATGAGTGGAAGACAACCTTCAAGACCAAAGAGGGTTTGTATGAATGGTTGGTCATGCCATTTGGGCTAACCAATGCACCAAGCACATTCATGTGGCTGATGAATGAGGTATTGAAAGAATTTTTAGGCAAATTCATCATTGTCTATTTGGATG
Source organism: Wollemia nobilis (assembly GCA_028583015.1). Classification (NCBI taxonomy): domain Eukaryota; kingdom Viridiplantae; phylum Streptophyta; class Pinopsida; order Araucariales; family Araucariaceae; genus Wollemia; species Wollemia nobilis. The sequence continues at coordinate 13,034,950 of JAQPPZ010004166.1, forward strand.
ATATTTTAATATTTAGCAGAACCCTAGAAGAGCATCTGATGCATGTCAGAAGGGTTTTTGAGAAGCTACGGGAGGAGCAGTTGTTAATTAATCTAAAGAAGTGTAATTTCATGAAGGAGTTAGTGTACCTAGGATTTGTCATCTCAGTCGAAGGTCTAAAAATGGACCCAAAAAAAGTGAGAGCTATCATTGAATGGCCTACTCCGAGAAGCACGACTGAGGTAAGATCATTTCATGGCCTAGAAAGTTTTTACAGGAAATTCATTAGGAATTTTAGCAGTATTTGTGCACCCCTTACAGAAACAATGAGAGGGGATAAGAAAGAATTTAAGTGGACCATAGGAGCAGATAAGAACTTTGATCTGATGAAGAAGACGGTTATAGAGCAACCTGTTTTGGCACTTCCAAATTTTAATAAGGTATTTCAGGTAGATTTTGATGCTAGTGGTAGTGCCATAGGAGCTATTTTGAGTCAAGAAGGTAAACCTGTTGCTTACTTTAGTGAGAAACTCAATGATTCTAGGAAGAAGTATTTAGTTTATGATCAAGAGTTTTATGCTATAGTTCAGGCTCTAAAGAAGTGGCAACATTACTTTTTGCTAAAAGAGTTTGTTCTATATACTGATCATCAGGCCTTACAGTATATTAATAGCCAATGGAAGCTAAATTAGAGGCACCTAAAGTGGGTTGAGTTTCTACAGAGTTATACCTTTATGTTGAAGCACAGGAGCGAAAGGTCAAATAGAGTTGTAGATGCCTTAAGTAGAAGGTAGTGTTTTTTGATGGAAATGAAGGTGGAAGTGGTAGGATTTGATGAACTGAAGGGTTTGTAACCTGAAGATCTTGATTTTATAGAAGCTTGGAAGGCTTGCTTGGCACCTGTCACTTTGGACAGGACCAAGTGGTTGGATTTTCTGATCCAAGATGGAATGTTGTTTAGAGGAAGTCAATTATGCATTCCAAGGAGTTCAATGAGGGAAAATATGGTCAAGGAGAAACATAGTGGAGGGTCTGGCTGGACATTTTGGTCGAGATAAGACCATTGCCCTGGTTAGTGAGAACTACTATTGGTTGCAACTACAACAAGATGTGAAGAGGTTTGTGCAAAGCTGTAGAGTATGCCAGATGGCAAAAGGTGTGAACCAAAAAATTGGATTATATCAGCCATTACCTATACCAGAAAAACCATGGGAGGATGTCAGCATGGATTTCATTCTTGGTCTACCAAGGACACAGCAGGGAAATGACTCCATATTTGTGGTGGTTGACAGGTTTTAAAATATGGCACATTTTATTCTCTGCTAGAAAACTAGTGATGCAGTTCACATTGTAGGTTTATTTTTCAAAGAGGTGGTACGACTTCATGGTCTACCAAAGAGTATCGTTTCTGAAAGAGATACCAAGTTTGTGGGGTATTTCTAGAGGACCTTCTGGAAGAAATTGAAGACAAATTTAAAATTTAGTTCTGCATACCACCCACAGACTGATGGCCAAACAGAGGTGGTGAATAGAAGTCTGGGAAATCTATTGAGATGCTTTATAGGAGATAAGCCCATGAGATGGGATTTGGTTTTGCCACAGGAAAAATTTGCATACAACAATTCAATCAACAGGAGTACTAACAAATCTCCATTCCAGATAGTGTATGGGAGCAGTCCAAGGAATGCTTCTAAGTTGAGGAAGATGGATACAAGGTAAAAGTGCAGTGCCAAGGCTGAGGACTTTGCAGAGCATCTAAATAGCGTGCATGAAGAAGTGAAGAAGCACATTACTAACATGAATAACCAATATAAGACAAGGGCAGACCAGAAGTGACGGTTCAAGGAATTCGTTGTGGGAGATGAATTCATGGTCCATCTGAGAAAAGAAATATTTCCTGCTAAAACCTATAACAAGTCGAAGATGAAGAAGTTTGGACCATGTCGAATTATAGGAAAATGGGATTCAGGCAATGCATATGAAGTGGAATTGCCAAGTGGCCTTAACATATCACCTATTTTTAACATTGCAGATTTGATAGAATATCATTAAGGAGGCAGTAGCGAGACACCAAGTGCAGAATTATGGAGTATTTCAACATCTACTCTAGCAACAGGCGAGTTCAAGGAAATACTAGACACTCGAGCATGAAGAAGTACTAGGAATAGGAAGTATTTTGAATATCTGATCAAGTGGAAGGGCAGGCCTGTCGAAGATGCAACTTGATTGTCAAAAATAGACGTCGACCACCTGGGTCTTCCTCCAATAGTACAGAAGTGAAGGAAACTTCTCAATCCACCCCAGTTATCTGATGCAGGAGCATCCGGTGGCAGCAGAGCAATCTTGCATCAACAAAAAAAAATTCTAAGTGTTTGCCTTGATGTCGCGATATCGCGATAGAGAAAAGTGTCGTGATATCGTGACATGTTGCATTTTCATGACTCAAGAAGGAGAGAGAAGGCACGGAGCAAAAATGTCATGATTTTGTGACATGTCACGAAATCGTGACCGAAAGAAGACTGAAAAGGCTAGAGAAGAAAATGTCATGATTTTGCGACATGTCGTGAAATCGTGATCGACGAAGCAGAAGGAAAGCAAGGAAGGAAACTATCATGATATCACGACATGTCACAATTTCGTGACCTAAAACAGAGAGAGAAAGCAGAGAGCAAAGTTGTCATGATATCACAACATGTCACGATTTCATGACCCGAGAGGCAAGGAGGAGGCAAAAAGGAAAGATATCATGATATCACAACATATCACGATTTTGTGACCGAAAAGGAGAAAGAGGAGCCGAAAGGAAAGATGTCACGATATCGTGACATGTCACATTATCATGACCAAAGGACGAGAGAAAGCACAAAGGAGAAAAATTATCGCGATATCGTGACCTGTCGCATTTTCGTGACCAAAGGACGAGAGAAAGTGCAAAGGAGAAAAAGTGTCACGATATTGCGACATGTCGCATTTTCATGACCAAAAGGCGAGGGAAGGTGTAGGAGAGAAAAGTGTCGCGATATCATGACATGTTGCATTATCGCGACCAAAAGGCAAGAGGAGGCACAGGAGAGAAAAAGTGTCACGATATCATGACATGTCGCATTTTTGCGACTCGCAAAGGGCAATAAGGCCGAAAAGCAAAAGTTTTGTGATATCGCGACATGTTGCATTTTTGTGACTCGAAAAGGGGCAGGAAGGCAGTGAAGCAAAAATTTCATGATATCACGACATGTCGCGTTTTCATGACCAAACAAAAGGAAAGAAAAGGCAGGCAGTTACAGGGGCCGTTACAGAGGAAATTATCGAGTGATGGGTATACCAAACGTCATCATTGGTTGATAGGCAGACAGAGTCTATAGTGGCAGCACTAGACAAGCACGTGGCACCAAGGTGCAATGAAAGTAGACAAAGATCAAGAGTCGGAGAGAAAGACATTTTGAAAGCCAAGACAATGAAGAGGCACGAGAAATGAAATGAAGGGTTAGAAAAGGAAAACAAAGTCACACCAAAGTTTTTAAAAGGGGAAGCGAAGGCATGCACAAGGGTCGAAAAACTATGGAGACAGAGTTGCAGACGTGAAGGCAAGAGGGCCATTCTAGACCTGTTTAGGCTGTTTTTCTTCCAGGGCGGAAGATGTTGTAATATAAACTATCTTTCGAGATAAAGGAGTTATTTGGCAGACTGCTGCCATTATTGTGATCTTTTTCCAAATTATTGAATGAGAATTGATAATTTGGTGTGAGCGATTCTATGTCCCCATCAATAAGGGAAAAAGGTGCTACATCCGAGGTCTCAAACTTGGAGAAGAATGTCCACCAAAAGAAGCACCAAGATCAGTTGCAAAACCACCATTTAGAGCTCCATAGAACTAAGGAGCATCACTGCTAGCGCCATCTAGCATCCTCATCAAAATGCCTACAAAATAAAAATGTTGCTTATTGTCCAACAAACAAAGCAAGCCAATAAATTAGCATACGAAAGGGCAAGAGGAGTTATAACATTGTTTCTAGAGTGTTATAGTAAAGGTCTACATGCAAAGACCTTGATTACCACTTGGCACAAACATTCTAAGGTGCCATTCCAACTCTTAACGCTCAATAAATTTCAAGCACTTAATAAAGAGGAGTTACAAGGAATATTGAGGAGGTTACATACATTATCTTTGCATGACCGTTGAAAGAATTCCAATTTGCAACTTCAATTCACCACTTTTCCAAAAGGAGGATGATTACATTCTATTTAGAAGCACCCATCTTGGAGAAAGCATCAGAACAAAGTAAAAGTAAAGCCAAGCATTGAAGGTCGAGTTTGTAGTAGCATCAGAAACCAAGCTATGGTAGAATTACACAGTAGCATCGGTATCATAGAAACAACAAGAAGAGAGCATTAAATAATCCTAGTCAAAGCGGTCAGATGTGAAGCATCCATTGCCCAAGCAGTGCTGTCAAAGAAAGCAGCCACCATATGAGTTAAAGAGAAGCTAAAGCCTATGCCCATACATCGAAGATAACGGTCAAAAGAGCACTAAAGAGTGATGTCATCTACATCTAAGAATCAACATTGGATACGTAGAGGTTTGGGTATCACAAAGGTAAGACTATATCTTATTCCAATTTACTTTCATTAATAGGGATATATAAGGTATACTATAAGATTGAAACATTAAGAGAAATCAACCATATTTGAAAGCAATATTAAAAAGGAATATATATATTAAATCGCCTAATATTTGCAATCTAAATCATAGGAGAAATAAGTATTTCTACCTAGATATATTAATTATCTAACATTGCAAATATCATTGTTTTCTAAAATTCCATATTAGGGAGTTATAAGGAATACTACAACAAAATAGGTAGTTGGAATTTAGAAACATTAAATATCAAATTATCAAAGGCTATAAAATAAGGTTCTATAAGGAAAATCAAGAGCTGGAAACTAATCACTATACTTTTCTTAAACTTACATTAAAGGGACAAAAGAATTCCAACAAACAAAACCTCATCAAAATAGAAAGTGCTTAAGTTCAATAGGAGAAATAAGGTGTAAAAGAAGTTGATTTTTGCTATCTACAAAACTTTTAAAATCAACTCAAAATTGAACTGTTATTCTCAAAATCACTTTATCAATCATTTAGCATATGCAATATTACTAGGGAGACATAAGGTATTCTACAAAACTTGATAATAATAACATTCATTCAAAATTTATCAAGTACTCAATCCATTTGGGATTCATAAGGTGTCTACAAATCCTAAAAGGATTATACTAATTCAAATCACTTGAATAGGGAGATATAAGGAAGCCTACATAATTTAAGCTCTACAAAGGTTCTATCAAATCAAATTGACATATATAAACTAGGGAGTCATAAGATATATTACTTCAAAGGTTAAATTTAGAGTATTCAAAGGATTACTATCAAATCCATATTTACAATTCTAAGGATTAACAAGAAATATTATCTCAAAAACTATCAAGAAGGAATATGAATGAAATAATAAGAAATGACTTTATCAATAAATAATTATTTCATGAAATGGAATTATATTCTCAAAACTTGATAGATACCCTTGAAGGATATGAGAATCTATCAACTAGCAATAAGGAGAGATTCTCCTTATTTCTTAAATAAGCAAAACAGGGTAGATTTGAAGCATTAATTGGTTATATTCATGAAAACCTCTTTAAGGAATGGTGGAATTCACTAAAGATAGTTATATTCACATCCGAGGAGTGTTTGATGATTTACCTATCATTTAATTGTGTTTTTACTCACTCAACACATGAATCAAGCTAGCAATACAAATCAATATTATTGTGATGATAGACTAACTCCTCATGAAGCAAAAATTCCACTAGTATCAATGCAAAATCGTAGGAGGAGGAAAAGGAAGAAAATACATGATAAAAGAGATCTTAAAAAAGAAGACATGAATATCAAAGAAATCATAAAGACTAAAAAACCCTGAACTACAACTCTCTTTGCATCATATGAAGATACTAACTACTTGCTTGATCAGGTTACAATAAGTAATGAAAGAGAATACAAGTTTCAGTTTTAACTCCAATAAATACGAAGAAGAATAAGAACCAATGCAATAAGGCATACAATGCAATGTAAGTTAAAGAGGACCAGATCAAGCTAAAGAACATTCGAAGACAAAGATCCATACTAAATATTGAAATATTCAATATCCAAATAATGTAATACAAGGGGGTGTTAGAGTTAGAGTATATTACATCATTTGGGTCATGTAAATGTACCACCTTAGGTACATAGTTAGAGTAGGATATTACTTTAGGGGGAAGTTAGCTAGTTACTTCAAGTAATGTAATAAATGCACAAGTGGCAATATGCAAGGTGTCCCCTTGTATAGCTAGGTAGAGTATTGGCCAAGGAATCTATCTTCCTATATAAAGGGCCTCATAGATCAAGTAAGTATCAAGTCAAGTTCCTATCTAGTGTAGTGTCGTAGATAGTGGTGCTCCTGTATGGAGCATAATGTAGTTCTTTAGCTCATAGTAATGGAGTTATCATTTCCTCCATACTATATTGTAATTGTGTCATTTCTGTTTATAGTATATTTTTAGTCATATTGTAGACTCGCTTTATTCCATATTTCTTGCATCTTATTAGGACCTATGTTAGATTTTTTCCATTGCATATATCCTCAAAAGTTAACATTCCCAATTTTTCTCTCAACTCTGGTGGTTGTGCTGTACCAATCCACCTATGACAGTCCCTGGTCCTGCAACCACAAAATTCATCAATAATACCATATTCTCTGTATATCATAAATAAAACATAAAAAGTAGCTATCAACACATCTTAATAACACAAAATATCTTATGTATTAGATATCCACACATCAATACATATATCAAGTGTCAAGATCAAGTATTTCCAAGGAGGGTCATTACAATGCCTCACAAAAATGGTTTGGTGTATTGATCTCATCGGATAAACCAAAGATAATCTTGGAAATTATGAATAAGATGTACTACTCTTGAAATATTAGGTGGTACATCTATGCTACAAGTATGCACTCCATAACTTTCAACACCAAACACCCTATGGTAAAAAATTACCTCAAAATTTGCTCTAACTTAGCCTTTAGGTCTTCAATTTCTACATCCTTTTTCATAGCCTACCTTAATTTCATCTTACCCTTTATTAAATTGTATACCCAATCCTTCATATCCTCATATAAAAGTACCCATTTATGTTCTCTCTCACAAAATATCCTTTTGTGCCTATATAGAGGAATGAACCAAACCTCTATTACCCATATCGGACCTGAAAGAGCTTATACTGGGTTTTCAATGATAGCTTTTCTTGGGCTTGATCAATATCCTTAAGCTAGTTCCATGCTTCCATCATTTATATTTTCCTTATATCTTTTATTGTCACTTGAAGGATTAGCCCTCGATCTATTGTTGATTGGTACTATCCCTCAATGTGGTACTAGCTAAAAAAAATTATTAAGCTACCTCAACTGACTAGGACCATATCCTCACTCCAATAGGATGTACTACTCACCTGGTCATTACTAGATAAGTCCTTAACATCAAAGCTTTGAGAAACCATTGTAGCTACATTTATCTCCCTTGGTATTATGCTCCTCAAGAATGTATCCATAGTGTGGATATTCATGGTAGTGGTACCTACACTTATATAATCTATGGTATGGATATCCATAGCGCAAAAATTTCACACCACCTTCCTCTATAACATGGATGATTAAGATATTAGCACCCACATTACTTGAATGTATGTCTCATATATTCACCATATCAATGTTTGTGCCTTATGTCTCTCCCCTACCCATTGTATTGGTATTAGATCTCACCAATATGATCTTTATCACCTCATGACCTACACCAATTAAGGGGCTTGTCACACCCGTTGTGTGTGAATGATTTTGGACATGAGGTTGCTCACCCCTCTTGACTTGTCCCATTCTACTGAGCAACTCTATCTCTATTTTCTTTATCTTATCTTCTCTTATTAGTGCTTTTGCTAGTTGTCTCCATAATTGAGCGATTGGCTAGTCCAATTATTCTATCCTCAATTGTGTTTCTTTTAGTTTTATTCTTATATCATCTAAAGGATCCATTGAATTAGGGTCTTATGCCTCCTTAGCTACATGTTTTGATACCACCAACAAATTTGTTGGTAGACTAACTCTTTGAGTATCTATATCTCTTTCCAAGGTGACTACACTATTCTATCAAGGACATTCACTTCATTACCTCTTCCTATGTAGGATGACCTCCCCTATCATCAACACAGCCCTATGCATCTTGAACCAATAAGGTCATTAACCCATGATGTACTAGAAGGCTCCAATTCTTGTTTTTATGAGATTGCTCACTCACATGCTCTAGGAAGTAGGTAAGATAGAAGAGCAAATTAATCCAAAATTTATCTCCTTCTCCACATATCTTGTTAGAAAAGTAAAATACTTGATATTATTGACTTGAAAGTACCTTGCTTAAATAGCAAGTGCTTACAATATGATCCATTGGATCATAACTAACTGAGCTAATCTCAGCCACACAATATCCTAGTAACAACTTAGGATATAATTTTATTATTCTAACACCCCCCTTAAGTGGTACTAGGATATACTAACACCCCCCTTAAGTGATACTAGGAGGTAGCAAAAAACAATAAAGCTAAACAAGTGGCATACCCACAATAATGAGTCCCGACAACAAGGCTTGATAAGGTACTCATGTACAATATATGCTTATGAATTTTTTTTGAAATATGTGCATGGAGGATGGAGAGGAAGGAAGATGTCCTCTCCAACCCCCCTAGGACAACTTCTATCAAGAAGCCTACAAAGGATCCATCAGATGTCTCAAAAAAGTAGAGACTCGTCACCGAAAGAATGAAACCATACTCCCAAACTGGTGCTTGTGACATAGATCAAGGCTTTGAGCCATGAAAAAAGGTCACTAAAGAAAAAAACCCCTAAAACCAAAGTGTCTCACAAGAATAAGAGTGTGAAGATAGTATGGAAATAACCATAAGGATCGCAAGGGATGTCTAAATCGACTCCACAAGCATAAGTAGTGGTATCCACCTATATGAACACAATGGGCTGAAATAAGGTCCAAACCTTAGTGGACAAAAATCTAACTTCAAGGGAATCTAAAAAATAAAAAAGGGCACCAATATAGCTTCAATGTGTCCTTATGGTGACCTCCTCATCCTACCATAATGCATGGGTAACTAGCCGCTGCAACCGCTAGGTGATATAGAGGAGATGACTAGATACGAGGATCACTTAAGCAAATGTCTAGGAGTGTTGGGTTCAAACGAGAATGCACTCCATGATACAATATTTTTGAGGCCCAAAAAAACAAATATAACTATCTCAAATTGAAAATTGGATAGCACCAATGTGTCCAGCTTGGAAAAATATTTTCGACAACTATAAATACCCTTATATACGGGTGACATTGAGGCCTTCATTTGCAGGAAAAAATAGTCTTCTTCATTCCCTCACAAGAAAATATTCCAATGTATCCTTCGGAATGGCATGGTTTTTAAAAATTTTCACACAGGAGGAAATACGTGGGCCCATCCCCTTAAAACATTAAGCAAATAAAAAAATGGCTATCCCTTTTTTTTTCTTTAAAAAAAAAAAAGAAAACATGGGCCATATAAAAAATAACCCCCCATTATGTTTTAAATCAAACTTTTTAAATTAGAGTCTCCAAATGCATTAAAAATGCATTGTATTAAAAACATATGCTACTAAGAGTTGGTGCAGACTCTCCTTACACAAAATGAATAAAGTAACTAAAAAATAAACCATGCGATTCATCAATGACATTCAGCACGTGGTACTTCCATTTCTAAAACATGGAGCTGCACAACATCAACGATCAAAACTCGAGCACATTTGCATCACATTAAAAACTGCTAGTAAAACCACCATAGTCTATCACCCGGGTGGTTGTTCCACTCGATATGGGTCTAATAAATATTTGATTCTTATACTGCAGCAACTATACATTGATTGCTAGATTCGCGTAGCACCGCCACCATGGAAGTCACTGCCCCCACCAGGTGTTGATTGACAGAAATATCTAAGTGGTGCGAGGGTACGTCAGTGTCTCTCTCACCATGGGCTGGAAAGCCATTGAAAATCTCTTGTTATAGCATGTCCCTGAACGTCTCTGCCATTTCCTGCACAAACTTAACAATAAACTTCGAGGACAAATGTGGCAGTTTCTATAGGAGACAACCCATGCGTTCAACTCCAGCAACGAACCCGTGACACCATCGCCTAATGCTTCTTTTAATCATTCCAACTGCTCACATGTAGTAAAAAATAATAATGGACTGGAATACAATAGCTACATGCAGGAATTTTAGGATGGGAAGCCACTCAACGCCATTAAGAGACAAGCTCGGTTGTGCAGCGGAAAAATCAATGCCAAATTTTATCTAAGACTCCCATTATGCAGGGGCCAAAACAAACTCCATGATGCTGCCACCATTCACTGTTTTACTTCTGTTTTTGGACCGCACAACTTGATGGCAAATCAAGCACTTCTGGATGGATAACATCACCCCAATGCTAACATCCATGCATAGCGCCTCAAAAAATTTATTTCGTAAAACTCCTCCACCTTTAGCTTTTAGCAGTGATGAAAAACAATGTCCACTACACAAAAATAGAGGATTCACAGCCCATCTGCTACTGGTATTTCTTGAATGCTTCTCAACCGCATTGCTATCCAGCTTGCTATCCACACTGGAGTCTGGAGTTCTTCAATATGTCTCCTTCCACTGCACGCGCACGACTCATGGGCCAATTTAGGTAAACTCTAATGTCTTACAAAGCATGAAAAAAATTATTGGATGTTGCTCTTCTATATCGTAATCTTCAAAGCATCTCCTCATAACAAAAAAGTAACTTCTAAGCCCATACCAAATCACAAGCAGCATTCAAGTCATTTATCATCATCGACAGAGCCCTGGACTTGACAACACCTCCAACCAGGCTACACCAAGCTAGACAAATGCGCCATTCAAAATTTTGTATTCGCCAGAAACAAAAGACCAGCACTGTTCCACTGCGCTTAACAGGAAAAAGGTCGCCGACCACTGGACCTTCCAGGCCATGCATATGACAAAGCTTGATCATGTCAAAATGCACCAGTACTTCAAAAATTCAAACCATTCAGTCATCCATCTGATATATGTACGCATACATGGTGCTGAATCACCGCATGCAGAATATCACGGTCAAAACAGTTGAAATAGCTTCAAGTCATAATAAACAATTTTTGGGATGCACTCGATGAGCGCGCTTAAAAACCACGGTCTGACGATTAAAAACCACCCGTAAAACCAACAACAACTGCATCGAGATGTACAACTGTCACGTTGCACTGCATCGCCTTCACGGCCTTTTGCCTTTACACAAACTGCTCCTCCGTAGGGCCTTTCCCACTTGGAATATGGGAATTAGAGGACTTTCAATAATTTTGTGGGCTTAAAAGTTGTAACAACCTCTGCTTGGCAATTTAAAAGCAGTATCCACGAAAAAATATCTTCGTCTACGATTGGCTGAATGCTGACCATTCGCGAGATGCAATCCAGCTTTTGCATAACCGGCACCCAACAGGTCCCGGTTACATGGAGTCTTGGCAAGCCGTGAACAAATGAAACGGGTAGGAACTTTAACAGTAGACAGTGCGCTGGCGCTAAACAGTCGGACACGAATCACCGCAAAAAAATTACAACCATAAGAGTCGCCAAATTTCTCATATCATATTCACACAAATTTTCATGATACCAAATGTTTCTTCACAGACCCATGATCAATTATATGGTCACCAAAAAAATGGTCCAGATCGTGGCAGATTTACACTCAGAAGTCAGATCTTTTTGTCTTTTCTTGTTGTCGAAGTATGGTGCCACCTGTCAAAATCGCCCAGACAACAAGAACAATGTTGTTGTGCATGAAAAAACAAGGGGCCCATATCAACAAATTTGGGTAAAATTTGTGCTTCTAACAAGGGCAACAAATCAGAGAAAAAAAATGAAGCTTGATATTGACCGGTAATGATTGTTGATCTACAAACCCTAAAAACTAAAAAAATTAACTGCCCAATTTTTAAACATCTGATTTCTGATCCATCAAAAAGATGGAGAGCATACTTCCTCTGAAAAAATTGGAGAAAAAAAAGAGGGGGGGATTTCCATCCCCAATTAAGAAAAGCTCCTCAGGCTCACAGGGCAAGGAAAGTCCACTCTGATACCATGTTAGAAAAGTAAAATACTTGATCTTATTGACTTGAAAGTACCTTGCTTAAATAACAAGTGCTTACAATATGATCCATTGGATCATAACTAACTGAGCTAATCTCAACCACACAATATCCTAGTAACAACTTAGGATATAATATTATTATTCTAACATCTCTTCATACGAATTAGGAAATGGAAGTGATGCCCTACTAATCTAGAGAATTATTCACTGATTTTTAAGTATTTTAAATAAAAATAGGTAATGGTATCAAATGGGGAAAGGAACGATGACCTGGTGACTTCTCTTCTCACTATCTTTCAATTTTATATTTTACCTATCTTGAATAGGACATCAAGTGCCTATGCAACCACAAAAGATTCTTTGAAATATTCTTTCCAGTTTTGGGTAACCCTAAAACCCTCACAACACTCACTTTCAAAATTTTGATTTCTAACCTATGGATGATCGTCTTCCCTTGGCTCAAATTCAAAGTGAATTTCATTATAATATCTTTATCATACCTATGGATCTTTTAAAATTACCCATCAACCCTATTCATTAAATAATGACCACAGATCTAGGGTATTTTTTAGCTCCATCATGTTGTTTGGCTCCCATCATAGTCAACTCGGATACTATTGGACCTCCTCCTATGTCTTAATTATCACTCTCAACATGTGAAATGTCAAAACATTTCCCTCTCTTTCCTCTCATATTTTCTTAACATTTGTTTCCTATGATTCCTTTCTTCTCTTTGGGTGTCGATTGACAACTACTACTTTTGACAATTTATCGAGCTTAAATTAGCAGCTATTACCATTTCTTGAACTCCCTTCTGGTGGTTTTTGGAACTTGTGCCATAATGAGTGACCTATTCATGGTTACCACATATCCCCCTACCACCCATTTACCTTAAAACAACATGTGCAAATTATCACATGCATTAAATTCCAAATTGCTCTTGGGAATATGCATCCTTGCCCTTGCTCATGATCCATACGTATGACCATGTGGGTTCACATCTATGGTGGTGTCAATATGTGTTTACAATAATATGGATTTGCATCTATAGTGTTAGCTATATGTATTTTTAGGTCATCAAATTTACTTCCATAATATTGGTGATCGACATTTGATTTGTGTCATTCTTCTTGTTTGTATCCTACTTTATATCTCAAAATATTTTCTAAAATGAAAAAAAATATTTCTTCACTAATTAATAAATTAAATTATATTTTATCAAGGATACCATTATGTAATTCATCATTTTATTTGCAACATTAAACCAATCATTCATACATATCAATTTTAAATAATTACTTCTAAATTTTTAAAGTACTCATTCACAGTTTAATCCATACATGTTTCTTTTTTAAAACCACAATGCATTTCAAAACAAAAAAGTTTCATTAGATACATATCATACTTTTTGCATCCATTAAGTTTCCCATTCTCCATGCAAGCCAACTTTAGGCCACCCATGATCTAAAATTATGTATCTTGGCATGGCCAATGTCTCCTTTGGCCTGGTGTTTTGGTTAAATTTCTCTTTGACCTATTTTGGAATCCTACTAAATGGTTTATGGTAGTTTGGTACTAGATACCATAGTAAAGGGAATTAAAATCATTGGTCGATCCAAGTAAGATATTTCCTTGATAATTTATCTATGAGGGCCCTCACACGGAACACCATAATTGATCAATTGGCCACTAAGATTAGCTCTCACCTATATAGATATGTAGGTAAGCTTTAAAATATTTACCTACTTTTGTCGATGGAATCCCTTAAATACTCAGATAACACCCCATTGAACCATTGGAGGTAGAACTCTTGCATATCCTACATTTTCTCATGGCACTGGAGATTTGATAACAACACCATGTACTTGGTTATGATCAAGTTTAGGTGTCAATTATCTACCTAGACCATGAGGATTGCCCTTTACTTTCCTATACATGACTCTACCCATAACATTAAAAGGAAGGCTCGTAATTGCACATCTCCCACATAGGGGTTCAAGACCCACTCAATAGCCTCCATAGCATAGTTGTGCAAATACAATTCACTATAGGGGTTGGTGTTCTGGAGCATTTGTGAAGAAAAATTCACAATTTTTTTTGGGCATGTCTATTTCATATTATGAATAAGACAATATCTTAAAAATTTTAAATAAGATGAATCATTCACATAACATTAGTTTGTACACTCATGGTGGGGCCCTACATTTTAGCAGGTCTAATACAAGCTGATCCACTATACTTCTCTATTCTTGTAGCCATTCAAACTCTCAGACCATAGCTCCATTTTCTCCTCTGCTTGAGCAATAATTATTTCTTCCTTTTATTCAATTTAGTTTTGTATTCTATGGTTTCTCACAAGCAATTATAATATTTGATCCTTTGTGTGCCCTTCCAATATAAACCATTCCTTCTCCCTATCTACCATGATTGATGTCATGACTTACATCATCAATTCAGTAAATTTTGATAACATACATGTCCCTTGAGTTATTATGGTCATGTTAGGTTGCTCCTCTCCCATTGTCTCTTCTATGTATTCTACCCTAGAGGTACCCACCCCTATCGTTCTAGCTAGATTTACCTCATGGCCTATCAAAGTGGTAAGAGACTTGAGTAGGATAACAATGGTCCCAAATGATCCTAATCTCCAATTCACCCTTCAAATGGGCTACTTCCTTCTCTAGTTGTATAATCCTCTCATATGTCACTTGAAATTGGCTCTTCCACTTCTCTTGTTATTCTATGACCACTCCTTTACCATTCTCCTTAGTTGTAAGCTTTGGTTTCCTCATGGTTTCTTCTGGTTTATGTACTTTGATGTTGATGGACACAAGTTGGCTTATTGATGTTTCCCCTACAATCGGTCCAACTTGATCCTATAGGATCCTTCACCTTTTTAATGGTTCTCCTACCTCTTTATGCATACTCATAGTATACACTCTTGTCAATAAAGTATCTTTGACCTCCCTCTTCTATGTTTCTTGTTTTGAATGTTCACTTGCCAGCCATACTATCCATGATAATTATTGTCAGTTCAATTGATTTGTTATTATCAATTTGATAAATCCATGATACCATAGTCTCCCTACACTCCTATGCTATTAATATCTAGTGCTCATATTTTCTAGCTCTTGACAAAGATAATAGTACATATTCAATTTGAATTCCTCAACCTCCTTACCACACTTAACATGCAGTAGAAATAAAAAATAGTGACCCACAATGACATAGAATTGTTAATCACTAGCAAAGTAGTTTAAATAGTATAGTGTAATCACGTTGTATGGCAAGGTCAATGAAGTTCTTACCATTATCCCATCGTTGTTTCAATCATGGGGTAAGAAGAAATTCTCATGCACATGTTGTATGGAAATAGGCTCTCTAAGTCTCCTTTGCCCCTCCATTGGAATTCTAGTTATCCTTGTCACTATGACCTTTGTTACCTCAATATCCATTCCTCCTACTTTGTTTTTCCTTTTCCTCTAATTGGCTATGAATTTAGTGGCCACCTCCTCATTGTATACCTGTAATCATCTAAAGTAGGTCATCTAACCTACTCTTTCTAATATAAACTTTACCTCTAGATATTATGGCATCTTTGCCATGTTCATCAACTCTCTCTTGATTAAATTTTCTGCCATGTTGCCTACAACATGAATAAAAAAATTATCACTAAATATTTGGTTGCAAATGATTCTTAATTGTTTTGGACCACTCAAATATTGTGGCTCCCAAGGCACTATCATTTCACATGCAATGATGATGCATGGTTCATATTCACATATATGTGGTATATATTATTAGTTGCCTCTTAAATTTACATAATGTTCCATGCAACATTTATTCTTCTTCATTTTGTGCCCCTATCACTAACTTGATATGTACACTTTCGATTGGTTAACACCTATCATTTTTTGGCATTGCAATTTTCTTTTGTACCATGCATGAGTACTTGTGCCAATGTGATCTCAATAATAACTAACCTATGCATACTTTATATCCATGTGACCATGTGTATTTTTTCAAGTTTAATATTAATGTAATCTCAAGATCAAATTCTTAGGATCAAATACATGATAGCCACAATATAGTAAGATCAATATAAATAGAATAATATGAGCCACAAGATAAGAATGAAACTTACAATATTAAGAGAGAACACAACCTATAGAATTCTATTATATGATAAGCTTGTACAAAAATTTATGGAGCTTTGTGTCCATAATATATCTTTACAAAACAACCTTTGATATTCTTAGCTTGACCCATGTCTAAGAGACTCTTGATCTTCTTATGTATCAAATAATGTAGTATACTCTAATAGGCATGCCTAGGGTATGTTGTACTTCTTAAAACACAATGCCTTTACTTCAAAATTAGAACATCTATGAGAAATTTTATGCAATCATTTTACAATGAACACATCAAAAAGGGGTAAAAATTAGACACCCAATTTTGCACACACGGATTTGCCTACACTTAAAATAGGAATATTTTCTATTAATTATGAATAAATAGTTCTCCAAATATTAGCTTAAAAAATATCCAATAAGTCTAAGCACAAATAACTAGCCATATTGGGTTTTCCTTAGTATAGAAACCTTCATATTTTTCATGGATCTATGTTCACGTTATAAATTCCTATCTCCTCTCTAGATCCCCACCCACACAATGGGCCTTTGTCTACGTTATGAATATCCATCTATATTATGAATTCCCTGTTATATTATTTAGGTCACCCATTGTAACTAGCCATTATGGACCCTCCACATGTTAGCCATTTGTTGAAGGATGTATTTTGATAGCACCAACCATATTCTCAAATAAAGTTATCCTACTAGGAACAATGGTATTGGTATCTTTTCAAAGTTAAAGTGGTAGACACATGTCCAACACATTTCTTACCACTTAACTCTAAATTTTACATCAAGAGAAAACCTAGATAATTTTCCATCTATAATAACTTGATAACTTTGAACCTTAACTAGTATTTATGTTATGCCATGTATATCAATAAATGTGGTAATTACCTATCCCCTCTATGTAACCTAAACTGAGCATTCATATTCATCAAACAAGTTAGGCAACAATTATCTTTTTCCACTTCCTAATGTTAGTGCCTAAACCCACCCTGGAAATAGATCACGCTTGGCACAAGTATTTGTCACTGGTTGCTTACATCAAGCCATGATTTATGTGGTTCTTAGACATTCACTAGTTTAAACATTCATGAACCCATTGTTCCCACCCGATGTGGTAGAGCTTGACTTGACATTCCTTTCCTACAATGGTCGAAGCCTCCCTAGATTCATCTATAAACATTACCCCTATGATATACAATATACAACACATGATGCATATAGAGATTGAATTAGCAAATTATTAATGAAGTGCCATTGAGTTTTTGTTGAAGTGTTCTCCTACTAATAATTGCCCTAGGATAATAAATCATCTATTGACTTCAAATATTACACCTTATGTAGACATAGAACTATCACTTTCATTGAGCTTGGAATACAACCATTGACTCTGCTATTATGTGGATATGGTTGACTAGAAGTTATCCCTACAAACACAATTATTTAAATAGACATAGTAAACATGTCCTCTCTTCTTAAAATTTGATCCATCATCTATCCCCTCTCATATATTTCTTATGTTTATCTGGTTTCTACTGCACATGTTGTTAGTTAATTGCTTATGATATTTTAATCATCATAATATTTGAACTTCAAAAGCTTATAATATTAGTAATTTTATCTCTTTATCTTGATATTTGTTAACCGTTGTGCAGAATAGCTATCACATATCTTTGTATTTGCTTATATTTTGATTTCAAATCTATCATAAATGGAATAGGGGTTTGACCACAAAACTGAGAAGATCTCTACATTTTTCATTATGTCAATAGACCCCTAAAAACTAATTATAGTTGATGTTTTGTTTGTAGCTTTTCTTCGTTTCTTTATTTATAGGAGTTTAACATATTGTTGGGACTATATATGTGCTTCTTCTATAACCAACTCAAGGATCATTTGAATCCAATTGTACCTTTACTTTTCTTGTAATATAATATTTCTATCTCTTTAAGAATTGTTTGTACTCCCATTGTTTATGTAACACAACTATTTATTTCCTTACAAGTTTGTAGTGTCATCAATGCATAAGGAAGAGCATTATGCTTTGGTCTATAGGCATCTTGCTCTAGTATACATGAATTTGCATTAATATTATTTCTTGTTTATTATATCTTTGATATTGAAGTTTACTATTTATATCTTTCTCACGTAAAGACAAAGAACTGCATACTATAGATTTTATCCTTATGTATTCTTGCAATTTGGTTAGATTTTAAATAAATATATCAAAAATCCTAGGAAACCCATGATATAGGTTTTCATAAATAAATATATATAAAATAATCCCTTGGTCCCCATATACTAAGTATGTGTATTGTTCCCATGTTGAGGTAAGGAAGGGTATCCTTTTACCATCGTTCCACCCCTTTGGACAAACCTAACTAAAGTCCCATTGGAAAAAAATTAAGCGTCTCTATGTATATAGTTATATATTTGTATATATTTGTCTTTGTACATATCTATAAATAGCTATACTATAGGAGTGCCCTCTTGGGTACATAATGCATCTCTCATCATGTATATTATCTTATCCTAAGTGTATCTAATCATTTTTATTCATTCATAAACTTAAATTAATCATTCATTAGTAATTCAAAACATTTAATTAACATTATTTAGTAATTCATAGTCATAATCACATTATAAAATCTCATCTCACATTAAATTATAATCATTCATTGTAATCTTCATCATCTAACTCATCAATTAAAAACACAAATCTCACCATCATTAATTATTTAATATGCCAATTATCACATTAATCCATAACATAACCAAACAAAACAATTAAATCATAACCACAACATCATGACACAATTTGAATCCATAAAAGCCAATATATATGTATGTATGTATGTATGTATGTATGTATGCATGTATATATATAGATACAATTCAAAATATACATATACATATACATATACATATATATACATATATATATACATCATATAGATATATATGTATATATACATACATATATATGTTTATATGTATGTATGGATGTATATATATATACACATATACATACATACATGCATACATATATATAATTATACATACATACATATACATATATACATGTATATATATATGTATTTATGTATGTATGTATGTATATATACATGCATACATAAATGTATAAGTATATATATCTACATATATGTATATTATATATATTTATATCATATAATAATGTATAATCATAATATAATCATCATAATACAATAGTCTTAACCCTAAAATCTCATGACAACCAACTCCTATGGCTAGCTCAAGAAGCCTATGTTTGTTGCTCCTACAACTCCTCCCCTTCTTGTAGGTTATGACATCCTAAGTGCTATGATTGGAAAGTAATAAACTTTGAGTGAGTCCATGATCACGTCCTCATGGAAAATTGTAGGTGTTTGTCTACCAATATAGGTGCATTATAAATGATCCTATAGTGTATTTCCCTTGCACTCTTTCCTTACATGTCCATTTGGATTTGTGCCATATAATATTATTAGAGCCTACACCACCTTGCCCCCTCTTAATCCTCCTATTATTGTTATGGTCTACTATATCCCCATGACCTATTTTACTAGTCAGTCCCTCTTTGTCATCCTCATCACCAAAGTTGTCTATA